>CM052191.1:13296186-13896186 GCA_028455805.1 Lasioglossum figueresi | reverse complement strand
CCAATCGATTAGAAGAATCGAGGTATGAAGTATCGATAGAAAAAAATATATCACAAAGAATCGATTTTCCGAAGAATCGAATCGGAATCGAACATACCTCTTGATGCCTACTTCACATTGCGGACTACATTATAGTAATTATAGTTATAATTGGTTATACTGGAGTTGCGGTGTCCATAATAAATAACTGTATTTTGCAGGTTATAAAAATGCAAATTCATTGAACGATAGTAAAGAGAACTTAGTCATTGATGGGAATAAACAATGTCACAACAAACAGCTCTTATACAAACTACCAACGCAGGATCTGACATGACACCAGTACTTGGCAGCATACAATCAATTGGACCTAATACTCAAACAACTACAGTGCCTAATATCCAAAGTGGTAACACAGTAGTGCAGGTCTTACAACCTCAAACACAATCTCAACAATCTCAGTTCGTAACGCAATCACCGAAACAACAGGCTGCCCAGCAACCGTCGACGCAACAACAGCAACAACAAAGCTCTTTCAATGACTTTCCACAGGTTTGGATTTAGCTGTACGTTGGATAGAATTTGCTTCGATCGAATTGTCAATTCGTATTGATTTCAGTTCTTAACTAAAACAAGGTTACAAGATCTTGTGAAAGAAGTAGATCCAACAGAACAGCTAGACGAAGAAGTAGAGGAAATGCTTCTACAGTTAGCGGATGATTTTGTCGAGACAACTGTGAACGCTGCATGTTTATTAGCTAAACACAGACATGCTAATACCGTAGAAGTAAAAGATGTTCAATTACATTTAGGTAAGTTATACTTTAATATATGAATTGAATGAAAATTTAGACTATATCAGTTTTATTAACTTTCAGAAAGGAACTGGAATATGTGGATTCCAGGTTTTGGCACAGACGAAGTTCGTCCGTATAAACGAGCAACCGTCACAGAGGCTCACAAACAGAGATTAGCTCTGATTCGAAAATCAATCAAAAAATATTAGTCTTCCTGTACAGTTTACTAACATATACATTTTATTTCTGATGATATATGTCACCGATATATGAACCAGTTTCCGAAGATTCCTATAAGTAACTAATAAAAACCCAGCAATTCTCATCTTTGAAATCAGTTTCCAATTCTTCGATCGCCAGAAACTATTCTTAAACATATCGCCGATATATGTAAAGAGAAATATAAAGTATAAATTATATGTTCTTTTTGCAATGTATAGCTTTAAGTCTAAGGTAATGTTAACATTAAAAAATAATTGGTATAGTAGCAGCAAATAGAATAGTTTTTGACATTTGTGCAATATTTTAACTGTACATAGGTTTTATTCATTTGAAATATAAACGAACTTTGTCAATAATTGGAAAATGTTCCTTAAGATTCTCTAGTATTAGATTATACTATATTTTGTGTAACATAAAAAATTGGCAGATTACGAAATTTGTGTCTTTTCGAATTTCTTTTCTTCTCGTTATTATTTCTTTCACTATATAGTCTGTTTTTAATTTTGCTCATAGTAAACATTTCTTGACAAAACGCTAGTTCTTTTTTGTACCAACAGTGTCGGTTCTTCCCGAAAATTTACGGAAATTCGGGAAAATGAAATTGGTGGCTACGTGGCTACTAGGTTTATGTCACTAGTCCGTCTAGTTATTCTTTGATTTAGCAATGACTGTATGCAACACGCGAAACCGGAACCTGCTTGCTCATCGAGCTGAATTCATCAAACCAACTATACACACTATAGTCTAGTATATAAATCGTGATAACCTTTTTCTTTCAGGGACATCCTGTGAAATTTAACCATCTGCTTACTAGAAGATATTCCAGACGGTATTATTACTTCTTTGGCAGATTGTTTTTACAAAGACGATTCCCTCGAGACATAATAAAATAGTATTTGCACATTTATTATTCTCTAAAATACAAACAGTTCGTCTCTACACAAAAATTCGTTCTGTTCGGATTGTTTCGGTTTAGTGTGGAGAATTGTATGAACTTGCACATCTTTATCAGTAAAAAAAGATTACGTTAATAGACTCTTGTACGCGATCGTATTATGTTCTGCATATTTCAATAAAAATACATTCTCGAAAACTGTGTAACGTTTAACAGCGAACTACGCTTGCTAGTAATAATTATAATTATATTTTTGTGAAATCCTAAATTTGTTACATTGTTTGAGTAGTGTGTTGATCAGCAGAAATTTATTTTTGACAGGAAACATTGATAAGAAGAAGGATGTCTGCCAGCAATGATAGTACGAATACCAACACCTGTGTTGTGTGTTACAAAAATGTTGATATTTATAGCATTGGTATGTGCGAACATCCTGTGTGTTATGAATGCAGCACTCGAATGAGGGTACTCTGCTGTCAAAACGAGTGTCCGATTTGTCGTCAAGATCTACCGAAGGTGGTATTCACCAAAGAGATCAAACCGTTTTGCAATTTACGAAAAGGCAATTTGATGGACACACGGTACAACATTTACTTTGACTCGCCGAATATTCAAAGTAAATTCAACGATCTGTTGGCTAACAGCTGTAACATTTGTAAAGAGAGACCTATGTTTAATGATTTTAATCACTTGAAAGATCACATGAGACAACGACACGAGCTACATTACTGTGATCTCTGTGTAGACAACTTAAAGGTATATTTACATTAATTCTGTGGTGCGCAAGGAAAAACACTGCATGTCACAATTTCGAAAAACTTGAGGTTACGCATTAATTAAACTTTCTAGTATAGAATTCATTAACGATTAAAACTTTAAACAGCAATATCTCGAAAGTGAAAGTACGTGACATGCGGCATTCTTCCTGACGACCACAGTAGTTAGCTGCATTCGAAAACTATTCAATATATCGCAGAGCTTAGTATACTTTCTATGCAACAGATATTTTCCCAAGAGAGGCGTTGTTATACAAGGCCCGATCTTGCGCAGCACAGGAGGAAAGGAGATATCGACGACAAAAGCCACAAAGGACATCCGTTATGTGAATTTTGTGATCAACGTTACATGGATAATGACGAGCTATTTAGACATTTAAGACGCGATCATTTGTACTGTCACTTTTGCGATACAGATGGTTTGCATCAGTATTACAGCTCCTATGACTATCTCAGAGAGCATTTCAGACAGGAGCATTACCTATGCGAGGAGGGAATGTGCTCCGAGGAGAAATTTACGAGTGTGTTTAGAACTGATATAGATCTTAAAGCGCATAAAGCGAATGTACATAGTAAACAGTTGAGCAAAGCTGCTGCGAAGCAGGCACGAACGTTGGAGTTAGAATTTACTCTAGCTCCGCGAGGTGATAATCGAATGAACAGAAGAGGAATGCTAGGTCCGTCGACTTCCAGGAATTCGAGAGATTATGGTAGTAGAGATTATAGTAGTAGAGACTATAATAGTAGAGACTATAATAGTAGAGACTATAATAGTAGAGACTACAATAGTAGAGACTACAATAGTAGAGACTATAATCTCCGAGAGTATCAACAAACTGTAATGCCAAGCAGTTCAAATGTTTTTGTAACGAACAACGAACCTACTTTTGTAAGGCAGCCATCGGTAGATGTGCAGAGCACCGAAGAATTTCCAACGTTGGGTAATGCTACACCGGTTGTGCCTACCGTAAATCAAAGTAAAGGTAGGGGCAATGTAACGATTCGTAGCACTATACGACCTCAGCCTTTAGCTGTTACTGATGAGAATTTCCCGGCATTGGGATTAGAAGCGGCAAGCATTTCGAAAACTGTTAACTTTAGCGTATCCAGTGGTAATGCTCTGGGACCGAGCAATCAATCTCAAAAGGGTACAACTTCCAACGTATCTATCCAAGTAAATCACGATGCCAATGGGACCGTTACTACCAAAGTTTCGGGTCCTAACATTAGAATTCGACCTGGTAAACTTTCAATGGAGTCTGATTTCCCTGCGTTATGTAACGCGGAGCCATCAACTAGTAATAATAATTCAGCACAGTGGAAGGAAGTTTTGCAATGGACATGTTCGAAGTCAGCGTCAACGTCTGCACCGAAACCTAAGAAAGTTGCATCACCGCCGTTAGTACCTTCCCCACCACCTATTCGATCTGGAGAAGACTTTCCTACGTTATCGAAGTCATCCAAATCGAAGAAGCAATCGACAATTACAGTAGTACCTTCCTGGGGTCAACCGCAGAGTTCTAATAATAGTAATAACGTGAAAACAACTACCGATCTAACGAAAGGGAAAACAAAGAAGAAAAAAGTCAAACAAAATCCTAGCACTAATAGCAACGATACTGGTAGCTCAAGGACAAATGTAAATACTGTTGTTGTAAAGAAAGATAAAAATTCATCTAACGCGAGTACCGTAGACGCTACGCAGTCAAGTTCCCGATCTGCACAAAGTACAGATAATAGTGAAAACTCGTCGAAAAATATAAACGTACAACAACCGAAAGAGGCAGAGCAAACTACCAAGAAAGAAAAGAAAAAGCATAAAAGCTCGGATAACCAGACGATTGTAAATACCAATACCGATAACAATACCTCAAACGGAGTTCAGAGAAAGCGTACCGAATTGAAGATAGATAGTTTAAATTCTACTAACAGAAACGTTCATCATTCGGAAGATTTTCCAGCTTTAGGTACCAGCGGTACCAAACCACCAGGTTTCACAAATCCACCGCCTGGATTTGGAACAACGACTCCTCCGCCTCCTGGTTTCTGTATAAAATACAATAGCATGGATAAAATAAATAGTAGTAACGGATTAACTTTTACGAACAGTTCCGGGGAGAGTTATTCTATTTTACCAAACGATAATAAGAACAACGGTGCCTACAGTTATGTACGTTCTCCTGATTTTCAAAAACGGAACAAATGCCTTGTGGCAAAGGTCAACGAAGTTTTAATGGAACAAGAGGAAATGCAACAAGAGTTTCGATACATAAGTGGATTGTTTCGCCAAGGAATGTGCAACGCACAAGATTATTATAGGCATTGTCGCGAAGTAATGGGTCACAGCGCTTTCGAAAGCGTGTTCCCAGAACTTTTGGTTCTTCTGCCGGATATTGATAAACAGCAGGAACTGTACACTGTTCACGAGAAGGAAAGCGGCAACAAGATCAAAGGTCTAGAGATTTGTGCAACTTGCAATCAAGTTTTGAAAAGTGGTTTTGATTTTCGAACACACATGACTAGTCACACATTAGAGAATCATTTTCCGGCACTCGGTAAATCCAGTGTGCAGCTTCAAAAGAATTCTTGGGTACGTAAATGAGTATATGTGTTCCTTTTTTAGTTAACTTACAATCTCTGCCAAGATACTATAAGATGTGAATAAAGAAACCATGCTGAACGAATTATTTTTGTGAACGGTATCAGTGTAATATAATTATTAACTCGAAGTTACAATATATGGTACATAATTCCAACAATCAGTTCTTAGCAGAAAAAGTTCGTTTTTTTGTTGTTTTTTTTCTTTTGTAAGAAACCTGAAGTACTCGGTCGGTTGTAATACTGCTGTTTCTTTGATGTTAATCGTTCAATGTCTGAAATTTTATGTTTCCGAGATGATTGTAATCGATTGGACTGTGACCACTGATGCACTTTAAGTTTTCTCGTTTTATTTGACAAACAGACTTTGATTGATTGCCATATCATATTTGGTATTTGTTCAATGACTTGTCTGATTGCTGCCTGAAATAAAAATAACTTTGTTACGAAACGATTGTACTAATAATTTTACAAACTGTGCGTATAACAAAAGAAGTCAATATTTCTCTGTACGATAACAAAACTTTGCATACATTAATTTAACGTGCGCAAACACGTTATAAGTAAGATATATTTGTACACGAATCTTGTACCGAGATATTGTAATTGATGCCCTATTTCGCCACGCATTCAAGTTACACTGTATATATTACTCGTAAGTTGAAAATACGTTTCTGTAATTTATTCATTGTGCTTTACGAAATAGAAGTAAAATAGAAACTCTATGGTGCGTCAAAGATAACACCGCATATTAACAAATTATTTGATACATTATATAATATACAGTTCATGCATTGATAATGTACTGTTTTGTACTATAATAAAGTTATACATTGAGTTACACAATAAGACTAGAAACGGAATTTTTGTTACCCGTTTTTCGAATCGATTCGATTAGAAACGTAGGTAGCGATGGTAGAAGATAAATATGAAATATATCGTTTATTTTGCACATTTATTTCTAAATTAAATTTTTACGTCTAAACATGTGATACTTTATAATACAAATCATTATCTTTACGAAAAACAAACGACTTAATATATTCTTCATAGAATGTAGCACGATTATTAAAGATAAAAGATTCTTTTAATATTTATTCTTAGAACTTACTGTATCGTTAACTCTATAAATCGATTATTTACTCGAAAGACAGGACTGTAGAAACGTTACGTTAAATATTTTCACCACGCTACATAGGTATAAAATGTAAACAACATGCAAAAATATAAAAGTCCACTAATACCTTTTCCCTTAATATAGCAGACATTGTTAGTAATATCGAACTGAAAATAATACTCGTATACTTTGTCAAATAAAAACGACTAGTGTACTGAAATCAATGTAGAAACACTTCTTGTTTATTTCCAACTAAATACACTGTTTTGTTAAGTAAACTTATAGAACTCTACCATACTGGTCTCAATTAAGAATTTCATGTGTAAACTGTACGATCGTCGAGTCAGTCAAGTTACTCTATTGCCCATAATAGTTTCTCCTTAGAAATTAGAATCACAGCGGTGTTGAATCGTACACGTAGTGCGTAATCTGATAAAAACGGAGAATGCATCCTGTCTTCTACATCCATGTTCAATGAGTAAATTGTTCATGAAGATAATCGTTAACGACGGTGGTTTATCACTTTTTAGCTAATTCATTACTCAACCAGTCGAGCCCTTCGTATAGTCCATGGCCTTGTGTAGCGCAAGTGCTTTGGATGTACCAATGACGTCCGCGTAACGAGTTAAGTCCTAGTTTATCTGTGAGCTCCGCTGCCGACATAGCGTTCGGTAGATCTTGTTTATTCGCAAAGACCAGAAGAACAGCGTCCCGTAGTTCGTCTTCTTTTAACATATTAGCTAATTCACGTTCCGCCTCTCCTATACGCTCACGATCGTTGCTATCAACAACGTAAATCAGACCTTCTGTATTTTGGAAATAGTGTCTCCACAACGGTCTGATTTTATCCTGACCACCAACATCCCAAACCGTGAAACATATATTCCTGTATTCAACGGTCTCGACGTTGAAACCAATAGTAGGTATTGTTGTGACAATTTCACCGAGTTTCAACTTATATAGTATGGTTGTTTTTCCAGCAGCATCCAAGCCAACCATTAATATTCTCATTTGCTTTTTACCAAAGAGTCGGGTGAATACACTGCTAATCGTTAGGCCCATTTTTGTTTGATCTGATACCAAATGTTCGTACCGTTCAGATTATTTATCTTCTCGTTTAATATCAATATTTCTTACGGCACTCACTACTGCGTTCCGTCGATAGGATAATGTATCGCATCAGAATCCAATATTTTTTAGGAATTTAACGCTCTGTCGACGTTTCTGACAATGTCGTTAACACACCTTGCAGACAATAGTAGAGCAAACGTCATCTCACGGCAGATTATTGTTCCGGAAATAGTTGGCAAAATTGACCACGCACGCCAACTTTTATTTATATAAAAATACTGAGAATATCGTATCGAGATAGAAGTTCGGAAATATAGAACAACGAACGAGTACCCTTTGAAATTATTCTTGATATTAATTTATCGTTAAAACTTATGAGATGGAAAACACTGGGAAAATGAGCAAAGTTGTTTTCATGTGATACAGCGTAGCAGCCAATGCAATTTACGTGCTACGGGCGCGGTATTTGAATGTTACATCGTATAACTCGGAAATAAAAATTGTAATTATAATTTATGTGTAGACGGAAGAGGATTATGCAATTTTCAATTTTTGTTAACGAACTTTAAGAAAGTGGAATAAAATAGAATCTTATTTTTTGTGGTATAGTATCCTTCTAAGATCTGAAATAAATAAAAATCGTACTAAATTCTGTCATATTTTTTATATCCTAGCATTTTTTGAAAATTTTCAAAGGTATAATTGCACAAAGATCCGCAGTTTATTTATGTGCATTATGACCAAAAGATGAAAAAAATCGATAAATGTTAGATCTTGTTCGAATATTTGAAATTATTGTAGTACAAAGTTTCTAACAAAGAGGATATGAGAGTGCTCACGTCTGGGGTTTTGTTATTCCCCGTATAGTGCTGTCCTCTAGTATAATTTTCAGTTTGGATCAGAACCTACATCACCGACGAGGTACTATTATCATAGACGAGATATAGAAATAGACCTGACACTTGACACTGTCAAGTTTACACCTTATGGGACTTGGTGTTCACAGGAATCTGTAGTACCAACACCTTAAAATGCCAGTGGCAGCAATAATTTTCTTTAAATTATATTCACAATTTGCTATTAAACCGTCTATAAATATTGTGCCCCTAGAAATAATAATAATACATCTTTTTATTTCTATAGAGCGTTGACACTGAATGGTAATGGAGTCACTCTGGGGCGTTAGCGCATCAATACCGACGGACACCAAAATACATTGGGTGTCAGGTCTATTTGTATATCTCGTCTGTGCTATTATCTCGTTGGTGCCCTACATCATGTCACCGACGAGATACTATTAACAGTCTCTCGTCGGTGATCATGTTTATTCTGGATCAGAATTTACATCATCTTTAACCTGGATCAGAACCTACTTAGCCTGGATTAGAACCCATATCACCTGACCAGTGACTGGTCAGTGACCACTGACTGATCAGTGATTGATCAGTGACCACTGACTGACCAATAACTGACCATTATTCTAATTATTGTAATAAAATTAAGCAAAGATTTCGGGAATCACTGTAGCTGCTTCACTGTTACGCAGATTTCATTCGTAACGAAGCACGAGGAATCATTAGGTGTCTAGACAATAAAAAATATTTTTCTGCAATGATGCCAATTTTTTCAACATTCTGTATTCTTTCTAGTATAAATTAATAATGTATCAATTAAACAATGTCTTGCATTTTCTGGTTACATTAATTTTATTCAGAGCTACAGCGGTAAAGGCACTTATCAAACAGATTACTGCTAGCAAATATGATATTGATTATTCTATCTAATAGTTTAAAAAAAATTTAATTCCATTCTTTAAACGTTAGTTGCGATATGCGCATCAAGTTTGAAATTCTAGTGATCAATACTTTCTTTCAAAAGATTGCGTTGCAATCACAGCATCAAACTAGGGAAACCCCTTGATCGATACCGATCTCTAATAGATTCAAATAGAATAGTCGACTTGCAAAGTGAACGAAGATAATGTTGTTTTACCGAATGATATCCGTGCAAAGTTCAGGAGAATATCAATTGCCACTAAAAACTCTAACACTTGATATACATCGACCTAATATTTAACCCTTTCGTTATTAAATGTGACCATGGTCGCCAAACGTCAAACCAATCGCTGAGGTGACTATACTCACCCATTGGTGACCGCTTCTTGTTGCCTAAAGGTGATCGTGGTCACCGAACAATGTTGCGTATGAATTAGCAAAACGGAACAGAGTAGATAAGCTTTGAAATTCCCAACCTAAACGATAGTCTTTTTTCTGGAACGGTTTTTTTTTCAATCGCATTGACAACTGCGTAAATAACGATATGAGCATCAGAAGCAGAGTAACGCTTCGAGTGTGCGGTAGGCGATAAGGCCATCTGTTTAAAAAATTTTTTTCGAAACATTAAAATCATATCTGGGTATGTACCATATACTGTATCTTATACTTTTGTTTTCTTCTTTACTATACGCACGACACCACAAAGTAGAAAAGCAGACTCGTGTATAGATTGAATGTTAAATTTTCAGCTTATTTGCAATTTATTTAATGACAAAATTAACTTCACATGAGATACACTTACTGTAAATAAACATGTGTCGCACGCTGGTCATAGATGCAAAAAGATACAGTGTCATCTTAGTTCGCGTTTTAAAATTTGAATTGGCTGGATATATTTACTTTTTGCTATTTGCAATTCTCCGATAACGCACGACTAGCTTCGCGATACAAATTTAAAGAAAAAAAATGATCAGACTATGCGACTGAGGATTTACGAATTAAATTATTAAAAAATTTGTCAGGAGGATCGTCAATTTTCAATTATTGAAAGTCAGCTTGATAAATATTACTTGGTCGACGAAATACTTTTACATACAACATTATTCAACTGAAAAATGTGTTAATGCCGTTGTAAATCTTGATCGAACTCCGGATTAACATTATCTTATCCAGCAATAGATTTTATAAACTTATTTTCATCAACAATAAATCCATCGTTCATATCCATATTTTGATCGAAGATCGATAAAAGCATGTTCGCGCATTTTCTTCTTCATCCTTTTCCATAAATGTATTTTTACGAATATGAAAAATTTGTTTGTAAATAACGATAAAATTAGTCCTTCGGCAATAAGTTGATAATTGAAGAGAAGCAAAGTATGTAATATGTTATCTGATAATATTATTATCTGATTTTGATAAGGTATCTTATCAATTTCGGATTGTGCATCAGAGGGGTTTAATAAAATGATCTTTCGCACTCGGTTAAATTAACGTGTAAGACAAAAGTTTGCGAAGCGCTATATATATTTTATTTAAAATGCATTCCACAATTTTAATCGATTACCACCTGAATATACATGCTTATCTAAGTAAAAACAGATAAAATACAGTGCATGTTTAAAGTGGCGATTTAAAGTATCGGATATGAAACAATTCTTTATCGTTTAACGATTTTGTCGCGATGGGGTTCGTGCAATAAACAAAAATGATTTTTGATTGTTCTCAACGTGATTACGCGATTACGCAAAAAGAAGTTGGAAAAAAGTGGGGAGGGGGTCGATTTCATGATTCCTCGGGATCAATTGCGAATGGTAATTGTGCGTTTTGGCGTCGTACCATTTCCGATTGATTTCTTTTTCCGGTTGGATCGTAGTGGGGATGCCTGGGTAACCTGCATCGAGTATTTATCATCCACGGTATGGCAGTCATGCGTTATTATCACCGACACTCTCCACCGTTTCAAGTCAAATGTGCGGGTCTCATTCGCGAAAGTGCATTTAAGGAACATAGGATTCCAATCGATTGTGTTCACGACCTGCGTTGCTTAATAGGGTGAGTGATCGATCATTGTCGTTGATTAGGTGAAAAGCGTATACCGTGTTCTTCGCTCGAATTTCCCACTCTTTCGTCGACTTCTGTTACTTTTGAATTCATCGTATTTCACCTGTGTTTTAACACAGCCTTAATTCATCTGTGTTTCAACATTGCTCGGAAGAGTAACGTGCTCCAAATTTCACTTTGCATCGAATCTTATGAATAGACTGCGGAACCTTATGCAAAATAAAAAATGTCTACATTAATTGCAAGACACAGGAACGAAATAAAAATTTCTTTCCTCGTTTAATTATCTGATTAAGCTGAAACCAATTCGCCGATGTCCTTAAATCTTTTTAATTTGTCAACTGCTTTAAATTGTGCTTGCATAAAATCCGCAGTCTATGTATAGTAATTAAACGCGCGTAATTAAAAATTGAAACCGCACGGAATGAAAGAAACTAGTTATGAATGAAATAAAATTATGGCGGCGGCGGCCATCGTTGTCGTTGTTCCCACGTGTTTACGTTTTGTCGCGTCTATCAGTCGCATGCCGCATTTAAATAAACGGATTACGCACTCTACATAGATCTGAAAGGAATTCCGGTTTGACTGGTTGCTAGACGCACACATAATTTTACTATTGGTTAAAGTGACAATGTCAACAAATCAAATTATGGATAGACTTGGTCTCGTATCGTCATAGTACATTGCAAGAAGTGATCTGTCATCGGTAGTTGGAAATATCGTGTTTAAACAAGAATACACAGTTATACACGTGTTTAACGACGAATTGAATATAATTATTTAAATTATAATGTATACAGTATTTATTGATAATGTCAACATACCGAGCGCTGCTTCGCGGGAACCATTTTCTTTCAGAGACGTTGTAAGGATAATGAAAAGCGGATTCTTAATGGCAATCGTTGACTTAAATGTTCAAATATACGTCGCGCTTTTTCTTCCGAAATCACGTAATTTCTAAAATAGAGATTCTCTACGAACCATTTCTATAAAGTGTGGAGTATGCTCGTCTATTATTGAAAAGCTAATTGGCAAGTTTCATCGAGGTTTCTGCGCGCCGAGTCGCGGTGAATAAATTCACGCTTCGTTCAGTCATAATAAAAGATTAGATTCTTTTTATCTCTTCCGGTTTGACACTTCGCGAACAAACGAGACAATATCGGTGAAGATATACGCACGCGAGTAATTGTTATCGCTTTTGTTTTATTTCCAGCAAGTTTATTTCAGATTTAAGTGTATCGATGGTGGAAGCTTTACCAGTCGCGTGAACGCGTGACAAGTTTATTCGAGGAATTCATTGAAAAACAGTTGACATTAACGCGCGCCGCCAAAATGATTTTCGGGATACTCGCTTTCTTCTTCTTCGGAATGATTGTGCACTTTGCCATCGTGCACTTCGGCAAATTGGGCAGATTGATCAATGCCATACCAGGACCGCAGGCGCTACCGCTGCTCGGGAACATGTACAACTTCCAAGTTTCTTCAAGTAAGACAATATATATATTTAAATCTAAATTCAAATTCAACTCTCAGCAACCCAATTTAAATCGAAATTCAACTTTCGATCATTCTATTTAAATCTAAATTCAAATTCAACTATCAGTCAACAGCAATATTAACATATCTTCGCTTTAAATAATTTAGTCTGCGTCGATAAGAATGGTTCCGAACTAAATCATTCCATTGGTTCTATTATTGCAGCGGATCTTTGGACGCTTTTACGGAATTTGAGCGATCAATATTATCCGATTTACAGATTGTGGGGGTTCACGGTGCCATTCCTTAACATCCGTCATCCGAAAGACATCGAGGTAATAGAGCGATCTCTCGCTGCATACGAAATTGATCAATAAAAATCGTGAATTAGAAAACTCACCACGAAATATTGCACAATCTCGGATATGTTCGAAATTAAATGTTCGGAATTAAATTGTACAATAAGTGTTCATATTCGATATTAATACACCGTGTTTACCTTGACACGCTGACTTGTCAGATCAACCCAATTATTGGGCCTTGTATCTCGCGTGGACCTTGATCCCAAAAGATCGGATCGAATGAATCTTCTGGCTGCTTCTGCACAATTTTTGTAGAAAAATCTTAATTCGTCGCTGTAAGTCGCTTCGCTCAAAACACGTGTCTCACGAATGTGTAATTATCGACGTTTAGGTGATCCTCGGAAATCCCAAATCCACTCAGAAAAGCGAGCTTTACGATCTTCTGATGCCTTGGTTCAACACTGGGCTACTCACCAGTGCAGGTAACGTACTTCTTTTCTTTTTTCATTTTCATTTTCATGCAAAACCGTTTCGAGAGATTCACAACTCCGAGATTCGTAAATAACAGACTCCAGATTCCATTTTTCAAATTAATCTTCTGTCGTTCTTTATTTCAATTTACTGAGAGCGCCTCGAAGAGATAGCGTTTTATTGATATTGAATTGAGAACAATGTGACACTGTACGAGAACGAAACGAGATATAAATAGACTGGTGCAGGAGTGTCTCATCCTGAAACTTATTTGATCGATGCACGACGTGTATTTTCGTTTATCGTTTATTTATCGCGTCTACGGTTTGTCGTAGGTCGCAAATGGCAAACGCGTAGGAAGATATTGACGCCGGCTTTCCATTTCAACGTGTTACAACAATTCGTCGATGTTTTCATCGAGGAATCTGAACGGATGAACGTAACGCTGAAGAATGAAGGCGGCCCGATCGTTAAGGACGTATTGCCCCTAATTAGCGAGCACACATTGAACGTGATATGCGGTAATCTTCCTGAATTACAGTATTTCACGTCGTTGCATCACAAAGTTTATTAACACGTTACCGACCGGTGATTATTGCATAAACACTTTTTAATGGAACCTTCGATAGCATCAGCAATTTTTATCGTGAACTAACAAGCCACCATCAATAACGTAATCTAACAGTTTCATTTAAGATTGCAATGTAGAAGAAAATTTCTATGCTTCCTTTTGGTACAGCACGATTATTAAAAATTCTATTAATAGGCTTCCGGTAGGTAAAGTGTTCAGGAAAATTGTTGGCTACCAAAAATTTGGTCTTGACGATTGCTGCTGGCGTTAATAAAATGTTCGACGATTTCCAGACACCGCGATGGGAACGTCGTTGAAAGATAAGGGGCCACATCAAGAGAAATATCGGAAAGCTGTGTACGACATGGGCCATAGCGTCGTAGAGAGGTAATATATTAACGTTACTATTTGTGGAAAATAGTATTCCAGTTTGCAATGTCTATAAAATTGTATTGAAGATAAGTATGTGTTCCGTGAACGGTGGACAAGAGTGTATATGTGTACACGAAGACGAATAAGAGGACTGCGGATGTCGTTTTCGACTTGTAAAAATCGTTAACGGAGGAAGGAAATGCATGTTTATTTAACTTCTGTTTCTTAAAATTCACTCCGACAATTTCACTTTGCATAAAGACACGCAGTCTGCAGGTAAGGAAGGGACGATAAATGAATACTGACTTCACAGTTGTTAGAATATTATTTATGCCAGACTATTTCTTCTACTCTTGATAAATATTGATTTTTCGAAGTACCACAGTACGCAAAATTCGTATTACTTTTGTAGAATGGTCCGTCCATGGCTTTACATTGACTGGGTCTTCTTCACGTTACCCCCAGGATGGCGTCAAAGCAAGTTGCTTCGAATATTGCACGGATTCACCATGGGGGTAAAGTCGAATTTATTCGAGAAACAAGCTTTCCATTTAACGCTTTGCTTTATGATTCCGTTTTTACGGTGTTTTGCAGATTATCAAAGAAAGGTTCTCGTACCACGAGAAGACAAATGACAAATATTTAACAGGCTTCACCGACGAGCAGAACCAGAAGAAGGACGACGTTGATCTTGGAAGTGAGTTCGTGCTTCTATTTTAACTGGAAAATTAAACATTTGTTCGACCTAGGATATTTCAATTCTCTATGATTTTTGTTTACCACCACAGTGGTAATACTGAATCGTCTTTTATGCCAAACAGAATGAATCATTGTTAATTTATTTGCAGTTCGCAAGAGGAGGCTCGCCATGCTGGACCTCTTGATAGCAGCTCACCGAAAAGATCAGATCGACTTAGATGGTATTCGAGAAGAAGTGGACACCTTCATGTTCAGAGTACGTTCTTCAACTAAAATTTCTATCGTTTAGAAAGAGAAACCATTGCATTTGATCACTGTATCATGCATTATCTTCTCTAACAGGGTCACGACACCACAGCCATGTCCATCACCTTCACGATCATGCTTCTGGCCGAGCACAAAGAGATACAGGTGATTTAATTTCTTCAACCACAAATGTCCGTACCTCTAAACTATTTTTCGTGAAAAATATACCTTGAGAAAGAAAACAATAACGAACGTTCCAAGTCTGGAATATTGTTAAACTCGAAGCAACGAGCTGGCAACAACGAAGTTGATTTATAATGATTTAGCAAGCGACTGTTTGCAGGACCGAGCCAGAGCCGAAGTGAAGGCAGTGTTGGACGCTAATAATGGCAAAATGACTATGTCTGCCCTTCAAAATCTGCCATACCTCGAGCGATGTATCAAAGAGTCCCTTCGACTCTTCCCGAGTGTACCGTTCATATCGCGTAAACCGGAAAAGGACCTGAAACTAAGTGATTATCACTGTGGAATTTCTTCAACTATTTAGCTTCGTGTAGTTCATACATATTTTTATACGATCGCGATATTTTTGTTCTCAGGCAATTACATAATACCGGCTAACACGACGATCCACGTGCACATAGTAGATGTTCACAGAGATCCACAGTTCTGGCCGGAACCGGAAGTGTACAATCCGGACAGATTTTTACCGGAGAATTGCCAAGGACGTCATCCTTATTGTTACATACCTTTCAGCGCTGGCCCGCGTAATTGTATAGGTATGAGAACTATAAAGAATTTATGTTACATTATTTTGCCGGACTGCTAAAGTGTGTAAATTTCATTCGAAACAGTAAAAACGTTCGCCTCTCGAGGGAGACACGTGGAGAATTCTTAATAAGTCGACCCGTGACGGGACTATCATCTGGAGTATTATTTGTTAACCTTTCCGGTACTTTTCACTGCCCGTTTGCTATTAATTTTTTCTACGGAGCACTCGAGCTCGGAAAATATGTAAATTTTTGGACAGAAAAAGAGTATTGGAATATCACTTACCGTTTCGTCGGTTGAAGATTAGCCTGATCTCTCGACATCGGGGTCGCATGATTTAAAGTTTGATAGGCGGACGCACGTCATACGCATTAATGCAGTTCTATGATTAGATCGACACGTTTATCGACCGGTTTCGAAGTTCCCTTTGTTCCTTCGAATCCTTCGAATCCTCCGAATTTTCGAAGAGTCGAAACTTCGGTAAAGTAACAGCCCTAGTCCGAGCATGTTAGTAGAATGATTAAAAATGAGAAAGGGAACTCGTTTGACTTCCAGGACAACGATTCGCCATGTTCGAACTGAAGGCGGTGGTAGGATCCTTGCTATACAACTTCCAATTGGAGCCCGTTGACTATCTGAAGGACATGCTTATCACCACCGATTTGGTCATCCGTCCAGCGCATCCGGTTCGAACGAAGATGATCCCCATTGAGAACAAGTGTTGATGATGTGATTCCGAGTCTCACAAAGTGAGTGCACTAGCAACGCAATAACGCCGATAAAGATACTATCGATAATAAGAAATGAATTGCCATTAACAAACCAATCAGGAGAGGAGTCATTAGCAAATCAGGAAGAACAACGTTGAAGAACCCCGGAAAAGCACCGACCTGCAAGTTGATCTTCGTCAATCGTATTTTTTAATAATAAAACACCTTTCCAAGGTTCTGTTTCGTGAAAATCTACAATTTTATTACAATTTTCAACGTATATTTAACTAGCTTAAGCAACGATGTACACAATGCGTTAATTTGTTTAATAAACAAATTGCTGGAAATTCAGGTTTCACATCTAGACCATTCGAAGTTCCGCAAGATTCAATATTTTATTCGATATTGTATTCTGTAGTCTTTTGAAAAATAAACAGCTGGAGGAGAAAGTAATTTGGTCTTCATTTTTTTTTACACAATTTGTACACGGCGCAAGGATCGCGTGATGGGAAACAACGAACAAATAGTTTAGTTGACGATCACTTTTAATAGTTTGAAATAGGAAAACAATGTACAGATACAGAATTTACACTCCTAGCCGACAAAAGTTGCTAGATAAAATATTAATCGTAAAAAATTAATCATAAGTAAAACGATACACTTAACGAGCGGCTTATTCCTTTTTTGTTATCTATTCGCTTATCTGTTAGTCCTTTACCTAATTACGATGATTGAATTATTAATTATAATTATGTCTTTCTGTATAGACACACAGGTGTGAATACGTAATGGAGATTCTTAAAAGCTACACAATGTTTTTTTCTCTTTACTTTGGTTTTAAAGTAAGGACTAGTATGTTGAGCTTCGCTCTGTCTCTATGTGTAAAAACCTAAAGAAAAAGAAAAAAAAAAGAAAGATAAAACTCAAACACGTCGGTTCATCTTCATTGAACGAAGCAAAATAAAATGAAAAGAATAAAGTAGTCATGAAAATGAACCTCGGCACGCGAAACGGTATGCGGAGCAATAAACGTGTCGCATTCATTAACAACTAAAGGAATAAAAAAAAAACAAAATCATCGAATACATCAGCGAGCGTCATTCCTCGCTCTACACGTGGCAAACATTATTCGGACAACACGATCACATCCGCTATGAGCACAGTATGAGTTAATATGTTACGCGTATACACTGAATACACGGTGACACGACGAACGGACATAATAACGAAGTATCCCTTTTCTTCCCTTAAATGGGTCACGTTCACATCCGGTGCGTCTGCGCCCGTTCATCCCCGAAAGGACAATGCCGAAATATAGTCAAAACATTTTTTCGATTCCGTTAAACGGTGACTGAAAACAAACGGTTTGCAGATATGTATGTATGTACATATAAGCATGGTTCAGTGTTTACCAACGTTAAATTAGTTTTCAATATTGGAGTTAGAATTTCTTTTTCAAGTGGAAACTGTCTTTCCAGAGATGAACGGCGCAGAGACACCGATCGCGCGGTCGCGACCTTGCGCGTATCTAATTAAATGTAACTGCGATGAAGGCACGAGGCATGTGTTATTGATAGAGGCGGACGGGAGCCCGAAAATATTTCTCGAGACATTTCGGGATTGCAGAAAATTTTTGAGAACCCGAGAATATTCGGGACTTGAGATTTGGGATAATTCCCGGGATTTCAGAAATTTTCGAGAACCCGACGCGATCTCGTCTTTTCGGGTTCTCGCACACCTCCGGTTATTGAATCTTGTGCAGAGGGTGCAGTGTAACGGGCACAAGAAGGGACGGGGGCAGGGATCGAATATTTGCCGAGGCATCGTTCGCGAATCGCGAATGCGAACGCTTCTCCCCCGACTAATTTTCCAAAGTGAACGAACGCCGGAACGTTATCGATGATTTACACAGACGACAAGCGAAGCTCACAGAGTAATGTATACCATTTAGAATTGGAAATGTAATTTAGAATTAGAATGTAAAAATACTATGTATATATACAAGTAATTAATGTACCAATCGCTGGCACCCTTAGTTTATATATTACACGGTTTCTTCCTCTCCCACTCTCTCGCTCTCTCTCTCTCTCTCTCTCTCTCTCTCTCTCTCTCTCTCTTTCTTTCGCTCCTTCTCTCTTTATCTCTCCCATTGTCTTTTATATGTACTTATCGTCGGAGAGCTTCTTCACAGTTTTTATTTTATTTTCTCTCTCTCTCTCTCTCTCTCTCTCTCTCTCTCTCTCTCTCTCTTTCGGTATTATCGGTTGTACTTAAATAACAGCGATGATTAAAGAATTTTACACTGCATTTTGTAAATTCCGATCTCAAAATTTCAGCGCAACGGTACATCGTTCTCGCTATATTCTTTTAATCATTATTTACTTTATACATCGAGAATGATCGACATTGTTTTTGTTTTTTTTTTAAATTGTTGGCACACAAACGGAAGCAATATATATCCGATGATACGCTTAACGATTTACGATAGTACGTTAAGATCGTTTTTCTTTTTCGTGAATGTGTCTCTCGCATGATCGTCGATTTTTACGCGAATATGTTTGTTTTGTCAAATGAAAAGTCACGCTGCTGGTCGGTTCCCGAATGTACACTTTCCAACGGTTTCTTTTGCTCGGTATTTTTTTCGTTTTATGTACGTGTATATGGTGCGTCGAATACAATTTTCCAAAAAGTGTTTTTTTTTTTGTCGTTTGCACACGTTCCGAGAGGTTTGTCAAAGCGACGAACAGTGGTTTTAGCGTTTCGAAAAATGAACGCGTCTCTTCGAGAATCGATCATCGATCGTCGAGATCAAAGTACATACATATATACACACGTCGTCCGTGTTTCGTTTCTGCAAGCGCAAGGAATCGAATCGAATAGAAAATCGAGTCGTTTGAACATCTTGAAAAAAAAGAAAAAACGATTGAACGGCTCAGTGTTAAATCCAGTCTTCGCCTCTTGTGGAAATGGTAATTTTGGAACGGATAAGTTTGTTACGATAAAATTCGTGACGTCACTTTCGGCGATTTTCGAGACTCGCGGATCTATATCGCACGATCTATACACGCATAGATCGGCGCGGCAACGCGTCCGGCATCGGCGAGTATCGATGATATATTTTTTCCGGTTTCTCGTTTTGTCCTTTGAAAAAACGGGTCAAGTAATTAGGAAAAAATCGAATACACGAAGAGAAAAATGAAACATCAAAAGTCGTGATACGAATACATTTTGTTTACGAGCTATGTTTTTTTTATACGAAAGTTCTCGATCGTTTTCTTGTGTATTTCTCTCTTCCCTCTCTTAATTTGATATAATTCGTTATGCATTTCATTTTCTTCGTGTCTATCTAAGTCGTATTATGTACAATTATATACATATTGTAAAACGTTTAATTTATCCTTCGTACTTTTAATGATTGTATAATTAGGATTGACTATGTCTTAGAATAATCAACGGAATTATTAATTATTGTGTAAAATATGAAATATCGTACTGTTAGATGGTATGTCCATCTCCAAGGTACCATTTTGGACGAATATCGGTCCGTCTAACATGCCTAGCACTTTGATGAGCAAATACTTTGGAGATTACATAATCTAATAATATCAGGTAATATTAAGGTATAGATGATTTTTTTTTGTTCGTTATTAATTACAAATATAAAACATGTATATGTAAATAGAATTCTTAATTATGCGCAAACATGTTCTCTAATTGAGCATACGTGAATTTTTTTTTATCATCAGTCTAAGCCGAACGGTGCGGCTCCGTACACAACAGCAGCGGTTAACAATACACGGTTTTTTTTAATCCTTTTATTCTTCTTCATTAAGCTTCGTAGAATCTACCTTTCAACAAATCATTTTATCTGTGTATATGTGTGTATGCGTGTGTGTGTGTGTGCGTGTGTGTATGCATGTCCTCTTCCCCCCGGCGAGGGGGAGGGGCGTCCAATGAAATAACAATAGCGCTTGTGCTACCGAAAAAACGTTATTCGTAAAACTTTCAAACAGTTTTCATCTTATTTTTTTCCCAAGCATAAAACACACATGACAACGGCGCGGAAAAAGTATACACACACATTATCGATTTTCCGTGAACGACACCACTTTCCGATTTACATCCCCCTCCACGTCGCTACCGATCGTTCCAACCGTGGATCAATGATCGAGGATCGCGGGAGAACGAAGAAGTGAAAATAGCTTAGGATGCGATCGATCGCGGATGGATCTGACGGTAAACGCACTCGAGCGACACACCGGCAAGCCCGATTGCTCAAAAGACAATAAACCTGTTCTTTAATACATATTACATCGCAGAGCTCTACCGAGCAGTTGGAGTGCTCCGTTCCCCTTCGGAGGAACGAATAAGTTTGTGGGAGGAGCTTCGCTGTCGGACGCTTAAGCCCCGCCCAATCGTCAAGGTGCTCAATCAAAATTTCTAATCAGCTTACCGCGTCTCTAACACTCCGCGATCACGTTAAATCTTTTGAGGATTTAACTCGACAGTGTTTGGAGTCAAATTGAGTGACCACGCTCCAGTTGAGCATCCCTGTTCGAAGGGGCGTGGCGCGCAACGAGACGTTAGAGAGGTAGACGCGAAAATCTGTCGAACAGGACGAGCCAGTGCAGTTTGCCGAAGCATTAGAGTACCTCCTAAATCCCTTGCCCCACCTAGCTGCTCAAAAATGCATTTTCTCGCAACCGACTCGACTTTTAATACAGATTAGAGCCACCCTCGTTCTCTGGCGTTGCGCAGGGGCTCTCAACGCTCGGCGAAACTGATGCACGTCTCCCGAACAATCTTGCTTGCTTATTCTTACATTCGTACGATACGCGATCAAATTGGAAGCGGCGGTTATTCGATGATCGTACACAGAGAAATATCGAACGCGATGGTTTCACGTCTTTCTTTTTCTCTCGTTCTATCATTCCTGAACGTATGAAACCGAAACCTATGCTCGTCGACTTAGTTTTCACACCACCGATCACGGTTCTTCTCTGACGCGTCGCGTAGTGTGCTCGCGATTCTGTCCCCAACTTGACAGTAGGCCGAACGTGCGCGGTCATCTCGTTTCACTTGTTTTTTAAATGTTTTTTTTTCTTGAAAAATATATGTGTGTCGACTACTTAGGCTTTCGATAAACGGAAAGACGTCGTCTCGTCCGATAACTGGAATAACTCTTCTCTTTTGCTCTTCTCTCTCTCTCTCTCTCTCTCTCATGTACACACATTCTCTCTTTCTCTCTCGCTCTCCCTCTCTCAGATATAATTTCTGACCTATCGTAATAATTCTATACAATATTTCATTATAGCTTAGGTAAAGTGAGACCCTCATATGATCCATTTATTTTTTTATTCTTTTCGTTAATTACTTTTCTCTCCGGAGTGTGTGAAACGCTGAGACATATCCGCGCCTATTTACAAGGATAATCAATCTTCGAATGGAAATAAATGCAAAAATATATATGTATAAACATTTAGTTGATCTACGTCTTCTTTTTTGTTTGTTTGTTTGTTTGGCTGTCCGTACCGTTTGCACAGAGACACCCTTTATGCAAATGCAACTTCTAACTTGGCTGTGCCAGGGAAATAGTTTACTCTTAACTAAACTCATACACGTACAATTAAACTTATGTACTATTGTCTTTTTTTTTCTGAAGATATCACTACTCCAAGACATTCACTTTTTCTACTGAACTTTTCTCTGTCCTCTCGATTGTTTAACTCGTCTTTCTTTTATCCTTTCTAGCTGATTTATGTTGATCTCGTTATTCTTTCCCGTGTGCTTGTACGCGTGTGTTTCCTTTTTACGTTCTCCGATAGGATATTCGAATAAGTGGCTCGAAGGTATTCGCCCCTCCTTAGGAAAATACTTATAGCAGATTTTCTACGACAAGTCAACCGCCTTCACGTGACAACGATTATCTTACTTGTCGACCGATTATGGATCATCAATTTCGGCAGTTAGACGAATAGAAATTAGGCAGTGAAAGTAGTCGAACTTCCGTTACACGTACAATATTATAATAGTATGTACAAAATGCCGGCTATATCAGTCGATATAATTCTATTCAATAAAGGAAGAAAAGAACCGCTTATTAACTATGTTACAAATAGAAATCGTTCATCGTTAATTGACAATATTTGCGAATATTTGGCAGCTTTCCCGTAAGTTTAATTATAAAATATCGTTTGACTGTGTCGTAATAAAATATCAAAAAACAATGTCTATCCTAAAAAGGAGTGCCGATCTCGTAGTTGTAATTAATAACTTAATCATCCCGTGATCGATCAACCGGACTTAAGCTAATCAATTAAAAGAAAAGTGAACAAAATTAGCACGCGCGCTAAATCACGTGAAAACAGTTCACTCTATAGATATTTTCCTAATTCTAGAGTAATGGTTTCATCGTTCGTCTTTGTGCTATATGATTATTGTAATACATAATAATTACCGTATCGATAACCAAAGAATGCAATGTATCAACGATCACACCGTTATCGAACAAAACGAGTTAATCTTATCGAACATACAAAGTAGAACGACGTCGAGGGTTGGCGTTCGCCATTTTGTTTCGCGTGTGGTCTCCGGAAATGTGATAATTATCTATCGATTGATTAGCCGTAGCATTGACTTTCGAACTCGGCAGTGGGAAACTGCATTTTCATTAAAACTCACTTGCGAAAAGAACATAGAAGAACGTGCTGGTTGTTGACGTTCTTCTTACATTCGATAGAATACAAGAATGTCGAAAAAGTGCAATTAACAACTAATCGTATCATATTAAAATCGCGAGATTCATCGCCATAAAATATCGAAACTTAATGTCACATTAGATTTCTCTCCTCTCATTTATGTGAGAAGTTGTTGGATAACAATTGCCCGAATGTCTCCTAGACATGTTTACAGAGCAGAGCTCGTAAAGAACGATAATAATAATTAGACAGCGGATTTGATGGATTTTTTGTTGGTATCTAATAGATTACTAAAAATTAATTAAAAAATCATATAAAATAGAATTATCTTAGGTTGGAAGAAACATTTAATTTTGGAGTTAAAATAGCTCCGAGCGAAAAGATCTAAAACAGTAAAACATTAGAGGAATTTAAAAATACTGCTACATAATTTTCAGCCTAATGAATATATTAAGAAGGAAAATCAATTTCTATTTCATTCCAGTTCGTTGCAGTTCGAGTAGAAAATTTGCATTTTTCATAAAGATCCGCTGTCTAATAATGATATAATAGAAGTAACGTTTATAAATTTCGAGTCGTGTCTACGAAGGATCGGCCGAATTTTCGCGATCTCGACGATCTACGAAAGAACGCGGGGGGTTCGATTCGCCGCTTCGTAATGTTGCGTTACCTGAAACGCTGTCTATCATTATTTCCGACGCGTGCTGGATTTCCGTCTCCTCAGCATCTCTTTCTCTCTCTCTCTCTCTCTCTCTCTCTCTCTCTCTCCTAAATGTAACAACGAAGATCCGTAAGATCTAAACAGAGAACGCGCCGCGGGTTCGATGAGCAATAGAAGGAAATCAGTTGGGTACAACTACCGATATTACAAACGTCGTCAACTGTTTCCCTGTGTAAAACGATTGTCTCGCCTTTCTTCGAATTTTCCAACCAAGAAGCCGGTCAGATCTCTCTACGTTATGTCTCAACTAATTGCAAAACGAAATCGTGGACGGTCGTACGTGCTGACGAAACCAGGAGAAACGCGAGTACGCGACTTCACGATGATACCGAATGATCAGCGACCTTGATCGAGTCATCGACGAAGACGTACTGCTGATCTCTGTTGCGGTTCGTGTCACCGAGTTAGTCGGGATTACTTTCAAAGTGTCTGGACCGCGCACCGCTGCGAAGCTGGCTAAGGGATATTCCTTCAGTTAATTCCGATCTGTGACGAACACGCAGCGGGATTTTTATCCCGCATCACAGACGAGTCTGGAGAACAGTAGCCGTCATCTAAGCAGCGCGAGATGCCTCTCGACGTCCCAAGGCGTGCTGGGACGTCCGGTAGACCGTGAGCACTAACGAGTAGTATAAAACGGAAAGGGCAACGAAACAGTCGTGCGAATGTCGGTGGTTCAAGCACGGAATCTATAATAGAAAATTACTATGGATCATTGATGTTCTGTTCGTTCTGCCTGTCAGTGGTTTCACCGTTGGATCGCATGAGTATGTCAGTCGATGGTATGAACTACGATTAACTTATTCCAAGACGAGGATAGTAAGGCATAACGTGATCGTAAAATCCATACTATACCTTTGTGCTTACTCTCTTTCTCTCTCTCTTTCATTCTCTCTCTTTCTCTCTCTCTCTCTCTCTCTCTCTCTCTCTCTCTCTCTCTCTTTCTCTCTCTCTATCTTTCTCTCAAAGGGGTTGTGGAGGGGCGAGCGAGGTATTCGTCCCCGCGATATCGCCAATCCGATTCGTTCACGTGGAACACGCACACACAATTGAACATTCTCTTTCTCTCTATTCTCACAATCGGATGCACAAAAGTAAAAACAACGTAACCGTCTCTAGCGAGAGCGCAACAAAAAGAAAAATTCTGCAGCGAGCGACGACGGTGGCAGAGCGGCGAATCCTGTGTGTGTCCTTGAAGATCCTCAGGGGTTCAGCGATAGATCCTCGATCATCATAGGTCACTGCAGGCCGCTGAGCGATTGTAACGCGAGAACGTAAAACAACTTGAAGTTGAAGCGCGCTTATTTTTGTCGAGGCCATGAAAACACATTTGCCCGCGAAGAAACGAACGAGAACGAGCGCGATGAACGAAGAGCGTGTACGGCGGCATTTCTTTTGTGTCCGCGCGTCGCAACGATGAGTACACACCGCGTGCTTATTAAAATTACGTTAATAAACCGCGCGCCTGCCGGAAGCGCAGCGGCTTATATATTCTCTGTGTGGTTATTTACATGCTTCTTACTTTCTTTCATGTTCAAAGAGGAATAGTGTGTGATCATGGTCGTCGGCGCACCCACACGAAACTGCACCGCGCGGTTATTTTTACGCAGCCGACAGTCTTGATAGTCTTCATAGGGTTTCACGAACGAACGATCCGCTCGGCTGTTCGCTTTTCACCAGAGTCAGATCAATTAAAGCCGAGTGGTTCTTTCTGTCACGGTGATTGCTGTCTCGTCCCTCGGAACGGCACGGTACTTGCCGCGCACCGAACTGGGGCCGAAGATCGGTGATCCTCAGACAAGATGCCCGTCGATATCTGAATACGCAGGCGTGGGGGTGAAGGTCGACAAAGAATGACCGTGGATGTGCGCGTTTCCAGGCACAGACCGAGCAAATGTTGTTGGTGGGGGTGGCACCGACGGAGGTATCGGTGATTTCGAACCCGCAGTCATCACGGTGACATCAGGAGGAGGAACTGGACGCGGCAAGGTTCTACTTCGCGTCAACGTCCCCGTGTTCTGGCTCATGTGACCTGCTAAGTGACCTGTCGGACTCATCGAAGGGTAGTACGTCCCTGATCCTGGCTCACCCACCACTGGGATCGGGCTGTGGTTCGTCTCGTATCCCATGTAACGGCCGTTGTCGATCTCCACGCTGTAGAAGTTCACGTCGTTCGGAGGCGCTGGGCTCGGATTACCGATGTAACTCGATTTTGAAACTGGAAGCAATACAGCTAGTTCTGTCAGGCGTTCTTGAAGTGCGATCATTGTTTTTGTTTTTTCATAAAATTCGCTGTCCAAGAATTAGAATGTTTTTTTTCATAAAATTCGCTGTCCAAGAATTACAATGTTTTTTTTGGTATTGTTGTCGATACCATGTTCTATGAGAGGAGAAAACAGGTTCAATTTGATGTGCACAATGTGAAAAAGATAATATAAAATAGAAACGATTTGGCTTGAAAGAATTAAAATTGCTTAAAGCGGTTAAAGGCTAGACATTTTGGACATTTATCGAGAAAAGAGTGTGCCGATCGAAACGCACCAGAAAGAGTCCCACTGGCTGTCGTCCGCTGCGGCGGCGAATCCATCATCGGCGGTTGGATGTGGTTGCCACGACGACCAAGAGTCCCTTGATGATGCACTTGCATTTCCAAGTTCGCTTTCCCGAAATCTTGCATTGTCTGATCGATTAAATACGTGCTGGCGGCGGTCTTACGTCCCTCGTCCTAATCGCGTCACAGATAGAAAACGATTCGGTTAAACCGACGCGCATTAGCGTGAGAGAAACCTGTAACGACTCTATCGTAAACCATTATCGCTACCAAATCGAATAATTCTCAGTGTTCCACGTGTAAAAGATGTATCTGATACATCACGATAATGTCTCTACGTGCATGAATAATCGTTCACCCCAAAGAGTTGCCTAACCGTGAAGATACCCGAAAAATAAAAATGAAACTAGCAGAGGTGTTGGTCGAGGATATATATTATATATAGGAGATGTATACTATCGGTTAGTATCTAATGTGTGGGTGGTGTTAATGGAAGCGAGGCGGTGGAAAGTGATGTACTGCGATAGAATAGACGATAAAACAAAATGGATGTTTCTAATGATAACTTTGAGAGGGTGCAAGGGGATACAAACGAAAGTAGAACGAAACAGAAATGTGTTAATAGAACTCAAACCTACCCTCCGGCATTACTTGTTACTAAGAACATACTGACTGATCGCACTGACCACGTAATCGTTAGTGTCGAAGTTAACGTCGCTCTTCTCGTCCGAAACTGAACTTAATTCACCGGTCATGGTGTCCCCGTTGACGGTAGACGGTGCGTACATATCCGCTGTCTGTGACTTGTTGATCCCTGGGAGAAATCACAGAGAGAAACATGTTAGAAACGATGCTCTTCCAGGTAAATCGCCTAGTCCGTTATTATTAGACTGCGGATCTTTGCGCATTTATGGACTATGAAGATTTTCAAAAAAGGCTGGAATATAAAATTCGATAAAATTTTGTACAAAGACTGTTCCCATTAAAAAATATGATTTCAATTTCTTCCACCTTCTTAAAATTTGTCTACGACAATTGGCAAATGCATAAACGTCCGCAGTCTAGTTATTATAATAATTTCATTTAGTTAGTTCGTTAAATCGATCTACCGAGGCAACTGCGGATCGCAATTTGCCACGTTTTCGATACAAGTGTTTCACTTACGATCTTTATTTCGTTTTCTCATAATGTACCACAACACGATGATCAGTACATTAATGATAAAAAAGATGAGGGAGGTTGCTGCAAACGTATACATATAATTCATTGCAAAATCTCCTTTTTCCAAGAGAACGTCCGGCAGGTTCTCGGCGTTATTCGGTCCTATAGGTAAATCAGAAAGAAAAAGGGTACGTGACAGTGATTATATTTACCGGAACGTTGAGCCTTCTTTTTCGATTTTAATGTAGCAAAGACTATGGGCGCAGCAATGAGTAGGCAAACAGAGGCGGAAACAGTGATGATAATGACGATGATGTAGGAAGAATTAATCTCGCTGGATGTCACGTCGGTAGGTGGTGCCTCCCCTGTAAGCCAAGCCAACGCACCCATCACCGGATTGTTATTCATGCAACGACGGTCCGCGTTATTGTTAGTTACATTTAGCAGCACGCCGATCGATTATTAAACGATTCCGCGCGAGCACACGTTTCGCTAGCGCGTCTAAGGCCATCAGCAATGGTAATCTTTCGTTTCGTTTCGCTTCGTCGTTACAATGTACAATCTTCCTTCACATAGTGTCGCTTTCGTCTCTACGGATAGTGTTACTGTTTCAACGATGACACTTTACAATTTTTAGCTATTTCCTTTACCCAATGGATTGGTGAAATTTTTCCAATTAAACGATGGAATTGCGATTATATTTACTTGTTCAATTACCGATGAAAGTTTCGAACGTGAAGAAGTACAGCACGTATCGATTGCAATGTTGAGGCGAATACAAAACGTTTTTTTTTATTCTTCATTTCCAGAACTTTTGCCAACATATTTGTGAGATTTGCTTGATTAAAAAAGACCAAACTCGACAGAGTTTCAATCATATTTAAATCAATAAATATGGTTCAAGTTTTGCCGTATTTAGACTCATTTTAATTAGAAAAATCTCACAAATTTATACGTTGCTAAAGGTTCTGTAGAAAAAGAATGAAAAATAAAAAACCTTCTCTATGTTCGGCAAACGTCAAAGAACGTGGTATGTACCTGTACGTATAGTACCACTATGCGAAGGAAGACTGTACACATACGATTGAACGGTCTGTTGATTGCTGCCGTGGCTATTCTGAACACCGATTTTCACCAGAAAGTGTATCAAGATGCGATGGTTTAAAGCTTACCACGGCACAACGTCTTCGAAATGTTAAATGGTTGATGTTACATGTCAGTTAAGCTACGATTGCTGGTCTACGATACTCGAAACATACTAATTACTTCACACGATTGTAGAGAGCGAGCCACGGTGATCGGTGACAATTTATAACGTTTGACAACCAATGGAAATATCGCAAGAAAATAATTTAGAACGTTTTCAACGTGACGTCCAATTTGCACGTACACGTTCGTTCGTTCTTTACTTTTATTTCGACATTTTTATATTTTTGTATAAACGTGGAAAGCGTTTTATGAAATTCCGTCTACCGGAAACAAAGCAGGCATTTTCGAATGGGTTCCCTTTCACCGGCCAGCTACCAATCAGAATTTTTACGGAACCGACACCAGTTACCGAGACATTGTTTTGCAACAATCCACGCGCCTCGCTCCGCGATCCAATTACTCAATGTTTTATATTTCACCACAAAAGCACGCAGGATTAATTGCTAGAACTATGACATTACTATCACCCTCGAACCCATAATCTGCCAGATTATTCCAACGAAAAATGAAATCATTCGTTACACTTCATTCCAAAAATCTAACCAATCAGACGACGACTATTGTAAACGAATTCCATTGGAAGGAATGAAAAGATCTTTCTTCGTGTAACGTTGCAACAAATTCTTTTAATTGGCAGTTTATGAATTAAGCGGCGCTACAATCGGGAGATATTGGATATCGATCACGTTGACACTGCGACGTGATTAAATATGCATGATGATGCGATTTCAAGGATACTAATGAATCCGACTACAATTGTTAGTCGAACGAGTCCTGTTGTCGCAACAACGAATTCGCTCGGACAATGATAACGGTTGAAACGGTCCCGAAGACGTCTGTCCATAGCTATGAAAAGAAATGATGCTACATTATCGACCAGAATGAAAGAAATGTTTCTGTTACAACTGTAGCATGATTTCGATTCGCACAGGTGTTCGAGGGACCGTCGCAACCCCCGGGAGCAAATGGTTAAACTTGTAAAGAATGGTAATATTAAATGGCGTAGCTACTTGTTCGCTCTAAAAGCAATCGTTACGGGCACACAGCTGTTGCAGTAGGGGAATTCAATTTTGCGGAGACTTACGTAGCGTCTGGACTTTGACTAGGTCGGGCAGGAAACCGCTGTCTCCTTTCTCGTTAATGGCTTTCACGCTGAACACATAGTAAGTCCCCAGAGACAGACCGGTTATCGTGGTTTTATATTCTCCTGGGGAAACGTCTAGGTAGTGGTATCGATCCTCGTAGTCGAGAGCCTCCCGCCACCGTATTTGGTAGGACGTCGGTAAACCCCCGTCGAATCCTCTTTTCCACGTTAGAGTGACGGAGTCGTGAGTGATGTTGTAAGCCTCGAGATCGCTCGGTTTATCCGGCGGCGATGTGACGTCCAGGTGTATGATGTCCGTCGACTGTCCCATCATGTTCATCGCCCGGCACTCGTATTTCCCGTAGTCGTGCGACGTCACGCGGAAAATCGTCAGCGTCGATTCCGACACCAATTTGCTCAACTGGCAACAATTAATTAAATAATAACGAATCTGCCGATTAACGGGAGGATGTCGCACATTTTTGCGACGCGAAAGGGGTTGCAACTTCGATTTAGAGCAGCTCTCTAATTCGATGAATTTTAATGATAAGTGTTTTATGAAATTAAAATATGTTATAAATCTCGGCATTCCGAACAGCTTTTTTACTATTGTATAATAGGCGTATAATTGTCTACCGCTATAAACAAATTTTTGTTAGACCTGGGTTACGTTTGTCCGTGGTTTAAACATCTCGAAATCGGAAGTAACGTTTCGACAAGTTTAACCGAGAAATTATATTCCGTCTGACATTTAGCCTTGCTAATTGAAAACATGTGATGTTGGCTTACGTCTGTGTGCGTGATGCTGTATTTATGCTCGGTTACATTCGGTAACAAGGTCTTCCCATTGAACGACCACGAGAACCGCGGCAATAGGGACCCTTGCGCTTTGCAAAACAGTTGCACGTTTATCCCTTTGTTCGCGGCCGCCTTCCTTGTCAAGGGCGTGTTCATCATTTGTGGTTTGACTGTAACAAAATACTATTTATTAGCGGTTCGCCCTCCACTACTGTTTGAATTTCGAGCGTCTGGTCGGTCATTTTTCAATTTCTCATTCGCCGATTTTCAAGGTTCATTGAAATTATTGTTCAAAATGGTTTCTTACGCCGATGAAAATTATATACGTACAGTTCGTGATGAAGAGAATGGGCTCGGAAGTAACGTTCCCGATCCCGTTGTTCACTTTGCACTGATATTCGCCGACGTCCTCGTGGTCAGGGTTTTCGATGTGCAGATAAGAAGTTTTATTGATAAAAGAGGTGGAATAGCGGCCGGACAGCTCTGAACTCGAACCGACTTTCTGCCATGTGACGTACTCGTCTCCTATGGGGCTGCCATCCACCTCGCAGAACAATTTTGCCTCGACTCCTGGTTGATACACTATCCCCGACGTCGAGATCCGCTTAATTTTCGCAGCGTCTGCAAGAATATTTGTTTGAAATTTTTATTGGAAGTCTGACTCGAATTTTACGTGGCAAAGGATTCAAAGGGAATAGTTGAACGAAATTAAACATTGTTTCGACCAAGTTAATTTCGTATCTCATTTTCACAGTTACATAATAAAGATTTTGATTTGTTTCGGACCTACAAGGGCTATTCCCATTAAAAAAAGAATTTCGTCCGGTGACACTTCCTTAAAATTCGTCGACATAAATTGGAAAATTGCATAAACATCCGCAGTCTAGTAATTACAGAGAGTAGCAAACTGTTACAAACTCCTGAAGAAGTTTTTTCTTGGCTGGAAAAAGAAAGCCTCTTCCTCAGAATATCAACTACTTGGAGATGTATAGCATTTCTTAGCGGATTAAAAAGTTTATAAACGACACCTGAAAAAACAACGTCCAGGAATATTTTAATGAAAAATAGAAGGTGCTGTTTAATCAGGGCGTAATGTCTTTACAAAGAAAATAGGATTAACCTGTGAGGTAAGAGGATCTATTTATTTTCTTCGGTGAAGTTCTCAGGGTGTTTAACTAAGTATCGATGAAGGTATCGGTTTCAAGATTGTAGTTTCACTTACATTGTACCGTTAAATTTAATTGATAGAACGTCGTTCCTTCGTCGTTGTTCGCTTCGCATATGTAAGTACCAGCGTCGTGACGATCTAGTTTCGTGATGTTCAACATGGCTCCACGAACGGATATCCTCCTGTTGCCACTAACCAATGGCAAACCGTCTCTGGTCCATGTATAACTTATTTTGTTCGGATTCGCCATTGCGGAGACAGAGATTACAAATGACTCGCCCTCCAAGCCGATTAACTCGTGCGGTTCTATCGATGTAAATATTGGCTTGTCTGTGAAAGTAATAATTATTAGTAATTGTTTTATGGAAGTGTACGGACGTATATCGCGAAACAGTTGAGTTTCTCGCTTGAAGAGCGAGTTTACTGAGCGCAGAATCGTGTGAAATTCGTCGCGAGGGTATAAACCCGTTCTAATTGCGCAATATACTTTACGAGGCTTCTTTTTCGTAGCGAAATGAGATCGCCTAGATTTCATTGATCCTATAATAAATGACAGTACTTACACAGAACATCGAGGGTCGTAGCGTCGTGAATGGATCTCTCTATTTGATTGTTCCTCGCCTGACACGTGTACACTTCTCCGTTCATTTCTTCCGTGACGTCCAATGCGAGCTCGACGAACGACAGAAATCCTCCGTGTAAGCCGGGTTTAGTACCATTTTTGGTACCCTGCACGGGAATGCCACCCTTCCACCATGACATCTCCGCCGCTGGATTACTACTGCTTGATTCGCAAATGATACGACCCTCTTCACCGGCGTGTAAATCCGGGGGCTCGCGAGTGATCTTAACTTTATCTGGCGGGACTGCAAAAAAAAATGGCGAATCGCGATTCCGTTATCGAACGAAAATTGCTTCGGCTAATTCTCTAAAGATAATGAAAAATTAACCTTAACGCTGTACCCCTCCCCCGCCCCCACTGTCGCTTAAATGACTGGATCTAAATTAATATTAGAATTACCAGTTCACAATCACTGAAATTGTGAAAATATTTGCAATTTTCAATTTTCAATTTTATTTTGTCAATAATTATATTGTAATTATATTTTTTATTAGTAAATGCTGTTTTTATATTCTCAGAAAATCTTTTTGGTATACAATTATTGAAATTATGAAAATATTTTCAATCAGAAATTTCTTTGTCAACAGGATAACTCCAGGTTTTTTATTTTGTCAATATTTTATTAGTAAATGCTGTTTTTGTATTCTCAGAAAATCTTTTTAGTATACAATTATGGAAATTATGAAAATATTTTCGTCAGAAATTTTTTTGTCAACAGGATATCTCCCGGTTTTTTATTTTGTCAATTTTTTGTTAGTGAATGCTGTTTCTATATCCTCAGAAAATCTTTTTAGTATACAATTATTGAAATTATGAAAATATTTTCATCAAAAAATTCTTTGTCAACAGGATATCTCCCGGTTTCTTATTTTGTCAATATTTTATTAGTAAATGCTGGTTTTGTATTCTCAGAAAATCTTTTTAGTATACAGTTATTGAAATTATGAAAATATTTTCATCAGAAATTTCTTTGTCAACAGGATATCTCCCGGTTTTTTATTTTGTCAATATTTGATTAGTGAACGCTGTTTTTATATGCTACTCGACAGTTGCTTTCGAGTCGATTTTCTTCCAATATTCTTGGAAAATCGTCTATGAAATAATTAAGACTGGGCTTTCGAGGGTATCACGCGTTTTGTTATAACTTACAGTTAACTTTCAGGGCGAGAACCTTCCTTAATGGTATCTCTGTCGCAGAATTTGATCCTTCGCATCGTATACGCGCGTTATTGTCGGACGCATTTACGAGCATAGTCAGCTCGCTGGATACTGCATGGTCTCGTGCTCTTGTGGTTCCATGTATCTGAAATACAATACATGAAAACATTAATTAATAGATCATAGTCGAACCAAAAGAAATAATTTTTCAACTCCTTTCGCTATAAAACAGCAAGGCGAAGCTTCATTCGAATCTACCTCGATATTGTTTCCAAAAGATTCTCTATTAAAAACTCCGTTTAAAAGTTTCTGAAGAATGGCACAGAGCCTGCGATTTTTATACAGCAATAGTGTACTCGTTTATTCACCTGTTTGTCATTTTTGAACCAGCTCAAGTTGGCCAACGGGTTACCGGAAATGGCAGTGCACATCAATCTCAGCACGGTGCCTGCATCTATCGTCGTGCCTTCGTCGTAGCCAGTGACAGTGAGTTTGGAAGGTGGATCTGCGAATAAAGATTGAAAACGACCGTTGGTACCATTTTTGGAAAGGTAGGAGAAAAATGAATTTCAAATTAGTGGTGCGTTTATTTCTTTATTGGTGTCTACCTCGCTTTCGTTCGGATGTCTACGTAGATTTACAAAATACAATTTTAGTTACAATTAATTTCAAATACAATTAGTTTCAATTTTCATTACAGGCTCAGATGACAAATTTTGACCAATAACAATTAACAAGAAAAAAAAAGATTTACAACTCAAGCTGTTGGGTTCAATTTTGAAAAAGTTATTCCTTTTCCACCTCTTAACTGCGGAATTTAGTTTTAAGAATCCCTCGCAAAGTGCGGAATTAAAATTAAACAATGGCGTGTCTACGCGTCGAACGCAGGGCAAATGGTTGTATTATAAATTTTACGAAAAACGAGAAAGGATTACATTTTTATTTGATCAAAAATTAACAATTCATTCTTGAAAAGGTTATTGATATTGCACCGCAATGGAGATGCGAATTGACGTGTATACACGTTGAACGCAGTTAACTGGTTAAAAGGTGTACGAATACTTTGTACAGCCACTATAAGCGAGCGCTGCTGTAATAATTTGATCACCTATTGCGAGTATCGAATCAAAGGGAGATCATTTCGAGCGATCGATCGGTACGGAATCGGATGAAACAAGTTTGAAGGAGTACGGTTTTCGTCCGTATCGGTCCTGGAGTCCTCGAACTCAAGCACGAGCACAATGCCCAATTACCTATTGAGCAGGCCGCCGACCGCGACGGAATTAATTTTCACGCAAGTTCGAATTACATCGAGACTGCCGGGGTATTCGGGAACCAGGCTAGGAACTGAATTAACAGGATCCAGGATAAACGGACAAGATACAGAACAGTGTAAAGTCTGAGGTTCCCCTGGGATTAGTTTCATATTAATCCGTGGCGTTGGCCGCGTACAGATTCTATCCTGGATTAGGTTTACATTCCTGTTCATTCGGCTAATTGCTCGCAGTGTACTCACAAATCACGTTTATGGTGTGCGTCCGTACGACGTTCTCCGTTAGTTTGACGTTCGATGCGTCGCAGATCACGACGATGCTCCGACTGGTCCTGTTGATGTTGAACGTCACGTTCGACGTGGTTATCCAGCCTCCTTGGGGAGCTGGCTCGGTCATCGAGGCGTTACTCTCGAAATTGTGGCCGTCCACCGTCCATTTTATGTCCGCAGGTGGGTTCGAGTTCTCTGTCGTGCAGGTGATCACCACTTGCTCGTCAGCTTTCGCCTCCGTGGGCCCTACGATCGTCACTCCGGATGGCGCAACTGGAAACAATCACGATCCGGTTAAATGTCAGTCTCGATAACTTTGTAAAATATCAGGTCGATCGGAAAGCAAGTTCGTTTTTCGTCCAGAGATCGCAGTGCTACCATTTGTTATCATCAAACAGCGGATCTTCACGCGAAATAAAAACTTTCTACCCGAATTGCAACAATCTGGGAAGAAATACACATTAATTCTCTTTCTTAACACATCACCGTTGTTATCGCACCATTTTGAAAAATCTATGGTACATGGCTAAACACTTTCTAACCCTTAGCACTCGAGTGGCGCCTCTGAGGCCCAATTAAAAATTGCTGTACCATTATTTAAAATATTGTTTACACTATTAGATATGTCGGTATTTAATCAATTACTAAAGATTTAAGTATTGTATGAGGTATTATATCAATTCCACATCTACCAAATTTAAAAAATCATAGAGAATGGAAATATTCTAGAAGAGAATTCTCCGAAGAGACGTCTTATTTTCGAGTTAAAATAGCTCCGAGTGCGAAGGGTTAATGGAACCTTCAATAGCAACAGGAATTTTCATTTATATCATAAGTTTCATTTAAGATTGCAACGTAAAAGAAAATTTCAATGCTTTCTTTGGTTAAATCCTGTTAATAGGCTCCCGGTAGGTGAAGTGTTAATACGTTTAATAAGTCGATGATAATGTAATAGTGTTTTAAAATTCTTTTAACGCTTTTACTGTTTGACGTTACAACTACTTATTTATTGTTATAAATGCATAAAATTCCGAGATAATCGAGAGGTACTTACAGAGGACGGTGAGATCGACGTGCTCCTTGATGGGCTCGACGCTCATGATGTTCGAGACCTCGCATCTGTATCTGGCGTTGTTATCCTGGGCTTTCGCGATGATCGACAATACGCTTTCGGAGAAGCTCGCTTCGGCGCGATGCACCGTGTTGACCTGCTCGTTATTTCTATACCAGACGATCTGCGCCGGTGGATTTCCACCTCGCGACTTGCAAGTTAGCTCCAGCTGTTGTCCACGCTTTACCGTCTCGCCTTCCGTGTATCCTTCGATATACGGTTTGCCGGGTGGATCTGGAAATGATTGAATCGTGCGAGTACACTGAAACCTTGCGCAGTTATTCTTTCGCTAATGGAAAAACTTTCTTAATAAAAGTTCCTGCGTGGCCGATGAATGATAAACAGAGGATAAGATTAATATGTGTGCTCGCGAATCAACGTGACCGGCAATTAACACGAGTTGAAATTATTCCTCTAAAATAAATGAATTTATAAGTTAATCTACGAACGACGCGTCGACGAAATAATTTCCTACAGCGAATTATGTCGTTTCCTTCGACAACTTCGGATTAAAAAATATCGGAGATCATCGACAACAAAGGAACGTTCCATCGGAAACACTCTGCAGCATCGATGAAACGGTACTTCGGTTGTTATTAAAAATAAAAATCACGGCTCCTTTCCGGAAAAGGTAATATAATAAAAGCGGTCGAAATAGCCGTAGAGAGGACTCGAAAGTTTCGAGTGGAAATTTTGATATCCTTTCATCGGCGGATTTCAAAAGGTTTTTAATAAAGCTTGCCTACGCGTCGGTGTTTTAAATTATTCTTTTTGGACGGAAGTATGGTCCCTTCAAACGCGTCGAACCAATGAAGATTAACGAAACAACAGCTTATGTGGTACGCCATAGATCCGGCAGGTTTGGTTTATCGATTCTGCGAACAAACTTTCGTCTGTGCGAAACGGGTACCCGGAAAAACAACAAAAATAAGCCGGTTCCATTGACTCGACTCGTTGCGCTCGGGTAAAAAGTGTTTTCATATGTTTCACTTACAAAAAACGGAAAGTTTAATAGTGGCCCTGAGGGGCATGTCGAGGTGTATGGCGGGATGGTTGGCCTCGCAGGTGTAGTCCATGTCGTTGTCGTCCGCCGTGGGAACAATAGTAATGGAACCGTGAGTGTCGTATTTGAGCAATTTCTTCTTGCTTTCGCCGGGCTTCTGCACGTCCTTGTCTGAAATAACAATGGACAACGTGTTTTAGACGTGTTTCGATAAATAGAAAATACAGGGGAAGATTGGGGCAGGTTTTGGAAATTTTGTTCGGCTCGTGAGAGGCTCCGTGTTGCACGAGATTATATTCTTTGGAATTGAATAAATATAATGCAAGATGATATAAAAGTAATTAGACAGCGGGTTTAATTTAAAGCAGTGAAATATTAGAATAATTTCAAAATACTGTTACATAATTCTCAGCCTGATAAACATATCGAGAGAAAAAAAATGAATTTCTATGTCGCTCCGGTTCGTTGCTATTCAAGTAGAAAATTTTTATTTTGCATAAAGATCCGTTGTCTGGTAATTATACACGTGGCAAGAACGTACAAGGTAACGACAAATATGCACAAATGAATTATCCATTTCATAGACGGAATCCATTACCGGCAACGTATTCCCTGTAAGATTATCCTTTCCGTGCTTAGTTGAGCACCGCTACTCAAAATTGAAGTTCCCTTCATGCATAATAAAGACTAGACTCGACTTAATTAACAGACTATTGATTACCCTACTCCTTGTTATAATACAGTCATTTAACCCCTCTTCGGATGGAACTGATATTAAATTATGGAGACGGAGATACCCTTTCGATAAGGACATCCACAGAATACCCGTCTTCGGAATTAAACGCTATTAATAACCGTGGAAGACAATTGTTCAGGCAACGGTTGCGCGGAGACGATGCGCGATGCAGTTTCACGCAAACGTGCGCATTTCCTGTTCCGCGAAACGTGTTCCCTCGAACCAATCAATTTAATCATTATAGCTAGACTGCGGATTTTTACGGGAGAGAAAAATGTATTTCGACATTCTTTAATTTTCCTTTACAATTTTGAATCGTAACAGCTAGACGAAAATGTACACAACGAAACAAATATGTTTGAAATGAAAAATTTAATTATTCTAATGCGATCAGGGTTTTGAGGCAGGCGTTTCGAACGGAGTTCGACACATTGTTACGGTGATATATTTATTTAGGTTGTTCGCTCTCGATCGTCCGCGGGACAAAGTGTTGGCATCGGCGGCGTTGTGAAACCGTTAAATCGTCGTCAAACAAGGTCGGACAGGCTTTTACCCAAAGTAGCGATGCCTCTTTATTTCATTTCAGAAGTTGCGACTTCCGCAACGATGTCAGTTACCGTCGCCATTAAGCGGAAAACGCGAATGCGGTCGTGCCGCTCGCAAAAACCGAGAGAGGTCATCGAATCCGCGCGACATCCGTCCGTCTGCGCATCGTTTTCGATTTTGTTAGCGGAACCAGCGTTGCAAAGAGCTTCTTTCGATCTTTTTCCTCTTCTCGTTGCACTATTCCATTTGACTTTGTTATTAACCATTTGCACTCGGAGCTATTTTGACTCGATCGTTAAACATTTCTTCCAACCTAGAATAATTCCATTCTATATGATTCTTTTTTTTTTATAGATACGAAATTGATATAATACCTCGTACAGTACTGAAATGTTTATAGTAAGTAATTGATTACTAGATTGCGGATATTATGCATTTACGAGACAAATGGATGGGTGTAATATCAAACAATAAAGAGATTACAAGAATGTAAGAGTATCGCAATACATTTCTTACAACATAATAAAACCACTAAAGAGAGAAATAAATTTCTATTTGGTTCCTATGTCTTGCGATTAATGCAAACAATTTTCATTTGATTCCTATGTCTTGCGATTAATGCAAACAATTTTTATTTTGCATAAAGATTCGCAGTGTATTGATTACATACCAACATATTTTGAATAATGGTATACCAATTTTTAGTGGCGTGTCTCTCTCTCTCTCTCTCTCTTTCTCCGAGTCACCACTCGAGTGCTAAGGGTTAATTACGTTTCGAGGAAGAAAGGAAAACGTTCTTGAGTGACTCTTACATCTTCTAACAAATGTAGAAAATTTTGATTTTCCGTAATGATCCGCAGGCTTGATATCGCATTAACAATCTGTCTGGCCAGCTGACCGCCGGAATACCGCTCGTAATCTGAAATTTAATTATGCGGCGAGGATTTTAATTACAGGCTTGTGCACCGTCCGATGTTAATGCTCGTGATCCGTGAATGGGAACACGATATCCCCGAAAAAATGATAACCGATAGCGCTATTAATGTGTTCCGCTGGTTAATGGCGTCGTTCAGTAGATCTGACATGTGTCACGGAATATTGTGCGGTTAAAATGGCTGCCGCTATATATCATTGAAAATGACAGGCCCGAAAGCAATGTACAGGCTCCAGAAAATTCAATTGAAAAATTCGCTACGATTATTTCGATGGTCGACAACGTTGTTTTATTCGACGCGGAAAGCGTTTTCTATATCACTGAAAATACGAAGATGAAACTGCGGCGATGAGAACGCTCCTCGAGGAACGTTTCTCCGTACGAATCGGGATCATTCGATCAAGCAAAGGGGTTCGGAATGTATTTCCCTCATTCTTTGAAGATTACGAAGTCTAGGTTCGAAGACTCGGAAGAAGTAGAATCTCTTAATACGCCACCGAGGGAGAGTCTTTTGATGAAAGACGAACGTCTCTTCCGTTTTCGTCGTATCTTTCGTTTCTTTGGCGAGCATTGTCAAGATCGATATTAGAAATTCAGAATCTGATCGGAAGACAGCGGATTTGATGCATCTATGGCAAAAATGAATAGGTGTAAATTAAAATAGTACACACATTAGAAGAATTTAAAACTGTTAGAGAGTATAATGTTTTAAATTTATTATTTTGCATAGAGATCCGCTGTCTACCGATCAGAAATTCAAATTTTCTGATCGAAACTTCTCACGAATAAACAAAGGTGCGGACTACGCTAGAAAACATTTATTTTCCATCGAATTAGTCATTTATTCAATAAACATATATTTACGTTGGAGTCGTACAAAGTTTCACGCGAACAGTTACGTAGAAAATGGAGTGCGAGTAACCGAGGGTTAATATTTGCAAATTATTACGTCCGTTCACTCGTCGCGCAGATTTCTGCCAATTTCGCGACCGTTCGAACGACTGCAGTTAATCGGCGCTGCAGGCGGATAATTCAGATTGTTCTACTAATTGCGGATCAACGTAGGCAGCATGGATACAGTCGACTGGAATCTCGAATTAACTTAGAAAATGATAAGTTTCGGGCGTGCGCGCGCGCGCGCAGAGGAACACGTGAGAACGACAGGAGGCGAAGTTGCGTGTGTACAGTTAGAAGTAAACTAACTCGGAACGGGGACTTAGTTGTAAACTAGTAGTAAACCACTGAAATTTTGCCTCGAAGTATGAAATCCGATTGGCGGATAGCTAGTGTGCGGGAACGTGCCGTTCGAATTCGTCTTTCATTTCCAGGACCGCCCAAGAAGTTGCCTCTCCCCTCCCCTCGTTTCACGCGCGCGCGCCAGACAAGACCGAAACTAGTTCAACCAGGTTTTAAACAATTTTACCATTCCGCCGCGCGCCGACGTATCCGGAGTTCCGCAAAATTAACGAACGAGTTCATGCTGCGCTGAATTTTCTACGGCGAATTCCATCAGCGTCAACGCGAGCGTAACTTCGTCAAGACGATCAAATCGGATGAAACACCCTCTATGGGAACTCCCGCCGACACCGAACCGGTGCGAAACAATCATTTCGTACGCGTTTCTTTCACTATTTCGTCGCTGCTCGAGCGTGTATAATCATTAGACTGCGGAAGCTTATGCGATTTCTTTTTTCGAAACGATTGTTAAGAAGGGGGAACCATATAAAATATTATTTGCAGTGGTATTAGCCTCTGTAGATCCGAAATACTTATTCAAATTTGGATGCAGACGATTCTTTGTTATTAAAGGACCCGTATTATGAAATAAAAATGGCACTTACTAATTTGTTCTAACGTGGAGAACATGTAAATCGTATCTGTTTATTCTTTTATTTTCTAATTTATAAAATTCAAGTCGGGTCATTGATTTCCAATTTGGCTTCTACAGCTGTTCACAAACATCCCACAATTTCTCAATCTCTTTTCTCCAACATTTATTCGAACAGTATACGTAAACGTTTAATTCTGCATTCGAGTATCATCGTATAATAGCTACATCTAATAAAAATAAAATAATAAAAAAGTGTACTTTGATCACATTCTGTCGAAGAATATATTCCGGCATTTTTTGAAAATTTTCTGAAGTCGTAAATGCACGAAGATCCGCGGTCCGATAAATAATCACATTAAGGAAATTTCGATTTTGTCGTCGGAAATGAATATCCTGTTTTTCACGATAGGATTTTCAGCGGCGCGTTTCGTTTCTCGGGCAAACATTTTTCGAGGGCAATTCTCTCGCGGCAGAAATTATTTTCCATTTCGGTGGGGAAGGAACAATTTCCCCAGCTACACGTGTAACAACATTTTTTGCACATCCCTCTTCATTCCGTTCCTCTTGTTAATAAATTAGCCGGTTTCCTCGCAGCACTACAGCGAAGTGCAAAAGTATTGTTGCCTCGTAATTACCGCGCGAGCTAATATTTGCTGCATTGTAACTAGCCAGGATGAGCGTGATAAGCCGTTTACCTTACTCGTAATTAGCATAATAAATTAACCAGATAATAATACTTTTCGGAAAGTATTGTTGGATCGGTGAAAATTAATTTAACTTTCACTTCGTTGCGCGCGTGTTGTGGGATTATTTAAATTAATTCGCCGAGTTGAATATATCCGAGCGGAGGCAAGTTTTGTGTTCCGTACGAACATTTTCAAGTAATTTTCGCATCCTATTAGCGTTTGTTTTAAATCTCTTTGATTATACGAACGGCTGGGAATTTCGGGGGGATCTTTCTCCGGCCGATTTTATGTGGTACAACAAATAGCTGCCGGTTCATTAGAACACCGAGGTCTGAATGGAATCGAGGTCACAGGCGCTTAAACATCCATTCGAGACTGCCACAGACGGTTTTTTATCAAAGTGGCCACTTGCTTTGCCAGGTTTATCAAAGAATACGAGCATGTCCTGCGGACCAAAAGATTCGTGTCATCGCTCCTTTCCCACTTGTTACGTCTTTGAGCGGGATAGTTGCTTTTGTAGAATGTCAGGACCACTTGGATCCGCGCGTCTATTCCAAAACTTTTATCATCCCTCTCTCTCCCCGCACGCTTTACCGCGCGCCCGATAGTTCTTGCATTCCTTCTGCCTCTTCTATCCGCGCCGCTGGATGAATTTTTCAAGAATTTCCTGCCACCGAACTGACGGATACGATCTATCCTATTTTTTCAAGCACTTCCGCGTCCTCCAATTCTCGGCAGCAAGACAATTTTCTCCGTGCACTCTCGAAACAATCGTTTCTAGACGGTAATCCATGGAGAAAACAGTTATAACACAATCAACTCTTTGCACTCGAAGCTATTTCAACTAGAAAATTAACTAGAAAATAACTAGAAAACATTTCTTTCGAACAAATTTCTTTTTCATTCGATGTAATTGATTAGATTCCAACTTATTCGATGATGCACACAATATTTTGAGTAATGGCGCAGCAATTTTTCTGGTGATTCCGAGTCGAGTGTACCGGAATTACAGACGGTGGAAATCTTCGCGCAGCCTGTACGCCGATAGATAAAAGTTTCAAGCAGTTGGAACAAGTACTGCGAACCATAGTTACGACCCTGGAGATCATGAAACGTTAACTATGTTAGAGGTGCACGAAAAGAACGGAATATGGGGCGAACACAGAGGGAAGTGCATTGTTGGAGAGAATATAATGGAGCAACTAAGACACTCTATTAAGTTATTCTCTAGTGTGCTTTTTCGAAAAAAGCAACATTGCCGAGCAGAATGGACCGCGTTTATTTATTAACCCGACCGGAAAAATGATTTGTAGCTTGGAGAACCAAGGAAACCGGAAAGAGGACCCTCAAAGAGGATTTTCGAAGACGCGTTCGTTGAATCTAAGAGGACAAATAATAAATCTGCTCAAACCGTCTGTATCCAATTGTATTCCAAAATCAAGATACTTCTTTCAATTCAGATCATTTTAACACATTACCGACCGGTGATTATTGCATAATTTTGAAACATCTATGGCACATGGCTAATCACTTTTTAATGGAACCTTCGATAGCAACAGCAATTTTCATCGTGAACTAACAAGTCGCCCTCGATAACGTCGTCTAACAGTTTCATTTAAGATTGCAATGTAAACTTTGCATTATCATGCTGGAAAACAACACTCTTACGATTTGCCAATTCTGGCCGATTCTCGAACCGCGTCGCTCGGTTCGGCGAGTTGTTGAACGTACACGTTTTAATTAATCGTTTGATTTTTTTTTTATTTGGCAAATCAATTTTGAAACTGCCTTTCTTTCGAGGCTTCATTCCCATAAACGGCACATAACTTTTTGCGTGCTCGCGACGCGTTCTTGCCTTTCCGGAAGTAATACAATAAAATGTCTTGTTATTCCATTTTTAAATTGGGATAAAAACGAAACTAAATAACTAATCGATACAATTTTTTTACTAAATTAAAGGTGGATGTCCAAACAACAAGGAAAACGATATAGGTTCGGTGCTTTGAACACGTTGACAAAACAAAAGAATGTGAAGAATACAGACGAATCGAATAATGTTAAAACTGTTTTGAATAATTTTCACTGTCGCTTCAGAGTCACCATTCGAGTGCAAAGAGTTCAAAGACTTTTAATTCTTCGGACTGTCAATTTGACAGTGAACAAGCAACTGGGAACTCGTGGGTCGATAATTGCCAGCGTCGTCGCAACAAATCCGTCTTTCAATATTTATTCCTTCCGGCCGGCGCATTTATGCGGCTCGGTGTCCGAAGGATCGAACAAACGAAGGGATAAACAGATTCTTCGGGTTGATTAAACCGCGAGAACCGCAGCGGCGTCGTCCATGGGATTTAAATAAAGATAACGACCGCCGTTAGACGGCCGGCTGTCAGGTTCGCTTTCATATTCATTAATTATTGCACAGAATCCGGCGGAGGAAAACGGGAATGGCCGAGTCTTTGCTCGTCGAACCATTATGGCCTTTTTATATTTTTCTTTCCTCTCCTACCACGGTTCTCTGCCTATTACTTCTGCTTCTGAGGCACACTCATCTTTTATAACATTTCTCTTCACTCCGGTCCATGTTTTCTTTTATCTTGAAGCAAAGCACAGTTCGGCTGGATCGATAGCGCTCCGGTAGAACCGATTTTACTTCTGAAAATTGCTCCTTCATTTCCACCATGGTCGAGGGAGAAAAAACCTACACAACTCCTATCCGTCTGAAACCCTCCATCTTGCTTTCCAGCCGTGTTCGTTCTCTCTAGGAATTGTTGTTCCGACACCCGGGACCCCCTAGACTTTAATTGTCAGTAAAAATGGATTAAGGAGAATTAGGTTCGGAAAGGTCTGCTCGAATCGACGCGGGGAATCCACTTTAACCGTTGCTTTTCTGCCCAATCGATTGACTGATGTTCATCGGGATTAACGTGGCAGCATCTCCGGACCCAGCCGCCGGTCTTAGGGATCCGCTGAAATAGCGTCTGTCGGAGCGTTCTCTCTCTCTCTCTCTCTCTCTCTCTCTCTCTCTCTCTCTCTTTCCCTCTCTCAACTATCAAAGTTTATGTTTACGTTCGGATTGCTCCGTAGGATTTTCTATTTAGTCCTCAAGGAATATTTAGTTTATTGGTCGGTTCCCTCGTTTACGAACTCTCGCGATTGTATGGGACGCTCTCCTGTTTCGTGGCCCGATCATATTTTGTAGGAGAAAATGATTTAAATTCTGTAGAAAGGAAATGATCGGACGAACCCTCAAGAACAGAAAATATTTTCGTAACTGATTTGAACGTGCATTGGAAAACGGTCTCGTGCAAAATAAAAATGGTCTATGTCGATTGTATAAGAAACCCTAAGTAAATAAAAATATAATTTCTTTTTGAATCGGCTTGAACCGTCAAACACGGTATAACAATAATCGTATATTCTTCTAACGTCTTCCCATTTTCGTATTTGTCCCATTCATTCGATCATAAACGCATAAAGATCCGCAGCCCCGTTCAGGCAGGCTCGTTTCATTGAAATTGAAAGGATAAAAGGCTCCTTGAAACGAGGACATCCGACTCCTATTTATTCAAATTTGATTAATGGAGGCCCGGCGAAAATAAAATTAACTTCGTAATCTGTGATCAAGTAAACAAAGATTAATCATAGCTGGCGTGGGAAGATTGCGCCAGGGAAGGAAGGACTTAATTTCGGCAAGAAAACTCATTCGTCTCGTCCCCTTTCTTCTACCGTCAGTCTGTGTCAATTATTTCTGCTCGATTTATCTTGTCGAGTCTCGAGTCTTGCCTCGTTTTGTTATTTCCCCTGGAACTGTCGTTACTTTTCTGTGTTAAGCCGTACAAAGCTGAACCGTAGCTTGGCTTTTTGTTGTTTCGTAACGGAGACACTGCGGTGCTATCTTTAGAACGAAGTCTAGAAAGACAGACGTGCAATATAATTTAAAGAATTTTTAATGGAGTCTCATTCAACAAATACAATTTTTAACGTAAACCATTCGCGAATATTTGATGCTGGCCATTCGGTTTGTGTAATACAGTGGCCGAAATTTCTATAAAGTCATCTTCGTATTCATAGATATTTGAAAAATATGTGTTAACACTCGGATAGAGGGACTACGCATTCTAGACCGCTATGTTCACTATTTACGTTTGTTTTGATTTTTTTCTGCGTGATGGAGAACACAACATGGCTTCTTAAAAGACACATCAATGTTTTGCCATGGCCTGCTTGTTCCGCTGATATAAACCCTATTGAAAATGTTTGCGGTATCATTGCGCGACAAGTTTATAAAAACTTCAAACAATACAACTCCGTTAGCGAACTAAGGGATGCGGTGAATGAAGCGTGGGTGTCTGTTAAAACAGAAACGCTACGAAAGTTGGTTTCGTCGATGCCCAATCGTATTTTTAATATAATTAAAAAAAAATGGAAGTTGCACCAGATATTAAAACAGAAATAATAAGAAAAACAATGGTTGATTTCAACTTTATCCGTGTAAAACGAAAGTGTCATAGAAATTTCACAGTTTGTTCTGCGTAAAATTATATTTCTGTTTTCTTTTATCGATAAATGTTATACTTGTGTTTTGAAATCGGTGTGTACGCTTTCTTTATGTAATCCCGGAATGCTACCAAATACAAAATTTTTCATTGGTACGGTGTAATGATAAGAATTCATTGCAAAACACAGTGACTTTATAGAAATTTCGGCGAGTGTATGAAGTATCCACGAGAGTTCTGTATGCAGTACGCCCGAAAGAGTCTGTAAATAAGATTCCCGGACAAAGCCCTAGATACATCTTCTTATGCAAAGAAGCCTCTCAGGATAAAGCTCGATATAAATTGTCCTCTTAAAGGACCCTGATGCTCGACGACTCTTACCCGGAAAGATAAGGACTGGGAAACGCGTAATAATACTTCGGCAATTTGATAGGATAGGGGATGGGAACTTACCACCCTCGATCGAGATCGGCGTGATGCTGGTGTCGCCCCCTTTGATTTGCACGTTTCCGCGATACCAGACGATCGTCGCAGCAGGTTTCGCGGATCTGACGATGCACTCGAGACGTCGCGATTCGCCGACTTTGACCTCGATCGTCTTCTTGTTCGGGTGGTTGCTGATCTCCACTTTTTGCGGCGGTGCTGCAACAAACGTCAAACAGTTCCGGTTATTGTAGCTCGAAATTGGAACATGAACGAGCTTCCCCGATTTTTATCGTGGCAGTTGGAGAATGGACGCTTCAAGAAATGTCTCTATAAAATGCTTCAAGCCTATGCAACGCTTAAACGTGTAACTATTGCAACATCAGGAGAGAGAAGCAGAAAATAGAATGTTCCTTTATTTGCGTGTATATTTAGACGCTGAAATTGATTAACACTTCTTTGAACATCTTAGGTCGGGTTGACAAGGTAATTGCGCATAAACTTTTCCGCATCGTCATGTTTCTTGCGAACAGAAAAGAACACTTCCGGGATACTATTCTAGATTCCATCGTCGATATTCACATTAGTCGATACATCGATACAGCGAAACCTAGTCTGGTTTTTTAATAGGCGAGCATTATTAATATCTGCACTAAATGTTCATTCAGATTAAATATAGTTGGCTGGGTATTATAGTCTTCAACCCAGTTTAAAATCGTCGCTGTATTTTTATTTCGAAGACGCACGTGTCTCCAATTTATTTTCTAACGTCGAGTTAGAAAATGTTAGATGAAGGATCATTTTTTAGCAGTTAATTAATGTCGAAAAAGTCTCGAGTAGAGAAGATATAATTGAATGGTCGATTCAATCGAAGCACCGAATATTTGTTATCTCTGGAGAGCCTTTCTTCGGCGATAGAAATTTCCGAAACAGCTCACAGGGGTATTTCCCACCCCCCGTAATACTTGGCAACGACCGAGGAAGACAATGCAGTTCGCAAAAATGTCGGTCGGTTTTCTCGTCAGCGTTTCGGCCGCGGAACGATCCTCGCGGAATCCCGAAGAAACGGAGGGAAAACACAAACGCATTGACCAGGAAACTCCGTAGTAACGGTTATTTGCCACTTCATTTGGCCTGATGCAACGCGCTGTCGATCGGCGCATCGTTCAGGAAGAGCTTCCATCTACGAAGCCCGCTATCGATATTGGTAAATACGTTTTCGACCAACAGCTACCACCGCTGCCAACCGATACAGCAGCACCGTTACGAACAGCTTTTGATTCACGATTCATCTTCCACGGTATTCTTCGCGAGGTATCGAGATGATGCCAGCAGAGTATTAGAGAGGGGATAGAAAATTAAGCGTAGCTGCTGATATAATCCTGGATAAATTCGCACCTGCCTGCTCCGCTTCCGCATTACGACGCGAAATTACCAGGATTTCTCGTGATCTAGATAGACCCGATGGTTTCTGCTGGTTTAGATCGCAGCTGGCTTTTTTACGGGATTGATGCGATCGCTGGTTGGATGGCAATTGCTAGCACTTTTGTAGCTCGTTTATTATTTCCAACCTATCGAACACATTAACAAAGAAAATAAATTTTCACTTCTCTTCAGTTTCTTGTAATTCAGATGAAAAAATTTTATTTCGCAGGATCCGCTCTCTATTTCTTATAAACTGAATTTTGAGAAAAATATCTTTCTCTAATCGGAAGATTCGTTGCAGGAAAACCGGCAAGTATCAAAAGCTGAGAATGGTTTCATGCAATTCGGACAAAAAAATTTTTATTTTGCAAAAATATGAAAGTTTACGGCTATTAAATATAATTACGGATGAAAGTTTATGGCTATTTCGTCCGTAAGAATGAATGTCTGTATTCGTGACGTCCCCTTCGTTAGGGCACCGGCTCCATCATCGGCCCCGAAACTCGATGAAACGCGACATCGACGCCGTTTTTTCCCCCTAACAAACAACATTACGGTTTTTCCATTCACGGTCCACTCACCCGAGAGAATTTATAGCATTGCAGTCCTAATTCCGAGGGGAGGATGGTATCGATAACAGCGCCAGACGATATATACCGTCGGGAAAAACCGTGTGCAGCGGTCCTTCTAAGGAAACCGCGAGGAAAAATAAAGATTCCTTTCTGCCCGTCGGTTTTTCCCTCCTCGATTCCCCTAATCTGCACGCTCTCGGGGACACACCGACAATTTCGCCAGATAAAAACGAACATAGACGGATGTTCCGGTTTCCATTCCGGAAAAGAACCCTGGCGAAACGGACTGTAGCGTCTTCTCTCCATGAGAATTACGCTAGGCAAAGGTATTCAGGGAATAATAGGTGCCATATTTTCCCTGAGGCTGTCCACCGCGATAACAGCATCACTAAACCGTGTTTTCCATTCCCCGGTGTCCGCGCGCCTCCCTTTCGCCACTTAAACGAGAGCATCTTTTTCCTTTCCTAATTTCGCCTATATTTCCTCTTCCGACTTAATAGATATAGGGCGTTCCTTGTGCTCCAGACTGCTGCATACACCCCTTCTCGGACTCATGCTAGTCTCACACGTGACTACATTTTCCCTTTTGTATCTACAGTGCCGGACAAAACGATAGGACATTTGATGTATTTGTATATTTCGTATAACACGATAGGATATATGATCATCGATCACCGAATAAGAAGAATTCATTACTGCCCAACTCTGCTGAGAAAAAAAACCATTGAAAAAGCAATTCTTTTCTTATGTTAAGATACTTATCGAATTCGTCTCGCGATCGTCTAACGGATAGGTGTAAAAAAATTACATGCGTATTGCTGTCGCGTGAAAGCTCTGTTGAAAGCATGCTACATTTGGTAAAAACATTTACGATGGAAATCCTTCAGTGAAAATGTAATTTTCCGTAACAAAGGCACAGCCACAGGAGGTGGTAGCTTCGGAGCCGCCGCGTCGCTATAGATGGGCGTGTACTTAGTTCGATGCAATGTTAATTTGAGATTACACCTCAGCTTAAATATTCCCTTCGCGCCGAGTGAAAAACTCGACCCGTGTCTCGCCGCATTGTTTCACGGGCCGCTCGCGAATGAACTTTGCAATTCCGTTTTCGGATAATTTATGCGAATAAGCGGAATCGGATTTGTTGCGAGGCGTTTCAGCAAAAAGCAGGGTTGCGAAATTCCTCGGGAAGTGTTGCATTCTTCGCGGTACGAGTCCCTAGTCGAACATCAAATGGAAACCGGAACGGGCTGGCCCGTTATTCAACTTTGCAATCCATTTTTACATGCAACCGTTCCGCAATACGTAGAACAAAACGATTTGTCAATCGCGCCGTAGTTCGCTAAAACCGCAACGAGTCGTCGATCAATCAAAAATGTTTAATTTCAGCCGGATCGAAAAAAAGTTTCACGATTTACACAAAACCAACAGGCAAAACGGCGATATCTCCTGAAGTTATGCCCATCCATCGAGGCGTTACCGTACCGGGGACCGAAAGATACGTCGCAGATTCTCGGGAAGTAGACGCACCGCGGATAAAGCGATTCGCATTCCTTCGTACCGGAAACCTGTTTCTCGTTATTCCCCGCCGGTTGTCCTACCCTCGTCCTCTGCCAGAGACGCAACAAAATTGAACGCGATTTCGCGGCGCGTGTCGTGCGCGGAGAAACGCCTATTTTACATTTTCTAGAACAGTGAGCTGGAAGTTCAGCAATATCGCCGGATCGTGGGATTGCAGTGATGTCGACAAAATGGGGAACGGTTGAATGGTGGTGCAGAGAGGGGTAGGGGGGGGGGGTTTGGTTCGGTGAGTTCGATGGCGCAAGGGGGTGCAGAGGGACGAGGAAATAACGGCGGATTCACGCGTTGCGTTCCGAGGGTTGTAGAATCGCGCGAAGAATGGACTAGACGGCGACGGACGCGCGCAACTCAGGGATGTTTGGGGGTGCGGAAGGGCTGTAAGGGAGGAGTTGTTTCAGGGTTTAGTGATAATTGAATGAGCGAACGTTGTATCGCCACGGGATTTGGAAACGAACCGGTATCGAGTGCGCAAACTGCGTCTGAAAAGTTCTCGGACTGTTTGATGCGAGCAACGTGCGTCGGCGGGGGTGCAGGGACGAGTTGCAAAAGGGGGATGAAAGAGAGCGGAAGCATACCGACGCACGCGAACCAATCCATGGAGAAGAAAGGAGATCCTACGAAGCGAGCTTCCATCGGCGGAGGGAGAAAACTAATTATTTTCCTTCTGTCAAGAGGCACCGGGTTTTTCCACCCTCTCCCCGACCCATCCCCGTCCGACGCTGCCACCTTCCTCCTCTCGCAGGAAGCGGTTGTCTCCTTCCGTTTTTTTCTTCGTTTTCTTTTCGGTACACGACCGTGCGTGTTTGTCGAGGCAATCGATCCGTTCGACAAGAATTGATAGAATGCTGGTCTCCGCCGGTGACGGGATTCAATTCGTCCGGGAAAAAGTTGGCGCGCGATGATACGCGAATCAGCCACCCTGGTAAGATTGTGCGAGCGAAACGATGGAAGTCGTTCGGGATTATAGCACGTATCACGACTAGATAACTTTCGTACGCGTCACAAGGCGGCTATTCATTTTCATTCCATCTAATATACTTCGAACTAGAGATCCCCGTTTCACGTGTGTCTCGCGTACACGTATTTCGGTAGGTTTCATTTCGAGTACACGGGTACGCGTGTACTATTTCACGTCTATCTGCATTTTAATTTGTATTCATTTTTATAGAATACTGTTCGTTTCGCTCACTCTCTCATACACACTGTCACGTCGCTCAATTTTCGGTACCCGTCTGAAGGCTTCCCCGCTCGGAGTTTTTGCGTGACAGAACTACAAAACTATTTTATACGTTGAAAGATATTGAAAATGAAAAAATATATATAGAAAATACAGAAGTAGTAGATACAGAAAATACAGAAATTAATATCGATGTTCTAAAAATTACACAAATTAAAATGTGAGGATGCATTAATGCACATGTATGTACGCGTGTACTTAAAATGACATTCGCTAAAGTATTATTCGCGCGTGTAGCGCGTGTGTTATCGACACACGTTCAAAACCACGATCTCTACTTCGATTGTATATATTTTACAAAACAAAGACGCTGTTCGACTAATCAACCACCAATTGCCTCGTACGTTAATTTTCGACGAAAAAGTTCGGGCGTTAGGTACATCCTGTTCGAGTAGAGTTTCAGTAGCGGAAATTGTTCGATCGAGCAGAATTTCCGGGTTGATGCGATGGAAAACCCAATGGAAATGAATTTGCCCAGTTCCGCGTTACGATTTCTCCGTCCCGCCCCTGTAATCGGCACGGGAGAACGAGCTTCTAAATGATGCAAAGTATTTCTGAATAATGCATGGCGGCCCCGTGCACTCAGGGACACGCGAGCGGTACAAGTAACGCATTAACAAGCGGCGTTAGAAGTGCAGGCCGCACGCGGTCGGACATAAAACCGTGTAGAACAGGGGCAAAACGCTTTACGCGGAAACTAGGCCGCAGCAACTTTCTCGGTTTTCACGTTTTCAGGTACCCTCCCGAGGTCCGGCCATGTTTCTTTGCTTCTGGGGCCCCGGATATGGCGTGCATCCGGCGAACACTATGCTTCTTACCACCGTGAATTTCTTTTAAATATTCAGCGATCGACGCCGACTTGTCGAGCCTGTCCGTTCGCTTAAAAAATTATTGTATAGTGTTGGTCTTTTGGGAAGCAACGTAATCTTGTAATAAAAATGCAGATGTACAGGGTGAGTCTCGTAACGTGACGATCTTAACCCCTTGTCGTACCATTTTCATTACAGTTATAGCGATTAAAAGGTCTTTATACACAAAAATGTCACAGAAGGTAAAAGAAAATGTATATGTTTTTGTATGGTTACATTTATTTTAATGCTCAAATATTGATCACGAACGAATTAAATTTGTTCGCATCTAAAATCAAACGCGTAACATTCTGCGTTACAGTCTGGCTCGTCAAAATACGGCAAGCGGTTAAATAACTCGTAAGTTGTTTGTTGTACGCAAAAATGTTTTGAACAAAAGTTGCATGGTTTCCTGCTTTTTTATTACTTTGCTTTTTCTTATCGAGATACGACGGTCACCTTCAAGAATGTGTACTACTTTTTTTCTCGAATTCGGACAAATTATGAAATTCTGCGTAAAAAGGTATTATAGAAAGGGATATTTTTAGAGCATGTACGCCCCTCAGAAAAACTTTTGTTCGAAATATTTTTTCGCGCAACAAATTAGTACAAGTTATTTATTTCAGACATACATCGATATATACGTGGTCTGAATAAAAATTTCTAATATAACCGATCAAACGACGCTATATTTCTTTATAAGCATTTCTTTCATGAGAAAGACCTTTCGTCGGAGACACAGGCGCGAGCCTTTAGATATATAATTAGTACCAATTAGCGGTCCAGGATTTTCTCAAGAAGATGGTAATATATTTAAATGCGACATGTATACCCAACCTGGTGCTCGACGAAAAGGGGTATCAGGAACAATGATGAATACAATTAACCCTCATGCGCGATTCGGGTCAATTTCATTCGAAAATGATCCTCGAGTGATACTTTTCCTAAGGAAAACGTGTAAATTAACACAGCCTGTAGAAACGGACTGTAAATGTATCGTTCAAAGGACATTTCTGACCCGTTGTCGAGGAAAAGCCGCGGAAAATGCGATTTCAATTTATCTCCGATAAACTGCGCGAGTTTCTTCCGCGGACTCTATAATGTATGAATGTTCGCGGAAGAACTGCAAGGATTCCGGTTTGAAATATTTAAAGCGCCGACCCTCGCGAGCTATTGTTTCGGTGCTCGAGCATCCTGTAGCTATTTGCAGCACCAGGAGCCTGGCGAAATTGTAAATTAGAATCTCGAACTGCTTGAAATCGGATCAATGTCGCGGAGATTGGCCCGAGGTCTCTCTTTTCCTGTCGCGAGCGACGGCTGGCTTCGTTGCGATATTTATTAACTGACGCACGGCAATTTACAGTAAACGCCGACACGATTGTCGAGACAATGGCTTTTCCTTGAATGAGCCTCCAGACAAATCCTTTTGGCCGACAATGGAGGATAATACCGGGAATTTCTAGAGCGAATCATCCCGGGGAGAGCAGCCCCTCTCGAATATTTTCAGGCCGCCGGCACTCGTGAATTTCTCTCTTTCTCTTTCTTTCTCTTTCTCTCTTTCCTTCGGCTTAAAAACGACGGGCACGATTATTCTTTATTAAATGTGTACACAAGAACCTTTCGACCGAGACAATGGCCCGCCCAACCTCCTGTCACGATTGTTTTCTGCATCGTTTCGGAATCCGACAGGATGCTGCTCGGATAACGAATTTTTTCCTTTAATTACGGAGCCACGTGGCCGCGAAAGGCACCGGAACCTCGAGCAGCAACCGGCCCGTTCAAACGTGTGATTCGATTCTCCTCGTTCGAAGTCCTTCTCCATCTTTGTTTTTTTTCTGCCACGCTGAATAATGCATTCACCCGCCACGTCCTCGGCAATGAGACACGATTTTTATACGTACGATTGTTCGTTACTTGCGCTGGCGTGCTTTTTTCCAATTTACTTGTTTGTACAGGTCGCATCTTACAAAGCCGAAGCCTTTGAAAGAAAAGGATAAGTGGTGATTTCTGAGTCGCCACTCGAGTGATAAGGGTTCAATTGGTAGGGATAAACAAACGATGATCTTGAAAGGAGAAGAGAGAGCAGTTCAGGATAATGTGTTCGACCGAGAGTGGGATACGTAGTATTATTGTATCAGTATATTAAAAGAATTTAAGACTACCGTTATATTCGCTTCAGTTTGTTGCAATTCAGATAGAACATATTAATTTTGCGTTAAGATCCGCTGAAGAATTTCATTCTTCACGAAAATCAACGCTGTATTTTTTCGAGTAAGCACTATGATTTTTACCAGACTGCGTATTCTCCTTGAAGAAGATAAAGACAATGTGTTTTCTCGAATATTCGTCCGTTTCTCCGAGCTCCGCCATTTATCCAGGGGTCAGAGAGATTTCTCAAATTAAATAAAATAGCGTATCTCCGGTCACGGTGTACTTAATAAATACGCAATGTATGCGCGGGCGAGATGAAAATGTGTTTTGAAAACTTTCGCGGTACTTTTAAAACCGGTGAATATGGTGCGGAGCGAGTGTCTGACGTGATGGTGAAGCTGGAAGTCGTAAATGGCACTTTTAGTTATTCTGTAAAATACGGTAAAGGTGTCTGTTTTATCTTGATGTGTCTCCACCATGTTCGTGCCGGGCCGAGTATCCTTCTCGTAAAATGTTCGAATGTAAAGCTTAGCATGAACATTAATCCCGATGAAAGGTCCCACGATCCGAGAACATAAACCGCAACGTCTTCATGGTAATAAGATTCTAGCCCGTCCCCGACATTATCGTGTTACCGGGGTCCGCGGATACGGCGTAATCAAATAATGCAATGAAGGATTATGAATATTATAGTCAACTTATTAGTTAAGTAAAGTTCACGCCCGGTGGAGCGCGAACAAATTTCTTTTACAGAACTTTACGCCACCGATCGTTGCATTTTTTTTGTCGAAACTTCCGGCGCCCGTAAACTGGAAATTGGATCGACTTTCGCGCCAACTTCGATTCGCAGGTAAATACATAAATTATACATAAATATATATAATTTATTTTTGTATTTTCAGTTGTAACGATTCTTCACCGATTACCGGACTGCGGATCTTTATGCGAAATAAAAATATTCATCGGCGATTGCGGGCAGCAGGAGTTGAATAAAAATTTACTTCAACCCCTAATGATTTTTCACACCTGAAAACAACAAAACACTATTTTTATATTACACCTAGCCGATTTTTTCATAAATGCATAAAAATCTGTTAACGTAAACTACCAGTACACGCGTTTCGAAAGAAAATAAATTTCTATTTCACTCGACTTTGTTACTTTGTTACGGTGCAGGTAAATACTTTTATTTTGCATAAATATCCGCAGTCCAGTAATCAGAGAAGAATCGTTACAACTGAAAACACAAAAATAAATGATACACATTTATAATTTATGTATTTACCTGCTAGTCGAATGAACGTTGCGCGGTGAACGGAAATGGAGTCGGAGTATTGATCGATACCTGTGATCCACACAATAATTACATATTTACCATTAAGATAACAAAACGGCGAAGGTCCGCGTCAGCGAGACTCGCCGGAACGATTGAAAACGGATATTCCTATGGATTGACGGAGTTAGTCGCAATTAAAATGTCCACGACGATCACGATAATCCGCTCTCTCGCAGAGATGTTTAATTGGACCGCTTTTTACTTCGGCTACATTCAACGTTCTCTTATCGATGCAGGTTCCGCGCGATATCATCTCCTTCTCAATTACAGCCGCCCATTTTGCGCCGGCGCACCGACTGAGCGAGAAGTTAATTCCCATTCAACGGGAGTTCGACTGAAAATGTCAGAAGTCGACGTGACGCCAGGGTCACGGAAGGAGAAGAGGAAGAAGAGGAAGTGGAAGAAGTTCGGATGCGTGCAGATAGTTCTATTTAACTAACCGTCCGGGCCGGATTCCGTTTGGCAGTGCTTTCCAGACTGTGGAAACGGCTTTCTCCGACGGCAGGTTATTATGTCAACTAATCATGCCACGTGGCCGTGGACGAATCGACGAACGACCGTTTACATATAATAAAGCTGGAAATCCCGAGCAACTTCGTGGGTTAACAAAATCTGCCGATCCGGAGGTGCAGAATCACGTTACAGCGGTCACGACATATAATTTTCGAACACCCTCCACAAAATGAAAACAAAATTTTGTTAAATGCTCTCATTGGTCGAAGCACAGATTTTCTCATGAAAATACGGTGCTTCAGCGGGGACTACACTCAGAAATAAGAAGATTTATTAACGTGCACGTCAAACGAGATCTATCATTACCAAGATAAGATTAAAAAGCACGCAAATAAATAATAAATAAACCGTAAATAATGGGAGCAGCTTGCCGTGACAAATGTTAATCCCTGCGGAAAGGACGACCACGTTTCTCGAAATTAGCGCTCGAATTCGCGAATATGCGCTTGGAGATACTTTTTTTTTTTTGTACGCTGCATCCGCGAAAGCTTTAGCCGGGGATTGTTTACTCCTCACGGCGGCCGTGTGCTTTAAGAGATTTATTTTATTCGTTGTTTACCCTTGGAAAATCTCCGCTCGCTGTCCACGGGAATTGCGCGAATCGTTGTCGGGCGAAAACAGGGAAACGAAGCTCGCTGAATATTAACACTTTGCATTCGGAAACTGTTTCAACTTCGAAACCGAGGTGGTCCTGCCGATCTAGAATTTTTACATATCAAATGATTTTTGTTGTTTCATTCGAACTAGTTCTGTTCATTTTATTTTAACAGAAATAAAGCAAATGAATCTTACACGTTGAATTTTATTTATTCCATTTTTCTGGGTTGAAGGTCATTTGTAGGTCATATTGCGTTACATGGATGAATTCGTTATTTTGTCAGCTACAACATTACGTTAACGAAGACATATCGTTCCATTCAAAAAAACATCGATGACCTTGAAATTTTTTTCCCTTACACAGTTACACGTGGCCCTTCAAACAGTGTAACTTTGTCAGAAGAAGTTTTTTTGTACAATGAAAAGTAACGAAGATATTTAGGTGTTCCGATTCTTCGGACTCACTCTGCATAAGAAAACTATAAGATTTGAATTTCCAATTATTATACGATGGTTTCAATGAGGAAAGCAACTGATTCGACAACTACATAAAAATTTATAAAATAATTAACTAACAAATTAAACAAAAAATGTATTCTAACATGTATCGTTCGAAAGAGATTATTTTATAATATTTTTTAATTTGAACCTCGTTTCGATATCTCAAACGGTTCAAAAGTTATGCACAAATGTCCCTAAATTCTTCGATCCGGCCCGCTGTGCGGCGCGGCGGCTGAACGTTTCGAAAGTTTCTTAACAGCTCTGCCTCGTTAAAAGGAGATTGAAGTGCAGTTGTGAGGCTGTTGCAATGAAGTGAAAAACCGCCGAGAGGTCTTGTTACGTGTGTTTACGTTTAAAACCGTTTTCCTAATTAAAATTCTGATCGTTCGCGTGTTACCCAGCCGTTTCCAACCGGCGCGGCGCGGCGCGGCGGGACGGTGGCGGCTTGTTACACACCGAATTAAAATTCACACGTTGGCTCGTTTGTTACGCAGATAATGCCGCCACCTTTTCCTCTTCTTTCTCGTCGTCCAGCAAATAATAGTTCCTCGTTATCTTCCGCCGTTTATACGTCCGTGGCACTAACCGGTAACTAGCTGTTGTTTTTGCAAAATACTTCTTTTGACACTTGTAATCCGACGGTATCTCGGCGACACGCCATTTTGATGCAAATACGCGATATCGTTGTACACGTTTAACACGTTCACTGCCGTGTCGCTGGACGACAGAATTATTTGCTCATATATAAAAATTAGTTATTACGCTAATAGGGCAGCCATATTTAGCCGCCTAGGTTGGATCTGTTTTATAAATCACAGGTAATTACCACCGGGATCCACGTAACTGGATACGATTTCGCCGGAATTTCAAATAAAGATCCAAGCGAGCCGATCCATCGAGAAGCTGGTTTTTCATCGATTGCTCTACAGGCATGCTATCATGTTTTCCTTTGCTTCTCAAAAAGCAATGCAAGAAAAATAGTAAACTTCTGGATATTTCTGCGCGTTTGTTTAAATATTTTAAAGCCAATTAATTCTTCCTGCCCGGTGCTCGCGGCCGGCGAATCGTTTCATCCGTCGTACATTTTCGTTCGTATGAATTTCATCGTTTTCGCGGGAACTTCTTGGGTTGCTTAATATTTGTTGGCAAACGGCGTTTTCTCAATATTCGCGAGACAATGGGATTGCAAAAAGACGTGCAAGACCGTGGCACAATAGAATCTTATCGGTATAACCTGACCTAACCGGCCCAGTGGCCGAGCCGCAGATTTTCCATAATTTTTTTAAGAATTAGAATTACAGCAAGGTATGAGGAATAAATTAATCTTTTGAATAAAACAATCATGGTATTATTTATTATTATTTTTATGCAATCGCGATGAAAATCGTTACAAGAAGAGAGAAATTTGAATTTTTCAATTTGTACTAAATTCAAATTCTAAATTCAAATTCAACTATCAGCACCACAATTTATATCGAAACTCAACTTTCAATCATTATATTTAAATCTGATTGTATCTGAATCACATAAATTGCCGACAAGGAAACATTCGAAGCAGCGCACAGCGCGTCGGCCAAGTCCTTTTGTATTACTACAAGATATAAACTTTGGATGTTTATATCTTGACAACGGTTTATGTAAAAATAATGTTTTCGTAGTGTTTTGAGAATGCCATAACCTCACCTATTAGAATCCACAATCAAAAATATACATCACCGTATGTAATTTTAAAAGTGACCTCCACGGAGCTTCTCAAGGTTACAACAATATCAAACAAATGCAATCGTCGTACACTCTTCCCTATGACCCTATCAGTTTTATTTGAAACAATTTTGATACCACTCATAGTTTTTAAGATATGGAATTTTGTCCAAAAAACGGGCATTTCGACGCACTGTGCAGCGTCGCGCAACGAATGAAAGGGACGGAAGGGTGCAAACTACCCCTAATTTTTCTGTTCGCGATACGAAGTCTTGTAGGATGTGACAGTTCGTGTAGCAAGGGGATGAGGGGGATGCTGTTATGCACAGCACGTTTGAATGGCCGTTTTGAGGAGTACAATAAGTTTGAATAGTATCCTCTCCGGAACAAGCTGGGAAGCCTCGTCGGAGACTATCCTGAGGATAGTATCCTCCCTCGCAATCGGCGAAAAAGAAGTTGCACGCAGTCAACGAGAGAGACAGGGACAATCCTATCCTGTATTCGTGGCGAGTACTTCGCTTGATTGTCGGACACGCATCCTCCGTTTGCTAGGATTAAGAGAAAAGACACCGGAGACGACGATGGACCCATTATGTAACTCGCTATGGGCATACCTGGGGAAATTATTTCGGGGACGAGGGGTTGCCATGAATGGGACACCGTCGCCCAGAACGCGTGCCGCTGGAAGCCGTGAAAGAATCGACGGGGAACTTTATTCGTCGCTGACACTTCGGACAACTTCTGCACCGGAGATCGCAGTAATATCTTTGTTATTCTCTGCGGAAAACATCTGGATCGGTAGACTGCGGATCTTTATGCAAAATAAAAATTCTCCGCATCGATTGCAAGAAATAGAAACTAAATTGAACGTTATTTCTTCCCATAACGATTTTAACCCTCTGCACTCGGAGCTATTTTAACTGGAAAATTAAACATTTCTTGCGATCGAGGATATTTCCATCCTGTATGATTTTTTAAATTTGGTAGATATTAAATGTTGAGTAATTGATTAGATACGGACAGATCTAATACTCTAAACAATATTTGAAACAATAGTACAGCAAAATTATTAATGTCGCCTCAGAGGCGTCACTCGAGTGCTAATGGTTAATAGAGGAGAAATTGTACGTCGACGTGTTCAATTTCTTAAATTTCACAATTTTGGAATTTCATATATCCAATTTTCCTGTAAATGCATAAAGATCCGCAGTCTACTAATCAGAACTCACATTTGCTGATGAAGTGTCAGCGTTTCAAAGACGTCCAGGCAAAGACAAAGGCGAATAGATCTATAAATCGGGACACCGGGGATCTAGGGACGCTGTTACGATCTCTATTATTCTGTACACGACGACATTAACGTCGCATTGGAAATATATCGCGTGATGAATTTCTTTTGTCTCCTTTCGTGCGCCGGTTCCCCTATGTGCTCGCGCACGTGCGCCCACTGGCCACCAGAAAAATAACGTCGTTTTCAAGCTACCTGACATTCCGTATTATTTACTAGTCTCTTTCCTTTCTTCTCCCCGTTCCCGTCTCATCCCCTTTCTCTTCCGCTCTTTTCCTTTTGCTTCATCGTTCACGTTCCTTTCGTTTTTTTGTATCCTTTTGTAGAGAGAACTTGAGCTTCTCGACCGAGTCGCAGACACCGCGAGGAACGAGCTGCAATTTTAATTCTACGCTCGCGAGACAGGCGTGTTCATCGGGGTGATGAATATTATAGTTTTCTCTTTGGATTGTCCTCGGAAATGTTGTACACTTTCAGACGACCGGGAAGAAACGGTCCTCGAATGTACAAGTTGTGACGTTAGGTTAGGAGTCGAACGACCTTGCCGGCTCACCTTTTATCGATCCGCGAAAATCATTTGCAATATTTCAGGACGGCGCGGTTTCGATACTCTATTCTGATATTGAAAACAGCTCGGACCATGAATAAAATGCTTTACGGCGCTTGCTGTGTGAATGGGACGCTTCTGAATTATGTCGGGAAAACGAAAGTCGCCGAAAAATCGAAGAGGAGCGACTCTAAAAACGTCTGGCGTAAGATACAGCAAAAATACAGGATGGAAAACCTGTCCGACTCGAATTTTCTTCCATATCAATACCAATTTTTTCAGGTAAACAATTTAGTTGACGTCGTAAATCGAGTATTTCAGTGAAACTAATTTTTACCAATTCTTGGATCGGTGTAATACAAATGCAGAAAGTTTTATTGGAATTAGATATACCAAAATCCAACTGAATTCATTTTTATCAGCTCTACCATTTGGTTAATATTTACAGAGGAATTTTTAGACAGTTTCAGTCGGAGCCATGAATTAAATTCATTTCTCATACAGAAGTCCGTTCATCCCAAATCAAATTGCAGACGTTCATATCGCGGAATACCTCTTAACTGCGGAATTTAGTTTTAAAAATCCCTCACAGAGTGCGGAATTAAAATCAAACAATGGCGTGTCTACGCGTCGAACGCAGGGCAAATGGTTTTATTATAAATTTTACGAAAAACGAGGAAGGATTACATTTTTATTTGATAAAACAATTCATTCTTGAAAAAGTTATCGATATTGGCGCCGCAATAGAGATTTGGATTGACGTTCACGAGGGGAGTGATAAAAAAGTAAGGTGACTTTTTGAATTTCGCGGGATACCTACAGTCGATTTTCGTTTTCTTTTTCTTTCTTATGCTGGTACACTCGTCCCGAACATACGTTTACAGTTTCATCTATATAGCATTTTTCGTTTGTTCGTGAAATGCATAAAGGTTAGAAGCGTTTTGCGTGTATACACGTTGAACGCAGTTAACTGGTTAACTTCGAGGTATATAACTATAATTATTGACAATAAAATAATCTCGATTGGTACACGGAATTACCGTCAATTAAAAACTGTAAACGCCTAATCATTCACGGATGGAGGGGCACAGCTGACGCGATTGGAGGATGCAACTTCTTCGACTGTCCTCTGCCGGAAGTACATTCACCCGTGTCAGAGACGAAGACGAATCGCGAGCGACGGGCTACGTGGCAGGTTATTATTACAAGTTTTTAGCGGGACGATAACTTAATCCAAGTTACTTCGACAGTATCCACCAGGCACGATGACAGGATTCAAATTGCAGCACACACACACATAGTTTCGTATCCGGTACATTGGACTCGCTGCGAAGAAAGTATTATTTAATATTGTTGTACTTATGTTTTATCAGCGGACAGCGGATCTTTATGCAATATAAAAATTGTCTACCTGAATTGCGACAAGCTCGAGTGAATTAGAAAATTATTTTCATTCGTGCTATGTGTAACCCTTCGCACTCGAAGCTATTTTAACTAGAAAATTAAACATTTCTTCCGACCGAGAATATTTCCATTCTCAATGATATTTTCAATTTGGTGGATACGCGATTGATATTACACCTCGTACAATGCTCAAACGTTTAATAATTACTTAGATACAAACATATCTGATAATTAGACTGCGAATCTTTATGCAAAATAAAAAATGTTCCCATTGATCGCAGGACACAGGAGCCAAATGGAAATAGTATTCTTCTTTTAAGTATCCTATTAAGCTGAAACAAATAAATTGATATGTCCTTAAATATTTTTATATCAGAGAATCCGTTATATCGTACGTTCCACTAAAATTTTTCACTATCTTTGATCTAAACTCTAAATTTCTGCGCTTGAAACAGAACCTATTAGACAGCAGCGCGACTCTCGATCTCTGGAGGCAAAGATGAGGCCATTAAGGGGTAAGAAGATACGCTTGCATACATGCTGGCGACACGTTCGGAACAACGAGGGAACTGTGGTATTTATCAAACAGCGGGATTAAAGCGGCTAAAGTAGCATTGAACAATATCGCGACAAGATACAACGGGTTTCCGGAATAATAGGAGCCGGCGACGTATTTCATTTTGGCAAAGATAATTATCCGAGCTGTTATGCTTCCGTCGGAGCGATAAAGCAAACAGAAAATTACGGTTCGCGACGGGAATAATGCTATAGGTGCTGCTGGGTTACCTATCGGATCGTCGGCGGCTCTCTCGTTCCTGTCGTTATTATTTTTTCCGAACATTATCGACGAGTTTGCACAATTACGGTTACGTGTTCGTGCACGTGGCGGCTCTGCTCGTTTTATTATCACGCGATTTGCATGTTCGCCCCGCGCGCGCGGCTGGGATTATGCATAATTATCCGCAATTATTACGGGGGCAAAAGGCGGGTGGCCGCCTTTAGAACGCGCCCGTAAGTGGTTAACAGCCTCCCCGACCGCGAGAGTACCGGTGACTCTTTAACTTCTCAAACAGAGAGAGAGAGAGAGAGAGAGAAAGGGTGAAACGTTTCGCGAAATTCTATGGAAATACACAGGCGAGATGAACGTCTCGAGAAAGTAACCGATTAGAATAAAGCTCCCGCCCCGTTGTTCACCGGACGAATATAATTAAAGAATTTCAAGCGGCGTAACAGCTTCCCAGGGCAAGCTCGCCTCGTCTCTCGCCATTGATGTTTCCAAGTGCGCAGCTCGTCGGCTGCTCGAAATTAAATAAAAAGGAGGACGACTGCTCGAGCCGTTTCCGTTCCTCGCGAATCTGCTTGGAAATCGGCGACCGACCACGCTCTGTTGACAGAAACCTCGGGAGATCGTATTATGAGCACGGTATTATATCAGACGCGATTAAATTCATGATTTCATAATGTGCTCCGGCTCTTTCGCCATCTGTCGCTGAAATGTTAATCTTTTCCTTTAATTACCTCGATGGAAGCTCGATGAAATCGCTGTTTAAACTGCGGGCTGCGGAAATCGCGGAATCATTTTCCAAGAGCACGCTCTTTGTGAAATTCTTCGAAAGATTTCTTCCTTCGTTCTTTAATCGAATAACATTCGATTATGTTTGCTAACGAAGATCGTTCGTGTGCAATAATTATATTGCTCCTTATTTTTTTTTTTATATAATTTCAAGCAGCGGACATGTTAAAAATATTTAAGGATATAAGAAGCGTGACATTTGTATTTGGCTACTGTCTCCTGCAATAAATGCACAGATTTTCGATTTTGCATAAGTATCCGCAGTCATCGATATTGTTTTTCTTGTATATATACTTTTCCATTTAATGTTTCAATTTTGAATCGCGTTCAGAGCATTTGTTATGTCGTCAAAAATAAAGGAGATATTTACGTTGTGTACACAGCAATTTTGAACGCGCTAAAACCGGAGACAATTCAGAAACGATCTGACAGAAAAATAGAGAAACATTTGAATTCTTGAAATTACATATTTATTTTGGAACGGAAAGCTCAGTGCAAAAGAATTTCGGTGCACAGATCGATCGAAAGCAGTTCAGTAGTTTCCGCACGCTATTTATTTACGAGCCCGACAATTGCTCGGCTATCGCGCTGCAGGGAACACGAGACAATAAGATTTCCATGAAAATGGAGCAGCTGCTTTCTTCCGTAAATTCAGGGCCGCAACGAGGATTTTAAACAATTAAGGAAATCAAATGAGCTCTCCGAGGCAGCAGCGTGGCGGCGTCCTGTTTCAGGTTTCGCACGGGCGCGCAGGTGATCCCGTGCGAATATCCCGAGCGGAATTACGGAATCAGATGGGACAAACTGCCAGCCGGGGAACACGTTTTGCCGTTTTTCGGCGGTAACTTTCCTCGGGGTTTAATATTTTCCGCATAAAGGGCATCACTCCGCGTCGAGATCTTAGCCCATTCACAGCCGGAAGTTCAGCATGGCGCTCGGGGCGAGCTAGCTCCTATGTACTATATTTCTTGCAAGTTCGCGGGAAGCAATTACTCTAACTTAACCGGCGCGGCACGGCGTGTACGCGCGTTTGCACGCGCGATTCGCCTAATCCGGCTCGTCCCGGCACACGACATCGTGAAATTTCCCTCGACCAAAGTTTCCCGGAATTCGCCGCGGCCATCCTGCGAACGTCTAAATTAAAATCCCAACGACGTTCGACCTTGTAATCAAGTGAAACGAAATTGTATTGGGTTGGCAACTTAAGAGGACAAATAATAAATCTGCTCAAATCATCTGTATCCAATTGTATTCCAAAATCAAGATACTTCTTTCAATTCAGATCATTTTAACACATAACGACCAGTGATTATTGCATAATTTTGAAACATCTATGGCACATGGCTAAACACTTTTTAATGGAACCTTCGATAGCAACAGCAATTTTCATCGTGAACTAACAAGTCGCCCTCGATAACGTCGTCTAACAGTTTCATTTAAGATTGCAATGTAAACTTTGCATTATCATGCTGGAAAACAACACTCTTACGATTTGCCAATTCTGGCCGATTCTCGAACCGCGTCGCTCGGTTCGGCGAGTTGTTGAACGTACACGTTTTAATTAATCGTTTGATTGTTTTTTTATTTGGCAAATCAATTTTGAAACTGCCTTTCTTTCGAGGCTTCATTCCCATAAACGGCACATAACTTTTTGCGTGTTCTCGACGCGTTCTTGCCTTTCCGGAAGTAATACAATAAAATATGTCTGAAATGCGCGTCTTGTTATTCCATTTTTAAATTGGGATAAAAACGAAACTAAATAACTAATCGATACAATTTTTTTACTAAATTAAAGGTGGATGTCCAAACAACAAGGAAAACGATATAGGTTGGGTGCTTTGAACACGTTGAAAAAACAAAAGAATGTGCAAAGACCGCCTATTGACAAAATACGCAACGACTTAGTTGCCAACCCAATATATAGACTGCAGAATGCAGAAATCAATGTTGTCTATAGTCTACGGATCTTTACGCAAAATAAAAATTGTCTGACAAGGAGAGGTGGAGTCGTCGATTTTGATGAAACTTTTTCTGGTGGCTCTAGAGCAAAAATAAGAAATCGAAAGTAAAAGAAGCTTATTAATCGTAAGAGGGATTTTAACATGCAACTTCTATTATAGCTGTTGCGAATGTAGCTGTTATGATTAAGAAATTAAGTATATATTAACCCTTAGCACTCGAGTGGTGACTCGGAGTCGCCATTAAAAATGGCTGCACCATTATTCAAACTATTGTTTACGTTATTGAATATGTTTAACCATTAATGAATCAATTTCTGAATTTTTGAATTATCTTAGGTTGGAAGAAGATATAAGATATTACGATACTTTCTGGACATCGTAAAATTAAGTGTTAATTATCTTCATAAACAACGAGCACTGTCAAAAACACTCGGACATGGGTCTGCTTATTTTTGCTCTAGTTTCACCATAAAAAGTTTCATTAAAATGAAGAGGGTTAAAAATGGAGATATCACGCTGTTCTGACAAGGAAAGTTAGAATTAATTGGTTTATCAGCGAGCAGAAACGAAACGAGATTAAGTATCTATGTACTAAGTGAATTTTCGAACCGCCCTTACACGTGCCATATTTGCCAGCAACATTCTCAGGTCTGTCTCTCGAATCGAATGGATTTCAAATTCCTCCTTCCGCGTTTTACACGTTGATTCGAATAAAATCTTCTTCGCGAGTACTAGGAAATTCGTCTCCTCTTCAAAGTCGCAGTTTACTTTAGCTATTTCTGAAGCTGCGACGTGTTCGCCACTTTCCGTGTCGCGTGTACTTGGAAAAAATATCTACCTGCAGAGAGCAAGCTAAAATAGAACATCAGATTTTCATGAATGTCTTCGGAAGTGTATTACATCCGCGAAATCGCGAGCTATTTGTAACAAAACTTTTGCGCATTACGAAACACGAGATAAAAATGTAGGAATAGAATCGTACAGTTATATCCGAATATACGGTGGAAACCATTTTGATCCTTTCAAACAAAGTATCGATTTCGCTATGAATTCCCGCGGATCGGGGACGAAATTTTTTCGAAATAATATTGCCCCGAGCTTGTTCCTGAATTCTAATAAGTGAATAGTAGCAGCGCAAAAAAGATGCGTTTCAGCATTTTCAACTGTAAAATCAGTCTTCAAAAATCGCTTTAACTTTAAACACTCATAACTTTCCAACCAATAATCTCCTAGGATGGAAACTTGGAATTTTTGGCATTTCTCGCCCAAATCTACTGGATTGCATAGGGAAAAGCGAAAAATTTCTGGCTACCCAAGTTACAGAGCAGCCGTTAATATTAATTGTAGGTCTTTTTACGAATTACATGTCAAATATAATTATAATCAAGTGAAAACCATAAATTGCAAATAAATAAATATATATATATAATTGGAAGAATTCTTGATTACGAAGACGAAGCTGCTGGGATATTGATACATGTACAAAAGGGCGGACTACGGAAGCATCTGACATAAATGAATCGATTCGATGCACAATGGCGGAATCGCTCAATGGAATTTCTCTCCGTCAAAGAGAAATCGCAGCAACGAACGTTACCGATCGGCCTACCGTAACGTCGCGTTCGAGAACTGAATTCGCGGACGCGGCCGATTCTCCGGAACAATTAAACTCGTTCGTAACAGGTTTATCAAATCGCCGGGTGTTTATCTTTTATGGCGCCATTGTAACGCGATATATTCGCGGCACGTACACGAGAGCGAGCGCACGGCCGATAATACCCTCGCAGTCGTAAATAACTTAATCACAAACGGGCCTTTTGATCGTGGGACAAATATTTGCGATTTATATTCGCCGATTTATTATAGACAACCGTGACAGGCTTGGGCCCGGGAACAGTATCCCGATATTTCATCGTATTAAGAGACCCGATCGGCAATCCGCAGCGGGGGAAAAAAAGGGACGCAGATGCGCACGAAATGCTTGCGCGTTCGAAATTCTAAATGCCGCCGCGCGATTGCCAATAATCGTTTAGCGACGCCTCATGTTTTCGCGATCGACATTGGTGAGCGCAGAATGGTTGTCTGGGATTTGATACGTTCGATACCGGAGACTTTCGACAATGACAGCTCGCGATGCGAACGTTTTGATCGATCTCGTGTCTCAATAAAAAATGACCGATCGCGAGGCTAATGAGAATTGATGAGTACGACTCGATAAAACGGTGGTTAACGGTGATGCCTTATCCGTCGACGGTTTTCGACTTTGACGGTTCTACCCTCGGACGCTCTTCTCTGCAAGATCATAGAATTATCCCTTTGCACTCTCGGAGCTAATTTCAACGCGAAAATTAAAACATTTCCTCCGACCTACAATATTTCCATTCTCTCGGATTATTTTAGATTCAGAGGATATGAAATTGATAGAATACCTCGTAGAATACTTGCACGTTTAGTAATACTCGGATAAACATTTCTCCTATAAAATCAGGAGATCGTACAACTGTGTCGAAGCGGATCGCTGTTCGTTGGTGTGAAAAATTTATGGCAGTCTCAGAGACCCCCCGCGTTATCAGTGACGGTTTGAACAAATCCAATAGTTTAGTGCGAAACAGGAACGAAAGAACGGTAAGCCATGTTCTAAAATTGTACATGACGTCAACGCGAAATGCAATACACGAAAAACGACGCGATGATAGACGTCTGCGAAACGCCGATCGATGACGACTGACAACGATTCAGCTCCGCCATTCGGTCGACGCGCGACGGAAGGGATAAATAAAATCGCAACACCAACGGCAACGTTAAACCTTTTTCTCACACCTTTCATTAATCTTGACACTTTACCAAATGGACCTGCTGTACCAAATGGAAGCTTAAAAATCTTTTTTTGCACAATAATCCCGAAGGAAATTATTAGATTTTGTTATTGAGGGTGAGTTGTTGGTTTACGATTGAAAGTACTGTTGCTACCGAAAGATTCTTTTAAAAAATCCTCAGCCATGATTTATAGACTTTCGGTGTGTTAATAACCGTTTGCACTCGGAGCTATTTCAACTGGAAAATTAAACGTTTCTTTGAAATTTGAAGGACACGAAATTGATATAATACCTTATACGATACTTAAATGTTTAACAATTGATTGGATACCAACATATTTAATAATCCAACCACTCGAGTATTTCGCCACTCGGTGTATACGTGTAATAAGGAGATATAAATGTTTGTTGCGAGAAACGTATGGAAATCTATCGTAAGGGAAAAATGGTTGATATACTATTTTCATGTGAAAGCCTGCAGGAGTATGCGTGAGATTACCAATGCCGGAAGATGATTCAAATGAAGGACAATGCCGTTCGCTAGGCTAGGGCTTCCTTTCCGAGAGCCTAAAACCTCGAAGTAATCGTTAGAGGATAAAGTGGAATACAACTCCGAAGGCGCTCGCGGAAACCGGGGCAGAATTTCTGCGTAGAAGAGTTAAGATGAGCTCGCGCCATCGTCGGACCTCTGGGAATTCGAGCAACCAGCTGGGAAAATGGTTCCGCGGGACAAATGTGTCGGAACACCGCGACAATATTCCGGACAGCAGAATTTTTTTACTAGACACGCTCGCGACTCGGTCTTTCAATGGACACCCACGGATTTTCGACTAATATTTCTATAATAAAAACTCTCGGGATAACGTGGTTCCAAGAAAATGGAGTAGCAAAGAATATCTGCTGACGTAAACATTTAAAAAATTGTTTTTTGATGTATAATTAAAACGATTAAGATAATAGTTTAGAACGGAATACTTTCGTAGCGATTTTCGTTTTAAAAAAGTGTGTTCATCGTCGAGTTCCAGCATCGAGTTCCAGCAAAATGTATCGGATAAATCTTTTTGAAATAAAAATTTGTGTCGATACGATAACAAAGGAGAAAAACCACCGTGTACATTTTATCTGGGGTTTATCTCGGGTTGCAAAATTGCAGTAAAAAATTCGTCCGAAAAATCTAGAGGAAACAGGTACGTTGGAAATGTTTGCAAGGAATATTTGTCAACCCCATTGATAAAACAATAGATTGCCATCGATTGCCTAGGCCTAGGCTAACAGCATTCTGAGAAACTCGCGGTAAAATTGATTTTATCACGGTGAAATTACATCGACTCGGAAACTTGAATTTCGCGTGCACACGTCGCGGCCATTTATTATTTTATCGATATCTCTATCCGGCATTAATAGTGCAACGATGTCCGGTATTTATGTTCCATCTGTCTTTGCGAGCGATAAACAGAAGCTGCACGACATCGATAGGAAACAATTGTTTGAAACGCGTTATTGCCCGTCCGACAGAGTTATTCGAATAGCGAAAATCACTGTTAACAAAACGTGCCCGCTCGGAGCCGGACGAATTAATAGACGCCATTCAGTATTAAACACACTATTTGTCAGAAAAAAGTAATGGCGGACGTTGATCGTCGCGCGTTGGAGCTATTATCGAAACGTTTCACTCCGTTAATGAATTCGTTGCCGCGAACGTTTATACAGAAAATATTTCATTTCGAATAACGCCGATGATGCGATCAATAATTCCTTTCCGTTCGGCTCTAACGCGGCAAGCATTTATTCTAATTGATCCTTTGTCGCAAGAGCATTCTGTTTCGCTCGATAATCGTCTTTTTCAGCCGATAATCACCGCGCGGTTCCTGAAACACGAAAAATTCAAACGTGAACAGCGCGAATGCAATTTCAAACATTATTCGACGCTGGAACAAATTTGCGGCCTTCGCTAATTTTACTATTATTACGATGAAAAATAAACATTTTCTATGTCGACTGGAAGAAATGGCAACAAGCTGTTACAAATAATGGAAATCACATAATTGAAAACGTTTCTCCGAATTCTCATTGAACTTTCTCTCGATGAAAAATAAACATTTTCTTAGTCGACTGGAAGAAATGGCAACAAGCTGTTACAAATAATGGAAATTACATAATTGAAAACGTTTCTCTGAATTCTCATTGAACTTTCTCTCACAACCTAATAATTAGTAGCGTTAAAGAGCGCGCAATTTTTCGGACAGGGGGGAATTTCGAGATTTGACAAATTCTTACGACTTCGCGGTTTCGCTTTCGGCAAATGGTGTAGGCTAATCGCCTAAGTACACCGCGAGTGCACTCTAAATCACGCTCGCTGGCTGGCTCCAGGTGACCGTGCGTCCTGCTAGCCGCCAATAATTCACAATCCGCCAAGAATACCAGGTGGAATAATGTACGACCACGTTGGCAGATATATTATTCGGTGATGCAGCGTATCATTCCCGTGCCACGGGTTTATTAAGTGTATTAGCACGGCTATGCTCTCCGACTAGCAGACCGGATAAGGCTGCGGTTAACGGTGGACGCGTTTTCTCACGAATATGACAGAACTGTACATCGGTACAACGTAATTGGCGTTGGTGACGCTTCAAGACATATTATACAATTAAGTGATTCATAGCTAAACGTTTGTCTGCATATTTCTGCAAAAAGAGCGAAATATGTTCGCGACGATTTATGCGATTTCGTAAATTCCGACGAATTCTTGATTAATAGCCAAATATTCGTCCGCATATTTCTGCGAAATGAAAGAATCATGTTTCCGACGATTTCATGAATTTCGACGAACTCTTGAGAAAGTTAGTTTGTTAGCGAACGCATTCGGTGGAATTACAGCCTAACCTGTCGCACACGTCGCCGTAATAATCTACGCGAGATTCCAGCAGCCCGCTGTCACGTTCCCGATATTTGTTTTCCGCTAATAAAGCTGTATCCGTGGAAACCGCAGTAAAGTTTCGAGACCGAGAAAAGTTAGCCGGAAGAACGACCGTGCGCTGAATCTCTTGGCATTCGCCGCCGCGGATCGACTTTCAATCCGACGATCAAATTTCGATCGTAATTGCCGCCGGTTTTAGTCGCCGAAACTATTCTCTCGATCCGCTTGCCGATGGCCGACACGCGAACGAAATTTTCTGCGAAGTTATTGCGTCGTTTCTCCGGAACCTTTATGGCTGCTTCGGGATACACGACCGCTTATGGAAACTTTGTTTTAGGGTTTTCCGTCCGCTCGAATCGGTCAAGCGATTTTTCTTCTGTAGGTACCCCTTTGCCTATTTCACAGATGAAATATAATATTTGTCTGTTATTTACTATATTTATTACCAGAAGCTGCAGATAATTACTTTTGTGAATGTGATTATTTTCAACAACAGGCAAAAATAACAAAAGGTTCGTTATAGAATGAAAGGTGATACGATATCGGCCGACTATCGAGCAACAAATCTGCTGTCGAATAATACAAGAGGAATATCAAAAATGATTTACACAGGCTTTGCGTACGATTGTGTAAAATGTGGCGCGATCGATTGAAATGGCAGTCAGTAATTTATTAGCTGTTCAGGTTATTAAGCAAATCGAGATGAACAGTTTTCTTCTTTGACGCGAGAGCATCTCCGTTGATTGAGGAACTGGTGAATGCAACCGGAGCGCGAGGAAGCTGTACTTAACGTAGTTTGTATAATTTATTGTTGCATATTCAAGATGCTGTGATCAACAGACCAACCAGTTTACAGTACCAGAGTCAATATTATTACGATTATCGCTATCATAATATCGTGTCCCGGAGGCAAATGAAATAGCGATATTAGTATGCTCGGGACATTAGGAAATGGAATAGCACTGAAATGGTTAACAGCGAAGATCGTACTCGATCGTACAGTGACACTCAGAGAGAGAGAGAGAGAGAGAGAAAGTCACCACTAAAAATTTATGTACCACTATTCAAAATACTGTTTACATTATTAAATATTTTCGTATCTAAACAATTGCTACACGTTTAAGTGCTGTACGAGGTACTGCATATGAATTTCATATGCACGAAATGAAAGGAATAGCATATGTAGAATGGAATTATTCTAGGTCGGAAGAAATGTTTCATTTTCGAGATAATAACTTTTAATTACACGCACATAGTATTATATTTCTGAAAAGTTAAAATTCAAACGAAGGTGTCGACGACGCTATCAAATATATATTTTCTATTAAAATGGTTATTTTATTGAAAAGAAGTTTATCTATGTTGGAGTCATACGAAGTTCATGAAGTTTATAAAGTGGAGCGCGAGTAACTGAAGGTTAATAAAATTGAAATTTTTCGGTTTTGCAAATACGACGGGAATCGAGATTATTGAGCTTATCTAATTGCTCGGTAGAGATACAAGGAGTTTACGAGACGAACGAATTCCCTGCGAGCTCAGGAATTGTAATACTGTTGCCTTTCGAAATGTTGGGAAATTACGAAGAATCCGTTGGTGACGTGCGCGCAACAAACGGCATAATCTTAACTATGCAAATCAGTCGAGATAGCGGTAAGCATATCTTGTACTAATAACGCGCCATATGGCACGGACTATACAGTATTACGTCGAGATAATGCCGTACGCATGTAAATGCAACTAATACATACATACAGGGTACTAAACTTCTCAAAGACAGTTCAGAACTGTGGTTCAATACTGTGGAAGTAATAGTGGAACGCGAATCGAATAATGCATACCAAACAGTCTAACGGCGACGGAATAATTAACGCAACTAAACCATTCTCCTCGTTCCCAATTAATTAAAAAGTTCGCGATACCCCAACAAACAAAACACAATACAAATATAACGAATTATTTCTGTTCACAGTGATCGAAATGTTCAGGTGACTCTGATATTTAATCCTTTCTCCGATGTGTATCATCTGTTTCGTAATTTTTATTTCTGATAACTATGTCGTAACACGTTCTAACTTCCTATGACCTTATCTTCGATGCGAATACACCGAATTTTTTTGGACAAACCAATTGATCGCATCCACATAAAAATACCGCAGTAACACAGTCATTAGGAGATAAAATAAATTTTTGTTTTACTTCTGCTTCCCACGATCGATGCAGAACATTTTTATTTTGCATCAAGATCCGCAGTCTAATTACGACATATGATTTCCACTTAAAGAAGAGCAGCAACTTGTCCCAGTTCCCAGAATCATCCTGTACAAATCAAGAAATCCCAATCCTCTGCGGCAATTTAAATAGCGGAGTTATGACGATACACAGGTTGGACAATCGTTGCCAGTAAACAGCAAGATCTCGAAGAACCCAATTCCGCAACTCGATCATGGCTGTACGTATTTACGAAATCTGTCCGGATCTCGAGTCGCGTGAACAGCCATTTGTCTGTAATGGGGTAGACCACCTAACACCGGCGTATGTTCAATCTCTGAAGGGTGACTAGTCGGCGCGCGTTTCATCCCTCTTGCAATCCTCCAATTCCGCTTGGAGATTATCCCCCGCCGGATGTACGTTATTAATGGTCTCCTTTAGCACGATCCCCGAATCGAGATCGCTAGAAATATCTAATTATGTTTTGTTGCGTAATTCTCCGGAAAATCATCGTTATTGGGTTGCAATCGGATTCCCGTAATCGGCTATCAACAGCTACCACGGTAACGCCTCGATACATTGTCGAACTTCCGGACCGGAATATCATTGAAAATGTTCTCTGTGAAATATCCTTAATTGCCAAATGTTTGCCGAGTTACGCGAGGATTTAAATTAGCCAGATGTCATCGCCGTCAGCTATACATATGTAGTGCCAAGGAAACAGCTGTGTGTGTATTCCGCTTCGTGTATCCATGTTGAGCAAGGTTTCATCATGGTTGTATCTACAGTGCCGGACAAAATGATAGGACATTTGATGTATTTGTATATTTCATATAACACAGTAGGATATATGTACATATTACACGCCCTGTATATTAGCTATATCCTTAAAAACTATCCATATAGAATTGCAAGTTTGTATCTTGTACACGAAAGAAATTCGAGAAAATAATGCAGACACGTATCGAATTTAGTCTGACAAAATGATAGAACATTATTAAAAAATACAATTGTTCGAACAGAAATATTTTGTTCAATTCCAAATTAATATTTAGTAAAACCACCTTATAGCTGTGTAACATCTATCGAGCGATTAGGAATTGATTTAAACAATTTTTTAATACGTTTTTGTCTCACAAGATTTCAATTTGTAACGATACTTTGTTTTAATTCCGTTACATCTTTGTATCGTTTTCCATTCTCGTAAACGTTTCTTGAAAGTTCTGCCCATATATTTTCAATAATATTAAGGTCGGGTGAACTCGAGGCATGTCACATTTTTAGAACCAAAATAAGTTTTAACGCATCTTGCGGTATGTATCGCAGCATTATCCTGTTGAAAAATAAACGTACCGCCTGCTATACGAGTCGCGTGCTTATTTAACCGATCGTCTATTAATTCAAGATATTTTGTGCTGTTTACACGGCCTGATAAAAAATTAATGTCAGTTTTTCCCCGATATCCAATACCGGCCGACACCATGACACTTCCGCCACCCATTTGTCGACGGCTTAAATATTGTTCTTCTTTCCTTAGATCGTGGAAATAGTAGTTCCAGCCATCGGAACCGTCCAAATTAAATTTCTTTTCGTCGCTAAATATCACGTTTCTCCACTTCTTTTTCCACAAAACATGATCGCGAGCAAACTTTAAACGAGCTTCTTCGTGTTGCTCGCTTAGAGGAGGTTTCCTTTTCAGTTTTTTTCGTTTAATTTGTTTACCGCTTTGGAGAATAAGTCGCACAGTTCTTACGTTAGCTGAAACATCTGCTTCTTCAGCGATTTTTCTTGCAGTTCCTTTATAATTAGATGCTACGCGTAATATGGCCCGTCTGTCGCGTTCCGTTGTAGCACGAGGTCTGCCAGCACTTTTCTTTTTTCCGTAGATTTTCGGATTTTTCAAGAAGTTATACGCAACGCGACAGCTTCCATTTAATAACTTCGCAATTTTCGTGATAGTTTGATTTTGTGACCGCGATAACAAAATTCGGTCGGTTTCACTTTTGTCTAACTGTTTCCACGACCCGTTTTAACTATAATGGCATAAATGTTGTAAACAATTGAAAAATTTGCACGTCTGCTTCTAGTCACTGCTGATAGATTACTGCCAGAGTACGTAATAACAGAAAATATTACGTACGTCCCATCAATTTGACCGAGCAAAGTCAGCCCGTGTTTACGGCTCTTCCTCTAATTTCTTTTGCGTACAAGATACAAACTTGCAATTCTATATGGATTTTTTGAAGGACATATCTAATATACAGGGCGTGTAATATGTACATATATCCTATTGTGTTATATGAAATATACAAATACATCGAATGTCTTATCATTTCGTCCGGCACTGTACACGCGGTAATGAAGGTCCATTGCAACGGCATCGTGCAATAGTTGCTTACTAAAAAATGTCATTGAAAGCTTCCACACGTTACGCAAAGATCTCGCATTGAAATCATTTCCACGCATTACGAGCCACGTTTCGAGTTTTATAATTAATGGAAATTTAATACCTGCCTGGCGTATACGTGTTTCGACCAATTTCCTCGACTATTTACCGGAGTAATAATTATGCGGAAAGCAGTCGCCGAAAACGTAATTAATCGAACAATAATTTGCAGGTCGACCACTCGAAAAATCATGCGAAATATAATCACGCCGCGGGCATCGTCGCATCATCGACGATAATAATTAAAGTCAGCTCGCAATTACCGGGAAACGGGAGTGGCGTCGGCGAAGTACGAAGAAAACGACGAATAAATCCTTACGTTCGATAATTGTTCTTTTCTTGAAATTTTCTCATTTCTCCGGCGCGTCCGCGTGATTGAATAAGAATCCTCCTTGATGGTAGAACGGAGGTAAAAAGCGAACGGCCCCACTCGTTCCGCGTTTATTGCGAACGGGGAAGTTAAATGAACGGTGTTTAGCGGAGAAGAACCTTTATTTGTCTTCGGTCGTCGCACGGTGCAGCTTTCAATCAGCATTTTCCGACGTCGCCGAGACGTAGTCGCATCGCATGTGCTATTTTCTTCGCCCGTTTTCTTCGTGTTCGCCGATCGCTCTTCCGTTCCGCGCGGCCTGTTAGCCGTGAACAAAATGTCCGCGAAACGATGGCTCCCCCGGCGGAGCACAGCGTTTGAGTTATCGGCAGCGAATACCTTTCGACTACCTTATCCCGTAATAAACGATACAGAACGTTCGCGAGAAATCGATAGCTCGGCAGCTGGCCGGACTGCGATACTGCCAGTGTTTTATTGGCTTCATGACGGACCGGCGTTGACTGATTCTTCGGCCCAGAATGAAACGATTCACCGCGATTTTGTGTTCCGTTTTGCCAGCTACTCTGCCGAAAGGATCGATCCACGAAGAATTATCGCCCTGCTACGAGCCAGCAGTCTGTTTTTTCTTCTGGTAAAATTCCATCTTTTCGACTTTGAAACTCCAGAATTATTATTTCTCTCAAATAAGCACGCATAAGAACCTCGAAATTCTAAATACTGGATCATTCGGATAACTTTCCGAGCGAATACAGCGTTTCAAGCGCAAAACTGTGAAATTCGAGTTTCAAGGGAATAGTTGAATTATGTCTTACACGATGCCGAAATGCAAATTTAACATTTCGAGGCGTCACTAACGATTGCTGTACCATCATTCAAAACATTTAGCTATTGTATGAGCTTTTATAACATTTTCGTGTCCATCAATTTTAGAAAATCATAGGGAATGGAAATATTTTAGCTAGAAAGAAATATTTAAGTTTAAAAACTGTGAAATTCGAGTTTCAAGCGAATAGTTGAATTATGTCTTACACAATAGCGAAATGCAAATTTACCATTTAGAGGCGCCACTAACGATTGCTGTACCATTATTCAAAACATTTAGCTATTGTATGAGCTATTATAACAATTTCGTGTCCATCAATTTTATAAAATCATAGGGAATGGAAGTATTCTAGCTAGAAAAAAATATTTAAGTTTGAAGTTAACACTTTTTTCAAACGTTCAGCAAGAAATTATACCGTTCATCGAAATCGCACATCGAGGAACGAGCCGTTAAATAAATAATGTCACGATTCGAAATTGCGTGAGGCCGAAGTTGGGAAATTTCAGCGTGCACGATGTAGACATTAAGCTTGCAGGGTTCGGTGAACGAGAAAAAAATAAAAAGCTTGGAACCGGGCATCTCTCAGGGAGGATAAAATAGGAATAAAAATTGAGTGCGTCGATTCGTTCCTAAATAAAAGGGAACAGCGGGACGCGTTTCCATGGCAATCGATTTAAAGTTAATTCCTCAACAATTCCGTTTTAGGAGCGTTACAGCCCCTCGAGAGAAAATAGTGTCCCTGCTTTCTTTTCAATGATACCGCGTCAAGCGACATTATTTCACTTAATTGCCTGGCCGGGGGTGTGGGCGTTCGAAATCGTCCCTTAAGAAACTCCCCTCTCTTCGATAAGTTGATGCTCGGCGGGGAGGAACTTACAGTGAATCGTAAGAAAGCGAGGAGGGGTGTGGCGTGAAGCCGGGGGAAAAGTAAGTGTCGCGACCGGGAAGAGTAACGGGCAACGATAAATTAACAAATGGACCGGGCTGGATAGGGCTCGTAACTGAACGATGACTAACAAAGGATTTTATCTGCTAGACAGCTCGCATTAAGTATTTACTGCGTTCGCGAACAACGATTCGGGCACGAAACGCCGTTTTCCGAAGGAAATTCGTAAAAAATTGTTTAACCAGTTAACCGCGTTCGACGTGCATGCACGTCAATCCAGAACTCTATCGCGGCGCAATAACAATAACCATTTCAAGAATGAATTGTTAATTTTTTATCGAATAAGGATATTTTATATCAAGTAATTTTACTATACTCGTCATTGCTTGATTTTAATTCCGCACTCGGTCGGGGATTTTTGAAACTAAATTCCGCAGTTAACAGGTTAATCAGAAAACTGTGATAAATATACATTGACCAAAATTTCATAAAAGAATCACCGTCGCCGAACTCGTAAACCCGTGACAGACTGCCAGCACTTAATTCACGCGCGCAACTCATTGTCGCGACATAGTTTTCCTAGTTTTCGTACCGAAATCCAGTTTTCTGGCTCTTAGTTTCGCACAATAGTCTGTCACGCAACACCGCGGCGCGGCGTTTAGAAACGTCCTGTCACGTTTCACGGGGAGGAAGGTGGGGGTTGTGCGGCCGGAAAACTAGGAAAATTTTTTTTCTGGTTTATCGTTCCGGCTTTCTGAACGTTCGGGTACGCGCGAGCATGACAGTTTGCTAGCGGTGTGTCCAGTAGCGCTAATCAATCGACAGCCTACGCGAAAGATTAACCTGTCGCGATAAATAAACGCACAAACGAACGCTGGCCTCGCGGATTGGCCTTCGTGGCGGGAAGGTAGGATTCGGGGTAGCGAAACGTTTCACCTGCGCCACGATTTCTCCCCTTTATGCGGCCCGGCCGCTCCATTTACAGGGTTTGATAGTGCACAGACTTTGGTGGCTGCCTTTCAATGCAGTTCGCCGAGCCCCTTCGAATGGCCTGAAGTGTGCGGCGACGATTGAATGGCGCCCTTACTCCCCCGGATAAAATGAAAAGTAAAGAGATACTGGGAAAATTAATTTTGCTCGGCGAACGTTTCGATGCGCGCAGCCTCGGAATTGAAAGGTTTCCAAGGAAAAGGGAACAATTTAGAAATTGAAAAAGGCTTCGGCGCGGGGCAAGTATAGACAGAGAGAAAGAAGGAGAGAGAGGAGAGAGAGGAGAGAGAGAGAACGACAGTGGTGCGCGATCGGCAGTCGAGTGGAACGGCGAGCGTGGTAAATAAATTTAAGCGAGATCGCCGACTGTGGAAAAATTACTGGTAAACGAATGGCAATCGGAATAGTTTCCTTATCGCGCTGGAAACGCTGCTGGGAAACTCGCAGAGAGAGAGACGTTCTGTTCTTTCTATCGGCGCGAGCTATTTCCAACAAAATCAACCGGAGAATTGTTTGTCGATTTTTCGGTGATTTCACCTCTACCCCACAGAATGTTCTAAACAGTTTTATCAAATTAATCGCCTTTGTTCTATCGAAAAGAATTTTATAACCTGTGCTGGTAGGACCTAGCTCGTAAAGCGCGACGTTAAATTAATGATAAAGTAATGAATTATTCGTGTTCGATACGGGAGGAGCGCGTTTACAAGCTCGTCATCCCTTATTCGCAAAGTCTAACGAATAATTATTAATAAATTGCTCGAACATTATTGACAAAGCAGTGTAAAATATTCCTGATGGACACATTAGTCAATCGTATCCTCTAAAAGCTACCGTTACCTCTGGCAGGATATTATCCTTGATCGGTGGAACGGCGAGTTCGCTAATGGATTGGTTAAGATCGTTGTCAAGTTCGGGGGAGCTTGTTGATCAAGTTGCATAATAGTTACCGATAAACTCTGTACAGGCTGTAACAGAATTTAGTGACATGGTTTTGGCAGATGGTCGTACACCTTCCCGAGATTTGTTAAAAGAACTTGCCGCAAAATTGATCTTGACCTTGAGATTCAAGGTCAAATATTTATATATTTTTTTGGCGAGTAAAATGCGATACGGCATAAAAATTTTGACATTGAATTTCAAGATCGAAGTCACTTTTGCGGCAATTTCTTTTAACAAATCTCCATCGATCGGAAGGTGTACAACCATATGCCAAAACCATGACACTAAATTTTGTTACACCCTGTACAAGCGCCGTTCGCAGAATTTTGACAAAATGCGTTCAATCGTTGTTCATAGGATGGACGGTATCTTTGAAAAATCATTAATATTTCGGTCAAAGTCATTGCGGCTATTTTAAATCAAGAATTTCCACCCCCGTCCGCGCAACCTAACCGCACCGTGTTACAGCGAGCTTTTTGGATTTGCATTTCCGGTTGGTAACACGCACTCGATTAAATTTCCGTTTTTAGTGGATAGTTCTCTCGTTACGCTGAGCTTTCGGATCCTGTGTCTTTGCCCCCCCCCCCCCCCCCCCCCCCCCCCCCCCCCCGCCCCCCCCCCTGCAAGATCAATATTTGGATTTTGGATCCCTCGTCTGCTTACGGTAAACTTCGGGATTTTGTGTCCCCCCGACTCTCGGTTCGCAACCCTCTGTCTCGCTCTTGTATTAAATTTAAATTTCGAATCTTTTCTCCGTTATATCAAACTTTCGTATTTGTCTAGTCGGTTCTACATTACACTCGAGGCTTCAGCCGCTTCTTGTATCGCATTAAGCTTTTAGGTCCCGCAGCTTCGCCTCCGTTACCCTGCAAATTTATATTTAAAGCGCCCACTTTCTTCGCTGAATTCTGGCCTCGATGCTCCGCGATCACAATTTACCAAAATTAATGTTTCAACCTCACCGTCTAATTACATTCTTTGACGTACTAATTGCCGCATTGTATACCCATTAACGACGTCCTTTTGCGGTTGTCACGAATTCATGAAATTATTCAATTTTCTATCGTAAGACGTCATCAAGCTTAAACGTTACGCTTTGTAAGGATTTTTCTAAAAGTTTTCTAAATAGACGGTGGATTCGATGCAACTACGACAAACACGAAGAATTTAAAAATCCTGTTATACCATTTACAACCAATTAAGACAGTAAAAACATTCAGGTGAAAAATGTTGATTTCTCATAAAGATCCGCTGTCTGATCATAAACATAAATTATTACAGTTCGGCCGTGAAGCGTAGAGCTTCGTTGTTCGTAATTATTTTCTTACGAAACTTTGAGCAGAAAAACATGGAGGAGGCATTACCGAACTAACCGGATAAGTAACCCGTTTCAGAAACGGGGGAATTGGAAATCCGTGGAATCGGTACGGATTTTGCTCGCGGAGATATTCCGTGGTGTGCAATTTCGCGGAGACCGTTCCCCGGGACGCATGAAAAGAATAAGCGTGTTGTGCCGAAATTCTCCGTCGCGCGTCGTCCTCTTAACAGGATGTCCTCCGATATTCTTTATTATTCAAATTCGGAACGGGCCGAAGGAAGGCGTCGCAAAAAAACCGTGCACTATCTCGAAGTAGGGTAGCGCGGAAGGACTCGGCTTCATCTGTTGAAAAAATTTTCATGAATTCCGTGACTGCCTTATTAAACTTTCGCCGAGATAAAGCGAACGCGAGCTCGCAGAGAGCAACGCTTCTCCGTCCGTGCTTATCGGGGCTGTATAAAAATTCATGATTCGTAAGTAGCGACGCACAAACGGATAGACGAAGCTACGTGCGCCCGGGGTTTTTGCCGAAGAAAAAGCGCGGAGCAAGCGGGACAACAGGTTCCTGGTGGTAATCGAGTAAACAAACGTTTTCAATTCTATAAAAAAAACCGATGTCGACAGGTTCCCCGTTCTCGCTTAATAGCCAACTGCGATGACAGAAATAATTCTGCAATGTTGGCGTTACAATTAACGAATATTGTTCCACTACATGGCAACGGGAATGCAAATATTCACGACGATCGTAAATATTCCGGTTGAACATTCGAATTCAGGAAACGACTTTTTCCTCTCTCTCTCTCTTTCTCTCTCTCGCTTTGAAAATAAACTGTTTTTGTATAATTTACACGTAACTAGATATTTGGAGGATTGATAATTAATTGCTGTTGATTCTGTCTGTATAGCGAAGGGAAGAATTGTAGATTGGAATCGTGTATACCCATGAATTATTACGGCGAGCATGCATTGAAATTAGTTCGACAATGTTTCAAATGTAGACACCATTGTTGCTCGCCGACAGAGGAATCCGTGCGTGTAGAAGCGTAGACCCCTATTCGACGCCAAGGATCAAATATGACGGGATGCTAACGGTATAAACGTGTTTTAAATTGGTTTAATCAACCAGTGTGCACCTATACCCTCCCATCAATCAAATTGCATTGTTTACCGTTGCTCCTGTCTCTGCTAACCACGTATTAGCAAAATGTCACATTACGCTTTCGCCAGATACAGAAATTCTTGACCATGCGTACAGTGAATCGACACCGAAATATTTCATTGCCGGTTTCACGATGAAAATCGAATTTTTATTTATTCCAGATCTGCAAAGACCGCTACCGCTGGAAATAAGATTCTATTTTATCGCACTTTCTTCAAATTCGTCTAGAAAAATTGAAAATGGCATAAACATCCGCAGTCTGGTCATAACAAATGTACTAAAACAGTGAGAACTGTGCAACACTTTTCCACGAAATCTGCGAACCTATAAATTCTTGAACGGTTAAAAAGTAATCGCGAACGACGCGGTCCCCGGACACCCTAAAGATGTTCCGCTATTTCCGGGATTTGCCAATATCTCTTAAGGAGTCCCCCCCCCCCTCTCTCTCTCTTCGCGGAAGTAGATCTCGCTTAAATATTCAGCAGCTTGGGAACGTATCGGCAAAGAGTATCGACAATAAAGCCCGCCTACGTAGCCGCTTCATAAATAAAACCGACGGTACAAAGTGAAGCTATTCCGGTGAAAATGTGTCATAAATCAGTTTCTCCCGAACCTGGGTTCCGCAGACCGGGTCCCGTTAAACCCGAACCCGAACGCGAACGTTCGGTATTCGTGCGTGACGCATCGATCGAGGTAGGTCGAGCCAACAGCCGAAAGGACGAGGAGAAAATTCGTCGTGGAGAAGAAAGAAAAGGGGGAAAACGAAGAAAAAAGGAATAGAAACGGACGTATTCATGGGAAGGAAGTCGCGCGCGGGTAGGGAGTGGGTGGTTGGGGGTAGCAATAATCTCTACGGTTCGATTGTCGATTCTGGGCACGGCGTACCGATCGAACGCCATTTCAAAGAGTAAATCCGATTCGGCGGCTGGCTGTCCGCAGCGGAGGAGGATCATAAATAAACGCTTGCTAAGGCCCGGATACCTCCGTGTCGGTTTGTCATCCGTGGGGGTCATCCGTAGTCCTGACAAAGCGTTCGTCGCTGCCACTCGTCCCTCTCCCATCCTCCTGTCCAACCGCCATAGGCGGCCACCATCGAGCAACGACACTTCGAACGAACCCCGGTAGCACACCTTTAAAAATGTTCGTCACGTAGGAGGACGCATCGCAAAAACCGTATACATGTCTCTCTACCGTGCGAGAGCGGAGCTCGCTGAAAAATCGACGGGTTACGCTCGTCGCCGGCATACAGTTCATTAATTCACGATTTCTCGCCGATTGTTCCTGACCAGCCGCGCCAACAATCCGCCCGTTCCGCAACCTGGCCCCGTGAAATTCTGTCTAGCACGCCTAGCAGTCGCGTGAATTATTGCACGTCACGTCTGCTGCTCGTCCCGGCTGAATTCGCCGAAACCGAATGCGGAAAACGCGCGAATTTCTTGGTTGCCGGACACGTTTTAACCCTTCGACTACTTGGGACTGCGGAGGGAGGCTGGGCTGGCTCTGGTTTCGTTCGCAATCAAATATTCGCAGCGATTATTTAAAATAATATAATATATCGTAACAGTATATTTTTCTCGATTCTATTTCGAGTATAGTTAAGGGCAACATGTCTGTGATATTGACTATTCCTACAGAATTATTTTATATCGCGCTCACGAGCGGATCAGCTGTTCTTAATTTTGTTCTCGGCGTGGTAGTCTTTTCACAACGCTTTTTTATAAAAGAAAACATTGGAATCTTCACGTCGGTTCTATAACAGTATATTTCAATTCTTTTCTAATACGTGGTCTGTCCGGAAAGTATCCGATCTTTGCTTGTACATATCTTCGTTCCTAAGCGGGTTTATATCAGAGGCGACCTTGCGATAAGCGGCCTGCCCATAAAACGGATCTCCGTATGGCGTCCGTAAGCGGGAGAATCGCTGGAAGAAAGTCGTAGCTTCTAACAGACAATAAATTGATATCAATCAAGAATGATACTTCCACCCGCTACAGCACAAGTTCGGATACTTTCCGGACAGACCACGTGTGTTTACAATTCTAAATTACGCCTACTCATTTTTGTTGGAAACGCATAAAATCCGCAGTCTACTTAATTGCAAATAGTAGACCGATGGCCCGAACGAGAAGCTTGCTCGCCACGAAGGCGGCTTTGCGTTCTATTAAACGTCGAGTGACTTCTTGCTCGGCGAATTATTAATAAGTGGATTAAATGTCATTACGGTGCGGTGTTGGTAGTCAGCTTGCGGTTCATTTCTTGCTTTTATATTGCCCCCGCCACGGGGAAAATCGTGCTTCCACGCAATTATGTTTATTGACCTCATTGTTCGCCCACGGTAGATAGTTTTATCGTACCGCTGCCTTTCCTCCCTCGTTCCCATTCCCATTCCGTTCGTTTCTCTTTTTACGATAGCATACCGCCCGCTAGCTGTTTGCTATGTTTCCCGGCAGCGCCGCTTATGGTTGCCTCAATATCCGGCGCAGGCCCCAAAAACTGCTCGAGAACAAACATAGTTACAGAATCCGGACAACCGGAGGCCAGAGAACTTCGTTAAACACCTAAATGTTTATTATGTCGCGACTAAACGCTGTCGGCGCTGTTGCACAATCGATTTTCACGAAATTTTCAGCAAATGTCTAATCGATACCGATTTACAAAATGTATTCCTTTAACCCTTTTCACTCGGAATATATTTTAACTCGAAAATTAAACATTCCTTCCGACCTAGAATATTTCCGTTCCCTATGAATTTTGAAATTTTGTGGATATGAAATTGATGCGATACCTCATACGATACTTAAATGTTTCGTAATCGATTAGATATCGATATATTTAATAATCTAAACAATATTTTGAATAATGGTACAGCAATTCTTAGCGGTGCTTCTCTCAGAGCCACCATTCAAGTGCTAAAGCAATAGAGGCTCGCATAAAAAAGTTCGAAACGACAACTTTTAATAATTATATGTAAAATTATTTCGATGCTCGCGTTCTTTATAAAAACTATTTTCCGAGGTGTAGAATAGTATTTGAATTCGTTACGAGCGATATAAGATGACGTACGATTCTTTTTCCAGGTAGATTGGCCATTCGGTACACTGCGCGTTGTCCGCGTGGCTGTAGCTCGCAGATATTTCGTGTCGAAGAGTCAGGTAAGAGAATTCGTGCTCGAACAGGTCCGTATTTATCTCGCGAACCTTCGAAGTAGCCAGGTACCGTAACCGGGTCATGTTTATGAACCGCTGATAAAATATTCGGGGTTAATTGGTGGAGAATTCGGGTCAGCCGGGAGAGAGCACGTGATCAAGTGACTAAACGCGGCGGAAAATCTCTTCGACCATCCCTTATTCCTCCGAGTCTTTTCTTCGACTTCCGGTTCGACGATCCGGCCGGTTCCACCGATCGCGCGTCGACAACTTCGTTATTTCGAGCGCCGCGTCAATAAATAATATCCAAGCCTTTCTAACTAGATCGTATAAAGCCCCGACGGAAACTTTGACCGATAGTTTGAATTGGTTTCCGGAAGTTCGGCTTTATCGGGGTCGTTTCAAAGGCTAGACGCGGGAGTGCACATGCCCGCACCCGTGTCATAATTAATTTTGAATATGCTACGTGATTGTTATTGTTACACGTTGTCTATACCTGTACGCTATTACACTACGATCACTGATTGCGATATTGTTTACGCCATTGATACGGCCCGGATTCGTTGGCGAACGGAGAGGATGTTAACTTTCGACACCTGGCGTGTCGAAATCAGCTGCAACCTTATTTATTTATACATTTATGCAGAAATTAACAGAGTGCAATATAAAACAGTGAAAAGTATAAAACATCTGAGAATATCGTCATGTTGTTTTCAACGTGAAAATACTATTAAGGTTGGCGATCGGAGAGGATGTTAACTTTAGCTGCAACCTTATTTATTTATACATTTACGAAGAAATTAACCGAGTGACGTATAAAACAGTGAAAAGTATGAAACATCTGAGAATATTGTCATGTTGTTTCCAACGTGAAAATACTATTAAGGTTGGCGATCGGAGAGAATGTTAACTTTCGACACCTGGCGTGTCGAAATCAGCTGCAACCTTATTTATTTATACATTTATGCAGAAATTAACCGAGTGCAATATAAAACAGTGAAAAGTATAAAACATCTGAGAATATCGTCATGTTGTTTTCAACGTGAAAATACTATTAAGGTTGGCGATCGGAGAGGATGTTAACTTTAGCTGCAACCTTATTTATTTATACATTTACGAAGAAATTAACCGAGTGACGTATAAAACAGTGAAAAGTATGAAACATCTGAGAATATTGTCATGTTGTTTCCAACGTGAAAATACTATTAAGGTTGGCGATCGGAGAGAATGTTAACTTTCGACACCTGTCGTGTCGAAATCAGCTGCAACCTTATTTATTTATATATTTATGAAGAAATTAACCGAGTGCAATATAAAACAGTGAAAAGTATAAAACATCTGAGAATATTGTCATGTTGTTTTCAACGTAAAAAGATTATTAAGGGGTGAACTGAATTTTTATTTAACTACCGGTTCCTCCAATCTCGATGCAGAATATTTGTATTTTGCATAAAGATCCACAGTCTACTTACAAATTTATATTCTTGGAATACAGAAATTGTTATTCCGGATGATGGTTTATGTGCTTCGTTACAGAAAATGAATGTAAAATGAAAATTAGTACGGCAATGTTGTCTGACCAATTTCCTGGTCATACTACTTACAATCTCTCTGTTCACACGTTCAGAAAGTGTGTTTCTACATTTCTCGTCGATATTTTCTTGTTCGATGTACACGTACATATTCATTGCACGATATTTTCAAAGCAGAGAAGTCACGCGGAATAAAAATTCTTGTATATTACCAGAACAATTGAAGAGTTCACAGCCACAGCAACGCCTCTCGTGTTCTATTAATTGCGCGTTCAACGAAACGGAAATAAAATGAAATACCTTGCATCTCCCGTCCGTCAAATTTTCGCGAATGAAAATTGCCAGGAGAAGGGCGCGCGGTTATCTCCGTTTCGCTTATCTTGAATTAATAATAGGAAAGTTAACGGACGTGCACGAGTCTAGCCGACATCGTTCCGAGAACCAAGAATGTTCTGAAAACCGTTTTTTTCTCGAGTCGGTTCGCGGACGGCCGACACCCAGGATCAAAATGAAGTTCTCCGGAAGATTTCACGGAGTTTGAAATTCCCTAATGCGCCCCTAGTTATACTCGATATTCCGCCGGTTAACGATGGCACGCGCTAGTATTTCATCCCTGCCATAAAGTATGTGGAGCAGAATGTACGTACGCGAAGGAGTTATGCTAGACACGATCCGTATCGGGGTATCATTAGAGCGTTCCCGGTATTCGGAGTTACATCGCGCGAATTAATTCCTAATTCGCGGATTAATACTGTCGCCCCGTAAACATAAAGTCGCATAATTGCGCTCGAAACGAGCTGGCCGCGCGTGGCTGCGGGACTCTAATCGTCCGTCAATGGCCAGTGTTACACTCGTAGCTTTGTTCTGCTGATCACTAAACTGCAGATCTGTATGCATTTATGCCTTCAAAAAATGTTCAAAAATTGCTAGAAAAAAAATTCCGCAGAATTTAGTCCGATTTTGATTTATTTCAGATCCACAAAGACTAGATGGCTTCAAAAAATGTTCAAAAATTGCTATAAAAAGAATTCCACAGAATTTAGCACGATTTTTATTTATTTCAGATCCACAAGGACTACATGGCTTCAAAAGATGTTCAAAAATTGCTGTAAAAAAGAATTTCGCAGAATTTAGTACGATTTTGATTTATTTCAGATCTACAAAGACTACACGGCTTCAAAAAATGTTCAAAAATTGCTAAAAAAGAAATTTCGCAGAATTTAGTACGATTTTGATTTATTTCAGATCTACAAAGACTGCATAGCTTCAAAAAATGTTCAAAAATTGATATAAAACAAATTCCGCAGATTTTAATACGATTTTGATTTATTTCAGATCTACAAAGACTACACGGCTTCAACAAATGTTCAAAAATTGCTATAAAAAAAATTTCACAGAATTTAGCACGATTCTCATTTATTTCATATCTACAAAGACTGCATGCCTTCAAAATTGTTCAAAAACTGCTATAAAAAAAATTCCGTAGAATTTAGTACGATTTTGATTTATTTCAGATCTACAAAGACTGCATGGCTTCAAAAAATGTTCAAAAATTCTGTAGAATTTAGTACGATTTTGATTTATTTCAGATCTACAAAGACTACTGCCTCTGAAAATAACATTTCACATGATTCCACCTACTTAAAATTTGCCTAAAAAAATTGAAAATTGCGCGAACATTCGTAGTCTGCTGATCGCTGCTGTCGGATGCGAATGCTAAATGTAATTTTTTGGAAAAACGATGTTCCATTTCATTTCGATAATTCATTTTTTTTGTTCCTTGAAGACATTTACTGGGCCGAAGGTCGCTAGTTATTATGTCTCCAATTTTCGAACGTTCTTAATTTATTCGCGATAATAGAGACCCGGAAGAAGAAATACGGAAGAACACGGAGTGGCGAACGACGCGATACATATTACGAATACGCTCTTTTAACTCTCCATTTCATTACCGGCGTCGCAATAAGAGACTCAGGCTCACTCGACTTCCCTCGACTTGATGTCCCGAGTGAGGCGCACAGACCGGAAATAGAGGCGCACTGAAGACGTCTACGGCCACCGGGGAACGAGTTGAAATTCTTAGTTGGTACCGTACCCGCGTAATAATGCGTTTGATAAGTAGATTATACCGCCGTGTGCGCCGTTCTACCTCAGATTTAACTGTTTGTCGCGCGAACCTAGCTGAAAAATTACGACCTATACCTCTCTTCAATCGAGAAACTCGACTGCTTTATGTTTATCCCATTTTCTCGCATATTCTGTCTTCGAGCAACATCGGTAGCCTGCGGGACAAACAATTCTTTCCCATACGATTTTCTTCTGGCACGATAAAAAAATAATCTAGAATAACAAAACTAACGCAACAATGTACACGAGGTACTCGGAAAAGTTCAATGCGTTATCGGAAATTCTACGCTTCCGGATTTTTTAAAAATCGATGTTGCAATCAAAAATTCTGAAATAATTCACTGCGACGCGTGCGATCAGGTAGAACGTTCATGAATTTTCTCGTAATTTATTCTTGAGCAGAACAGAAAAATGATGATGACACACGAAACCGCTATAACTATCCGCGTGGACACCGACGTGAGTTTGGTTCGGGGTCATTTTTCAGCATCTTACTCGACTACACCACCCTTCGTATGTTATTTCACGACGTCGGTCGATCCAGATTGGCGAATGGTAATACTGTGGCGATCGTGGGATTGGCTGCAGCTTTCGCGCGCCACTGATTCGCCTCGATCGCATTAGAGGGGGCACACGAAGCGACGAAGTTGTCGGCCGCGTCGATGACGGCTGACAGGGAATCGCGGCCGAGGTTTTTCCCCTCGCAGTTTCATAACGAGAACGAAATTCCAAGCGTAAGTGGCGATAATTGAAAACCGCCAAGCCGTAGAGCACGAGCGAACAGCTCGGGAAAAGAATGAACCTCCCTGCGGACGGTGAACCGAGCGTCGACTGGGAAATGCGAGGGATGAAAAGTGACGCGTTCGCGAACAACGCGATTAGCGGGTCTTTGTGCGAGAGCTTTTCGCCGGGTTCGACGAAAACTGGCTGTTCCGGTCGGTGTGTCGGTCGCTCCGAAGACGAGCTATAAATAATATCCTAAACAACGACGATTCTACCAATCCGATCACTGCAGATGTACACTCGTAAACGCTTACAACTCTAACATTCAACTAACGAAATATGTATGTTACGTTGTAGCATTTGAAGTAATTTGCCACGTATAACAAGGGGTTGATCTTAAGACCACATAAGCAACACTAGAAAATAATCCAACAATATATAGCGTTTTTACGATACATTTATTATAAACGGGTACCAGAAGCGACGCACGAAAGTATTCGGAGTATTCGTAGAAAACGTGTAAGTTTTGTATACTACATTTTTTCATATTATTAGAAATAACGGCAATATTTAAAGTGGTCACAGTTAGCGCCCCACCCTGTATATTGTTCAATTTTTTATCTAAAATCATACTCTCGAATCATTTTGAATACCCGAGTTCGATCTCTACGTTCGAAAAAAACCACCAACAAGGCCAATTAGTTCTAAGAAATCCTTAATAACCCGAACCGAAGCCGGTGAATGCAGGTAGGTTCAAAACTGCGTTACATCCTTTATTAAAATCTTTAAATTTACTATCTTATCTCTAAACGTCAACCTTAGGACGTAACACTCGGCTAATAAACTGATGAATTTTGTGTCTCGCGTAGGTCGTGACACGGTCAGCAATAAAACACGTGGACAGCCAGAGACGTGCCGGGCGGATGTAATATTCGGCTGCATCGTTCCTCTTGATCGTGTCCCGATGCCCGAGGCCCGGTCCAGAGAGATCCAGGTCCGGATCCAGAGATCCAGGAGGACATCGAGCGTTCGAGCCGTGTCCGGTTGAAGACGTAACTCCGGCTACGAATTAATAAGATGTAGAGATGCGCCAGAGCCCTCCGGAGGGTCGCTTTTGTTTTCGAAACGTCTGGTCCTTGACTTCTTCGAGACGCTGCTACCGTGCGCCAGGGTCCTTTGAGATTTGTCGACCGGTCTCCGCTCTTCAGGAGCCCGAGAAAGCTCCCAAGCTTGTTCCGACCTCTTTTCTTTGATATAAAGAGGATGAGGATCTACAGAGCTGCTCGGCTGTCTCTCGCTGCACGGACAACTGTACACGGAGCCCCCGCGTTTTTCCCTACCGTAATGTCAGAAAAGTTTTCACGTATGGACAGAGGAGAACCTTTTTTTGGAGATTGATGGAGTTAGAGAAGTTTCCGAGCGCCGGGGCAATTTGAAAATATGTTTCTCGCCGTGAAAGAGGGCGATACGTTTTCTTGGGACTTTGGGGAAGTCTTTCGAATTTTTTAGCAGAGCTTACACGCACGTGGTGGACTTGGTTTTAGGAACGTATTACGGTGCGAATGCGAGAAGACAATTCTTTCGTATCCTCGCCGAAAAATCATGAGACGAGTTTGAATTCTTATCTGTTACACGCTTCTACACAAATTTCGTATACGGTATGGAATTATTAGACCTTTGCACTCGGAGCTATTTTAACTGGAAAATTAAACATTTCTTCCGATCTAGAATATTTCCATCCTGTATGATTTTTTAAATTCGGTGGATATGAAATTGATGTAATACCTCGTGCAATACTTGAACGTTGAGTAATCGATTAGATACCGACAGATCTAATAATGTAAACAATATTTTAAACAATAGTACAGCAATTATTAATGGCGCCTCGGAAGCGTCACTCGAGTGCTAAGGGTTAGTTTGTTTCAGAAATGTGTTTCCGGTGTTCACGTTGGAACAGTGTTCTAATATTCTACTCAAGCTGATAGTATTAGCGATACCCAGTTTACAATTTCAGCGCACGGGGTCCCAGCATCCACCATTAATTGTAGATATTCCCATGTGATACTATTCACTTGGCACACCAATAAAGCAGTTATGATGCTCACAATTAATAGCGCGGTTTAATTATATCGCGCATATCATGGACGCTATTTTCACGGCGAATCAAATGGCAGAATTAATTACACGGATTTATGTCGTTGCTATCCAATTCTCTTGACTGCGAGTCGCGGAACAAGGTTAATTCTACAGTTCGCCGGAGTAAACGTTGACCTGTACCACTGAAATTTGTCAACCGGTAATTTTTTAAATATATTTTATAATTACAAACAATAACTGACAGCAACATCTAAGCAGCAACGTCGAAACAGTAATTGACCGAGCAATCGTTGACCTACACTACTGATTTCTCATATTGCCGTCGTTTCGACGATAAAAATGTCGAAGAGTTTCGCCAGTATTTCTACCCTCGGAAACAATCTCGTAACACGCGTTTAATTCGTGAAGAGCTTCCGTCTCAGGGAAAAAATCAAATTAATTTTCATTCCGAATTCATTTAGATTCCCGGCGTTATTCGCGGCGGGCGTAATGTCCGTCGCGGAAAAAGTGAGCTCCGTCATATCCTCGAGAATATGTTTAATGTTCGTAATTAAACATGGCGGCGTTTCAACGTGACCGAGACATGTCGACGTCGACGGCGAACTTTTCAATTTCAAATGTCCTTTCCGCATTTACCATTTTATTCGTACGCGTTCTCATAATCTGATTCTTATTTCCCGACACGTCAGTTCTTCGACGCATACGTATCTAACTGTACCGGGTGATCCACGAATCCTGATCGTAATCACTTTTTTTCATCATTTTTCAAGGTCACCTTCGATCTTTCGCAAATACGCCTATAATTTCTTTAGCATCGTTATCGAATTATTGGTATAATTCGGTTAGTATCGTAACATAACAAAAACAGAAATCGATCTTTTTACATTTTTTACAAAAAATTTGCTATAATCGCGTTAAATCATTCTCGAAGCCATGCCACGTCTGACAAAAACATGATCGCGATTCGTGGTTCACCCTGTATATGTTGCGCACGTTTAAGCTTAATTTCGTAGCCCATTTACGGGCTAATTAGTCTTGGAAAGAGCAGTAAAAGTGGCCGGGCGTGTCTCAGAAAATGTTGAGCCGTTCGAAAAGCGTTGCTCCCAATTAGCTTCTTCTACAACATAAACAAAATAGTTTGCAGACGCAAAGGAGTTGGTAAATTGCAGAACATCGTATACATATACTGTGTGCCGGGCATGTGCGCGGTAAACATGGTAACGGTGCCGGGTTCGAACAAAAATTAGCCTGGGGCCTGTCGGTGGTTGGCATTTTGAGATTGAAATCGGGCTGTCACGCAACGTCAATGCCTCGGGCACTCTAACTCGATGATAAAAGAGCGAACAAGACGTCGTCGTTCCGGTAGACGCTGAGAACGTATCATATTGTGAAATTTCTGCCGCGCGGGCACGATATGATATTCTCGGTACGAACATGTCAAACGCAGACGAAGAAGAGCAAAGAGTATCTCCTGGAAATGGCCGTTACGTGGTCAACCAGCTCGAGAATTTCCGATCATCGAGCCCGCGTTCGCTCGATCGACAAGCGACATGTACGAGCCGCCATTTCCCAGAGAAATTTTCCCAGAGAAATTTTCCCAGAGAAAGAATTATTCCAATAATCCATCGAACGATACCGTGATCTCAGAGTTTTCGAATTCCAGGCGATTTTCGTTTTAGGTCCACGATCCATAAATTAATTGTTGGTTAGGCTCGAACGATATTGGACGTTGCGCGCAACATTGTTCAAACAGTGGAGTTCGTGATACGACCTGTGGGACATTATCGCCGTCTTCGAATTCGGATAAATATTGAATAGACGACGCAACTGGGCACGCTATTTTAATGGACTGCCTAAATTATGAACGAGCGGGCGAAGCTCCAAGCGTGGCGCATAATCGGAATTAGATTTTTATGAATAACGAGACGGAAAGATAGACGAAACTATTAGAAACTTGTCCCGGATGATACGACCGTTGGGATATCATCGAATCCGCTCCCAAACAATTTTTATTTTATTTTATTTTATACAAGATACAGGCGGCGGAGCAATTTTTACCGAAACATTCGTTGGACGTTCTTTAAGGGTTGACAGCAGCGAGAAGGAGAAGACAATCTTGAAGACCTGTTTCAATTGTTAACGTCGCGCGAGGGTCACTTAAAAATTTCGACTTTCATTACTTCTCTTAAAAAAATTCTTCCATCGCTTCTTTCTGAAACGAGGTGACACATTGTCTGCTGCAACTCGCCTTTACGCATTAAAACGAGCGTAAAGGAGGTGCGTAAAATATTCAGAACGCGCAGCTCGATTTCATTACGCAGCCGCAACGTTACAGCCAAACTTTTCATTATTCTGTTAAGACGCTCGTTCGCGAATTGATGGCGCCGCGGGAAGACGCAAAAATCAGATCTTGAAAATTCTGCAACCGAGAGAAGTATTTTCGAATAATCGGCCGAAAATCTCGCCAAAACCGAGACGCGTCTTGGAATTATCTACGGTGCACGTAGGTTTCGCGAGGATTTTCCTTCGCCAATATCCGAAAACGGCGAAAAAAGACGGCTGATCCGGACCAATGGATAGAGAAGGCGCGGTATATCGAAAATATTGAAATTGATCCAATTTTCGGGGACACCGCCTTTCGAACAAAGACCGAGATGCGTGCGCGTGGGATTGATTCGTTTTCCGGGTAGCCGTGTGTTATCCTGAAGCTTTTTTTTCGGTTCGACAGCTTTTCAAGGAATTTTCTCATCGGAGGGCTGACAAGGAGAAATGTCCACGTTTTACGAGAATTCCAAAATTGTTCGTTCGATTTCAATTCATATCGGAGCACGTAAATTCCCTACACGCGGCGGCAGCATTTTTTTTTCGTTTCTTTTGTCCGAGTACGCGAGCACCGTCCATCGTGAAATGGAGCCACGTGACGCGGCCCCTACCCCCCTCCCTCATGCGTTTCGGCCATTCTTTAAAAGAAAATCATCATATCCGGTCCGATTCGGGGTAGCATAAAGCTGTACTCTCTGTCGCTTGTCCGACGTTCCCATAAAAAATCTACGCCTCCTAAATTTCAAATATTTCACGCAACGATTGCAAACACATATTTCGTAGACGTTCCGACAACGATGATTATACATATTCGCGAGAAAAACTGCTAGATGTTGTACAATTCATTTCTACAAACGAAATGATACCGACGATGCACCGATTCGAAAGGAAAATTCAAATAAACTAACTATGCTCGTGGACAGCGAATTTTTATGCAAAATGAAAATGAGATGGAGCGAACTATAAAGTGATTTTCTTTCCTAATATGTTTAACCCCTTACCGTACCTCTTCTTTTACAGTTACGTTTATTAGAACATCTTTATGCAGAAAAATGTCGTAGAAGGGAAAATAAAATGTATACTTTTTGTACGGCTACATTTATTTGAATGCTTAAATGTCGATCGCAAACGAATCAAATTTTATTTCTGACTTTGTTGAGAACCTTCGTCGCGAGTCTGGCTCGTCAAAGTACGGCAACGGGGCCAACAGGCTGAAAATAATAGAACAGTATTTTGAAATTCTTCCAACGTTTTCACTGTTTTAAATTGCGTTTATCCATTTCTGTCATAAATTCATCAAATCCGCTGTCTACTCGTGAAAAGCTGAATGCCTCCGCTGTGCGCAAGCAAAAATACTTATCTTCGCTTCGAAAGAAGAGAACGAATTTCAAGTAAAACGAATCCGAGCATCTTGGGCTTAAGTTGCGAGGCGAGAGGTTGAAATTAGAAAATTAATGAACCGGATAGTAGGCGGTACGATCGAAATAATTGTGTAAGGCACAAAGGGTTTAGTCTGATAAGGTCTCTCGCAGGGCCGTCGGTGTGGGGTTAAAAGCGAGCGGCAGGTTTTCATCCCGAGAATTCAAATGCCGCGAAGAATTTCGCCGAAGTTTCCGGTACAAAGGAGGAAGTAATTGGTTTTCGTCTTTGTCGCCTTCGTTTTCACTTCTTCCTCGTTGTTATTTTCTGTGGAAACGCCTGGCAGCCTTCAAAGGGACAGGTAAAGCGCTCGGCCCGCGGACACGTGAGCTGAACGCCGCGTCGCTCTTTAACAGCGTCGACACTTACTAATTACAGAGCTGCGCCGCCCGTCGCCGCGATAATCTTTAAATAACCCTTGGTGAAAATATTTTCCGCGTTGCTCCGGAATTATACAAAGGCTGGGAAATTATTGAATTAGACGGAACCGCAGTTTCTCGATCGTCGAATTCTCTCGTAACATTTATCAGCTATCCGTTTCAATGCGATTTCATCCATTTCAGCAAACGGGCCGGAGGAAAATCCGAAATTTCGGCAATTTTCGAGGCGAGTATCGTCGAGGTCGTCGTAGAAAAAGAAGGGAGAGAAAATGCCGCGCGGTTAATGCAAATAACGACGGAACTTCAGCCGGGGACTTCATCATTGCTCGCACTTTATTTTCCAGCGGGCGAAAGGCTTTAGCGTAACGAACCTCCTTTTCGCCTACCCCCGTTGTCGACCAAGGGGTTCGTTGTTTTTCTCGTTTCTCTCTTTTTCCCACCCCCGGTGCCCCTCTTAGAAACATGTAATTACGTAGCCAATGTTCTTTCAGGTCCAATTTTCTAGCAGTAAAGGAACACCGGGGCTGGGGCTGCACGCCCGGGCATTTATTACTCTTTTCAGGATACTTTCCTAGCTGGAAAAAGATTCGCCGTTACACGTACACCGCGCGCGCTTTCTCATTTCTTTTGTATCCCCACGGGGACGATAATGGACAAGGGAGACGAAAAAGGATCGACTGGACGCTCCTCCGCTGCTGCTTTTCAGCTTCAATTACGCTGGTTAATAACTTACGGATGATTCAATCTCTCCCGTAACAGGTCGCGGAAAGACGCGTTTCTTCCATTTATAATGTTACATCGTGTGTGATATTGCCGGGGATACGTTCTCTGTCCTATCGTCCTCCTCCTCCTCCTCCTCCTTTTCCTCGTCTACCAGTTGCAAGCATCATCCTTTACGGAAACTGCATGGAAGTAATGATTATAAATGTATCCGCAGCCAACAAATATAGCGCGACGCGGTCGGAGAGAAATCTCCTATGGATTATTTATCCGACGGAAACAAAATGTATCGTTAGAGCTGGACAAGCTCGGAGAACATCCCTCGACGAGCAGTTACGGAACATCGTACAACCCTTAAAATAGTGGAACTTTTTGACCCTCGAGTGGCTCTTCGAAATGTATTCTAGAAATACGACCCATTATTGTAGGATGCGGGCGTAGAAAAGGAGAGATCAAACCTAATCGATAAAGGAAAACGTCTGATCGAGGTTCTAGAACTCTTCTGCGTGCAAATGTGTGTGCTAGTGTGAGCGCCGCGGCATATCAAAAGCAAACGTAAACGAATAATTAATTTACAGAATCTTCTATCGCGGAACATATAAAAGAACGCGTCCGCGCCGCGGGGACAGTTTCACGTTGAAACGAACACACGACAGAGCTCATCGATACGATACGATACGATACGAGTACGACTACGAATACGAATTACGGTGACAGGATTATATGTTTATTCGGCGTGCGAAGCAGTAGCATTGTGTCTTGTTGTACCTTAATCGAAGTCGTATTATTTTCATTAATAAAGAATAGTTATTTCAAACATCTCCACTCTTACATTATATTTACATTATATTCAACTTATTTTTATACAGGCCGAACCACGAATCGTGACCAGTAGAGATTACTCTGTTATCAGCAGTCCGATCGAAACTGTTTTTATCGGGCATAGCATAGTTTCAAGAGAGCTTCCACGCGATTATGGAAGATTTTTTGTAGAAAAAATTTCTTACGGTACGATACTTACCGAATTCGCCTCGAAAGGGTTAAGCTTGAATAAATGAAAAGGAATACGTGCGATGTTCATAGTCTTTTCAACGCAGCGTATTTTTGAAAGAAGCAATTTTCACGGCAACCGAAACCGGTCGGAGTCGCTCGCAGAAAAAAACAGCAGAAGGAACAGCGGATAACGGGCCAGGAAAGGGAGAAAGCAGCCGGATTGGATCTCATAAAATATTTATTCGCGGAAAGGTGATGTATGTAGTTTCCTGGCCGACTTTCCGTCGATCGAACGCTCGTATCAGTTTTCCCGTATCCTTGTACCCGTGCTTCTCTCCCTCTTCTCTATCTCTGCTATTCCTCTGTCCTGTTTCTCTGCTCATTTTTCCGGACACGTACCGTCCGTGAGGTCGGGTATGCGAACCCCGTGTCGTTTGCAGAAGAAACGCGCACGGGGTTCGCACACCTTGCGATCCTGGCCGCGTGATTTCGAATTCTCAAGTCGGGGTACACCTTCGGTGTTGGTGCACGGGTACCGTTCGCGTAGTAATACGTTACGAGAACGTACACATGCATTTATACCCGAGGAAAACCGGGTACCGTCGTTTAACGGGGTTTACGATACACGTACCCGACTGTGTCCACCCGTTGCGAGGAACGACCAGCTTCGCGACTATTCCCGTATCTTACTCGACGCATCAGAATTTCCAGGTATTACCAACTATTCGCGTGTTTCCCGACGGTGAATTATTCATTCGAATTATTCATTCGAATCTTAGGCTGTCTGGTATAATAAGCGGCGAGGACCAGTTTCTTTTGGCTCGCGAGAGTGGCGCGATTTAATCGGGTCTCGATGGGTTACAGCAGTTTAATCGAGGTGTGATCGATACCTGGATTTCACTTGAAACTAGTGTCTGTAACTCTTTCTCTCGCGCAATCATTTCGAGATTTATCGGTCTGGAAAATGAGGTTTCGTATGTCAATACTTGTCCCCGTCGCTTCGATTTAATTCGAGGTGAAACTTCCCGTTTGTATCCGGACTCGCGCATCACCGGTGTGCGTGAAATGCTCGTTGTCGGATCTTCGGTGGTGGGTATTCCTGTACTCTTTTCAGAGACGATCTCTCGTGTAAAAGAAAAATCAGAAATAATTTCCATGTAATTTCTGTGGTTGTCAGGAAGAATATTGCTGTATCGCATTATTTTTCTTCGGGCTTTCGAATTTGTTTCTGATGGAATTCGTAGAATCGTCGATCGGCTCCCTTCGTTCCGGGGAACAATTGTTTTTAAACATTCCCCGATAGCGCGTTTCAGTTTGTTTTTCGTATTACTTCTGTTCGAACGTTGAACGCGACAACACACGCTTTACGTATTTGTGTTTTTATCAATTTGCGTGATCGCGTATCATTACATCGGTGGTCATCCTCCTATTTTTTCTGGTAAATACGTAAATCCTATACTATAAAGCTGAATTCTGTGGTTGCAAGGAACAACGCCGCGTGTCACAATTTAAAAAAAAAAGTGAGGTTACGCGTTAATTGAGCTTTACAGTATAGGATTTACATATTCACCAGAAAAAAAAGTCACGAGAACAAATTCGAAAGGCTCGACGAAACTAATGCAATTTAACCGATGTCCTATGGGAAAGCGCAAACGATGAAAACCTTAAACTGCAATATCTCGAAAGTGAAAGTATGCGAGATGCGGCGTTCTTCCTGGCAACTACAGAATTAATGTATGAACTAAAAGTTTGTTGGAATTTCGTTTTTCCTTGGAATCGCAGATTCGACCAGTTAACTGCGTTCAATAACAATAACCTTTTCAAGAATGAATTGTGTAAGGAGGAGACTCGAAACGACCTTCTTTATCCGTTCCTTGCACGTTGAGAACTGTCTGTATTTCTTATTTTTAATAAAACCAAAACGCCACGCACATTTGTTAACAAAACACGTATTGCGCAAATCGATAAAAATATGTATAACCCGTAAATCAATAAAAATATATACTATGGTCAAACACATGATATGGCATGCATGCATACGGTGAACATTCTTACAATTGTTAATTTTTGATCGAATAAAAATGTAAGCCTTCCTCGTTTCTCGTAAAATTTGTAATAGAACCATTTGCTCTGCGTTCGACGCGTACACTCGTCGTTGCTTGATTTTAATTCAGCGCTCGGTCGGGGATTTTTAAAACTAAATCCCGCAGTTAAGAGGTTAAACATCAATCTTTTCGCCGCAGCGAATTATGACCGACGGAGGGACGCTTCGAATAGCGGGGGCTGTAAAATAAATGATGAGGCAGGGGGTTGGGTGGACGTGGTGGCGTAGTTTGTTTTAGAAGATATCAAAGACCGGTGTCGTTCCTCGTGAAAGTAGGGGAGCCCTTAAAAGTCGTTCGAATAATTACGAGCGGCACTGTACGTGGAACAGGGACCACACCCCGAGGGCGTTCACCGGGATAAAAAGATAGATAAAATTCCAGTTCCCGTCGATCGTTCCCCGGCGTCGAATCCGATCCGACCGATATCGTTCACGGCGTCGCGTCGTTCGAGTCCCGGCGCGTCGAGAGAGCGAGATTAGAAAGAGGAATCATTTATTCCGGAAGCGGGAAGGCGTTTCTCGATCCGCGTTCTCAAACGACCGTCCATAGATATCGCTGCCGTCCGTTTCGGGGACGTTCCTTCTCGCCGACAACTCTTTAATATTTCACGCGACACGAAACCGTCGACCCTCTCTCGCCAGGGTGAGGCAGAACGAGTCGAGGCAAGGCGAGGCAGGAGACGAGGCGTTGCCTGCCTTCCGGTGGATCCCAGTCGTTTCCGCAAAGCGCGGAAACGAGTTGACCACCGAGTGTTGTCGCTGCGCCCCGAGTACACGTGGCCCTAGGCGCGAACCAGGAAAAAGAGGATGTCCCAGACGAGATGAGACGTCTCAAAGCCGCGACCACGGGAAACCGTTCTCGGGTAAACCCCCGAGGACTCTTCCTCGACTATCCCCTGGGACACTTCTTAGATCCAACCCCTTTTTAGAACGACCGAAGTTCAGACTCAACGACTGGGTTATGAGTGCAGGTACACCGGGTCGCGCTCACGCGGCTTTTAATCGTCCCGGTGTTCTTCGAATCGACGAACTACACTCCTCAAAAGAATTAAAGCGATAAAGACGACATTGAAGGTTTTCAAAAATTTTCCGCAACTTTGCCGCGTCACACGGGGCGAAACAAATTTTTTCCTGCGTACAGCAGAAATGAGAAAAATGTGGCGCGTGAGAAACAAAATGAATTTATTTCAATTTCGGTTTGTTTGTAAAACCGTTGTTCGTTTGTTCATGGGATCGTTCAATTTTCTGGACCGAGCGATCCTTGTTCGACGAGTTCCTTTCTCGCATTTTTATAATGCGCGGTTTATTCTACGCTCCGCAAAAGAATTAAGAGAACTAAGAAAAATTGTTACCAGTTTACTTGATCATAAGTCCGGCCAAAATTGCTGTATCGATATCGCTGAACAATCACACGGGGTGCGACAAATTTTTTTGATAAATCGCGTTAATATCATTTGGAAGGGATATTTTTCCTGTGTAAAATTTGTTGTTGTCGATTATTGTGTGATTTTTTTTATTCGAGTTATTCGACATTGAAGCGAATATTGGCTTTTTAACTTTAACCGGCTCCAGAAAGCGGAAAAATTATCGCAGAATCTTGCGCAACAAAGAAATAGAAAGAGCGTTTCTTTCTCTTTAAGTCGTTTCTGTTGTTTTTTCAATTTCATTAACATTTCGATATACCAGGTGTGTCTGAAAATATGATTAAAAGATGCACCATTTCCATTTTTCCTTTAACTCGCTATATCTCGGCGAGAAATGATCGCAATACCATGATCCGAAGGTCAGATTGATGCAGATATTCTGCCGATTCGATTGAGTACCACACGAACCCGCTGCGACAAGTTTTTACCTATCGCAGCTGTGTTTGAAGTTAGCGAATCCTCATTATGGTCCCAAATCTTGTCTCGTTCGAGGAAGAAGAATAAAGAAATGATTACAGAAAGTAACTTGATTATGGTTCAAAATGTTCATTCGTATTCATTGTCGAATATCAACGTTGGCAGCAAGTCGACTGAATTTTATTTTTAGAAAGAATTTAGAGAGAGAAACCTCATTATGGTCCCAAATCTTGTTTCGTTCGAGGAAGAAGAATAAAGAAATGATTACAGAAAGTAACTGCATTATGGTTCAAAATGTTCATTCGTATTCATTGTCGAATATCAACGTCGGTATCGAACGAACAGAATTTTATTTTGATTTAGAAGAAGGGAGGCGCGTCTAAAGAAATGATTACAGAAAGACAGATTCCACTCGGCACTTGTTTCTTGGAATTTTTCCATAAGTTCGAAGAACAAACGGAAGAAATAATTTACATAGAAATTCACCGAAGAAGAAATTCTGGTAACTCGATGCAACGCGCGTCTTCAGCACCCCGACGCGACGGAACAACTTCCGTCTACGTGTGTATCGGTAAAGACATTTTCTAAACTCGCAAACTAGTTCGCGGCGAGCGCGTTTCAAGGTTTACGCTGCGTCGCGCGTCGTTGCTAATCACGGTTTACCACCTTCCCCAGCGACTTTGAAATAAGTTCGCCGGGAATGTCTTTGTTAACGCGGAAAGTTGACCGCATCGACACCGTGCTCGCGCACTCGATTGTGCGGAACTTCGGAAGTTTCGCCATGACTATTCGAGCCGGATTCGTCGAAATGTTCTTAATAATGCGGAAATGGCCCGCCGGTGAATTTCTACGTTCGATGCTCTCCGCGCGAACTTTAAATCTTCTTCCGCCTGTAAATGTTTCGGCGTGGACGATCTCCTATCGCATTATTCGCGACACGATTACTCTGTCTGTATTAATAACGTGGAAAATGTGTATCGAAAATATATAGGATAAAGTCTGTTCGATATATTGTGATCATTATCGACGTTGGAAATTCAATTACAATTTGAAAGGTGAGATGAATTACCGCCAGGTCGGTGTTTCATTTTTAGATCGTAAACGTTGAGGGATAATAATTTTGTATCGATGTGTACAGGTAAATCATGTTTAGCGACATTTTCGAAAGTTTATTATTTTCTGGGCGAAGGGGCGGGCGAAGAACAAAGTTATCAGAGCCCTCGAGTTACGTTTGACCGTATATCGGAACATTTCTATTGTTTCATTTTACACGCCTATGATTTGTAACCAGGGAATTCTTTATTCGCCACCTGAAAGTAACGAACGTACCATTTCATTGTGCCGAAGCGCATAAAATCGTCTTTCACTAGCTGCGTTTCACCAGGCTAATGAACAATACTCTTGTATGGAAACGCTATGAATTATTATCGCAGTTTTTCTTTTTTGCGCCCTTTAATTTTATACACGCGCATACACCGCGTACACGTATTTATGTAGATGCGGTTGTAAAACCACGATCAAGACGCCAGTTCATTTTTCATGCGGAACAATGGGAGGACCAAAATAACCGAGAAATAGCACAGTTCCAACTATGCGCGGCAAATGGAAAAGAATGTACCCTGTTTAGTCGAAATGCGCACCGGGTTACTTGTCGTGGAATTGAAAAAAAACGCGGAAAGTAATTTGAAAGAACTGAAAACTGATAAAAAAAACACACACACGCACGCACCGAATGCTTAGAGTCGACTGTTGCGATGTTTTCCTACTGTTACGGGCTTTCAAAAGGCGAATTAAAGCGACAAAGATTACTTTTAGAAATGTGCAAAGTGCAACGCGGACTTTCAGCAAAACGATGTTTCCTTCGCTTATTCGTTTGATCGTAGTTCAAAGCCGTGAGATAGTTCGTTAAACTATAACGAGGATGCACGAATCACTTTTTCAATTCGAAGGAATAAATCCCTCTGTTTGATCCGCAAACAATCTGGCTTCGATCTGTGGAGGATTAGCTGTGCGAAAAGAAATGATTGGATACTCACATATGACGCTGAGATGAGCGTTGGCGCGAATCGGTTTAATGCGCAAATACGGGCCGACTTGGCACTGGTATTCGCCGTCGTCCGTCAAAGAAGCGTTCGCGATCTTCAGATTGTAGATCGCGTTTTGATCCCCGATTAATCTCAGCCTCGGGTGTCCCACGATTTCTCCGCCTTGTGGAAAAGAGACAGAGAAGGTTAAACATTAAATATAGCGTTCCAAATAGAAACACAGGTGCCGTAAACACCGGTAAATATTAATTTAAATAAATATTATTTTATAGAATAAAAATTCATTCGTGTTCGAGTCATATAGAGTTCTATGTAAAATGAAGAGAATCGATTATACGAGGCAGCAATTTGCTAACAGCTTTTCACAATTTGTTCGTTTAGTTAAAATTCCGCCCTTCGCGAAAGCCTGGCAATCGGATCTCTCCTTCGATAGAGGATATTATCCGAATATACTTCCCTCTCCAAGGATTATAGGATAAATATAACGCGGCCAGTCTGAAATTTTGCATTTTTAAATTACGCATTTGTCCCGTTATTTTCTCAGGAGCACAGACCTTTTATTTAACGAGCGGAGAAAAAGAACCGAAGGTCCCGATCGATAAGAAAATGGCAGAGAAGAACAATCGCGTGCTGGGATTCCCCTCTGTTCCCCTTTTACGGCAGACATGGAAGTTGTTACATTCGTAACGAGAAAAATTGAAGAAGGGTATTATTCCAGCTTAAACGCTTTTGTTCGATTTTTATATTACAATTTCCTTGTTCGCCGCGTCTGCTAATTTTCATTGAAAAATCGTTTTGACGGATTCTTTTCACCTATAACGCATCGACGGAACTGCCAAAGAATCAACGTTCCCATTAAAGGATCAACATCAACTTAATTCAACATCGCCTTTTCATCGCAGCTGAATTTCATTCAAATGGAAAATTTAAAATACTGGAGATTGAAAGAATTATTCTTTGACTCGCGTTTATATTTCACTTACAATTTATTTCTCGTCTGTAATCTCTTACGGATAAAGTAGAAATTCGTAAGCGGCTGTTTACGAGGAAATTCGATGTTTCCTGTAATCGATCGGTTCGCGCACACGGTTTTCGAGTAGCGTGAAAAGCAGCGGGGTTTTTAAAGGATTTACAGCTTCCGAGGGACATTATGATTTTTTAATGCGAAAGATGTAAATTCTCGCGATAAAAGGTTCACGGTTGCAGAAAGAAAAAAAAGAAAAAAAAGAAAGAATAATCGGGAACGCGTGTATTAAGGCCGTATCGTAACTCAAAGACAGACTGTAAACTAAACTAACGCAGCTTCTATAAAGGGCCGTGGGATACGTGTTTGCAGCGATATACTGGCACGCGATACCACTTGCTTTTTGATAAAACCAGCGATGCATGCAGTATCGATAGGGCCGGTCGTTTCATGGCTGACGGTACCCAGTGTCAACCTTGGCCTTTGCTAAAAATCCACCCTGCCACGGCAAACATTTGCTAATCGAACCATTAATGAGCTGTGCTATCGACTTTATCAACCGGCAAATCCTCGCGGATATTATACCAGCGATTTCCATCGGCCGTAAACGCACCAACCTAATTATTCTATTTAATGAAAAACTTTATCGATTTCTTTCGGCGCTGAAACGCCGGCAAACGATAACATAATATTCCCGATGAACTGCTGATTTCGCGAATTTATACAACACGCCAGTGTACGAATGTTGAAACAACAAATTAACAAGAAACAATCGTTGCGCTCGCGTTTCGAATAAATTCAGCGAGTATTAACGAAGATACACGTTCTTCCCAAGGATCCTGCGAACGGAAACGTCTATAAAAAACATTGTAAAATTTTTTTCACGACTAAATCTGCCATAAATTTCGAGATCGAAGCTTTCCCTTTAGCACCGCCCCTTAAAACTTCGTGTACGAGATTTTTCGACTGATTTATCGGGCTTTGGATCAACGGTGCATCGTCAACATTACGATAATTTGCATAATTTTTTAGAAGAAAAGGATATTCTTATACTATTTTCGATTTAATCGGACGATTAACACTAGGTTTACGGAGCTGTAAATTTTTGGCTATTTTTAAAATAATATATACCCAAAGAAATAAATTTGGTAAATAAATCCTCAGGGAAGCACCTTTACAATCTTAATAATCGCAAATAAAGAATATTAGAACATCTATTCTGGCGCTTGACTTTCATTATTTCGCAGAAAAATCCGCAGACTAATAATGTGGGAATCGAAAATGCTTTTTCAGGACGCGTAATGTTTCGACAGTGCGCTGGTGTTTCTAATTACACGGAGGCGGTGGGGGTCCGAGAATTTGGGTTACGGGAAAAGTGCACGCCTAATAAAGGTTTCGATAGTCGAGGGGGGTCTAATTATCTTTCTTTTGTGCGTCAGTCAGCCCGCGCGAGATTGCCGGAGAGCCACCGAATGCGAATCAAACACGGCGGATCTGAAAACCGTGACACTGACGAGGGTTGTAGCTTTTGTGGATCGCAACGCTTTTGTTGAAAAATGATGATACGTCGGCTCCCGGCGAAAGAGATTACGGCCGTTTCACCGTCGAGAATAAGGAGAAAGAAGAATAAAAAAAGAAGAAGTTGATCGAACGCGAAGGGAAAGTAAGACAGTTCCCTCTTATCCATTCACGGCGTCTCTCATTTATATCGCGAGCACTAATGGGCCCTCTTCGAGGCGTCCGGGAAATGAACTTATTAAACGAAGTTTTCGAAGAATCTGTAATAAGAGGCGGGAAATCCGACAGGTATTCGCGCGCCGTGGTTCCGTTGCATCTGCATTCGCTCTGCTTCGAAGTATCTTCGCGGGACCCCGGCAAAGTTGATAATTACTTATGATCTATGCTAAATTTATACGAACTTGTTTCGAACTTCGTCCCCGCGGCCCCGGCGCGAAAGTCGCGAAATTGTTCGGCTCGAATGACCCGGCCGTTACGCAAACGCGATATATTACACGCGAGATTCGATTACTCGATTGGCCGGAATCTGATTCGTTCCCCTCGGCGTCTTGTCAGGATTTACTGGAGACGACGAGCAATTATCGCGGGTCCATTCGTCGACGATTTTCTTCCGAACGAAATATGTTGCAGTCGGAACGACCCTCGTATAATTATTTTCATTTTCTCTTACGTCTCTGTTGTTTCTCTACGACTAGACTGCAGATTCTGTTCGCGTAATACGAAAACTTAACGATTGTGTACTTACTCTGCTGTATGACGTAGGCGAAACCATCTTTGACCCACTGCACAATGCCGAATCTGTTCTCGACTTCGCAGGGTATCGTCACTTCTCTTCCTTCGAGGACCGAACTGTTCCGCGGTCTGACTCTGAAGTACTGGCTCCCCTCGCCTGAAACACAATTACAAATAGATTAGCAACAATGAACGATCTCGTACAATTACCGGCTGCGATCTATTCTTAATTAAAACAGCATTTCCGAACTTCAAACGTGATCTCTTTCCTGCCGACTGTAATAAAAATGCGAACAATTTCGAAACGGTAGAGAAAGATCGGCACGTTTGAAAATTCTTGTAGAAGAAAATACAACAACGCAATCTCAGCGTCCCGTTTCCAAAAAAGAAAAAGAAAACTGTGCTATCAGGTTAGCTGGCTGGCGATCGACGTTTCCATAGAAAAAAGACGCGGGGGTGGTTCGACGATTTAGTCTCCGGTTTCGCAGGCGGTTGACGGGCTTCGGGATGTGCTGGCATCTTCATCCCCTTCTGTCGAGCAACGGTGGCAACGTAACGGTAACAGGCTCGCGCGAGACCCTCGCTGCCAACGTAAATCGTTTCCCCTCCAGTTCGCTCGAGATGACGGGCACAACGGGCGACAAGATGAAAGACAAAATCTTGATGGAAGATCAGCGTAATCTGCTTGTTTGCCGCCGATAGAACCGATGCTCGGTGTGCTGCTTGGTTGGCTTTCCTCCGACGCTCGCAGACATCAAGCAAACCCCTCTTCGTCCTGCTGGTCCTGCTAGAGAGTCCTGTCTGTGTACCTGCGGCCGGGGTTACACGTTTGCCTTTGTACGCCGACTGCGTTTCGTGGTCACTTGCTGCGCGAATTTGCACAATCCAGCCTAAATACGGCATCGATGAAATATACAGGCGAGCGCTCCATGCCGACCGTCAAACAACCGCCACGGATCCACCGTTCGGCCCTTTAACCGGCGAAATTTAACGCGTCGCCGAATGCGAAGCTAAACTCCACCAGAAGAATCCTCAATCCTTGTTACCACATCGTTGATAAACGCTAAACCCACCGCGAGGGAAATACCAACTGAAATCGATCCATTTCAGATTTTTCATTTGACAATTATTGAAATTGTAAAGGTGTTTTCATGGGAATTTATTGAATATATGTATACGAGGTGCGATCAAAAAGTAGTTGCGCGTCGCGTCACCAACGGATTCTTCGAAATTTCCCAACATTTCGAAAGTATACGGTATTACAATTCTCGAGCTCGCAGGGAATTCGTTCGTCTCGTAAACTCCTTGTATCTTCTACCGAGCAATTAGATAAGATTAATAATCTCGATTATCGTCGTATTTGCAAAACCGAAAAATTGCAATTTTATTGACCTACTCGCACTCCATTTTATAAACTTCATGAACTTTATGCGACTCCAACATAGATAAACTTCCATGAAATCCATGAAAATCAGGCACGAATTTTTGCAACCTTCTAACGTATTCTGCAGTGTTAAACTTGTTATAAAATACACGTTTTTAACGCATCAAATAAATGTCTCGCGCACCCTTCGTTCCACCACTCAGTGCGATAATTGTTAGTTATTTTTCAATGAAATGTTTACTGACATTTTTCTGGTGGAACGACTCCAAACACGACACAGTTTGGATTTTTACAATTTTACTGAGCACTTGTCGGATAACGACAACTTTGATCTTCGTGAATCAAAAAATCAATTTTAAAAATTTAATATTATCGACGGAGTATCGAATCGAATTAAAATATATTAAAGTATTATTATATTAAGTAAAATTAATTTTAAATAGAAAACTGGTGAGAAATTTAAAATGACGACCCTTTAGCCTAGACGAAGAATTTCTATTTGAAAGGGTTGTTAAATTACCGAAACAATTTCAGAAGAGAGGCAGAAAATCCAGCGAAATAATTATTAGAGAGTTTGTTTTTGTGTCCCGCGCGCAACAGTCTGAAGAGTAATTTTCCCCACGCGCAACGGAAACACTTTGAAAAAACGTATTTTCTGCGTTTCAAGCACGCCAAAGTGGAAACTTAGAACGCTCCAAGGATTTCAAAACAGAAATTCTCCGCATACGTCGAAATTTGCCGGCGAATACTCCGCGCCCATTCAAACGCTTTTAACGCGGTGTATATTGAGATTATTTCAAAGGGATTACTTTAAAGTTGAAGGGCTCGGGAAAAAAACGCTGTACGTATCCGTAGACGTTTCGTCCGGTAGATTTACACGAACTTCTTCGTGGTACGAAGGAATAGGTTTCTAAATCATTTTCGATCAATAAAATCCTATCGAATTCGTTCGCTAAAATGGTATAAATAAATGAAATTCTAAAAGTAGTATTTTTTAGAAAATTGAAGAAACATGGTAATTTTTCATGGAATATCTTTTATGCATTTGTAAGCTCAATGGCGTAATCGTATTTCTGGTTAACTGGGAAGCATTAAGGCTTGGCTTCACAGCTGAAGTGAAACAGAACGGTCCAGTTGCGGTACAATCGCAATATATTCCCTGTGCGTTAGAACGTTAGGGGAACGCGAACATAATATGCACCCCCGCTAGTGCACGCTACGTAAAATGGCAGTACGTTGAAACTACAAGAAGATGGGAAAACGGCAGGCGGTAACAATGTTCAAGATATCGAGATAGAAAATCTCCGAAAGCGAATCTCCATTTATGGAGTTTCTAAACTGTTCGAGCACCAAAAAATTTGTACATCGACGACCATTCGAAGCGAGTCTGAGATCTTCCAGATGAAAAAATGAAATTTTCCTTTATTTTCAAGTTTGCGGAGCGAGTACAAAGTGCCTGAAAGTCTCTGGTTGATAGCGATGTTTGTATCTCGACTAAATAGTATTCCATCGGTTAAGCGATTAACGAGTCTCTACAGGAGAAAGACCACGCAATGGATTTCAACCCTTCAGGTTCTGGAGGGTTGCAGCCGAGTACAATCCTCGCAACGCTCGAGTATCTGCACGATAATCCTCGCCATCGTTCAATCATACACCCTCGAAAATCGCTTATTGTTGCTACACGAGCTGATTAAAAAAAGAGAGAGAGAGAGAGAGAGAGAGAGAGATCCCCAGATTTGCGTTACAAAGGTACCGATATATCGTGCGGGCACGGCAAAATGAGTAAATCTGTTCGAGTACTAATCTCGCGTCATTAATAACTCGCGCCGCGGCTGCCGGACATTGACTAATTACTAATTAAATAATGGTTACAATAGACGCGTTTGCGTGTAATAATAATTGATGAACACGAGCAGTCCTTGCGAATACATAATAGATGAATGTTCATCATCGGGCTGCGCCGAAATAAATGGCCGATTTCTCTAACGATCTCTAACGATCGAGGAGAAAATCATTCGGGCGACGTACGTCTTAATTCGTTAGCATTTGAACATTTTTTTATACATCGGCAGCGTCGAAAGATCAAAAATTCGGCCGTAACTCTGTCACGCGAAAAGTGATTTAACTCGGAATTTTCGTCTTCCGGTCGCGATCCATTCGATCGCCGGGAGGGCAGGACGATCGCGAGGTGATCAAAGAGAAACTGACTCAAACGAGTTTCGTCTTAATTCGTTCGCGTTTGAGACATTTTTCAAATATCTGAGTTTTTAATGCTCCGCAGCGTCGAAAGGTTAAAAATTCGGCCGTAACTCGGTCACGCGATACAGGATCGATCAACCGGGGGTGATTCTCGGTTAACTCGGAATTGGAAAGAACGACTTCCGGTCGCGATCCATTTGATCACCGGGGAGGGCAGGACGGTCGCGAAACGAAAGAGAAACGAGCGACCCCGATGGTGGGCAGTTTCTTTCGTTTTTTCGCCGACGGGAACGAAGGGCAAAGTTAACGGTGCGGAGGAAAATTACGCGATACGCGCGAATAGGTCTGTCAGAGGTTTAATCGACGACTCCCGGGGCTGTGCAGGATCGCCGAAAGGAATAAATATCGGCGTCGACGGCCGATCCACGGCGTCGATGCGCAAATCCGTCGAATGAATTATACGATTATCGGCTTTTGCGACTTTTTATTAGTCGAGCTCCGGGCCACGCTGACGGGTCGAAGCTTTCGCGAATGACCCGCTCGCGAATGGCCGGTTTAATAATCGCGAGCGCAGTTCCGAGCGACACCGTATCTTTGCCAGTAGACGGCGCCAGGATTAATCCTTTTTCCCAGTTTAATTCGATAGAGACTACGCGCGGTATGCTTCGAATCTGTTACGTCGCTGCTACTACGTTTGTCACTATTTGCGGCTGAAACGATTTTCTTGTTTGCTTTCGTCGATCGTGTCCATTTTCCGTGATTCACCGTCGGCAGAATCTTCATGCAAAGTGTCCCACATTGCGTGACACAGACATTAAACGAGTTTTTAAAAATTTTAAAGAATTCTTGAATTCGTTTAACGTTTGATTATATTCTTATTAGGATTCGTATCCTGGAACCTGGAAAATTACTACCAACGCTTGAATTTAAAAAATTCGAAAATATAAGAATAATAATCGAAATTTAGAAAATGTAGGATACTTTGGTCAGATTTGATTTACAGGTTCTCTACATGCGAAAAAAATCAGTAAGTACCGCTTCTATTTCACAATACAAATTTGAGCAAGTGTCCGGTGTCTCATGGACGGTGGCGTATATTCCAGTATTATTAATATTATTTTTGTAAAGCGATGTAAAACAGGTACACGTTGCCCGGCACGACGCAACAAAAGCGAAACGGTAAACGACGCACGGATTTCCCGCCTATCCTCTTGATTCACGTCGCGCGCGAGAAATATCTGAAACAGTAGAATTACCATAAGGTCTCGCCCGTCTACCCGATATATTGAAATATCTTCTGGAACTACCGATTTCCGAAAGCGACGTCTCGATCGCCCGTGAAAGTTCGCCGCCCACGTTCTCCGAATACAAAATCAACGGGAATTTAGTCGACTCGATAGAATAGGTAGGAAAAGACAGAACGGGGGGAGGAAGAAGAGAAAGAGAGCAGACGCAAATTTTCTCCTAACATCGTGGGATTTTTCTTCCTCTCCACCTCTCCCTCCCCCCGGAAAAGGACAATCGGTTCTCTCGCATCGGTGCTCGTTTCAGGCTTCGCTTAACGGGGAGAAAGGCCGACAAACACTGGCATAAAGTGCGCGTTTACCCCCGCTCGGTATGCAAATTGACCGTTCGAAGCTCTACATGAAAAATGAAACGATTTACGAAACGCTTTTTCGCAGATGCTCGTCGCCGGAACGAGGACCGCCATCGAGTTCCCTGGCGAAATGTTTCCATGGTAGACTACCCTCTCCGAGAGATCATGCCGAACCTGTTCTACACGCATGCGTGCACCAGTACATTCTTATTTCGAAAGTTAACGCAGAAAGTGTCTCTGACTGTTCCCCTGAGAATGATTGAAATTATAAAATTGTGTTCACAAGATTTTATAATTTTAAATAGCAGCGTGTACAAAGCGTTACATCCAGCTCGGTATGCAAATCGACCTGTTCGAAGCGCTACATGAAAAACTCTTATTTCGAAAGTTAATGTTGAACATGGCTCCGATGTTTCCCCCGTGAACGATTGAAATTATAAAATTGTGCTCGCAAGATACGTATAATTTGAAATGGCAGCGTGCATGAAGTTTTAATTGCGTGGTTTCGGATCGCAAATGCAGTCGCCCGAACGGGAAATCCTGCAGGATCACGTCAAGGAGCATTAATCTGATTGAGTCGATTGGTTCGGTGCCCGATGCAACGTCAAAGAAGAAATTTCATTTTCGTTCCAACAAGATCGGTCCGTTGAAAAGAGAATAGATAATAGAGTATCGTAGTAACAAGTATGAGATCGCGAACCCATTAAACAGGATTACTCTGATCCCGTTCCCAGGATGAATAACTAAAGCGTGACAGCGAAGAGGCTGTATACCTGAGGAAACACAAGACGGGAAAGCGGAATATCTTTAATAAATCCCTCGAAGAAAAGAATTCCTTGGCTTCCGCGTACACGATGGCAGAAAAAAGGAAAGAAAATAAAAGAGAAAGAGACACAGAGCGTTGGCTTTGCGATGAAAATTTAATTATCGGTCCGTTCTTTACGCAACGCGCTTACGCGGAACCGGCAACGGGACGAGATAACGATAGGTTTACGATTAACATGTAGTAGAACCATCGATGGCTGACATTGACCCCGCCGATACAATGGCCGTGTTATCCGAGTTTAATAACGATCGCAGTCTGGCGAACAATAATCCGTAGTCTCGGCGAAAAAAATTAACGTCGCGCCGCCAGAAGCTTGACAATAATTGCGTCACCCGCACCCTATGGGAGCTTCGATTGAACCGAGCCGGAGCTCGACAAAGCAATCCTGCTCTATCAAGCTCCAACAATAACTTCGCTTCCGACCATAATTCGCGCCATCAAAGCTGGACAATAATTACGCGCTGCAAAACTTTACAAACAATTACACCGCGCCACATCAAAATGCGAGCGCCAGTTTTAAGCTTCTTCCGGCGAACGTTCTTCAGAGTTTCTGCCAATTTTAATTGCCCGGTAATTCACATTGCAATTCAAATCCTACCCTGATAGAAAATTTATTTCTAATGTTCGTTCTTCAAAGTTTCTGACCAATTTTAATTGCCCTGTAATTTACGTTGCAACGTAAATCCTACGCTAATAGAAAATTTATTTCCATCGTTTCGAAATGCTTCTGGCAAATAATGGGCGCTAGCACGGTTACAAAATCGATTTCCGGGATTGTCGAGCGCGTTCGGAAAATCGCCCCTTTGCGATGTTTACTCCCTCGAACGGAAAACGTCGCTGCGCGATCCTGTTTGCCTCGCGTAATCTTGACAATGTTCCTGGGTTCCATCGGTGATAAGGTCGCGATCATAAAAATGCACGGAGTCGACTGGGAAATACAAGAAAGGGAAACTGAAAATACCCATAAGGTTCCGTGACAAACACGGTATTTCTACAGTCGCCGTATGGATGCATGCGATTCGTTTACTTTACCGGCCATTCTTGCTTTGTTCCATGATTTTTATTTCACGCGTGACGCGGCAATGGGAACAGCGAGTCTCGCTGGAACATGTAATAGTGACGCGTTGGATGTCCGATACCCCATAAACATTCGATCCGAACGTATATTCCACTTCATAGAATCCCCGTTAATGGATCTTCCCTTTTAAAAGCTTCATATCGTATCCGGCGTGGAAATTCGCGTCTCCGTGAACGTCTAGAATCGTTTCGAATTCGGAATCGTGACGAAAGTTCTGCGAATTTTGTGAATTTATGATACACAAACGTGTAGCGAGGAACAACAGCTCCGGTAATGAAAAATTAGGGAATTTTAAATAGATACGCCTAAAGTATTTCGGGTAAAAAGTAGCAAGCTCTGCGAATTTTGTGAATTAATGATACACAAAAGCGTAGCGAAGAACAACAGCTCCGTCAATGAAAAATTAGGGAACTTTAAATAGATACGCCTAAAGTATTTCGGGTAAAAATTAGAAAACCGGGAAACGCGGTCGGAGCGAACGAACGAATTTTTCATAAACGAAACAAGCAAGCTCTCCGCGCTGTTTTACGAGCGCAGCAGCCGTTCTCCCGCGCACTTGGTAACTCAGACACGACGTCTGCGTGTCACGGAATAACAATAAAATATAAAGTTTCGTCGATTCGGAATTTATGGAATTCACATATGTATGGACGGGGGGGGCTTTTTCGAATGTACAGGCCATAACGGTCCCCTGCGACCCTCGTTTTCCTGTGTACCCGCATGCATTACCCGGGAAATAAGCCTTCGTTCGCTTGGTACACAAATAAAATTTTCGGCGAGCGCGGGTGTGCAAGCACCGATATGTACATATGTACTATATGTATTTACAAGGCGACGTAACGCGGCGGACAAGACCGCGTCGCGTCGTTCCTCCAGGAATAATCGACAGAGCCATAACAGGGTTTATTCGCCAGCTGACGCGAAATTGAGGGGAAGCACTTTGCCGAAGCACAACGTAAAACGGACCCGCTTCGTTTTACGATATTTATTGGCCACTTCGAGAAGATTTCGGTTTAAACCTCGAAAATTCCCGGCGACGTTATTTTCCTCTGGTTTTTTTATTTTCTATTTTTTAACTGTACCAATCTTCCCCAGTCTCGCGACTCGCAACGTTATTGTTTTCATAGAATTCTATTCTCGTTTCAGTTATTATCTCGGAACCACGCAATTAACGGGGTAGTCTCGTTTCCAGGATCGCAAGGGTGCGCGATGCGCGTTCTCATTTCTCGTTTCTCGAAAGTCCTATTTTTACGTTTACGTGGCGTAATTTGCATTATTCGGAAGCGTGTAGCTGTCGCAGTTTTATGAAAATACAGTAAAGTCGGGTTTACTGTCCTGAGTCAACACCGGGTTCTAAGTCCAGTGTCTATTCATTCCACTGGCGGCCGAAGGCGGCGATGATTGATCTCGGCTCGGATATATCGGTGTAAACACCACGCGTTGACTCGAATTAATCGAAACGTTAAACTTTCTTAATTTTCATTATTTCTTTAATGAAATTTCACTATCGTACTTCTGGTATTTTTCTGATTAAAATAAGACCAAACACGATACAATTCTAATTGTATTTAGCGGTTAAATCGACGATTCGAGTTTCGAAGGAAAGAGACACTCGTTCTGTCCTTCACTATGTTCGGCTTCTCCTTTGAATTTCATTCTGTCCTCCTCTATGTTCGGACTCTCCTTTGAAGTAACAAAAATACGATCGCAACGCCAGGATTACTGCCCACCAAAAACACGGTTGTTGGACAGTAAACCCGACTTTACTGTAGCCACACGCGCAGCTGTATGATTCTGAATAATGCAAATTACGCCTCGTAAACGAAAACCCCACTTAAAGACCCCATCTTTGTATTATCGAGAAACGAGAACGCGCATTCCGCACCCTTGCAATCCTGGAAAAAACGAGTCTACCCCCTTAACACAGTGTTTTGTATTTGACGCGAGCGGTCGATTCGCTGTTGCGAGACCGAGCGTCCAATTAACACTGCTTACGTTCCTCCGTTCCCGAAATAAAAATGGAGGAGGGGACGCGACTTGTCCCAATTTTCAAACTCCTCGAACACGTCGCGCGTATAATTAAAAAGAGAAAGCGAAAGAGCGGCTCGAGTGCTCGACAAACTATTCATTCTCGCTTTTCGTTCTCCTTTTTTGCAAAATTTCACCGTCGCGGATCCTACGGAATTGATCCTCGCCGGGATGTGTCCTTCGAATGCATTGTCGAGGAGCTGGAGGGTCCTTCGAATCCCTTATGCAGTCGTTCCTTTCGGGAATATGGAGAACCGTGCAACTAGAGAAGAAAACTTCCCTGCGATTACGGGAGGTCTTCGTCGTAGAGAATTCATCCGATTCCGGCGGAATCGAAAAAATGCTGATCTCCTGCATTTGGAATTCCACGTCGAAAACGTGGTTGAAAATCATTGAAAACTGTACACTTTTAATTCGACATTTTCATGCGGGAAGATTCAGTGGAGCGTAAGCCAATCTACAACAAGTTCGCATTGTTCGACGTTCAAAGGACACACGTACGAAAATTTATATTTTGCAGGAACGATCCGCTGACTATGGATAATGCTTAACAGATCGAACAATGGTGCACCCTTATATTGCATCGGCTGGCGACTCTCGGTCGCGGTGAATGTTAGCGCAGTGGCCCGATTGACGGGTAAGAGGCAATAAAAACAATTACCGTCGTTGAAGTATCGGTCGGCTAGTTGCCGGTAGCGAAAACAGTTTCGAGTGCAAATAGTTAAACCCGATAGCCTCTAAATGGCAGGTCAGCGGAAACTATACCGGTCGCTAAATGTTTTGACTGACTCCGAACACTTCGCCGGATTGCGAGCGATGTTTCCGCCAACATTCCTTCTCCCTTCGGCTATCTTTACGAATGAGCAGATAAGTTTCCTGGAACGAGTGTCCCGGTTATTGGAGAGTGATGCACTTCTTGCCAAAATGCCAATAAAACTCATCCGTATTCCTTTTTCTTTTTACTTTCGCGTGTTCCTGTCATCCTCGAGGAACATTCGTTCTGTTAATGCGAGTTTAGTTGTTTTTGTCGAAGTAAATGTGCCGGAGCAGAGCAAGAAGACAAAAGATACGACGGCGAAGCGGTTGGATGACGCGGGCAGCGATTATCTTGCCGATTTAATTAACGAGCATTTTCTTAAAAGATTTATAAATATTCGCCTTGGTCTCTGGCGTGTTCGCTGTTTATTTGCATTTGTTTGTTGGCGTCTGTGTTAACGTAATAACAATTGTGGAGTTGAAGGGAAGCAACCGAGGGAGGGAAACAGATTGTCGCCAGACTGAAAGGGTAAACCCAGCACAACAGACTGCGAGAAATCCAAAGATCAGCTGAAACTGTTTTAAAGAGTGCTCGACCTGTAACCAACGGATCTGCGAACCGCGGACGGCGCAGCGTGTGTCTGCGACCGCAAACATAAATAAACTGCGAAACCCGCTGCTGCGCCGCTGTCGCAGAGACGAAAGCATAAATAAACTTGCAAAATACAGTATCTTTTACAGAACACAGAGGACGGCCGGCTGAAAGTTTGAAAAGACATGTAGCATTAATAAAAACTTGTGCAATTTCAATTGCGTCTGCACGATTGTAGATCGACGATAAAGTTCACTAATCTTTCGAGATATTTTCCCTTCGTTCCTCCTATACAGGCTATAGCAATTGCGGGGATTCCAATCCCTAAGACCTAAGAAGCGAATAAAACAGGATTTATCCCGTTTAAACTCGCCTTATCGGATCCAAACCATTTTATCCACCTTCCGCTAATTAGTTGTGGGCCGGTGATTGGATTATAGAAGCTATCAAACCCTACTCGTTTACCATTTCGATACTATTTCTGACGAGAGTTACACAAATTTCGCCGTATCTGTGCTCGGAGATAAAGATACCACTCAGAATTAACCTAGTTTCGCGATCGGTTGCTCATCGAGCAACCCTAATCTCCACCCTGAGCAACCATCGCTAAATCGAATAAGAGATTCTCAAAGGTGCGGGTCACAATTGGCCGAGTTTCACCTGATCGCCGCCCCCGGCGATTACTATGTTTAATTTATTCGATTGACTCAATTCTTGCGACGAGACAATTCCGGCTGAATTTTCTCGAAAAAGCAAGGGGGATGCGTCGCGAATCGACAGGGTGGAATAAAAAAAGGAAGAGGAATAAAGGAAAAACGAAGCGATGGAAGTTTAATGTAAATGAACGCGTGGGGGACGGGGGTGTTCGAGGGGGAATTAGAAGGAGCGAGGGGGTTTTGCGCAAATAAGCGGGGCCGGGGTGCGCGCATGCTAATGGGGATGCGTTCATTCCTTTGTACGGCGTATAAACGAGCGTTCTCACTCGGTGCGCTATCTGCGAGCAGACCGAACTGAATGGGATCGCCGACGAGGAAGGTATTGATGCGAAATGAGAGGACGGGGCCGGGGCTTGTTCTCCTTTTCCTCGGGCTGGTCTTCTTCGCCCCCGTCCTTCTTCCCCCGGCCGACCGTCTTCTCCGTTCTACAAAAGGAGCAATATAAATGCGGGCACAAAAGCCGGCCGAGAAACGGCGTGGATTGTATTAGATGCCGTCGTAATGCTCGAAATTGCACGTCCAACGCGGCCAAAGGGTTGCCGGGGCTACCAAGCCGATGTCGGAGCAGTCGACCGTGAACACGGGTCAACTCTGACCCGTATCGCTTCGTCTCCGCGTTCACATACCCCTGGGCTCCGCTACGAAAATGCACGATCTTTTATTGGGGCTGGAAAACGGTAAGTAAATAAAACGGACGATTTTCAGGATGCATTTCAGAGCAGCGACTGCTCCGCTATTGTACGAGGTGTGATCAAAGAGTAAGGTGACTTTTTATTTTTATCGAAAAATATTGATTTATTCGTCGATATTTATGTTGTCCCCTTCAAAGTAATCCCCCTCAGATACTATACGTTTGTGCCAGCGCTTTTTCCAATCCTCGAAGCACTTCCGACAAGCACTTTTTGGTACAGCTTTGAGCTCTTCCAGCGATGCAGTCTTTATCTCCTCGATCGTTGCAAATCTCCGTCCTTTCGTGGGTCTCTTCGATTTTGGGAACAGGGAAAAGTCGCGCGGGGGGAGGGGGGCAAATCCGGTGAATATGGTGGCCGAGGCATGATCGCGGTGTTGTTTCTGGTCAACAAAATTACTCGCGAGCAACGTCCATGAATTGTGTTTCCAAAATTCTGGCCGTTTTTTTCGTATTGCTTCACGCAAACGGCGCGTAACTTCAAGGTAATACTCCTTATCAACCGTACGAGCTTGTGGTAAGAACTCGTGACGCGCTACGCCACGATAATCGAAGAACGTTTCTTCTGGTCAAAATTAAGTTTCGGAACAAACTGCGCCGAACGCGCAAAACACTTCTAACCTTCATGCTTCTCGCAAACAAACAAAAAATGCTATATAGCTGAAACTGTGAACATATGTTCGGGACGAGTGTACCAGCATAAGAAAAAAAAGAAAACGAAAATCGACTGTAGGTGTCCCGCGAAATTCAAAAAGTCACCTTACTTTTTGATCACATCTCGTACACGGCCGGTAGTAAAATTTCTGGGCCCAATTCGGCATTGGAATCAATTCGCTCCATTAATCCATCCGCGTCTGTACAAATAATGCTTTCGATATTGCTGTGGAACATTGCTCTTGCTTTGAGAAGCTCAAACGTAGATGTTAAAACTAGCCTCGTGTGCATCCTTGAAATTAAAAGAAAAATGTTTTGGACTCGGGCCAGCTTATTATGGCAACGCGCGAATTGCATAATTCACAAAGACGCAAGCTAATAATTGCCGTAATTACAATTAGACTGTGCCTCGAACCACCTCTAAATGTAGACACGCTCACGGTAAAACCAAATGTTGTATTCGCTTGTAGTTATTCTTGTAAAGCGAAATAAACCCAGTACCGGTTTAAAGTGCTTAAAAAATAAATCAATAAAACGGTATGGTTGTCTGGGCTGGGGACTCCGATCTCGCCGCCAACGTTGAGAAATTAGAAAGTTTAATAATGGACACTGCGGACGCTTACAAATCCGTTAATACGACACGGACGCATAAATGAATAGTAACCAGATGTTACATCGCGCACGTGCAACTGCCGCAATTTTTCACGTGTCTGTCGAGCGTTTCCATTTTCCGCGCCGTATTTATTTTTCGATTGTTGTCGGTAGCGGGACAATAATTATTCATCGGCGTGGCCACACGCAGCGGACGCTACGACGTTTACATTTTTCGAGATGATCTCGTTGGTTTTTTTTCGCTTCCTCGACCGGGAAAAAGAGAGAGAGAGAGAGAGAGAGAGAGAGAGAGATAAAAAGAACACGCGACGACGGTATCGTTGCGCACGCATTAACGGACGAATTAATTCGCGTAGCCGAGGAAATTCGATGAAAATGTTTGGACGATAAATCTCGAATTCCCCGTGTGAAACCGCGCAACGGAACATGATTGAACGGAACTGTTTTTAATTAAGATACAATAAATTATTGGACGGATGCGCGGTATTTTTTGACTCCGCGCGATAGGTTTCATCGAATCGCCGGTGGAAATTTAATAAATCTTTTTAGTGCATGTGCGCAGGGGAAAAATTGATATGTTGACTCTGGTAATATCGAATAATGATATTTAATGCTACTCGATGATTAAAAGCACTCGGTTCTTTAATTACTTATCCACTCGGCGGATTTTTGCGGTAACCAAATATTGCCTGAATCTATCGCAGACATTTGTTCTCGGTATAATTAGAAACGGGTATTTTTAAATTGTTTAATACAACTGATTTTTTCACCGGAATTTTCTGATAGAATTTCAGCTAGCGGTAATCTTCGATAAAACGTGCTCCCGAATTTACGCTTTCCGCCGAAGGATTACTTTCAACGGCAAAAACCACGTATTTTCAATGGGTATCGAAGCAGTATTATTTTTCCCCGCTAACCAATAGAACGATTTTAAACATGGCGAGGTCCCGGAGGATTATTTCAAGGATCTCGCGTGGTTCGAATTGATTCGTTCGCCAGAAATTTAACAAACCCGGTGGTCGCTTTACAAAAACGCAGCCGGAACGATCGCTAAATCATACAAAGTAGCTTTGACGAGGGGCTGGTGCACCGTGGCGCGACAGAAACCCGTTTAAATCGCTGGCTCCGCCGATTAAGGGGCACTTTTAATCTGAAATTCGAATCAGCACCTGTACACCTGAAATCACACACGATTCCCTGCGGGCCGTGCCTTGTAAAAACCAGCCCTTCCCCTCATCCCCTTCTGTTCTTCTTCCCCCACTCCCCTCCGACGTATGTTTATGTATACGAAACGGTTAATTCATTTGCATAGGTAACAGCGGAGGTTACACGGTACGCGTTCCCTTTCGGAATTACCGGGAGCACGCACGTGCAAACGCCATATGTTCGGCGTAAAAAAGAAAAATTAAACGTTACCCGCCATTTAATAAAAGCCCGGCGAAGGATTTAATTATTCCTCGGCTATACGAGCAACAATGAAACGAGCGAACGTGCCCGTTCATGCATTTCGTGGCTCGCGCGAGAACCGAGAACCCATCGAATCGTGTACCCCGATATTGCAATATTATTGTCCGTAACAAATGAAACCTCCAAAATTGATAACGCTCTATTTTTCTTAACGCTGCGGATCGTAGTCGATTCTATTTCAACCGGTTGCTAGGCGGAATTGCAAAATTGAATTTTCCACGGGAATTTTACATTGACTTTATCGAATTTGTTACTTGTAAAACTCACAATGACAAGCATCTTTTTGAATAATTTCGAATTTTCCAGAAAGAGAAGGGACGTATCGCCGATTTCCGAGGCGAATCTAATATTCCGCAATAATTATGCAAATGACCGGACGAAACGTGCCGTTTCGTTTCAGCGAATACCGCCGACCAATAAACGGTAGGTGCATTAATTGCGATCGTTACGTGGCTATGCGCGGGAAACTGGCGAATATAGCTTCTCGGAGTGAAAGAAACTCGGTATCGTATTCGTATCGGTCCAGGAAAAATGGGTATTCACATTATCTTAATAGAGAGGACACAAAAAGGATCGTAAACGATGTTCAGACGTTCGCAATAACTAGACGGAGGATTCGTGTGAAAAATAAAAATGATCGATATCGCAACAAAGAACAAGCAATCGCATAAGTTTATCCGAACTAATTAGATTGTTCGTTAACTGTACGTCGTGTCCCCTGACAAGAAAAGCTACCATTTCAGGCGACGCGACTTATCCGAGCAGTCGATCGCACGCGATGGCCAAGAAGAGGGAAACAGAAGAAGAAGAAGAAGAAGAAGAGGGAAGTGGAAAAATAAAAAAGTGGCTCGAATATGGAGATTCGAGGCATTTGTTTCCCCGTTCGCGGCCGAGGGAACAATCGAATGGTTCACACGGGCCTGGGTGCGAGACCCGAGCCGTGAATGCGTGTGAGAAGAATCGCAATTAAAGGCGTTGAAACGCGGTTAGCCGGCTAGGATCTCGAAACCGCGACGCCGAGAAAGGAAACGACCAACCACGCATCCGGTCGGCCGTCAATGGCCCAGGGCCTAGGCCCGTAATGCCCTCGGATCATTCGCGAAAGGGCAGACATCGTCAACCGCCACGATCTATTTGCATAGTTGGCCGTAATTAAGCGCGAACACGAACCTCGCGTGGGCTACCAGCAAAGGGTTATCGTCCTTTCGTTCGACCATCTCGCTGCTTTTCTAAGGAAATTTTTTCCCCTGTTAAGGTGCGAGGGAGGCTGACGTTGTTTCGCTAATTTGCTTCAATTTACTAGACCGAGGATCCCCATTCGAAAGAAACATGTCAGCAATTATGACTCCGAGATCAAATATTCCCGGGTTGATTTTAGTACGTTAAGTTGCAGAGTTAACTCACCGGCCGTTGGACATCTGAGATATCGAACCCGGCAAACGGGCCGCGCGTGTATTTCTCTTTTCAATTCGCAGCCGTTGAGACCCGATCCTTAAAGAACACGTGATTTTTGCCGTCGTATTTTATTTGAATGCACACGCCGAGCTTCTGGCCGGCTACGCGAGCACGCCGAGATCGATCCGAAATTTACCGGCCATTTTCAGCTGGGACGACTTATCTGTTTCTCGGAGCGACTGAATTTACGCGGCCGATCGAAATTGTTATCGTGCAATTTTTTTCAATGTTGAGAATCTCCCGTGAACGGGAAATTCAGCGTCTAAATACTTTTCGGTCCGCTGTACGTATATTTCCGTGTATTCCTCGTCGTAAAAATTCGCTCACGCGAGCCGCAACGGCGGTATAATTTGTAAAGGAACCGGCAATCCACGCGAACGACATTTTCGATTCATGTAGCACGGGCCAGAATGATACTAACAATAAAGACGTATGCAGTTCCACGCATGCGAGAACAGTTTCGAAGTTGAAACTCGAACCAGAAGGAAATTTCAACGGGACCAGTCGCTCGAACTTGAAACGGTACAATGGTCGGTAAACTTCGAATGGCGGCGGGAACGAACGAACGGGATCCCCGGAAAAATAGTGGAACCGGTGGACAAAAGTTCGTTTAAATCACTCTAAACTTTCTTTCAGTCTATATCCAACGGTCCGCAAAAAGGAAAGTCACATACAAGAAAGAAGGACGGATATTTTTTAGCGCAATTTCGACCGCCGCTAGATTTCCTTCGAGCGAGGAAGTTGAAAAGGACCCATTGTCGCAGACGAGATTGTTCCTATGAATGTTTAAAACGTTTCCGCCGTGTCCGCGAAAACCAAAAATACGGAACGAGAGAAAAATGAAAGACAAGAGATAGAACGTGAAATTATGTCGCGTTTCTGTGTCGCGTTTCAAAAGACGTTTCAGCTGCTAATTCGCGGAAGCCAATTAAAAGCTTGCCTTTCTCTTTCAAGATTACCAAACGGCAAGGTTCGACTCGTTGAACGTGTTATTTCGAAAAATCCGCGACCCTACAGCAAGCGGATCGCCCTGCGAAATTGCATTACGCGTAATCGCCATTTTCTTCTTATCAAGACGGGGCTAAATTGCCACTTTTACCGCGGTTCTTTTCGGCATCGACGACTTAACGATTCCGCCGACAGATGTTTCATTCTCTGCGGTTCTTTAGAAAAGACACGGTCCTTTTTCGCCGGCGAGAGTTGCGAGAGCCGCGCTGAAAGGTTTCGAGCCGCGCCCGCTTCTTTTAAACGTGTTTCCGCTCGTTCTGAATTGGCCAGCCACTGTCGTCGACTTCGGATGATATTCCATGAAAATTTAGTGGACGCATTTAAACGGGTCCGCCCGATTCTTCGCGACAAATTTCCGCCGTTGCTCGGTATAGAAACCGCCGCGCAATACTCGCCTCCCGGTATTTAAATTAAAACGAACCTGAATGGAAGGATCCAAAAGACCAAGATAATTTCGTGAAAAGCCGCTTGAAATTAAAATTTTCAACAAGTCCCGTTTATGAAAGTGAAATACGGCGACCGTGCGATTCACGGCGAGCACCGCCGACCGGCGTATTCCCTTCGAAGAAAGTATCGATCGACCTCCCGAGAATTATTGAAAATATCTGAGCTGCACCATTGTTCTCGGAATTATTCGAACGCAAACGGAATGTTACGACGTTTTATAAATACCGTGCGGTTATTAAAACAGTTATATGCTCGCGTAAATTTTCATTTTTCCGATAGCTCGCGAACTCTTGTGAAACGGGTTAACGTGCGAGTAAAGTATCGTGTACACTTTTAACGGTTTTTTTTTAAATGAAATTTCATGGTTGGAAATTTGAAAGCGGTGCTGTAAAGGCAATTAGAGCGCGCGATCAAGTTAGCAGCGCTGTTTCAAAATAAAATAAGTACATAATCGCTTTTATTATTTCGTTCGAGTGTAGTTAGTCGTTCCATGAACGCGATTAAAGAATACTTGCCACGGTTAGTTAACGCTTTCCCGTTGTCGATAATTGTAATAATTTATCAATGATTGCCCATGCGCGAAGCAGAAGTTGTGCTATGATTATAAATACGTATTACGATATACAGTACGAGTCCCGTAACGCGTGACGACTTCAAATTTTTCAAACAAATGCTGCGTGGTTGTCAGGGGAACGTACAGTGCTGCAATCTATTATTTGTTACTTTTCTTTTCTATCGAGACATGGTTGTCGCTTTCGGTTTTTTCAATGGAATGCCCAACATTTCTTTTTTCTCGAATTCGGATAAAGTACCCGATTCTCCATAAAAGGTACTGAAAAGTATTGAAAAACCGCATCTTTGACATTGAAATCTTGGAAACGAGACTACGCCATTAGTTAACTGCGTTCGACGTGTATACACGTCAATCCAGAACTCTATCGCGGCGCAATAACAATAACCTTTTCAAGAATGAATTGTTTATTTTTTATCAAATAAAAATGTAATCCTCCCTCGTTTTTCGTAAAATTTATAACAGGACCATTTGCTCTGCGTTGCTGTGCGATTTTTAGAACTAAATTCCGCGGTTAAGAGGTTAATGCCTGCCCACGCGAACGCAGAATTACAAAAAAGATCAATTATAAACACCCTTTTAAGTCTCAGTTTCGCAGTGACCGCCCCAATCAATTCGAGAGCTGCCAATTTGCAGTAACCACGGCCGCCCATAAGAATAAACGAAAATTCCCCTTGGAACGGCGTCCATCCTTGACAATACGTGTCCATTATCCCATCCCAATAACGATGCCACCCTCCGTCGTCGATGCTCCCTTCGAGAATTCGAACGCAACACAACACGGACCTCCTCTCTATCCAACGGATAGAGAGCACAGTCATTGGCCGGCGCGGCGGCGGCGGCTGGGTAAAACTTTCGCCATCACGTCGCGCTTTAAATACGCGGTTATGCGTCGCGGAGACAAAGGGCGGAACAAACGGGAGACGAGGCCGTCAGAGGGTGGAAACTGGAACGGCGGAGCGTATGCGTCGAATTATGTGCATCGATTCACCCGAAAATGGGAAAACTTTCGCGGCGGGCGATCGTCTGAGGCGTATCTTGTTGGCCAGCCAAGTCCGCCGGCCAGAGGTGCTGGAAAGAGGAAGATGACAAGACAAAGACCGAAAGAGATGCACAGAAAAACGATGTCGGAGAGAGAGAGTCAAATGGAAACGCAACGGTGGGCTGGAAATCCGTTTTTCGTGGGGAAAATTGAATTTTTTAACCTTCAATTACCCGCACTCGACTTTCTACAAAACTGGTTACATGGAACTTTACATTACTTCAACGTACATAGATTTTTGCAACATGGATTTTCAGCGCGCCGTGGAGAGAGAAGGATAGAGTTGAGGCGAAGAGGAAGAGGAAGAAGGAGGGGTGGTCTCGATGCCGGAGTTACGTTTGCCGTTACGGTCGTCTGGTGGGCCACGGCTCGGAGCTTTACTGCTCGGTTAACTATCTGTCCGTGGGACAGCTTTTGGCAGCGAACACCGCCACGTCGGATGCACCGGGAGACGCCATCAAGGCCTGTCCAGCGTTTATTATTTAAATTAAACGCTGATGCCCCGGCCCCGCCGCGATTCTTTCCAAGGTACACACTGCGCCCGGCAACCTCGAGACGCGGCCAAACCCTTTTGTCAAACCAGACGCGATTTTACTCTTTCCGAGAGAGGGAAACGTCGAATTACAAGTTGTCGCAATGCCGAAACTCCGGGAGAGCGAGAATGGTTCTGCGGCCGGTTTTATTGGAAACGTAACGATGATTAACCCTCGGCCCTTCGCCCACCTAGCTGCCCTGTTTGCGACCTTATGGTTTACGACCCGCGGCTTCTTGCTTAATAAAACACACGCTCGTTGCTTTCGTGGATTTACGTTCCAGTTTGTTACCGCAACGGATGTTTCGTGTGGAAGTTGTTTTTTTTGTAATGTTCATTTATTCCAAGTTACGTGTCTTGGAAAAACATATTTGTACGATTAATTGTAGATTAGGAGAGTAATCTCTCCTGTCCTGTTGCAATTTCACAATCGTGTGTGTTCGAACAGCGTTTCAATCGGCGATAAATAAATTTCAACCGAATATGCATCGGGGTTTGGAAATAACGATATAAATCTTTAGTGAAAAAAGGTAGAACAAATTGTTTGTTACAATTCACCGATAACGTTGCGCGTTTCTCGCGAAAATATGAAATCTGTATATTTTATTCGCATCGCGCAAAGAGAACATTTTGCTCGTTGATCTTTCCCTCCTTTTATCCGCTTACGTGCGTAACGATACTAAACCGCGATACGTACATATTTCCATGCACCGCAGCTGTATAGAATTGCTGTTACTTGTACCTGAGCTACTTGCCAACAATATTGCGTTTGATTGCGGTATAAAGGTTCGAACGTAACTTACTGAACTGTGGCTCCTTCAACGATGATTCGTTACGATGCACTCTCGGTGACAAATTGCCCTCGGGATATTTATTTTATACCATCCGTTCACGTTTCTCCTCTTGTTTCGAGAAATACCCGATAGCTCTCGACCATTTTGGAAGAATCAAATCTTTCAACGTTCTTGGCTAACAATTTTATTTTTAAATGCAATCGGCTACAAACGCTTCAAGATGGTATAAATTTCAGTTTTTCTGCAATACATCTAAGGATTCTCTCATCTTTCAATGTCTGTCGTTTTTTTCAACCTGTTTCGATGAAATGTGTCACGATGCACATAGTTGACACAGATCTACAAAACGTATGTTTTAAATTTAAGAAAGGCAACTGTCGGTATCTTCTCTACAATTCCGACCAACTGCGATGTCTGAAAAAATTTCTTCTCGCATCGTGTAGCAAATTAATTGCTCTGGCTTCTCGAAACGGTTCAAATCGTGCAGTTCTATATTAAAAAAGATACCGATTTGTTGAGAGCCTCCGAATATCGAGTCGCTGCAGGCTAAGAAGAGGACCGTATCTAGACGATATCGAAATCCCAGGCTGCCAAATTTCGCCCGGCGGATTCGCGTCTGTATCAATGACGAATATCAGCGGAGCTGGTCGTCGATCGAACAGAGAAACGTGAAATATTTCCAGTGACGAGCCGCCGCGCGCCGGTTAATGCATATTTCTCCCTTTTTAATACCGCGAAAGTTTGTTCTTTAAACGAGCCTGCCAACCGGAGGCAAACGAAAAGTTTGGTCGTCAGGGTTTTCAAGAATTCGGCCCGCCCCTATTTCACCCCCACCTTTCAACTTTCAACCATCCCCTTCCCCCTTCTAGGTGTTCTCCTCGATCGATATTCCAGCCCTTGAGCGTAGCCGACGAAGTTCCATCATTTTCGCCCGGGTTAATTTTTTATGAGAATTCGAAAGTTTCCGCCGGAAAATTATAGCACATATTACGCCTGGAAATTCTCGGGGAAATTGCTTCCTCGATCTGACCTAGCCAGTCCCTTTCTACTTGCCCGATCCCCTTCGACAATTCTGTCGAAACTGTTTTCGATACTGCTCGTTTAACCGGCAACGACAGGGGATCTTCGCTGTATCCAGGCTTCTCGAATTTCTCCGCGTCATCCTTTTCACGTTGTTGCCTCGCCAACATGTTGCTCGAGCGACTTGCAACTTGTAATTGGACTTCCAGGAAAATGAAACGCTCGTTTCCAGCCTGTTACACCACTGCTTCTATTAGAATTTCTATTGCGATTATGCGCAAGATCAAATTCGTAGAATCAATAGTTTGCCCTCGTCCCTCCCTCGTGTCAGTTTCACGAAGTTTCGTGACTTTTATTTTTTTTAATGCGGAATAACCGAAAAACCAATCTACAATAGCGAGAAATGGTGAGACAATTCACATTCTACAATTGTAAATTTTCAAAAAATTCCGACGAACCGATGAGCGAGAAGGCTGTATTATGAATTGAACCGAGAGTACCAGATTCAAAGAATAAGTACACACACGCACACACAGGGTGGCCACCCTCGATGTAAATTTAACTCACCGATTTGAACAAGAAGACATCGAAAAATAGATATTTACCTTGTTACGAGGAACGAAAGCAGCTTGTAACGGTAAAACCACGCGATCCGGCGAATAATGGTTTTAACAGCATCCAGTTTAATGCACGTCCGCGAACAAAAAGCGACGACGGGCCGGAAAAGTCGTGGAAAAAAAATCGCAATATTTGTAGCCGGCGTTAGCTCGCTCGACAGTTCCTATCAGCGAAGACAAAACCGACGCTATCGGGGGGATAACATTTTTGTCCGTCGAACAAAACGGGTCGCCGTTGCCTCGGAAAATCAAATTTCTTTTTCATTTTCGAAAAAAAATCCCGAAGGTGGATCGGCCATTTCCAGGTAGCCGGATCGTCCGCAGTGTCCTCGAACTTTTCCACGAATTTCAAGTCGAGATTGGCCTTTCCCCCGTGTTCGGCCCAGAAATATGAAACGCGACGGGCGGCGGGTAGGTAACTCATCCGATGTTCTCTCGTTCCTTTTCCCGAGGAAAAGTGAGCTAAAGCCGGGGCATCGATAAAAAATGGCTTGGAGAGTTTTCGCAAACTTCCGGGGGGAAAAAATTAGTGAAGACCAAAGGGCCGTTTTCCTATCAACGCGGCTGCGTCGTTTCAAGTTTTTTTTCCCCCGTCCAGCAGAAAAAGAGGAACGACAGACTGGTACAAGGAAAGAGAGGGGCCAGAGGAGATTCGGAGAGGAGCAAAGAGATTCTTCTGCTAGAAACGACGACTGCGAAGGTCCTCTGCTCCGTCTAGTGTCGGTTCGTTAAAGTAACACGAAACGCCACTAGACCGACGGTTCTCCATGAGAAATCGTCCCCGTAAAGGGCCCCCTTCAATTACGCGTTTTCACTTGACGCGGATTAAATATTCGGAATAATGCCGGCCGTTTAGGCTACCCGAAACCGGCGCGGCGACGTGCCTCTTCAAACCGGAATACCAAGGCCGCTGATAAATTGCTCGAATTACATTTGAATAACCGCGATAGCTTCCCGTGTCTGCGAATTTCTCGCGATACAATTTTCTGAAACAGTTTTTCCAAGTCAAAGTTCAAGCGTCCCGTTTCCTTTTCAATATTATTTTTAAACGCTCGGTCAGAGTATTTAATCGCCAGACGAAATGGAGGTAGAATATGGAAACCTCTCGCGTCCTCCACGAATTTCACCGGTCGAAGAAAGTTCGATTCTTTTTTTGTCAGCCGCTCTGAAATTACATCCTGCGGACCAGACCGAAGAAAAACAACCGCCTTCCGGCCGAAGATTTAATTACTGTCTGGCTGCCGATGCGCCCCGACGAAACCAGAACGAGACGTGATTTGCATTAATCGTTTGCCCGTCTCATTGTTAGCGGCTAGCTGAATGGTAAACGCGGTGTTTAAACGGTCGCTTGTTAGTACTGCCGATCGAACGAGCTCCTGAACCTCATTCATCGCAAATGTCTTCGCGTATTTACAGACGCGGGCTATTTTAATCCCCGTCCCCCGTTCGACGAGTGCCGGGTCATTTTGACCCGTCGAGGACACTCCGGTCTTCCGATGTCCCCAAAGCTATTGCAATCTTTCTGGGAATTTTCATATTTACGTTTTCACATTTCATATTTATTGTTGTCGCGTTAACGAATGCAAATTAAGATTAACCCCTTGTCTTACGATATCGAGTTACATACTGTACCGGACAAAATGATAGGACATTCGATGTATTTGTATATTTCATATAACACAATAGGATATATGTACATTGTACATAGTACGCGCCCTGTATATTAGATATATACTTCAAAGTATTCATATAGAATTGCAAGTTTGTATCTTGTACACGAAAGAAATTAGAGAAAATAATGATAATCAAAAAGTAAGGTGACTTTTTGAATTTCGCGGGATACCTACAGTCGATTTTCTTTTTCCTTTTTTTTCTTATGCCGGTACACTCGTCCCGAACATATGTTCACGGTTTCAGCTATATAGCATTTTTTTGTATGTTCGCGAGAAGCGTAAAGGTTAGAAGTGTTTCGCGTGTTCGGCGATTTTCTGCTGTCGAAAAAAATGGATCAAAGAACTTGCATGAAATTTTGTGTAAAAAATGGAATCAAGTGCTCCAAAACGCTTGAAACGTTGACAGTGGCGTACGGTGAGTGTACTCCGAGTAAAAAAAATGTTTATAAGTGGTACAAGCTCTTCCAAGAAGGCCGAGAAGATGTTAACGACGAAGCTCGCCCTGGACTCCCCGGCACGTCGACAACCGATGAAAACGTTGAAGAAGCGAAGAAAATAGTGTTGGGGAATCGTCGAATTACCATTAGAGAAGTTGCCGATGATGTCGGCACCTCGTTTGGTTCGTGCCAAGCAATTTTAACGGAATTTTGAGAAACACAATTCATGGATTTTGCATCGCGACGATGCACCTGCTCGCGCATCGTTGCTTGCGAGTAATTTTTGGCCAGAAACAACACCACGGTCGTGCCTCGGCCACCATATTCACCGGATTTGGCCCCCCCGCGACTTTTTCCTGTTCCCAAAACTGAAGAGACCCGCGAAAGGACGGAGATTTGCAACGATCGAGGAGATAAAGACTGCATCGCTGGAAGAGCTCAAAGCTATACCAAAAAGTCTGAGGGGGATTACTTTGAAGGGGACAACATAAGTATCGATGAATTAATAAATATTTTTTGATAAAAATAAAAAGTCACCTAACTTTTTCATCGCATGCTATTAATTTCCTTTAAATCGAAATCAAATTCTATCTTGGTTTTGTTAATGTAGAGCTATTGGAGAACGTATGTAGGACGTGGAGCGCGGGGTCGACGACCCCCAAGCAGACTCGATTAGTATTCCAAGGATCAATGGACGCGTCTGTCGCCACCGCTGTCTTGCCAGTGCGGAAAAACCCGTTTCCCAGTTCGAACACAAGGAAAAATCGCGACGAAGACGACGCGACGGACTGACCTTTGTCACGAGCAACCTGATTCCTAATTGCGATTCACTTTCCACCTTGGCGCACAGTCCGACAGCTAACGAGATTTCTTCGGCTATGAAACGCCAACTGTCTCTTCTCGCTTCGCAAAAGTTTCTCGCCGGGGGTTCAGACTGAAGGACGCGATGGGAAATATAATGACTTCTTGCGGAGAATGACAAGTTCATGGAAATTAAGACGTTCAACGTTGTTTTTTACCCGATCCTTTCAGACGATCGTTCCCCCTTGTTCGCTTTTATATTTCCCGTTCGATTTACGGCGCAACCTTGTCGGAAGATCCTTTCGCACGAATCGCTATTCTCGACAGTTTACGAACGCCCCTACCCGTATAGATATCGCTTTACAAAATTAATTAGTTTACGAAATATTAATATTAAAATTGTTTACTTCGTTCCGGTGGATATCCCCTTCGCTTTATTCGCACGATTCGCGAAATCACGTTATCAATGTTATTTAATACGTTAAGTGATGCTGAAAATGCACGGATATCGAACCGAAGTGTATACATTAATTGTTCCATTACACCGTCGTTAATTCTATCGATTAATTTTTCACGGAGCATGAAAATGCACGGCTTAAAACTTCCTCTTACAAAAATACAATTTCTGCGAATTTACAAAATACTCCAGAATCCAGAAAAAAAGGGGCAGAAACTAGCGATATAAAAATAGTACAGAACAAATCGACGAAGTCCGCTGTTACAACTGCAGCAGCATGCCCGACAAAATTGGACGACAAAAAATTCGCCGGAGAAAAAGATTCTCCGTGAAACGTCCTGTTAACAGAGCGTTGGGCCTTAATGGATTAACGACGAAAATCGAGTTCGTCGCCATTACCGGCAATTGACCCGTACAGCTCTATCATGCGCGAGGCAACACTGGAAACGATCGTCGGGTCATCGATGGCAGATCCGGCGAAATCTGTTACACGAGCCGATTCCGTGCGATCGAATACAATTTCATTGGCCGGCGAGAAACGGCCCCGCCAATGGGCGGAAAACAATTAATCTGCATGGAAATCAAAATTTCCATTCCTTTGTCAGATATCAAGCGGGATCGGGGCGCAGTGTCATACGGGTGCGCGGGTGAGCGGGGGCGAGGGCCGGGGTGGACTGATATTTCGCCGATACCCGGGATGCACGGGTAATTTAAGATGAATTTAATCGACGTTCCGACGACGCAACGGTGGGACAAAGAACATGAAAATAGACGGGACTCGGAAGGAGGGGAACGGGGGAAAAAATGAAGGGAAAAAATTCGCGTCGGTCGAAACACGGGAACCCGGAATCGTTCTTTCGGCGTTTAGCCGTGCAGGGAAATCGGCGAGCGTGCACCGATTGCCCGTGAAACGCTGCTCCAATATTTTCGCCCGCGAACGAATCAATCGGCCGAGCCGAATTCCGCGCTGCTCTTCTGCGAGACGCGTGCAAACAACAAGGATTTATGCCAGTACGAATTCCATGACGGATTCGCGATCCTCTGTGCACGGGACCGCCGCTGTCGCGCGGATTTCACGACGTATATTGCGGATCCTTGCTGTTATCAGCATAAATGTTAATCGCTGTTTCAAGATGCGAACAGCGGGTTCACTTAACTTTAACCCTTTGCACGCGGAGCTGTTTTAACTGGAAAATGAAACGTTTTTTGCGACCTAGAATATTTCCATCCCCTATGATATTCCAAATTTCAAGGATACGAAATTGGTATTAATACCTCATTCGATACCTGAATGTTTAGTAATTGATCAGCAGACAGCGGATCTTTATACGAAATAAAAATTTTCCAGCCGATTTGCAACAATTTCGAGTAAAATAGAATACTATCTTCGCTCTTAACACATTACCACCGGTGGTTATCGCATAATTTTGAAAAATCTATGGTACATGGCTAAACACTTTTTAATTTTCATTGCGGGCTAACAAGTCACCCGCAATAACGTCGTCTAACAGTTTCATTTAAGATTGCATTCTAAAAGAAAATTTCTATGCTTTCTTTCGGTGCAGCGCAATCATTGAAAATCCTGTTAACCTCTTAACAGCGGAACTTGGTATTAAAAGTTCCCCGCAGAGTGTGGAATTAAAATCAAGCAATGTCGAGTATACGCGTCGGACGCAAGGCAAATGATCCTATTATAAATTTTACGAAAAACGAGGAAGGATTTCATTTTCATTTGATAAAAAATTAACGATTCATTCTTCAAAAGGTTATTGTTATTGCGCCGCAATAGAGATTTGGATTAACGTGTATACTCGTTGAACGCAGTTAACTGGTTAATAGGCTTCCGGTGGGAAAAGTGTTAATATGCGAAATAAATTGAAAATAATATAACAGTGTTTCTACGCGAAAAGTGTTCGGTTGGATGCAGGTACTTTTTACGATGAAGTTGTCCGTCCAAGCGATTTCCTACAATTTTCCAGTATAACCGAATTCATGCTGGAAAGTTCGAGTTCGATCTTCCTCATTGGTTCTCCAATAGAAAAGTGTTTTTCCGTTTGTTCGAGAAGTTTCGTCGGGGAATCTTAACGTGGAAGTTCTTAGCAGTGATACCTTGAACCGTTTCGATCGTTGATCCAAGCGTAGAGGATCCAGACTCTGTTCTCTGCGAAGTCTAAAGGACCGTAGGAGCACGGGTGTCACGAAACTTGGTCTAAAATGCAGGGTTGCTGTTCAAGGAGGACATGGCACCGCTGCTCTGCACTAGTATCTTTGCCTTAAGTATAGAAGCTCAGAGAGAGAGAGAGAAAGAGAGAGAGAGAGAGAGAGAGAGAGAGAGAGAGAGAGAGAAGGGAAGGGAGGCAAGTAAAATGCCTGTCTTCCGGAAGCGTGTACGGGACGCTTTCATGGTAATTAGTGTATTCTCTGAGTGGCCTGAGTCATTAGGTTCCCTGGCGGTGCTATGTCAAAAGCACTATCTCGCCTCTCTGCCGCGAACATACTTCTTTCGACCCTGTCTGCCACCATATTCACGACGAATTTCGGCCAGATTCCTTTTCTCTGACAATTCATCGTAATTTCACGACGTGCTGCGCTAATGTCTCGATACTGCTTCACAGAATTTGTGGCGAACCGTTAAACGGTTGTGGTGATTATGTATTATTTAAAGTAATATAAGAATTATTTAATTCAGTAAAAGCGACCTTGAACTCCCGTAACCCATTAACCCCTTGACGTACCTTTTCTTGTACAGTTACAGCCGATTGGAACGACTTTATGCAGAAAAATGTCGTAGCAGGGAAAAGAAAATGTATATTTTCTGTACGGCTAGATTTCGTTTAATTCTTAAATATTGATCACAAACGAATTCGAATTTTATTTCATCTAAAATGAAACGCGTAACATTCATATTTGTTAGACTTTGTTGGAAACCTTCGTCACGAGTCTGGATCGTTAAAGTACGGCGAGGGATTAATTACACGGATTCGCAAACGAAAGTTCAAGGAGAGTTTCGTTCAAATAATTCCTTTTATAAATTCCTTTCTTATCTCCGCTCTGCGGAGGCGAGAACCTTTTTTCTGTGGGTATATTGTCGCGGCGGATCTGCGGTGTCGCGTAATCTCCTTGCGTGTAATTAATTAACAGACGCGCGAGACGTTATTATTACAGGGAATATAGAAGTATTTAGCTTTCACCGCGACGGCTAGTCGGCAGTAAATTCTCGATTCACCGTGACGCGTAATCGTCGGTTGTTATCGATTTATTTTATCCCTTAACGAGTAACGACTGATGACTCGAAGTCATCTCGAACATGCTTTTAGCCTTGGTTAGGTGCTTTTATGGGTTGATATTGAAAATAACTCTTCTTTATATTTAATAAGTACAAGGTATAATTGATTTTCACTTTACAAAATTACAAGCGAGTAAGAAGAAGCAAGAACGAGTCGCGTCGCTTGCGTGGTCGGAACATCAACCGAACGTCGATGGCATCGAGAAAACAAAACACCAACGAAGAGGGCACAGCCGATACTGCATTTGTTATTAGCGCCTCGCAGAGATTGAAAAGCCTCCTTTACTTTCCAACAGTTGACACTGCCGCTCCCCTGGACTGTCAAATTTCAAACGAATATACGTATCTACGATTGTCGTGTAAAAGTTAATTGTCATGTGAAAGTTGTGATCGCCGATGCTTCGACATATAGGACATCGGTTACGTTGCATCGTCTTCTTCAGTGTGTTTCGAATTTATTTTCAGGACTTTTTTTCTGGTAAAGATCCTTATCGTGAAGCTCAATTAATGCGTAAAATGAAATTTTTTGAAATTCTGACATGCGGCGTTTCTTTCCTGGCAACCGCAGATATTCGTATTAAAAATTCGGAAGTCTCGTGGTGCCAATCGATACGACTCGATTATCGCCGGAAACTCGAGCAGCTAAAATCTTGAGGAAGCTGCACGATGATTTGGCGCAACGCGAGCGTACGGCTCCCGTCCAGAAACGATAAGACAAAAATAATCCGCTGTTGGAGGAGGCGAGAATGGCAACAACGAGGGAAAAGAGAGAGAGAAAGAGAGAGAAAGAGAGAGAAAGAGAAGCGTGGATCCGCGGTATCTCGGGGTAGCAGCTTCTCATCTAGTTTTCTGGCTTAAACTCGGCCTCGTTCCCGCTAAACACATAGCGGGCCGACGCAACGGGGTGCGACGGGGGGTGGACTACAACCGAGCGTGTGTCGTTATTCCAGTTTTCAGGCCAGCAAGGAAATTATTTCGAGCTCTGGCGAGCGGTCCGTGACGCGTGCTAGGGGTGCGCGGGGTGTGCCGAGGGCGTAGACCCACCCTCCGACTGCGTAATTTCTGCGGCTGCGAGTTAATTTGGTGACGGCGTCCAAACAAAAAGCGAACTGCTCGGGAATGATCCTCCGGGAGTAGTTCCCCGCGATTCCCTACTACAGATAGACATTATTATGTCAGCGAGGTAACGCGATACACGATTGAAATTCCGACCGAGTTTCGGCCGATGGGCCGCCGGAAATTTCATCTTTTGTCCGACGCATCCTCTTCGCCTTTGCGAATTTATTTACATTCGTGCTATAGCACGTATACATATACGATGCATTTTTTATCCTTGGAGGCTCGGTTTCGACAATGCATCGAAAGAGAACTTTTTGTTTTTCAATTTTTAAAAATTTCTTCTTTAATAAATGACAGATTTTCAACTTTTTCGGAGGACGTGTCGTCAACCTTTCACCGACTCTCAATTATCTCGTAACGCTAGTTCATTTAAAAAATATGAAATCACGGCGAAGGACGAGGGCGGATCGTCGAGCAGAATATCCAATCAATTATTCACTAAAATTTTTACTCTTTAAAAATAAAATGCATTTCGCTTCCACATAAAAGTTCGCTCGGAATTGTAGGTTAACCCAATAGATCCTCCGCCGATAGATCCGGCGAATAAAGAATATCACGAAGAAGAACGAAATGCTGTGAAAATGTTCTGGATTATTTTAATTATCGATATTTCGTAATAAATTTTTTCGAGACATCCGCGAATGCCAAGCGCGACGTTGCCGACAAATTCGTGCGCAGTTCAGAATTTGCCGAGCAAACACGCTTTCATTTACAAGTCAACAATCCAGTCACTGCGTGCAATCGTTCAACGTAAATGTTCTGCACGCCGTACAATCAGAAACAGGATTCCCCAAAGGAATTCGCCGGCGGTACGAACGAAAGTGCTCGACGCTATTTCTAGAAAAAGAAGAAAATCAATCGGCGGCGATTTCGAATGAAAAATTCATCGATATTTATTCCGACCCTTGGATCAACAGATTCCATTCGGGGAGGAGTGTTCGATAACGAGGCCGATTATTTACGCGCTGGTTTTGCCGATCCTCGCAGCCTCTGATACCGCGACCCTAATGACAACAATTATTCTTCACGGTCGAGATTCATCTCGATTAGCAGCGACGGCTCGGCGGTAGACATTTTTTTCCGTGAATTTCTTTTCGTACCAGCCGAGGGACGCGATTTCCAGTTTCTTCGAGGATCTTCGAGACGAATATTCGCGATCGTCGAGCGGAATGCACGAGGTCACGACAAGATCGCGCGCGATCTTGACCTGGTCACGATGGAATTAAGTGCTATGAAGCACGACTTGTCTACAATGCGACTGCGTGCCGACTGCATAGCCGGCGAGAACGTTGACCCCGAGAGCTTGTTTCGTCGCTACACTCCTCTATCTCTTTATTATTTTTCCGTTTATTTAAAAAGACCCGCTTCTTCGTGTTCATTCGGACACCAATCATAATTTCGTAAAATAAACGGCAGAAGAAATTTGAATGAAATTTTATTCGTAATATGCTTACTTCGTTGCAAACGATAAAATATTTTCCAAACAAATTCAAAATCAGCTGGACGACGAGTTAAACCATCACCAATTTCGCACATGCTTCGTCATATTTCATTTTTACCAAAATTCCCGACATCGACAGCAAAAAGTGATCGATTTTTCATCGAGTGACCCAGTTTCAGTTTATTCAGAGCTTCGCGTGACGCAGATTTAGTGTCTGACAAAAATTGTGTTCCGTGAGCGAGCTGCGACTCAACGGGCGATCGCTCAGATTAGCAATTTTCGACCACGGTGGAGCGGTCGGGGGTGTGCACCCCTTGAAAAAGAATTTAATCCTTAGCGCTCGTACGTCGGTATCTAATCGATTACCAAACATTTAAATATCGTACGAGGTGTCACGTCGAATTCGTATTCGTGAAATGAAAAATTCAAGTTATGATAGAGAGGAATTGTTCTAGCTAGGAAGAAGGGTTAACGTTTTACCATTTAGCCTAGTCGAATAGCAACGAAACGAAGGTTTCACGTCGAGCTGGTAACCCATCTTTTCTATCTCGATGTTCGAGCGACAAAGACGTCGATTAACCTAATGCCGAAGTGTCTAATCTCAACGATTTATCCCGATAAAAGAGAAGGCTCCGCTCCGACTCGCAAAATTTCGGTTCCACTATTACGTTCGGTTCTGGGCGAGAGACTGTCAAAGCCCGGGGGGATGTTTCCGCGCGAAACGGCACAAAGAGGATCAGAATGTCTGGGCTCGAATTCCGACGCCGGAAATCGGGGCCAAAGCTCCGACGAATTTCACGATCACACAGGGTTGGGCCACGTTTGAAGGCTGGATGCAAAGTTAACACGGCCAACCGTTTCACTAGTTAGTTAACGGATCGTTGCTGCGAGGCGTCGATTTGTCAAAGGGACGATGGCGAAAGTTCCGAAAGGTCGGAATTAAGTCAGACTGACGAATCGCCCTCGGAATTGCGGATATCGAATATATGTCTGTGCGAAAAAAGTATTGCTTCGTTGCCAGTTGTTTCGCAAAGTTCCCCAACGATTATCGTAAACTCTGCTTCGTATCTCTTACGAAAGACGAGCCCGAAGCGACGTCACCGGACCTAACGAAACTTTGGGAAGACGTACACTCGTACGCCAAAGTATTCGAACGCTTACAATTCTAACATTCAGCTAATGAAATATGTATGTTACATCGAAGCATTTGAAGTGATTTGCCACATCTTGCTATACGTGGAATATCATATCAAATGCTTTAATCTAACATACATATCTCGTTGGTTGAATGTCAGAATTGTAAGCGTTCGAATACTTTCGTGTACGAGCGTAGTTCTTGCGATAATATTAACGTTTTCATAGTATCTCGCGTTCTCTCACAAGTCACTGGACAATCTCAATCTCTTTTTTTCGATCTCTTTTTTCCAACATTCATTCAAATAGTATACGTACTTATAATTTTGCGTTCACAAATATTATCGCGTGACAGCTACATCTGATCAAAATAAAACAATAAAATCAAGCTGGAGGCTTGTTTGAACGGGAGTGTACATTGTTAGGTACGCTTTCAGAAGACAGCTGGCAATGATCGCGAAAAATGCAACGCTTTACGGAGAATAGGCCAGTTTGCCGAAATATTTCATCTTATATTCAGTCGAATATCTGGAGCAAAAAGTTTGGAGATCCCAGCCATCAACTCTCGGCATCATCCTTGATGAAGTATTGTGAGTCCAGGCAGATACTGATTGCCCCAGTCTCATCGGCGGTGGTTCCTTCAAGTGGAGGCTCCAGAAAGCACAGACTTTACAATGGAGTGAAGCTAAGCCTATCTTCAATCTCGGAATCTTAACGGAAAATTCCCTGGCTGTGTTTCCCACCCGTCTAAACCTAACTAAGCCAATTTCGATCTGCAAGTTCGCCGGCTTAAAGTTAAGTCTTTAGACTAACGATATACCGAATGTCGCTTACCATGACTTTCCCGATAACCCGATATTTCAAGTATGCATAGGCAGTACACAATGGGGGACGTGTTACAAGTGGAACTTCTCAAGCGGCTTATTGGCGAACTCGTTAATTACATAAACATCGATAAGTTCCGCATCGTGCGTTTACCTGACTTGAACGAGTAACGTCCAAATTCTGTTCCAAGTAGAATTTTATTGAATGTTATTCAAATATTGAATTTATATCTTCGAAATATTGGATTCACATTTTTTTGATTATTTACTTTATATTTTTTAAATATCTCGTTTATATTCTCTGATTATTCAGCTTATATTTTTTAATTATGTAGTTTATACTCTCCGAATATTTAGCTTATATTTTTGAAACATTCAATTTACATTTCCTGTACGTGTATACGATATTCAGATCCAATATTTATCTCGTATGAAAAAGCGTGGTTTAAAAAATATTTTTCCAATATTTGAAATAAATATTTATCCAATATCTTTGTGCTCTTAGGGAAGCGATATTAGAAGCAGATCTCGTACAATTCGTGGTTATTCTAAGTTTTATTGAGATTTTTCGTGTTTTACAAGCTGGATTTTCGATTTAAAAATCCGAACGAATTGCAGAGTATGTATTCGAGTGCTCGACACGTGTCAGTTTTTTCTCAGAATTTCGAAACATCGTTAACTAGGAATATAGGGCAAAAACGGATTTTTCGATTTTATCCCGTAACTACCCTTCCGACAGAGATACAGGGTTGAAATTTTGCCCGGTACGTACTTTCTTGATGCGCTATCGAATGACATTTTCGTTTCACACTCGACTATCACGAATTTTGAAAGATTTTAGTTTTCCAGGTGGAAGTTGATCGGCAACAGTGATCGGAAGGTGAAGATTGATAGTCTAGCAGTGCGTTTGCCAACAATACACTTTCCAGCGGGATTGCACAGTAGTGTAACGTATCCTATGCTAATCTGGAATGTACTTGCATCGACCTTGCGAGCACTGTCGCGATATTCTACGAACGTAGAATCTTCCACCCTGCTAATCTTCTGCATACCAACAAACGCCACACGATCTGCATCGGTAAACACTCTCCGTCATCTATGTATATGTATAATACGGTAGCGCGAGGTTCGCCGTTAGTCTAGCTTCGACGTTCTCTCTACTATAGAAACTACTTGAACTGTGTGTCCTATCCTGTCACTACCACCCCTAATCCGAAAAGTCTAGAAAATCCTACAGATTTCCCCGGTTTATTTTCGTTCACCAATAGCAAGTTTGACCCAGTATTCGAGTTCGATATTAGCTCCGCGTTAGCGGCAGTCCGAGCTCCAATTCTATACTCACGCTCTTGCCGTCCTTCAAACTTCCGATCTATTGTGTAATAAATCTTTAACCCTTTCGTTATGGTTGGCCTTTGATACGATCGCGCGATCCACCCAGACGAATTTGCTCCGTGAACCGGTCTCGAGCTTTAATAGCTTTTACGAGCAAAGAGTTTTATGTTTCAATTGCGTTAGCGACACCGTTCGAGTGTGTCCAAATAAATATATAATGTAATCTAAATAAATAAATAATTAACCCTTCGCACTCGAGTGGCGCCTCTGAGGCGTCACTAAAAATTGTTGTACCATCATTTAAAATATTGTTTACATTATTAGATACGACGGTATCTGACCAATCGCTAAACAAATAAGTATTGTACGAGGTATCCCATCAATTTCACGTCTATCAAATTTGAAAAATCATACAGAATGGAAATATTGTAGGTCAGAAGAAACGTTTGATTTTCAAGTTAAAATAGCTCCGAGTGCAAAGGGTTAATCTTCAATATTCTTAATGTATGACATTGATTTGCAAAAGGTTGAATATTTTAATAGTAAAATTGAATTACACATTAGCTAGTCAACTAATACATCTGTCAGGTCCAATTTTGAAAAAGTTATTCGTTTTCAAAAGACGTGCGTATACTTTGTGCATGGCGTACATTTATATCGATTGAATTTTCATGTAATAAATTGAACAATGAGAAACTTGACGCGCGCGTTCGGCAAATGTGTACAAAGGGAAACATGAAGGAAAATCGGGTAAATGGGAAAATCATCTTCCGTGCGAGATGAAAGGAATAAAAGAGGGGGGGAAAAAGCGGACGCGACGATTGGATTCCGTCGGTAGCCGACGGCAGCCAGACACGAACTATCAATAACAATATAACAAGCTCAGTGGCGTTATTGATTTCGCCGTTATGTGCTTCACACTTCGTTTACCACACTGTCCCTTTTCTTCTCCTACTTTATTACGATAAAAGCTTTGTTAAATTTTACTGCTTCGCCGGACCTCGCCGGGGCGACTGTTTCTCCTCATAAAAAGTTATCCCTCGATATAAGTCCGCGGACTGCTTTGTTTCCGATGACTTCGACCCGTTTGTTAGCCCACCGGGTTACTCGTAAACGTCGTTCGTTCCACGTTCTTCGCTTCTTCGCGGAGAGAGAGACAGCTATTCTTTTGTCACGATACTATCCGACCCGACAAATATTTCCTGGCTGGCAAATATTTTGACCGATGCCGTTTTTAATAATAATCATCCCTATACACTCCGCGACGAAAAGATGGAACACCCGTAAACATTGTTATTTCTGAGAACTGTGATGAAATTTGATACGTTTCTCTCCGTGTATGTACTTCGGTGGAGCTTCAAGGTTATTTGTACCGACGGAGTTAAGCGGAGGTTACATATTCTAGTCTAAATGTAAACAACCGGGGTCACCGACGCGACACAACGATGGCACAGTTTTAAAATTCTTTCTCTGCCGTTAACGCTAGACCGTCGGACTGTTTGTATCGCGTACTATTTTACCGCGCATTAAATATTGCGCGTGTTTCTTATTATCTTCTATTGAAATCACACTGTGGGTAGTGGAAAATCTTTATCCGATGCTGAAATAAAAACGATTTTGACATTGCATAAAGAGAATTACTTGTTTAATCCATTGACTTTGACATAAAGACAATATCGAATCTAATTATATTCGGTGCAGCACTGTATTCCCCCCGTTCATATTAAAATATATTCAAGCTAATTATGACAAAGAATATTCTCGAATTTGATTTCAGGAATTTCATATTTCTGACTGATTCAGCGTCGTCCGCGTTCATTTAATTACGCGAAGTAATACGTTTTCCTGTTTTTATATGCACAAAGTTCAATTCAATTTAAGAAAAGTAATTACTTTTGAGGCGACGCGACGTTGATTATTTAATTTTTTGCCCACGTGTAGGAATATGGGGTTTTCGATTGAGAACACTATGTATATTCTTGCTCATTGTGTTTCCTTAATTTGGCGGGGATAATGCGCGAACAGCGAGAAAATAATTAAACCGATGAGGGCGACAGAATCTTTAAATTGGTTTTATTATAACCGCGGATGGTGCGCGGAACAATGCGCGACGCGTTGCGTTGTTTGCGTTTCAAAATGCGCCGTCGATAATTCAACAGAAACGACCGTGACGTAAATAATATTAAACACGCGTCGAACGTTTCAGCGACGCGATCAGAGCGGATTTGTGATTGTTCGAGCGCGAGGGAAATCAAAAAGGACACCGTAAATCAGAGGGAACTGATGAAAAAGGTTCGGAGCATTCGTTCGTTTCGCCCATTTCCGTCAAACATGTCAAATTTCGTCGAAATCATAATTCTAATTATACATTATTTCATCCTGCATTCGGTCTTCTACAGATTTCATATTCTATGGAATTGTATCGCAAAGCTCGCGTCATTTAAAAAAATTGTTAAAAATGGGAATCCTTGATTCTCCAAGAACAATTCCGAATGTAAATGAATTTCTTCGTCAACAAACAGCAAACAGGTAAACTTTTTACTTTATTCCGGGAATCTTTGACGAAACTTTGTAAGATTCTATTGGATCGCGTTCTTAATCGCTGCGAGTGAGTTTCAAATTCTTTATTAACTGCGCTTAATCAGCTGGAACAGACGGGAAGAGAAATTGCATTTCTTTCCTGTTGCTCGTCTGCAATAATGCTGTATTCGAAAGAGTACACTTCTGCGATCCGATTCTTTAAGCAACAATCGGGTAAAATATAAAATTGAACGATTCGGCATAACGATTCTAGTTATACATTTCGTGCGACACAATTGCGAACAAAAGGGAATAATCGATGGCCATCAAACTAAAAATTACTCGATAGAAACGGTGCTGCGAATTGTGTTAAAACTTGAATAATTATTCATTCAAGTCGGAACAATCGGAAACCATTTTTTCAACCGTAATTCAACCTTGATTTCTCACACATTTGCAGTACTTGCAAATGCGTGTGTAGAAAGAACACTGTTGCATTCGGACGAGAATCCATTAATTCCGAAAAAATTTGCTGAACCGTTGACTGTGCGTCGGCGCGCCAAGATGGCGGCTTTAACAATGCATTATAAACGCGTGCACGGTGTATATTAACAACACTTATCACGTCGCGGCGCTCGCGGCGAATGAAATATTGAACAACCCTCGGTTAATATCTTATTCCGGCGGCGCATTTAAACCGAAACAACCGCGTATTCCGGCGCGCACGAAATTTCTCTGATAATTTAATATTCCTAGATATTCCGATGATATAAATCACTGTATGAAAATGCACACTGATCGCAGCTGCAGTTACCAAGATTCTCCTACAATATGGATCATCAGCCACCGACTGGGACGAGGGTGGTGGCTACGGGGTTGCGGGCGAATTCCCTACGGTTTACGGACACTTGGAAAATTATCTGGTGCGCGTACCGGTTCCGCAACGTGCGCTTGAATAAATTAATAGAAGAATATCATCTGCGAGCGACCGAATATCATCTGTGCCGGCTGAACAACGAAAACAACGTCTTCCCGGGTAAGTTCTACTTGTCCGAGCGCGACGGTTTCTCCGATATGTAGATGTTTTCATGATTAAATATGGTGGTATCGAATCGATTACACTGTCCAACACGAGAGAAGTGGCGTCTCTCCGTCTTTAATCATTGTTCAAACATGTTTAAACAATCATAATGTATTAACCCCTAGCACTCGAATGGTGACTCCGAGGCACCAGTAAAAATGGCCATACCATTATTCAAAATATTGTTTACATTATTAAGTATATCGGCATCTAATTTTTTACTGAACAATTAGGGATAAAATCACAGGGAATGGAAATATTCTACCTAGGAAGAAATATTTCATTTTCGAGTTAAAATAGCTCCGTGTGCAAAGGGTTAATATTGGATATCACCGTGTTCGGGAAAGTCTACAGAATCTTTCGCCGTAAAGAACAATTCAATATCTTGTATAACATCGCAATATCTGTTTAAAGTTGAAAAATAGGTTTTCTCTTTTCAAAGTCATGTTTCTCAAAAACTGTGCGCGTAGGAAAAAAATTAAGGGCAGATTCCGAATCAGCGCAAAAAAACTCTATAAGGGACATCCAACAGTTACAGCGAAACATGAAAAAAAGTTGAAATTTGTTGGACAGTGTTATTAAACATTGATGTACGAGGTATTATATCAATTTCACATATTCGTACAGAGAAAAAAATTAACATAGAATGGAATTATTCTAGGTCGGAAGAAATGTTTCGTTTTCGAGTTAGGTTAATCGTTAGCGGTGTCGATCCGCGAAGGATCGTGCGAGGAACAATTTTTCCGACGGCTTGGGAGGATGGTTCGCGAGTTGCTGGAAGGAGCTAGCTGCAGGAATAAAAAGGAGAAGATCCGAAGAAAAAAAAAGAAGAAAGCATCCTCGACCCGCTCGGACCTCCGTGGCTCCATCGACCTCTATCCATTTTTCATCACGCTGGGATCGCATCGAGAGCCCGTACTTCACGGAACACGCGCTTCGATAACACGTGGCCCGTCCGCCAAGATAAACTGCCGTTCCTCCGCCGATGTATTGTGTGCGGAAGTGTGCGGAAGTGTGCGGAAGTGTGCGGCACAGGGGCGTAGCACGCGCCCGCCATGCACCACCTTCTGCGAAATTTAATTTCGCCGGTGTACCGTTCGTTTCTTCGCGATCATGCCTTGTCTTTGTCTTGGCCAAGAGCTCGCGTAAAAACTATTAACGAGACACACTGGCAAAACGGATAGAGGGGCGGAAAGGTGACAGGGGAAGGATGGCGGCTAAGGGGGTTGTAGATGAGAGTGGAGAAGAGGGGGATGGAAGCTCCGCAAGCTCGGTTGCGCCCTAAGAAAACCTCGGCGGGCCGGCTTATCTCGGCGCGGGGCCACCTTCCGGGACGAACTTTCCTTATCGCTTCGTTCATCGTCCTCATCGGGGGCTGCGGAGGGGCTGGAAGAAGTTTGCCTTCCGGATAACGAGGGAACCTTCTAAGCGAGACGCCTCCAGCGATTCGGCCAACTATGAAAACGCTTGCCCCGATCTAGCCGTGACTTCCATCACGATGAACCTTCCACCTCCCCCCTCGACCTCGCCTCCCTCTTATTCTTTTCCCGAACGAAGAATACTTCGATTGTCCTCGCCGCGGAGACGACACGCGTGAACCCCCGACCGTCCTCGGCGAAACCCCCGGGTTCATGACCATCGGACTCGGGGAAATGAAAAGGGAAATTTCTCGCGACCTACCCTGGACGCTTATTAAAATTAACCCCCGCCGCCGCGCACACTGTTACTTCGTTCTAATTAACTGGATGCGATTGTTAAAATATGCGTAATTTATATATATGTTAAATCATATATCGCATATATCTATGTTAAAGGAAGCGCACGCGCGCGCAGATCAGCGCTAGGAGAAGTAAGCGATTCCTTCTTGAGAGAATGTATAACTATGGCGTCAGTAAAGATAAAAGTGTGATAACGTGTATGGAATTATATAATTAATCTTAGCTTGGACGGAATAAATATTATTCGAGTTTTGTCGAAAAAGTAGCCAGGAGTTGCTATGTACATTTATTTCGGCGACCCGGATCCTCAATTCTTAACAGTGATATTTTGCCGAGATAATTAGCGTGATTCGGTAATTGCCACCGGACGCTGTGTACCATATACTCGCGTTCACGATCAATCGCGTGATTGGAGAAAATTTGTTGTCAACTTTTTTTTGTTTATCGTTTTTCAAGGTCGCCTTCAATATTTCGCAAATGCGAGGTGCGATGAAAAAGTAAGGTGACTTTTTGAATTTCGCTTTTAACACGTGGAAATTTACGCGTGCAACCCCGCGCACGAAATTCTTCCTCGTTCCACGGAGTCGATATCTAATTTAAAATTCCCGCACCGGCTGCTATTACGTTAAACCGCTTCTGGATTTGTTTCACTCCGGGTTCTTGTGTTACACGCGTGTAATTTCGAAAATTACCGCGTCACGATTTAGAATAGTTCCGCGTCCAACTGTCGAAACGCTGCTCCGCGATTCTCCTCCGTTTACCTTTTTATCGTTCGGGTCAGTTGGCGCAACAATTGAAATGATTGTAATCATTCGGAATACTTCTATATGTACGAGGTGTGATCGAAAAGTAAGGTGACTTTTTGAATTTCGCGAGACATCTACAGTCGATTTTCGTTTTCTTTTTTTTCGTATCTAAAACAGGACACCTAAATATCTCCTCTATCTCCGAAAATACAAAAAATGTTTCTAACGTAATCTAAATGGTTTCAAAAGACGAATCAGATGGAAGAATCGTTTTTTATAAATTCTAATTTTTTTATCGTTTTTTCAAGGTCGATCGTGTTTTTTTTTACGTATATACACACACTTTTTGTTGTTGCATGTTATAGCAAACATTATTGTGCATTCATTAATGTTTAATAGGACGACCTTGAAATGACCGCGAACTCTAAAATTTGCTAATTAATGCAGAACTTACTTTCAGCGACATTTCAGATTTCAAGGGTAACAGAAATTCGACCATGACTTGAACTTGTAAATAATCACATTTATTACTGCGATAAATGTTCGAAACGATGTCCTTCCGTTTTGGCCCCCTGCGACTTTTTCCTGCTCCCAAAACCGAAGAGACCCATGAAAGGACGGAGATTTGCAACGATCGAGGAGATAAAGACTGCATCGCTGGAAGAGCTCGAAGCTGTACCAAAAAGTGCTTATCGGAAGTGCTTCGAGGATTGGAAAAAGCGCTGGCACAAGTGAATTATATCCGAGGGGGATTACTTTGAAGGGGACAACATAAATATCGACGAATAAATCAATGTTTTTTGATAAAAATAAAAAGTCACCTTACTTTTTGATCACACCTACAATTTTGTACGCTTATCTGTTGGAGAAAAAATTGCTTCGTTGATTTTGCTTCAGACAAAATTCGGTGTAATCTTGTGAAAGCTGTCTCGAGACTACGATACGCATGATAAATACATTTTCGTACGGCCTGCTATGTAATAACGGTATAGAGATAATATTCTTCATTGGAAATGTTTAAGATACCTTCGGAGCTCATTATAACGAAAACTAAAAGATCACGTTCCGATACCTTGTCAGCCTTAATAACGTAGTACGCCGGGAACATTATTTCGTGCAATGTCGTCGTCGGTAATTTTAGTAATAAAAGAGACCGGCCGAACGCTTTTCATCATTGTTTTTAATTAAAACCGTGGATAATTGGATTACGCAGAACGCGCCGATCATTGTTCAACATTCGTGTACGCCCTGAGCTCGACGCATGTAGGCGTTTTATTATTAGCGCATCCGCGAAACAAATAAACACGTATCCGTCGAAGAAAAAAAGGAAGTTAATAAATCCAGGAAAAGCGCCACCGCGAATGGAATACAATTAATTATGTTTCGATTAATCGCGATAACCGGAGAAACTCGAAATTTTTGCTTGCGACTTTTATTCGCGCTCGGATAGGCGGAGAACGTGTCTGGACATCGATGCGCTAATTAATTAATTGTTTTTTCACGCCAGCGTACTTCGTCGTCGCGTATAATCGTACATTAATTAGAAAATTATCGTTTTCTGGAGGGGAACAATAATAGAACGCTTTCGACGCAAAATTCATTACGCTGTAAATAACTTCGAAACTGTGATTCATTATTCTTGTACACGACTGTTCGACTTTTCTGTTGTTCAACTTTTCATATTATTTACTATCGATCGGTAACGATATTCGCCAGGAAACATGGTTAGAAAATTGAACGGCAGGATGTTAGGAAAATGTCTGTTGTTACTTTTTGGATCACCGGATTATTTATGGAGCTTGTTCGAACAATTACGGAGGCAATGAAACGAACGTATGAAGTATCGGAACGTCACGAATGTTAATCGAAGAGGCTCTCCGCAATTACCCGGCCTGTCGTAGTGGAATTCAACCGGATCATAAAACTCTTAAATCAACGGGGCAATTAAACACCGGAGAAGGGTTCATTATCTACGAACGCTCGCGCCCGCGCCATTACCGTTGAGTCTCAGAAGCGCGAATTACAACAGAAAAAAAAGAAAAAAGAAAACGAACTCTCTTTAGTCTTCCTCACGAGATTGAAAAAGAGAATCGCTAATCCGTTCTAATTCCCGGGCTGTTCGATCTCCGCACCCCGTCATCCCCCGTTCCAACCCCTCCCCCTCGACAACCCATTTCACTGGAAACTAACGGACCTCCGGATTTCACTCGTCGTCTGGCACATTCGTTTTCAAACGAACCTCTCAACTCGACCACCAAAGTTTTCTTCCTTCGGGACAATCGACGGATTCTTTTTTATCCTCGTCCACGAAGAAGCGAAAAGTCTCCCGCGGAACGCGTCACCGGATCCAGACGTTCGATCGCGTAATTAGACATCGACAACCACGGACAGATCCATTAGTGTCTTACAGGCGTGCTTGATTAATTCAATCCGGCCGTGACGCGACGTCTGCCTGGTTCGATTAAACTTCCAGGCCAATTTGCAAACGCTTGAGCACGTCGTGCACGAATACTTTCCGCGCGAGAGATATCGTTTACGAACAGTTTGCCGACGCGCAGAGCGCTTTCCGAAGAAAAGTTATGTGCTCCACATACGAGAAATACAATACGTATACTTTCGAACTAGTGGGTTGTCAAATCGGTTCAACAAAAATATGATTTCATTAGTTTTTATCACGAAAATCACAGATTTGAAATCGGCGTGGCAAAATCCCAAGGAGCGTTACTCGGGGAGGAAAATTAGAGACCATAAATTCTAGCGTATTCTCTGTCAAACACATCGTTGAAGAGTTCACCGAGACTAGCCGTTTTGCAATTGGCAAGAAGCATCGATAATTTAAAAGATCTGGGGTATTCTTTTTTAACCTCTCAACTGCGGAATTTAGTTTTAAAAATCCCCGACCGAGTGCGGAAATAAAATCAAGCGACGACAAGTATGCACGTCGAACGCAGCGCAAACGGTCCTATTATAAATTTTACGAAAAACGAGGAAGGATTACATTTTTATTTGATAAAAAATTAACAATTCATTCGTGAAAAGGTTATTGTTGTTGCGCCGCGATAGAGTTCTGGATTGACGTGTATACACGTCGAACGCAGTTGACCGGTTAAACAGAATCGACGAAGTAAAAACCGCGAGAAGCAGAATCGCGCGAGGTCCGCCGACACCCTCTCCATTTAAGGATGAATTCCGACTTGGTAATGGGTCCGCGTAAACCGTCCGTTCTTTTTCAATTTCACAGATAAACATGGCCGACTGGTTCCGCTAAACACAATCGACATCCGGCCGATATCAGCCAGCAATTACGTTATATCGAGTTTTCCGGTGTCCAGTAATTTCCTCCCGTTGGACGAGAGCGCATCGGTGCTGCTTCCGTAACATTTTTAATTACCGGCCTGCTACCGTGGGCTAAGATCTAATCGATAGCGGAGTTGTCCAAGTATTTATTAATCGGCTTGACGGCGGAACCGGGTTGATCACGGCAGAAACGGAGCAAGAAAAATCGAATTAACTTCTTATTATCTCGCCCTGGTTCGCTGTGATTATCTTTCATTAGTATCTGCCGTTTCCTTTTCTTGTCCCGGAGGCTCTCTCTTTCTCGTTCTCCTCGTAGAAGAAACGTTGTCTGCCACGGGGAACTCTGTGTTCCCGTATTTTCTCGATTATCGATAATAATTCTTCGAATCGACCCTCGTCCTCGTCATTAGTGCGATCTTCTAGCGGAATGTCCCGTACCACCCCGTCGCCGTTTCCGCCCGGTTATCGACGATATTCCTTCGAATTTCTCCGTCCACCGTGTCTGTATTACGTCGCATTACCGCGAAATTGCAACCTTGTCGGCGCGAGTCGCTCGTAATTCTGATTCTGATTTCCTACAACGTGCACGGAATGCTCGAGACCCCCGGCCACACCCGTAGATATCACTCGAAATAACCACATTTCTTCGCCGAGTTACCGGAACGGTAGCACCGAAACCCGGACACGCGGAAATATGTGTTTCTTTTAAATGAATTTACTGTCGCGGTAGCCACCGCGAACTTATTGGGCCGAGAGGAAAATACTTTTCGTCCCGAGATCCTCCTCTTTCCCACCTCGAAACGGACCTGGAGCACGTATCATTTAATTCCGGCCATTTTCTCTTCTCTTCTACGCTTCATTTTTTTCAGAACGTCTTGCCGTTCATATTTTAGCACGTCCGAACAGAATCTTGCCAGTTAAAAATGTAGAAAAACACAATTCAATTGTAAGTACTTTGTAATTCGTACACGAATTAAGTAATTAACGCGTCTGTGATATTCTATCTAGATGTTCGCAGAAAATTGTTCCGGCCACAGGCGAGACGGCGGCGCTTTTTATTTCGCGAATCAATTTCCCACTAGTTCGGGAACGGAGATAAAAATGGTACCTCCGCTTCGCGCGTCTCGCCCCGATGATAAACAACCGCGAAGACGAGGCAGAGCATTGTAAATCGTAAAATTCGCGAAGCTCATCGCGAATAAATTCACCCGCTGTCACATTTGTACTCGTCGGCCCTGTACAAACGCGCGAGCGTAACCGCGTGCGCGTCCGTATTGTGTCTACTCTCCATCATGCCATTTAATTTTTAATTCAACGTATTCGGGGTTATCGGCGAGTTGGCTCGATCCGATAGAACGGACGTCGCTTTTAGAGAGAATCGGCGAATGGCTGTTTTTACTTTTTAATCGGAAGCGTTTGTAGTTCATTTTCCATTGAAATATTATCGTATGACGACCGCGTCGAATCGAAATGGAACGCTGAAATCGAGCCGAAAGTTTTTATTCTTTGGTTTTCCATTTTGTTGGAGACGAGTAAGTGTCCGGTGATTTATTTCCACCAAAAGAATGAGGCATCTTAACACATTGCCGACCCGGTGATTATTGCATAATTTTATAAAATCTATGGTACATGGCTAAAACACTTTTTAATGGAACCTGCAAGCAATTTTCGTTGCGAACTAACATGTCACCTTCGATAATGTCATCCAACAGTTTCATTTATCACTAGGTTTACGGAGCTCTGGAAATAACTATTTCACATTATTTTATAAACGCAACAAGCACGTGTGTATCCAAATTGTTGGCCATTTATTCCAATAGTATATACCCAAAGAAATAAATTTTATATTTTAATCTTAATAATTGCAAATTAAGAATATTAGAACCCGTCATTGTGACGGGTCCCGTAAACCTAGCGTTAAGATCGCAATGTGAAAGAAAATTTCTATGCTTTCTTTTGGTACAGCGGAATCATTGAAAATCGTATTAATAGGCTTTCGGTAGGCGAAGTGTTAGAAATTGAGAAAGATCAAGTTCACCGAATAGAAATTCGAGCGACGTCAAACATCGTGAAAACTGAATCCATCAATTAACGCGAGAAGGAACCGAATAAACGGAGGTACAAAGGTCAAAGTGGACTCAGAGCCAGCGTCGTCAAGTCATCAAGCCCCTCGAGCTCCCCCGGGTTACCAAGGAAGGAGCATAATTCGTAGCCGCAAGGAAAAAATTCGCGAGGGTGTGCACTCGTGTGGACAAGCAGCATAAGTCGGCAAAGTTCTCGCGGCTTCTCGTCGAGTCGTTCGTGCGCGAGCGGACCTGGAGGGTTGGCACCGGAGTCGATTAGACTTCTGACTTCTCTTCGTTTATTTCTCTAATATCTTGTTTTTTTTTTATTTCTCCACCTACCGCGCTTCGAAAGAACAAGGGAAAACAAGGTCGTGTTGCTCGCGTCATAGAGATACCCGCGCCCCGTCACTTGACCGTGACAATTGAAAACTGCCTCGCGCGCGAAAATTTCGCACTTCGAGAACTCCCGGGGGTGTGTGTCGACCGTTCGTTTATAGACGCGCGGAAAATTTTCCTCCCTACACGCGAGATATTCCGACGTCTCGTGGAGGAAGACAGCGACGAGAGTTCCAGAAAATGTTTCTCCAGATCCCGGCCACCGGTGTTTCTAAAACAGCCGAGATATTCCGAGGAAATCCTCCCTCTGCGAACAGTAAATTCTTGCCCGCTGCCTTTTTTCAACACCGCGGGCTGCTGCCTTACTGTCCGAGATACTCCGTAATTGGTAATCGAGTGGGCGGTTACAACGTTCGAAAAATCTCGGTTAACAAAATGCTTCTGGATTTTTTAAAACGTCGATTTTTGCGACCGAAAATTCGGAAATAATTCACTGTCGCTTTTGCCGTTCGGTAGAATGTTCATAAATTTTTTCGCAATTTTTTGATCGCAAGAACGGAAGAAACAGAGAGAAGAAACATAATTCGTTAAACAAATCTTGGTTACGATATTTGCGATATCTCGACACGTTCCAACTGGACGTCCGTGTTGGTTTAACCAATCTATTAATTTAATGAATCTACACATTAAAATCCGGATCGGCGAGAATTCGATTCCGCAGAGTCGACGGGCAATAATTTTCGGTTCGCAGTGCAAGAAATTTTTATTTCGAAGACCCGGTTAACGAGAATCCGCGCGAAATTCAGCCCCGTCGATTTACGATCGTCGCGCCCGATGAAATCCAGAACACTCACGCGCACGCCGCTGCAAATTGCATTTAATGTCCGAGGGGTTGAATTGGCTCCGGCGCAAAGGGAAAAACCAGAGAAAATCCCTCCGAAGAAACCCGTCTCTCCCCATCTTTACGTACCTATCCGGCTCGGAAAAATTTTCTGAAAAATTTTGCGCCTCCGTTTTCCCTCTGTCGTCGTCGCCGACGAACGCGAGCGGAGAGCTCGCCAGCCATTATCGATTCCGTTGGATGGCAAGATGGAAATTCGGGGAAATCAAGACCGACAGCACCGGGACTTTAATTTTCACGATTACCGCTTAGGGATGACTGTCTCGCGAACCGTACGGTTTTTAAATACCGCGGAAACCCGGCAGAAGATATTTTCCAGCGCTCTACGGCCCAACCAAAAAATTCAAACCAGTCAAACGTTTCAACGTCTTTCATATTTTTGCCGGTAGCTTTTGAACAGAATATAATATAAAATTTCTTTACGGTTTTATACAATTTTCACCAATTTTCTGCTCTCAGTAAAAATTATTCAAGATATTTTTCGAAGCGTAAAGCGCGGTTAAATTTGTAAATTTCTACCTTCCGTTTCGCAAAACGATTTTCTCAAATTTCTCGGTCGGGGAATAAGAGACTGACGCTATCAATTTGGCAAAATTCTCGATGTAAGAAAATAATTTGGGACGTGACGCACGCGTGTTTCAGAGCGGACGATTTCTTCTGCGTGTATAAAAGTGGGACAGAGATTAGAGTGGAGAATGATCGAGAGAGAGAAAGAGAGAAAGTGACGGACGCGCGTACGGTTGTAATTCGTAGAGTGTATCCACCGAAGGCGACATAAAAGCGGATTCGATTGAACGAAAAAAGGTGGAAAAATACATCGCTGGAAAAACCAGATTTTTATCCGGTCCGATCGTCGCTCGATGGGCGAAACCAATCATCGCGCGAAACTTGTATCACGGTTATCGGAACGTGTCAGCCGTGTTACTAATTGCACGTTGCGCGTTGTTCTGTCTAATTCTCGCGCTCTCTTTTTTTGAATAATTTAAACATCGTAACGAACTCCCGCGCGCGACAAATCATTTAGAACGTAACCGTCTCTACGCAAACGTCTCGCAAGGAATGCGAAGCGTTTTCCGAAATATTTTCCAGATATGTTTCACGACGAGATAAAATGCCGGAATTTACGTGCGCGTTCAGCTGCGTTACCGGAACGTGCTCTTTAATTTTATAGTTTTTTTTGTACACATTTTTAATGTCCCATTAAGCGACGTTTTACTCGAAACGCGTAACATAATTACACGAGTTATGAGATGTACACACGTTTGGCAAGTCGTTAGCAGATTCGTTATGATCGCAAGATTTTTAAGAAGAAAAAAACAGAAAATCTGATGCATTTTTCATCTCCAATGAAATACGCGCCGCGTATCATCCCGAATAAAAAGTGGAGGATTTTTATATTAAAAATTATAACATTCCTACGTTTTTATTTGAGATTAAATTAATTGGGGCAGGCCGTTCTAACAACAGTGATATTTCTCCGGGAATCAACATTCATTTTAATGATTCGGCGTACTTTCAACGAGCGAGTTTGAATTGTATTGAAATATACAGTGACCTTTCCACGATTCTCTACCATTGAAAACGTAATTAACCAGAGAACTATTGTTCTGAAAAAATCGAACCTATTCGAACATAAAAATGTTTCATACAGAAATTCGAGTGTTCCTGTATTTTTTTCATTTTCACCGGGACTTCGCGGTTAATTTTGCAGGCGGTTTGAAAATTTGTGAAATAAACATTGGACGATTCCGATCGCGTATCGGCGTGCACCCGGTTGAGTTAGAGAATAAGGAGTATCGCTATTCGGCGGCGTTTCCGGGCGGGGAAAAAGTGGCGGTGTTAAAATAAACGAGCGATGAAACGTAATAAAACAGTGGACGGGCGCGGCAAGTTGACCCGGTGAAAATGAATGGAGGAATGGGAAACAAATACAGAAGGTGTGCGCGCATGCTGGCGACATAAATCGCAATCACAGTGGCCGCGAAATAAAAAGTAAAAAAAGGAGAGGAGCACGGTGAGAGAGGGCACCGGTAAGTGACCTCGACACAGCGTAACTTTTACCGGTCTAATGCGCAGCCATAGTTTCTCATTTTCGGGAAATCAAAACGTATGTAAAGTTCGGAACGACGCATCGCGAGCCTTGCATCTCGTAGATTTGCATTGAAACCGACGTTCTCAACGCGATAACGTTCGAGCATACTCGAAAGAAAAAAGAACAATCACGCTGCCGGCTTGAAAAGTAATTACCGCATCGAGTAAATAAACGAATTTCCAGTTTGCCGGAAACTTTCGATACGCATACATGCGCGGTCGATTCTGTGAAAAGTTTGAAAATTGAAACGAATCAGGAAATAATGGGATCAAAGTCAGAGACATCGAGCATAAAATTACCCGAGATCCTGTTATTTGAAAAGTGGAAGGACGAAATTCGATTTACGAAATTGGACGTGTACCAAAATCCGGAACTCCTTATTTCGCGTGGTCAATCCATCGAAAAATATTAGCAATGAATTTTCTTCGAACGGTAGCATCGCGACGGTACGGAGCGACGCATGAATAAAATATTGGCCAATTACGAGGACGCGGTGCCTGCCGTCTTTCGTCTTCGGTTTTCGAGCGTTTTCCGTTTCGAGGTGGAAGGTGAATCGAGGAAGAACAATACGCGCGGTGGCAGGTATCGATCCGGCAGTGGAAACATCAAAATTCTGTAATTTAAAACGGCATCGTGCACGCGTTCGATAACGTTTACTATTTTCGCTCGCCGCGCCGTTGATACCTGGTGCGACACTCCGCGCGTGGTCTTCCAAATTAGTTTTTTTTTCTCATAGCCGTATATTTTTTCTTTTTTTTTTTATTTTGGTTCGTGCCTTTTTTCCGAGGCTGTTGGATGCCCGATGTCACCGTCGAAACGCGTGCGCAGGAAAATACGTTATTTACGTGCGGGGATTCATGGCCGCGATTTCGCAGTGTTGTCGAGCCGCGAAATTGACGCCGGGGAAATATTCATACTCTCACTTTGTAGTCGCTCGACAAGGAAATAATGTCGACGGTAAATTTCAGCTCGTTCCTGCGTCCGCACGTTCGGATTTTCAGCAATGTTCGAATCGCGTTTCGATTCTGCCTGTTTTCCTGTTTATACGGAATCGAACGTCGTGTACCCTGTAATCGCACGTATTATCTCATTGGACACGGCAAACTGAAAAATACCTGAAACAGGATAGCGTAGGATGTGGAGCGCGGGGTCGACGACCCCCGATGCGTGTATGTGCGAGTGACAACATACGACAAGGTTGTCATCGGGCGTCGCGAAGGAGTCGTCGTCGGCCGTTGCGAAGGCGAAAAACGCCCCGCGACGCTTAACCAACGACAATTCGAAAAACGACATCGATCTATGACATCTATGATAAAGAGTCGTACAGAGCAGTCGATCGTAGAGAATTGGACAGAGCAGATGAGAGAGCTGAACAGTGTGGACGAGAGAGCGAGAGAGTACTCTGTTGCGCGAGTTGTACAATCGTCAACGTCCTTTCCGTTGATTGTAATAAATTGTCTGTTATCGTTCGTATAGTCGAGTCAATTTGTCTCGTCCGAAGTCAACGCAATTCCATACGCGGCGACGACCAGATCCTACAATGGTAATAAACAGTTTTCAGGTAAATTTTCATGAGCCTTGGTATAAAGTCCGCTGATATATTAAGATAAATTTTTGGAACGCCCGAAAAATGTTCTGGTTATTTTTCATGCGATTTTGGGTTTTAAATATATATATATATATATATATATATATATATACACGCATGTATATATAACAGTAATGAATTTGCGGCGAAACGTCCGAAATTTATGAAACGCGTCCGAAAAATACGCACAACACGGCAACTGCAATATTTTCTACAATGCAAACGTATAAACGTAATAAAACAGAGAGTAGCTCGTCACTATTTATGTGCGGAGCCTGGAAAAATATTTTTCTATCGAACAATAGGGGCATTATTCAACGTTGTCGCATGTAATGGACGATCGGACAAATTTTAACGCGAGTTATGTACATAACAGTACATAAGTTTTGAAAACCTTAGTTTAAAAAACCATTCAGAGAAAAGATCGTCATTGCTTTGAACAATGTTTTAACGAAATCCTTGTAAATTTTCAAGATGCAAGGGAACTGCGTCGCACGCGAAATTCTACATCGCGGAGGTTCAATGTGCGAATCGAAGATCGAATTAAACAGTAATTCGGGAAGAACAGTGTGCCCGAATCTGGGTCGTGGTTCGAGAGGGGTCGCGTCTTATTGAAATGCGGGGTACGAAACTGATATTCGCGATGTCGCTTCCTGACGAAGCCTTGCCGCTCGTAAAATATCCTTTTTCCTGACGGTCCAGCAGTTTTCTTCGAGCTGGCAGATGGGCTATTATTTGCCGAAAGTGTTATTCTAGTCCCGCGGCGTGATTCGAATACGAAATTCGTGATCGTGAGTCGCGAGTAGCACACCGAACGCTCTTACGTGTAGAATCTGCAAGGGTGGATACACGGCGGAGGGGAGGTACACCTAGAAACAACGAATCCGACGAACACCAACGCGGTCCCCTTTGCCCGGAAAGTTTACCATCCCGATCGTATCCTTTTTTACGCAGGATGATTCACGGCACAGCCATAATTCCGTAACTGTCGAGCGAAGTGGACCGACGTATCCAAAAACTGTTCGCGGAGACCGGGCTCTAAAAAGATTCTTTTTAGGGGATTAGAGGCGTAACAGTCCGGAGGAATGTTGCACCCGCGGAGAAACGCGATTTCGCTCCCGTTCTTCGACGACCCAGATATTCGACCCGCAATTTTCGGTTTAGGAGCTCTCTCTTCGCCGGTTTCGCTCGCTTCGCTCCCAGCGAAGGAGAAATAAACAATCGCGCGATACTTCGCCGGGCATACATCCTCCTTTTTTTATGGATCCTGCGTCAATGCTATTCTTCCCGGAGACGCGTCTTTCTTTTATATTAATACAATATTTTACGAGCCCTCGGCCGAATTGCTCGCACGTCCTCGTTGTCCGCCCTTTCGAGACGTTTATTCTTACAGAGAAGCGGTACATACTACACATATATAATATTATCATTTGAAACGACAAAATTAATCAAGCCTGTTCACGAAACAACGTGGAATAAAATCAGCTGGTGGTGAAATAAAGTCTTCTAGGTTTTGAATTGTGGCTGTCCGGCGTGAGAATGAATTTTTTTTATAAAATATGAATCTACCTATCACCACGTTGTTATTAACAATTCGATCAAACAATATGCAACAAGATACTGTACGAAACAGTACGGAAAATGTTTCGCTTTTTTGCATCGACGAAGTATTAGCTTGAAAGGAACGTTCTGTCGCATTTTAAGGAAAACGTTTGAATCGATTCATTAATATATATGTTTAACATCATTCGATGTTATAATTTTGCATTATCTGTTTATAACAAATAGCTTCCCAATCGCTCGCCAGCAACATGTGTTTTTGATTGCAAAATTATCTGCTTATTTCAAATACGACGGAACTACCCCTCCAACCTAATAGAACAGAAAGAACAATATTTGTTTCGGGGCAATTCGTTTTTCGAAACTTCTCCGACCGAGAGAAGCAGCAGACAACAACGAAATCGATACGGAATAACATCGCATCGTTGCGGATGCCCACAGCAAGTAGAAACTCCGAGCACTGGTCAGACCAGTCGAATTGGATTCAGTATCATGAAGCTCGATGAATATTCAAAATCAATTTCCTCGAAAATGGAGGTGCACGTAAACAAAGTTCATTCTAAATTTCGGGATAGCTTCGCGCACACCTCTTCGATACAGTATCGCGATTCTGAATACACCGTATCTCGTATTAAGGGAACCCTGAAATACAGGTCGCGGTAGAAAACAAATTCGTAGAGTGTAGTTTTTGTAGATATAGATGGTTTGTAGTTATAAACCAAAGTAAGATTAAAAAATCTGATTCTACGTTCCAGTCGAACGAAACTGACTTTCAAACTCGCCGTAAAATACAGTGGATAACAAAAGTAAGTTAACCCTTTGCATTCGGAGCTATTTTAACTGAGAAATTAAACGTTTCTTCGGATCTAGAATATTTCCATCCTGTATGATTTTTTAAATTTGGTGGATATGAAATTGATGTAACACCTCGTACAATACTTAAATGTTGAGTAATTGATTAGACACCGACAGATCTAATACCGTAAACAATATTTTAAATAATGGTACAGCAATTATTAATGGTGCCACAGAGGCGTCACTCGAGTGCTGAGGGTTAATGCCCAGTTCGTACGGTATGTAAACGCCACCGTGACAAAACGACCGAAGAAATTGTGTCGATGTTTACATATATTTGAAGGCCCGGTCTTCTTCTACATCGTGACTATTTCAGTCTTGCTAAGTTCATCGAGGAATTAACATGAAACGCGTTCTTTCTACAGCGACACAGGAATAAGCATTCCAAAAGTATGTTAAATCTTACTTTAATTATCATTTTATCCTTGACGAGTAGAGTATTACCTTACTTTTTGTTATCCACTGTATATTGTATTGTACATACGTATAACCACAAAAACGAAAAATTCAACGAACGTTCACGCACAACACAGCCGTTCCGCGTAGATCGATCGTTGTGCACCGGTACGTGGAAAGTCGACGCATTTAATCAATAGCTTTAATCGTATTTCCCATTGAAAGGTGCAACCGAATTACGCGGCGGGACGCCATTAAAAACTTTGGATCGCGTCGACGCAGGTGGAACACAGAGGTCCACGTTAAACGTATCATTGGTGCGGTTCGATCCACGATTGCGGGGGTCCCAGGGCGAAGAAAACAAAGCGGAGCGACGGGTAACACGCGGGCACGCTCGCCGGGGGCTATCGCGAACAATTTCACCGAGGCGGGAGCAGCGGATGGGCAAAAAGGAAGGGGAAGGGAGAGGATAGAGGGGCCGGAAGCGGCGAAGAATGGTTTCCGGAACGGCAGAACTTTTAATTCCGTGCATTATCACTCTCCGTTGCGCAGGATATATCTTTCGTTACCCTCTCTCCACCTTTCCCCTAGTTCCGCGTTTCTTTTTTCGCTTGGTTTCTTATTTTTCTCCTCTCTCTCTCTCTCTCTTTCTCGCCGGCGTGTCCGTTCCTCATTTCCCTTTCCCAGCGGGAAAACGCCGCAAGTTTGCCGGAATGAACGGCAAGTTCCTCAAAGTCTGAGGTGGAGCGCGGTTCCTCGCGGCGCAAAGGGGATGGAAACACGCCGGGGGTTAATCACGAGTTCGCAACGATGCGTTTCACCCTCTCAATCGCAGCAGACAGGAACGGGGAGGGGGATAAGAGCCGCTCCGCCGTCCTTTGCGTTTTGATCCACACCCCTCGTATCTTCTCCCCTTCTTTCCGGTCCGCGTTCCCTCCCTTTTTTTCTTCCACCACTTATTTCTCTCTCTCTCTTCGTACCTCTCTCTTCGTACCACTCGCGCCGGGGCTACCGTCTAGAGATTCCCTTTTCTCTTTTATTAGGACGTTATCCTTCTCCGAGACCGTTTTTTCCTTATTTTTCGGCTGCTCCTGTCTGCTCCGCCTTTAGCATGCTGCAGCTAGCTGTGCTACTCGCGAGATCCAGCAACGTTACTCACTGCGCTGACCCTTTAACGCGTATTATACAAGAATGTAAGTGCTCGCGTTATTAGGACGGAGAACTCTTCGGGGAGCTGCTCTACATTTTTCAGAGGATACGCGTGGCCTGTGCTCGCTGTGGAAATTCGCGGAATTGTTTACGTTCGGCGACGCGAATACTTCGGTGATACAAATTCTATCGGTGTAAATGTTTTTTTTTAATCATGTTTTACAGATTTCTTTGTCGCAACTCGCGTCGTAACCCACGCGCGTTACGAGAGAATTATACGATCGCTTGAATCGAGGGTGGCTAATCGAAAGCCGTTTTCAGAATTCATTCCTTCCGGACGATTCATCGATCGTCCGTTTGTTCATCCCGGAAGAACGTCCAGGGTTAAATACAATTTCTCACATACATTACCGGGGAGTAGCTCGACGGATGAAATCGAGGGTGGGTAATCGAAAATCTTTTTGAGAATTGGTTCCCTCGGAACGATAGTTTTATCGATTAGGCACACGGCGATCCTCTTGGCGCGGCCCTCTTTTCCACCGTCGTAGAAAGTGGAACGATTCGAGTGGGTCGTGCGACAGAATTTCTATCGACCACGCTTTTTACATCGACCGGATCGATAGCGATTGTTTGAACTACAGTTTCTGCGAGAACTCCTTCGAGTCGGAAATCCTCAAAGAGGGATGTTTTGCAAACGGTCGACCGCAATAAAGGGAATTGGCTCGGAATTAGTATCCCGGGGAATTTTCTGTTAGAATTTCCTGTCCGGTCACGGAAATCGTTGTTTAGGGAGATTTTCCATCGGGCGTGCGTGTGCGTATTATGCCGTATACTATTCGCGGGGAATTGAAAGATGTTACACACTCCTACATATGATTTTATGTCATGTCTACCCCTCAGGGTTTGTTATAGAGGCCGAGAGGGTACGCGACTCGAAAAAATAACCAACCGATACATTTTTCGTCGGATATATCTGGCAATCATAAAAGCAGGGGAAACTGTTCATTCATTGTCTACTGCGAAACTTGTTTTGACAACCCGTGCGCGCCGCGCGCGAAACAAAGACGCGATTTGATAATAGAAAAATAGTGAAACTCGAAATTTGGGCAGCGCTGCCGAACATGAGACTCCATTTGCGTTCAACCCCTTAACGAACCAATTAATCATTCAAAAGCGGTCGTTTTTCCACCAATTTTTTAATTCTCTGCTTTTTTAAAATAGAAAAGAACGTTAACAAATCTTGAAAAAACACCAGAAAAAATGTTGTTTTATGCGAAATACGAGTTTTTACGAGAAATTTATTCGAGTATATTCGATCCAACGAGTAAAAAATCGATTTCTTAAACCCGACTTAACTCGGGCGAGTGCGCTAACAGGTTAATCGAATATCGGGTGATAGAGAAACATACAAAAAAGATTTTTTATCAAAGAGATTTCAAACTAAAGTCTTTGGAAATTCAGAATTAGATGCAATTAACTTACCGACGGTCGTGCAACGAATTCGAATATGAAATTTGTAGGACTGAAAAGTAGGTCGGATTATCGTGCGTCAAAATGTTCGCAAAACTCGGACGCCGCTTCCTTTTAATATAAATAATATTAATTCATTTCGTCGAATGATTTACAATTAAAAAATTCCGTCGAATTATATTTGAAAGCGAAATGTGTGTCCTTTCTTGAAATTCGCGAAACATATCCATACGCTGATTTAGTGGCCCGATTTGCGCCATAATGTTGCTTCGCGCCAGTCCGATTTTTCCATTCATAAAGAGCAATTACGCATCAAAAACGTATAATCTGCCGCGATTCGCTCGAAATTCAAACGACACAAAAGGTTTATTGTGGATTTATCAGAGCCGAGGCAATCCGTGCGGATTACTTAATTACGGAATCGAATGACTGTCGGGAAAAATGTTTTAAAGATCTGTGTGACACATGATCCAACCTAATGTTATATTCTTTTACCGGAGCTGTTGTCAAATTGCACTGAAATTCGAACAGAAATAACATCAAAAGTACTATCTAAAAGTGATATCTAGATTACATTTTTATTGACAACATATTGTGTCGATTAATACGATTTCAGTCAACAACAGTTTATTTAGCTTCAATATTTTCGAGCGAACAACCAAATGACGATTCGTCGTCCAACGCGAAGAGTATTTTCACGGTTTAGTTAATTGATTGCGGTGCTTTTATTAATCAGCTATTCATGCAAAATAATTCATGACCATTCCTTCGTAAGTTTGTCGAACGTTTACAAACAATGAAAAACTATTCCATTTACGAGGTGTAATTTAAAACAGTGAGACCATTAGAAAAATGTAAAAAAATTCTATTGTATTATTTTCAACCTACAAAATACATTAAGAAGTTTGTCGCAATTCAGGCAGATAATTTGATTTCGCATAAATTTTCTGTCTGCTAATAGTTTTACTTGTACTTTAACGGTCTACGTTGCAGGAATTGCGTGAAATTTAGTAACGCCGAGTGTGATTTTACAGTTGCCGGGGTGAAACAATGATCGCCAACTCAATCGAAATGGGCGGCACGTAAGTGAATCCGTTTCTTGAATATAAATTCCGTCGCTGTTTCGCGAACCATATTTTTCGAATATTAAACTCAAATGCCCTCTCATATCAACGACGTCCGCGTAAAATTCATTTCTCATTCGGAACGCCCGCGCCCGGGGAAAAAAGGAGCGAGCGAGCAAAATTCGATGCAAAAAATGCATGTCGTGCGGCAGTGAGGCGCTGATAAAAAATATTTTATGCGTCGGACTGCGTCCGCGCTGTATTATATCGGATCTGTTCGAACGAAAAAATATTATAAAATCCCTTCGAAACGTCTACTTTTCTCTCCACCCTTCAAATTTTGCAAAACTGCAGGGCTCGGCGATCCCGCGGTGAATTTTTCGTCATTCTGAAACGGAATTCTTGAGAACTGTAATTACCGGACTGATTGCTTACATCAAAGGAAGCGAGGGCGTTTAACATTCGTTAATGAAAAATTTTTTTCTAACAGACGTGGAAGACGATTTTATACGCTTATATTAAAACTTGCACTTTAGTCTTGTTGTTCGTGCACCTGGAAAATACACTTGCCGGAAGTGCATACGAAAATGTTCGTCATCGAGAGTCTGTGCGATGTAACAATTGCATAAATATATTCATGTTGTGAAATGTACTACGATAAAAAGAATTTGTATTTACGCAGTGCATTAACTCTATCACCTAATTATACAGAGCGTGCTACCTTCTATTCGTTGCAACGTAATCTCTACACATGAAATGCAATTTATAAATATCATGCTTTGTCGTTGGTACAGTTATTCTCACGCGAACGATCGTGGCCGATGGCAAGGAATATATTTTATAACGATAACGAACCATATCAGTTCATTAACTGGGGGATTTTTATTACAATTCCAAAATAAAAAAAGCAGAAACTGGTATTTTGATCGGCGGTGGTAGGTTTAGCGTTACAAATTGTTCGTTGCACTGCAACCAGAAGCAATTTAATCGCCGATGGTCTACAGCAGGGGTGGCGTAAGAAAATTTTCAATAACTATTAAACCACGGAATTCAATAGAATTTGGTACGATGTTTGTTAATTTTGTATCTACAATGGCCATCGCCACTCACAATAACATTGCATTTGATTCCACTTTACAGAAATTTATCTAGAAAAATTAAAAGTTGCATGAACATTCGCGGTCTGTTTGACGCTATCGTAGTTCGGTGCTCCAATAAACGCGTGCCTTTTGAACTGGCGTAAATTAATGAATTTAGTTACAAGATTGAGTTATCTCTTTTCCTTCCCTGAGCGAAGCAGATCCTACCCCTAATTCTATTGGTTGGCAACAAAGTAATTTCGGTATTTTAAGGCGAAATAAAGCCCGAATTCGATTCTATCAATAAACTTTAACGAATAAGACATGGTCCATTCTGTTCGTTGATCTTCTGTCAAAACGAATAAATAAGAAAATTTGATTGATTAAAAAAATTGGGTTTTTTTTACTTTACCTTAACACTTGAAATTTTCTTTTACATTACAATTTTAAATGAAACTATTAGATGACGTTATTGGGGGTGATTTGTTAGTTCCCAATGAAAATTGCAGTTGCTATCGAAGGTTCCGTTGAAAAGCGTTCAGCCATGCACCAAAGATTTTTCAAAACGATGCAACAATCACCGGTCGGTAATGCGTTAAAATACCGAAATTACTTTCTTGTCGACCCAATGGTTTCCAACCGCAACAATGAACGTAGAAAAAGTGCCCGAGTGGTACGGCGGTTCTGAACTCGTACGCGAACAAAATTGACGCTCGGTACGTGACAGATTGGCCACCCCTTGTATACAGTAAATATGATCCAACACGGCAAGTTTCCGAAAAAAGAGTATCTCGACGAAGCGTAGGGAGTTCCGATAGAACTCGATAAGTATGTTAAACAAATGGCGGAAATTTCGGTGAACGTGTGCGTGAGAAAAATCCTAACGATACAAGGTCCACGTACGGCGAACTCTTCGTCGGTTCAAACAAAGTTCGCGAACTGCGCTCTCTTAGGACGTGTCTTCTAAATCAAACCTTTCCGGAGCACCCCCCTTCCCCCGAGGGTCACGCAGGTGTGGTTGTTTTCCGAATAAACGGGGCTCTGTCTCGTGACCAGGGGTTGCGTGACCCTGGATGACCGGGCTCCGGTGATCACGGCTGGGGCGAAGGTCAAAAGCCTAGGCTTGGCTCTGGAGACGGACTTGTAAAAACCGGGAAGGATCACAGTGAAACGTCCTGTTGGGCCGAGTCCTCGGGGAGCCATACATTACGTGCAGATCCGCCGGAAAGCGAGCGCAAAACACGACCGCGAGCCGAGCAAAGAACGAGAAATTAAGGACGAGACAAAAAGGGCCTGGGACAGACGATCGAACGATAAAGAGGGGTGTGGGAAAAGGGTGCCGGAGAAAAATGGGTGTAACAAGGTGAGAAAGAGCCGTTTGTACCTGTTCCGGTATCATGCACTCCACGTTTCAGAATTTGTTTTTTCTGTACGCGAGATTACCAGCCCCGTTGCTAATCTACGCAACGTTTTAACGTTGTAAAAGTAACAGTCGATTTTCGTTTTCTTTTTTTTCTTATGCCGGTACAATCGTCCCGAACATATGTTCACAGTTTCAGCTATACAGCATTTTTTGTTTGCTTGCGAGAAGCAAAAAGGTTAGAAGCGTTTTGCGTGTTCGGCGATTTTCTGCTGTCGAAAAAAAAATGGATCAAAGAATTTGCATCAAATTTTGTGTAAAACATGGAATTAAGTCCTCCAAAACACTTGAAATGTTGACGGTGGCGTTACAGTGGTTAAGTTATTTTGGCGAATAATGGTATAAAATGAGCTGCCGAACGAGTCAGTATATTCTTCGAAATGTTTGCGTGTAACGATTTTATAAGCATTTAACATATAATACCTACAGATGGCGCACCTGTAAGTAGAAATAGGAGGTTGTAGTCATCCACGTCATTACGAAATGCAGACGAAATTGCGAACAAATAAAATCACTGACGATGGATTGCGAATTAAAAGTTAATGTCGTGGATTGGGAGCTTAGAGTTTGCATATTAAATTCGTCTGTATTCTATAAATTGTAAAAAGCTGCACAACGTGAAAAAGATTACATAGAATAAAAATGATCCGGGTTGAAAGAAGTGTCACGATTTTGGAATTAAAATTGTTTGAAGTCCAAAGGGTTAAATATTTGATTGTTTTACATTTTTACACGCTAAACAATAGAAATGTGTATCTGCGGAAGAACCAATGGTGTGATCATGCGTATTATTGGGATTTCATTTGGTTGTCCCACTCAGTTTGTTAATCCTTTATGAATATTACGGTTGCCCCGCGTTATCACTCTGCTGAAAAATTATAATATAATAATGTACGATGGTTAATGGATGTTAGCTTTCCAACGTATAATGGACCAACGAAAATATGTATAATTACGTTGATATTGACTTTAGGAGAGGCTGCACACACATGTAAAATTCAGGTAAATAATTCCGATCGGTAAATATTAATTTTGGATAATCAACATAGGATTGAATATCGGGGGACATCGTCAACGTACAATAATTATAGTTGAATGAAAATCGACTTCCCCCTCCCCTCCTCTCCGAGACGCTTCGAGATGATGCGAACAATTGTACAACGTGACTGTGTATTTAATACGATTATTCGTTCAATGCTTTAAACTTGAAAAATTTCAGCGAGGGATTGAAGTACTCGATTCGTAGACTGCGGAATGTTCATGCAAATGTAGACTTTCATGGCCCGATTTACACAAACTGAAATCAACGAGGAATTCGTATATCCATTAAGGGTCCCATTAGTATGATTACCATATGAGTCTGGTGATTTACTTAATCACTCATCTTCGTCAGTCAGGAGAGCGCTTAGGAGAAGCTCGATTAGTTATACATTTGTATTGCATTAAGTAGTTCGAAAAGTGATTTCGTTTGTCGCGTAGAGATGGCCAAGTTGAATAGACGAGATTCAAAACTGTTGAAAGATTTTAAAAATCGAAGATGTCGATTCGCTAATATCATTAAGAGAAGAAATAACATTCTGCTTCTACGAAGAACGGCAACGATGCCGCAAGGGTAAAAATTGCAGCGCAAGAAAGAAAAAGTTCCGCGTTGTTTACGGAGAGGATATATCATCGAATTAACATTTTCTTTCGCTTTTTTCGACATTTTTTATGCGGTGCAAATTTGATTTCAAATCGCCGCGATTGGCGACTTGAACAAATCTGTTAGAATTCTACAGGATTACGAGATAAAGAACTTCCAAGTCGTTGCGGTACAGGATTATGAAAACCTGGATATTAAGTATTTATTCCAGAAAACTGAAAATACATGGGAAGCTTCTCCCTCGATCGCTGAAGTCCAACTGAACGACACCTAAAAAAACGTGTTTAACGTTTACCCTTGACAAGACCGTTTTATTAAGGAAACTTATTGTTAGATAAATCCTAAATACCTAATTTAACACTCCCGCTTCTTAAATAATTACATTTCTAAATATCTAATTTTTAACAAAATCCTATTGTACAATTTTACTGAATACGAAAGAGACACGCGCGCGCACAGTGGTCGGCTTTCTTTCCAGAAATGTGCAACCAAGGCCTAGAAGATGATGTTGCGGACAAGACCCTCTTGACTTTGTCGAAGATGCGATATTTCCTGGAAGTTGACACAAGGGTCGGAGAAGTGTCGGCGCGGATTCGTGCGGGGGTGGTTGCGTGTATGTCTGGCAGGCGGGGTAACATTTCACGCGGGTTCCCCGGAAGCGAAGTTGTAAATATTTATGCCGTCGGAGCGTGAGAAAATTCTGAAGTGCTCGGGCGAGCGTGCCGTAAGTGCGCCTCGAGATATCTGTCCGCTTGGAGGCCCCTCGCTCGCTCGCTCGCTCGCACGCCGAAAGAAACGGTCAGAAAAAGACGTTCACCAGGATGAAGATATATCGTCCGCGGAAGTTTCGAAACTCTTTCTGGGATCGCAACCGAGTGGAACGAGCCCCCCTGGACCTTGGCCTTTGACACCCCCGCCACCGGTTTCGACGATGAATGAAATCCTTCGGGAGCCGGGGGACCGTTTCGACGGTTTATCGCGCCGATCGTTTTGCACCGGTTTGCCCCCTATCTCACTCTCTCTCTTTCAGCCGATGTCCTGCGACCGGAATTCATTAATACGCCTTTTTTATCCGCTATCTCGGCTACCGGTGTTCGCGGGCCGGGTTTTGTACCTTGGTCTCGCGAACAAACGTCCAGTCAGGACCGTTTGTTTGCCGGGATCTGCCCACGAAACGCCCAGACCATTCTCGTCCCCCGAATACCGCGGGAAAAAGGGCTGCTCAGATGGACGCCCGTTCGCTGCACTTTGATGCACGCTGCTGCTGCAGTTCCGTGCCTATCGGTGCACGTTTCCAAGCACGGATCCTGGCTACGTTATTGTTCCCCGGATCAGGACTTGTTTGTCGATTTCCCTATTGTCGAGGCTCCGGGCTTACGACTAATTTTGTGGGAGGAATTACGTGGGTGCGTGGCGAGGACGCGTCGATGGGCTCGAATGGAAATTTCGGAAGATGGTGGAAGCCTGGAATAGCGGCAGCCGGTAATAGCAATTGCCAACCGATTCGGAGGCGTCCTCTACGGAATTGCAATTTCAAATTTATCATTTTGAAATTAAGATGAGAGCAATTTAGATCAAAGAAATTCACGAGACGGTAAATGCGAATCGCGTGTTGCTGTACCGATATTCAAAATATTATTTACATTGTTAAATATGTTGTTGGGTTTAATTTTCCAGTTACGGTAGCTCCGACCGCGGAAGGTTAATATCGAGTAGCGTATTATAATTAAGAACGCTTAAACTTTTCAGCGGAGCTTATTCGGCGCGTATCTAAAATACAACGGGACGCAACGTGGAGAGCCACCCGGGAAATGAAGATAAAATTAGAGGAATTAAGAAAAGCACAGCCCACAACGCGAGCATAACTAACTCCACTCCGAGCAATGACAAAATACATGCATACGTTCTATTCGTATTTACATAGAAAGCGTGAAAGCAGCCCACCTATTCGCATACGTGCCGCACACTCCGCGCGCATCCGTGTTTAATGCCCTACAATTATCATTATAATTACCGTTATGATTATTACGTAATTATTTATGTGGCCACATTATTCAACCAGGAGAGCACAGCTATTTTCGTTTTTTTTCCCGTAGACCCGTTTCCTTCGTAGCCTGCCACATTATTCGAAACTAAAAATATGCTTCGTTAACGAGTTACAAATGGTTTCGGCCCATTACCTAATGAAATTCCGACCATTCCGAATTGTGGTGGTGTAAATGCGAACCGAGTATGTTGTAAATGTACGATGTAATTTCCCGTGTCCAGTTCACCGCGAATAAATTATTTGTTTTCGTTCGCAAGAATGTGAATAATCGGCCTGTGCAGTTTTGCGCCATCGATTTAGGGTTGCTCGTATTCGGAGCAACCAACAAAGTAATTCAAAAAGACGCGGTTTCACGATTGAACGCACACGGGCCGCCGCAGAATGGTTATAACGACTCGATGTGAACCGAAGTGTAAAACAGAGGCAGGTAGGAGAAAGGTGAGGCGATGTATAAAGAAGGAGGAGCAGATTCGAGGTCTCATTATCCGTCGCGAAGAAAGGTGGTGGCCTGGGGCAAAGGGAGCCAAAAATTTCGTTCCTCGAAGGAGGTTCACCTGTCGCGAGTCGAGAACCCTCCGCGACGCGCCACTTCCGGCTGCGAATCTACTTAAAAGTTCCGAGGGCTCGCGAGGCGCTGACGAAGAGGACAAGGTTGCCGGGGGAAGACAACCGAAAGATGGTTCCGGTGCGTGAGCCGTGTGGGACTCTCCCACGGCGTGGATCAGAGTATCCGAGGGCTTCCTCTATCATGCCAGGTTTTATCGGCCCGCGAAAATCTAGCCTACCTATCGACGTCATCCAACAGCGATAATTAGACGTCAGCCAGACGCTCGCTGCACCTTAGACTATACAGTGCCGGACAAAATAGGATATTTGTACATATTACGCGCCCTGTATATCAGATATGTCCTTCAAAGTGTCCATATAGAATTGCAAGTTTGTATCTCGTACACGAAAGAAATTCGAGAAAATAATGTAGACACGTATCGATTTTAGTCGGACAAAATGATAGAACATTATTAAAAAATACAATTGTTCGAACAGAAATGTTTTGTTGAATTCCATATTAATATTTAGTAAAACCACCTTTTCGCCGTGTAACATCTACCGAGCGATTAGGAATTCATTTAAACAATTTTTTAATACGTTTTTGTCTCAAAAGACTCCAATTTCTAACGAAACTTTGTTTTAATTTCGTTACATCTTTGTATCGTTTTCCATTCTCGTAAACGTTTCTTGAAAGTTCTGCCCATATATTTTCAATAATATTAAGGTCGAGTGAACTCGAGGCATGTCACATTTTTAAAACTAAAATAAGTTTTAACGCATCTTACGGTATGTATCGCAGCATTATCCTGTTGAAAAATGAACGTACTGCCTGCGATACGAGTCGCGTGCTCAATTCAAGATATTTTCTGCTGTTTACACGGCCTGATAAAGAATTTATGTTGGTTTTTCCCCGATATCCAATACCGGCACACACCATGACACTCCCGTCACCCATTTGTCGACGGCTTAACTATTGGTCTTCTTTCCTTAGATCGCGGGAATAGTAGTTCCAGCCATCAGGACCGTCCAAATTAAATTTCTTTTCGTCGCTAAATATCACGTTTCTCCACTTCTTTTTTCACACAACATGATCGCGAGCAAACTTTAAACGAGCTTCTTCATGTTGCTCGCTTAGAGGAGGTTTTCTTTTCAGTTTTTTTCGTTTAATTTGTTTACCGCTTTGGAGAATACGTCGCACAGTTCTTACGTTAGCTGAAACATCTGCTTCTTCAGCGATTTTTCTTGCAGTTCCCTTATAATTAGAAGCTACGCGTAATATGGCCCGTCTGTCGCGTTCCGTTGTAGCACGAGGTCTGCCAGCACTTTTCTTTTTTCCGTAGATTTTCGGATATTTTAAGAAGTTATACGCAACGCGACGACTTCCATTTAATAACTTCGCAATTTTCGTGATAGTTTGATTTTGTGACCGCGATAACAAAATTCGGTCGTTTTCACTTTTGTCTAATTGTTTTCTTCGACCCATTTTAACTTTAATGGCACAAATGTTGTAGATAACTGAAAAATTTGCACGTCTGCTTCTAGTCACTGCTGATAGATTACTGCCAGAGTACGTAATAACAGAAAATATTACATGCGTCCCATCAATTTGACCGAGCAAAGTCGGCCCGTGTTTACGCTTCTTCCTCTAATTTTTTTTGCGTACAAGATACAAACTTGCAATTCTATATGGATACTTTGAAGGACATTTCTAATATACAGGGCGTGTAATATGCACATATATCCTATTGTGTTATATGAAATATACAAATACATCAAATGTCCTATCATGTCTGTGTATTAAAATCTAAATACGAATTCAACTTTCGATCGTTATATTTAAATCGAAATTCAAATTCAACTCCCAGCAATCCAATTAAAAATTGAATTTCAACCTTCAATCGTTACATTTAAATCTACATTCAAATTCAAAACGGCCTGCGACGTAAACTCTGAAATAGTCTTCTTCGCGAACTCGAAGATCACCGAATCAAGGATCTTTATTGGAAAGTGGAAACTGCAGTTTATTATTAATCTACTTAACTGTCGACAAGAGTAAATAACGTTTCGGACAAGTGCAAGCACCACAGTAAATTCCGAATTTCGTTCGCGATACATGTACAATGTACATTTTTATTTGTTTCGTCTGTTTTTCAATGTTTATTGGATGACGATCTATTTATTGCCGACAGTTTATTGTCAAAGTTGTAAATATCGAACAGAATATTTCTGTTTATACAGCGCTTCAATATTTTTTACATCAATCCTTGCGCAACAGACCTGTCAGTTATTAGCTAAATCCACTGAGAGATTTATTTCAATTCGAGAGTTCACTATATTTTTTGTTTAACTACTGTCGGTGCGGATAGGTAACTGTGCAAGCTGTTATAACGTCGAATGCGGAATAGAATAATCCATTCTGGACGACGCGACACGGTGTCAAATGGAAGTCATATGTAATTCATCGAATCAAGGGGTGTACGTGAAAATAGAGATTCGATTATGTGTTCTGTATGATAATAGAATTTTTTCGAAACTTGTGCGATTAAAGTGATGTGAAATATTGATTAAAAAATGATGTGTCTCGATTAGCTGAGAAACTTAGGTACCCGTAAAATGCAACGGATCCTTTTGAACGTTTGTATCGGAATTGCATCGTAATTCCATTGCAATCGACAGTGGCGTAGGGATTCTTCTTCCTGGCCGTGACAGCGGCAGAGTAATTAACTGTAGCGCGTCGAAAGGCAAAGGTAAATTATAGCTATTCGATCAGCAGTCTCGCTCGGCGTACCGTGTACCGCACATATGTACGCGAATGTTTCTCAGCGACGTTGGAACACCGGGTAAATGAAAATCCAACGCGTGACTTTAAAACCCTTTAAAGCCGGTAATGTCACGGCCTCAAACCGCAAACCGTTAACGAGGAAGGAGCGCAATAATTGGAAACGTCTGCTCAAATGTATCCGCTATGCTGGTTTCTGTTGTGTGGATAAAGGTAGATTACTGTTAATTGAAAAAAGCTCAGCTGGCGACGGATTAAAGGTAAGCACGTCGGAGAGGAACAATGGGAACGGTTATTGCGGGAATAAGGAAAGATTATTAAAGGCGACGCGAGGCGTTCAACAACGCGGCCATCCGACGCGAACAAAATGGCGGCGAGACGAGGAGTCATCGACGCCGCTGACACACATCTTTCAAATACGTAAATTTTAATCGAACTTTCGAAAAACGATTGAAATAAACATTCGGACGACCGTTTCGAACGGAATGCTCGAAATAACAACGGTAAAAGTTGAAATTCAGCGTGCAACCCGGTCGGCAATTTGCGTTTTCGTGCGTAGACATTTTATTGTTATGCGGACAAAAAGTCTACCGAGCGTGTTGTCCGCGAAATTGCTTTTGCGCCGAGCGTACCGCGTGATATCTCAAAATCTAATAGTTCGTTTTTGGTAAATTGTCCGTTTGCGGATTACAAAATGGCGGTGGCGGTGGCGGTGGCGGTGCACGCCGGAATGAAATCGATGAAACGGTTGAAAATTTCGCGTGTCGAAGGGACACGTTCGTCTGATAGGGCCGCGTGTCGCTTAAGTATAACGAGTGTTTGCATTGCAACGGGTTAAGCAAACATTGTTAGGCAACACTCAATGGAAGTTGAAGTACTCGCGATGGGGGCCACGGTGCACACCGTGAATTATAAATGTCTGTGTTCCTCCGAGTCACGTCCCTCTATCATACGTTACCGAATAGTACAACTAACGCTGATTTGCATTCCCCATGAACACGCTGCGCCGAGGAATAATACCGGCAGTCTGCGTTAAATATGAGACATCGGTTTTAGAATAGGCGGCGCGCGTGCGTGCAGAAATCGGCAGAAACGTATTGGATTGTTGCGGAACACCTCGACGCACAGGATATTGCTGGTGCGACCATATTTTAATGCAGACAGCGTACGGCTTTTTACGACAGTTGTTTATTACGTGTGCCTGATTTAGATGTCAGTGTAAACTATTGCAGCAGCGTCTTCGAGTAATAGAAATTAATATGTGTCTCGTAAAGAATTCAGACAAACAGAACGAACCAAATATTGTAATTCCGATTTCTGCAAAACCATCTGCCAGAAATGGAAATTCGAGGTATGAAACGGAAGGTGGTTAAGCGAATAAAATGAATGGGTGGAATTCGATAACAATTTATAACAGGGAATCGAGTGCCTTTATCGAACTCCGCGCGGAGGTGGTAAATACTCGAGCATTACACCCCGTAGTAACAATTAAATGAAATACTGCATTCAATAAATGATACGTTCGACGCATAACAAGCCCTATTTCACGCCAAACACAAGCTTCCACCCTTTTCAATCTCCGAAAAGGGTCCATTATTCAAACTGCCTGTTTCCAATTAACTCGATTAATCGACACCCCCCCCAGAAGGACCACTCGAATCGCCCGCCTCCTTGTCCTTTCAGAATCGTTCGAACGAAACTGTTCGAGTCTCGAATGTAGGGGAGGCACGTCGGACCCGAATAGAATCGTGAATACAACCCCTTGAGAGACTCTAACTTGCTGTCCAAATACACTTAATAGCAAAGCATCAACATTGAACAATACCGGGTCTCGGGCCGTTACTATTTAACGAAATCTCCTCGATTAATAAAACATTTCTATTAGTATCGGTGCAATTAACGATCGAGGTGGCGCGGACAATTTTAGGAAATTTATTTTCCGCTGATGAATTCGTAAGTGGAGAATAACGAGAACGAAACCATTTAATGGGCGGTTTACTTGAACGAGTAATGAGAATGGAACCGTTTAATGAAACCGGAAATTTAAATACGCGCGATAACGAAATCGTTCGATATTAATTCCAACGTCGAGAGCGCGCGCAAAAATTATGATTCATAATTCATGTTTGATTGTACGTTGAAATGTCAATTATTTAAAAAAAATTGCGAGCGTCGATTCGACGGGAAGTTTCATCAACAAAAAGAAAGTACAGAAAAATTCTAGAAAAAAAAAACCGGTTGAACACGCTGCAAGCATTTGCAGTCGAAAAGACAATTGTTCTGGCATTCAATTAAAAGTCGAGACAGGCCGGCAAGGTTTCTCCCATTATTAAAACTCCCATAAATTGCATATCTTCGAGAATCCATTTGTTCCGGCGTTCATTACAGGTCAGGAATTCTCTTGCCCCCGCAGGTGACAGTGGGGGAGGTAAAGAAAAAACGGCATTGTCTCCCGATTATGGGCACAAAGGGGAAAAAACGTTGGTTTTCCAGAAACCGAGGGAGCCACGCGAACGGGGGCCAAGATAAACGGCTGCAAATTAAACGTGGACACGATATCCTCGAAGACGGTTGGGTTCGTTGAGAAGGGGACGAAGGAGACGAAGGAGACGAAGAAGAACCACAGACGGAGCTCTCTCCGGTCAGGGGTCACGGTTCTTCGGTTTCTTTATTGTCTCGTTTCGAGTGACTTCGCGTGCGCCAGGGAAACTTGAATAGTCCGAGGAATGCTGACAGAGAAGACAAAGCGAACGATGCTGCTGCCGGCCCGACGACGACGACAACAACAGCAGAAACAGTTTAGACGACACAAGAGAAGCCATGTCACTTCCTCTGAAACCCCGGGGCCAGACGCCTTTTTTTGTTATCCTGTTCTTACGTGAGTCACCGGCGACGTGACTCCAGGTTCGACGTCCCACGTCCTTTTGCAACAAGCGTTCCCGAAGAAACGGTGGCTGGCACCGTTCATGCCGATGTCTTTCGCCTTTGCTGACATTTTATTCGATCATCCGTGCAACCTACATTCCCGTAAATATCTCATTCGAAACATTTTTGACTGTTCGCTAACTTAAAAATTACAATATTACCATCGAAAGATACAAAAATGCTGGAACGACGGTTCCACAAAGAGGGTCTAACACAAAATAAATTTCAAAACCGCTAGATTACCGCGAACAAAATTGCTGACGGCACTGTTCGGTTGAGCATTAATTAGTTCACCGAAAGAGGAGTTAGGCGGCAGAAAAAGCGTGATTTTTGTTCTATCCACGGCCACTTCCTTTGGTTCGGATCGTTTTCTTTCTCGCCGGTTGTTTCGCCGTGGAACGGTGTACTATATCGCTCTTTGCACTACATTTGACGCTTGCACCGAAACGCCACTCTGAATTTTCTTGCAAGCCCACTTTGCTTTTTTTCTCTCTTCGCCACGGTTCGCTTCGTTTTATGCGGGCAGGAGCCAACGCCATTTTTGAAGTATCGCGCGTAAACGATTGGCGGTTTCTTTTCCCCCGCGCGGCAAGAAACGGCCAGACACGATGCGCACGCTCTGCGAGATATACAATCGTAAAACGTTCGGCTGCGCCAACGCGAAAATTTGAGCCGCGATATTTAATCATTCGTAAGGGCAACGGCAACGTAATTGTTTTGAGCGGCGTGTTTCGAGTAAGCAGTCTAACTTCCCATGCGACCTTAATCTCGTTTCCCCATCCCACCGGGTTCTGTCTACCCAAGAAACATCCTAATCTCCTAACTAGGCTAAATTCCTATAATTCTACTTCCAAAGCAAGCAAACTTAGGGAACTTCATTGTGCGCAACATCTGAATCGAGCAAAGCTCTCTTGACATAATTAGAGGCTTTTTCGGTTCAGTTCTGACATAACTATAACGAACACGCATCCATTCCCTCGTAAACGCGTTAATTTCCATCTAATTGTAAGTACGAAAACGGCGGCCTGCACGCGAGAGATGCGGACTCTCATTTATATCGGAACATTCGAACAACGCCAAAGGAATTCCGCGCGCATTTTACGAAGGTACATATTAATAAACGAAACGAGATCGATTAAATAATATTAATGGAAGTTCTACAGTGAAAAACAGGGCACATTCTCCACGTCGACGGATAAACATTAACGATCAGGTTTGACGAATAAAATAGTTCTAATTCGATTAACATATCAATCCCGGAGCGTTTGTCGGCGTGTTTATCCACGATCCTCGTAACAATAAAAATCCTGCGAAAGTAAACGGAGCAGCATTCCGAAAACGTCTGCGCCAACTAATAGCGCTAACAACCCTTCAATCTTTCGCAAGAGAAAATCGACCGACCCGTCACCGAACAAATTATCTAATCAACTGGAAACTATTCGCCGGTACGTTCTCGCGCGGAGGAAAACCAACACAACTTGGAAAAAACCGTCGAAAAATTCCGACGACCGATTTCAATCGATCTCGGCAGAATTCCGCGAACACACCTGTACTCGAACCGCCGTGGATTCTGCACGCATTCCACCCCTCGATTTAAGCAAACTCGGCGTCTTTTCCGTGACGCACGCACGCTAACGCATCGCACGGCAGGCTTCCCCAGGCTTCCGCAGGCTTCCGCAGGCTCGCACACATAATCATCGTCATCATCGCCGCGCAAACGAGGCTGCGGCATCGTACAACCACCACGCACATCCTCGCACACGCATGCTGGAGCGTACATAGGTGCACGCGAGGGTCGCGAGCATCAAGGAGACGAGGGATCAACAGCAGCAACAACCGAAACGGTTCGAGTGGGCGGTAGTAATGGCGCCTCAAACAACGTGCTCGTGTCTGATGAATAGGCGAAGGGGTTGCTCGGGGTGGTGTCCGGGGGTGGCAGAGCGAAGGGGTGCAGGAGAGAGGGGTAGATGCTCGGCTCGTAAGCGGATCCTTGTGTTCGAGCCGGTGTACCGGTGCATTTACCAACGCGCTACCGGCTCTGTTTTCTCAGAAACCGAAATTCTCTGGGGGGTTGGAACGGTAGCTAACGGCGCGGCGGCGGCAGCGTCGCGACGGCGCACAGTGCGCCGGATCGAAGAATTTAGGGACATTCGACCAAAAAGTCGGCTTTTCGAAATTGAAAGCTAATTTGCGCGTATCGCTTTGTAAGTGTCTACATACCTCGAATATGAAGAAATTTATGAAATTGAATAAATATTTTAGTTACCGCGATCGCTGAAAGTTGAGCGTTCCGAAAGTAGCATATTTCATCAGGCAAAATTGCTCGAGTTCTTTGCGATGTCCTCATCTATTCGTCCCATATTTTCGCTTAGTTTTTTTGTTGTACGATATAGGGTATCCCTTCTCAATAAGAAATCATATATTTTTTTAATAATAACTGATAATAATATATGTAAAAAATAATATTGACCGATACGTGACGGATTAAAAAAATTTTGTATGTTTGTCAAAGGATATCTTTTTTCCCCAAAACTTCCCAGGCTCTAACAAGCAGGAATATTTTCGGTACATCTTCCTTTAAATAACCGTACAAGAATCATTTCCGTCTTCGTTCACCTTCGCGATGTATAGTTGTTTGATTACATTATACGGGGTGGCCCACGTAACTCTAAACAGCTCGATATCTCGAAAACTATGCCATAGATTTTAAAGTTCTTGGTCTTAACTTGCACGGATCTGAAGGGCCTTTCCAATTATTATACAATGGTTTTAATAAGGAAAGGAACTGACTCGACAACTACATAAAAATTTATAAAATAATTAACTAACAAATTGAACAAAAAATGTATTCCAACATGTATTATTCGAAATTAAACTGAATATCTCAAACTGTTGAAAAGTTATGCACAAATGTCCCTAAATTGTTCGATCCGGTCCACTGTGCGGCGGCAGACACGGTGGAAAGGTTTGGCAATGGCGACGCCTGTGCGATGCTGGCCGACGGAGACCGAGGACCGGCCGTCGCAGCGAAAACACGAGAAGGCCAATTAACGAATTTGTTTCGGAACAACTCGATTCTGTGTTTCGCTTTTCCATGTCTCGGAAACTGAAATTCTCCGTGCGGTTGGAACGGTAGCTAACGGCGACAGACAATGGAAGGTGATGGACCGAGGAGTAGCCCAGGAAAACAAGAGGAGGCTAATTAACGCCATTGCTATTGCGGTTCGGGAACGGGGATTATGTCCCGCAATACGTATCGGCGATAATGTTGCACGGCCGGTTCTTACCGAGTGAAATCGACCGTTCATAACTACCGGGCCGGTTTAACGAACGTCCCCGCGGACGGTGGCCGGCTGCCGGCTGTATCGTTGCTTCGAATGCGCTTCCAAAACCCTTTCCCACCCCTTTAAACCCCCTTTAAACCCCCTTCAAACCCCCCGCTGCTCTGCCACTTCACCGTGTTTCCGTATGGTTATTCCGTGTTTAATTGAAGAGGCTTGTTGTCCGGGCTGTTTGCTCTGCCTTCGTCGGATCGTTCCGGAGAGGGATGGCTATACACGGTCGATGATGATGCCGGATGCTGTTTTTGGACGTCGGAGCTGCATGATTGGTTTCCTCGTGTACCGGAGGAACGCAGCCGCACTCCAAACCATCGCTACCTGACGAGCGTTAATTATCGGAATGTGTTGAAACATGAAACGTTATCGCGGCAAGAGAGATCCAAGGCCACGGTTTTTCGACACGTTTCGAGACGATTGTTTTGCGAGCTGCCGATCGGACGTTATCTACTCGCCTGTTATCGACCCCTCTGTTGCGAGGATTGCCAGGGATGCTGACCTTTTTGCGAGCTTGCCGCGGATGCAATCGTTTTCGCTGCTGTTCGTTAGGGCTCGGAAATTGTTAACTCGCTGTGAACCATTTTGTATTTCCGTCTATGGGGAACTTGGCTCGATTATGTTAGATAAATGTACGAGATCGAAGTTACGTATTATGCCTTAGCACTCGAATGGCGACTCTCAGGAGCCACTAAAATTGCTGTACCATTATTCAAAATATGGTTTACAGTATCAAATATATCGGTATCCGATCAATTACTGAACATTTAGGTATTGTACGAGGTATCGTACCAATTTCGTATACATAAAATTTCGAAAATCGTAGGGAATGGAAATATTCTAGGTCCGAAAAATCTTTCATTTTCAAGTTAAAGGACTTTACTACGAGTGCAAAGGGTTATTATGTACGATTCATGAAAATTCAAATTCGGTTGAACACTTGCTTTTTAATTCCGATACCTTAAACTGTCCGTGCGGTCATCCATTTCAACAAAACGAGATTATGAAAAGAGCTAATAAAATATGGATATTGAAACAACATCGGTAATTTTTCAAAATATGTATATTCGCTTCGATGTAACAATTCTTTGATAACAATGGAACATCGCAAAACGTTTTGAAATCCAATTTTATTCCTACGTAATCGGCTAATTCACGTCCATTTCATCTCGCAAAATACGCGTTATAAATAAATTTTACTCATCATCGCGTCGAGACCGAGCGAAAATGCCGCAGGATACGCTCGCAACCATCCCGTTCTTCCATCCAAATCAGAATCCATTCGTGCGAGCTTCGAAGTACCAATTTCGCGGGAAAAAAATTTCGGAATATCGTCGGAACAGTGTATTACTATATTACATGCAGCGGGTCAAAATTGGAAATCATTACATACGTTTCTTTCCGTTGACATGTGAAACGATCGATCCAGTGGACGAGGAATTCTAAACATTTGAAATTTGAAGCTTCGTGCGATAAACTGGAAATTGTATTACCTTCGTGCGAGTCCAATAACATTTGACATTTGACTCACTGTTCCATACCCTTTTCCGAAACGTCACGTTCTCGGATAATTTTCAATCCAATTACAATTTTTCCAATAATTTTGTTACGAATACAACAGACACAAATCTAAGAGACATATTTGACAAATTTTCAATGCGACTTTATGCCGTCGCGTCTGGCGATCCACCGATAACAATTAACAATCAAAATATATTTTCTTTTTTTTCCACTGAATTTCATTATCGTTAACCTATCAAACGTTGCATCGAGTTGCGAGCGTTAGAATTACGAGGAGCCACACGATACACAGGATGAGATTTGTTTCGTTATTAAACCTCAATTCGAATTCAATGATGATAATAATGAAACTCGGTGTTCGCTCCTCGCGCAACGTTATCGGAAAAAGACTGAAAATATACTTTGATCGTTAATTATTATCAGTGGCTCGTCGGACGTGACGATCCAAAGAATCGAAGGAAGAAATTCTTAGTACTTTTTTTTTAGGAATACACGCGTCACCCAGTAAATTAATCTCCGACTAAAAAAGTGAAGTAAAGTCGCTCGGTATAATATTAGAAAGCTATTCTGTTCTGAAGGATGATCGAATGTTACTGGTAGTCGCTGTAAATTGCAGCTTCTTCTTCCGAAGAGATTCAGGTGATTAGCGACGATCCCGTGCAGTTCCGGCGTGTATATTTGCGCCAGCGATTACGCGAACGTGTTATTATTTTTGTTTTCTGGCTGGATGGGAACGACGGATCGCGACAGCGACGACGCCTGGAGGTGGGAAAAATAGAGTAATAGATAGGACAGGGGCAGCGAGCCGGTTCCCGGGGAATGACGCAGAAATGATACTAAATCAACGTCGCCGGCCCGGAGATAGATGACCGTTTAATTGCACGGGTCGTTAAACAGAGTGTCAATGACGACTTACGCCGTTGCCTGGCTCGCGTCTCGCAGGAAACGCGCGCGAAACGACCGACTCGCCGGACAGGACACCGGAAGTTAGTTGCAATTATTGTTTTACCGAGCTCTGAATACCGACGCGCTAATTGGAATTACACCGTTCCACGTAAACTATCGGCCGACCGCTGCCAACGAGCTCCAACTTTGTTAAAAATGTCCGACCTGAAAAATCCTGTTCAATTAAACGGTATAATGCGTCTATGAAATAACGCGTTTCTCACAATTTCTCGCAATAGCGTTAATTGCTCCAGCTACGTTAACGCTACATCGCATTTTTAAATCGTTTCAACGTGAAACATTTCAGATCGAATATTCTCTCGAAAAATATTTTTATGCGAGACAGAAGGATTTACACGTAAAAGTTTCAAGGTAGGTTTTAATAGATTTAGGATAAATATCGGAGAAAATGAACTGTTCGGTCGCTCTTGTACATCGATACCTTCGTAAGCGTGTTATAAACACTTGGTTCGGACACTTTTTCACTAATGAGGCAGGATTTGCTAAGTAGTTGCATCGGTAAGCAAGGGTGAAACTTCTCTTTCTCTTTTCTCTCGTTCCTCTCCATTACCTTCGCATCCTTTTCAGCCGGCGTATAATCGAGATTTTACCGCAACAAAGCCCGGGATCCTCGATTTAATGACAGACACCAACAGTAATCAACTTTCGAGCGAACTTAGCGAGCGCAGCGATTCTAAGCAGAAGTAACGATCTATTTTATAAAAGTGACTGGATTGAATTTATGTGGACGGAAGCTTGTCGTTTCAATTTTGCTATGAACGCGTAAAGATCAGTCTAGTCGTTGCATAGCCAGTGACAACGTGTGCAACGTTGAATAAAAGCTTGTTAATCGCAGCCAGTGAAACGTGTAACGGTAGGGTGGTCCCAAGCTTCCCTCCAATATTGTTCGTTTAGGTGAGAACAAAATTTGTGCAAAGTTTGCGATCGATCGGATGAAAGGATCACGTGGCGCGTTTAAATTGAAAATTTTGCAAATTTTGAAATTCGCTTTAACTATGAAACATGGCATACGGTTGGATTTGCCTTTTTTTCTGAATAGGAATATGGAAAAATAACGACGATCTTGAAATTTCGAAAATGTGATTTCCAAAAATTTTTTTTGTTCTGCCATTATTTTTACCTTATCGAACAGTGAAAATTTTCGCCTCTGACATTTTTTCGTATAATCACAAATAACAGAGATATTTAAATACCTGCATTAAAATACAGCATATTTTGACCGATGATAGGACACATATGTATTATCCTGTACAAGTAAAATAAATAAAAACATTTTACTATACCACGTTTTCAAGACGGACTAAAGGGTGTAAAATCATTTTTCCTGGCAGACAAGAAAGCGAATTAATGAAAACGTGGTAAAATAACATATTAAAGGTTCTAAATGAATATAATGAATACATTCTATAGGATAGCAACAAGGAACTATTTCTTATATTCTAAAGAAGTTATATGCGATATTTACATATTTTTCGCTGAGGTAGTTTCTCTTACATCAAAATATTGCAGGCGGTAATCTTTTACAATATGTAGCACCATCTGTTTTTCTTCCTCATTGCGCGCTAAAATTTGATTAAAATCCTGCATTGACTCAACAGCTCTTTCTGCCGAATCGTTAACCACCGATAAAGCTTTAATTGTATCTAAACCTATTTTACAAGATGGTTCATCTTGCCAAACTATAGGATCTTTTTATAAAAATTTTGTCGATACAGCGAATCTACTGAAAAAACTTCCGACTTTCGTCTGATATAAAATATGAAATATCCTTCTCCATATAGTCGGCTACGTTACTTGGTAGGAAGACAAACTTTTTATAATGATTACCGCCACTGTTATTGTTATTTAATGCCTCGACCATTCGTTTCTTTATTTCTATCGAAATGTCATTATCGAAGAACGATAACGCAGCAAATTTCTCTGATGTTACATGACTAATGCCTTTATCTATTTCCTTATATTTACGTAAAGATTTGATAAAAGTAAAATCTTGCTGCGGAGCCCTCGTCGAGAGAGAGGAGCTTCTACCCATGCTTTTAAATATAAAGTTGCAACAAATATACATATATCGCGGTTTCCATTTTCCTCCTCTTCGCCTAACTCAAATTCTTCTATTTTTCCATATTCGTATTCAGAAAAAAGACAAATCCAGCGATATGCGATGTTCTATAGTTACGGTGAATTCCAAGATTTTAAAATTAAATGCGCCACGCGATCCTTCTATCCGATCGATCTCAAACTTCGCACAAATCTTTTTTTCACCTAAACGAACAACATCGTAGGGTAGCGTGCCTTCTATTCGCTGGTCAACAAATAAGGCCCACCCTGGTGTAACAGCCTCTCTCTCTCGGTATTTCAGGTTTCTCTCGAACAGTGTCAAGATGGTAGAAAGGGAGGACCACAAATCACCGTATACGGGTGCCGTCGACAAAAGGCATCGTATAAATTTCCGGGTACAGACAAATTCCGCGGATCCGTCTACGGCGAGTGTCAACAATCGCGCGGATCCGTTGTCGGCGGCGCGAATTTACGGATAGAGAAGTCGCATGGACGGGGTCGCATTTGTACCTCCTCGAAATTTCTCCGTCGCGGATCCCCTTATTTTTCTTTGTCGCCGGGGCTCGTCGCGGGGAAAAGTGAAAAATATTAAAATACCGCGTGGAGGCGGATTCTGTGCGTGACAAGGGAGATCCGCCGACAGAAAGAGATAGCCATACACACATAGCCGGCACGTATGTGTCCGTCTACCTACAGGGTGTGCAGAAAATCGTAGCACCACCGGTCGGAAGGTGATTCCTAAGCAGTGGACCATCTTGACTGAAAGTGTGCTGATTTCTGAAATATTCTTAGGCCAATTAACCTCTTAATTGCGGAATTTAGTTTTAAAAATTCCCGACCGAGTGCGGAATTAAAATCAAAAATTAACAATTCATTCTCGAAAAGGTTATTGTTATCGCACCGCGATAGAGTTCTGGATTGACGTGTATACGCGTCGAACGCAGTTAACTGGTTGATCAGTTAAAAATTACGGTTCCTTGCTTAACTGTATTCTGTATTTCTCAGAGAAAAATTGTTCGGTAAGGAACTGTAATTTTACACTCATCGATTATCCTCAAAGACGAAGTACAATTTTAGATAGTCGAGGTAGTCTACCCTGAATGAAATTGTTCGTACACCCTGTATACAGAGGGAAAATCGGGACGAAAAAGTCCATGGTGCATCGGGGTTCGCGCCTCCTCGCCGTTTCATTTCTGCCACCGTTCCCATCCCCCCCCCCCCCCTCTTTTCCCCAGGCCCGTGCTAAGGAAAAATGATATTTCAAATATTAAAATAGACGATGGATTTTATGCGGACCAGACGCCGCAAAAATGCATGAAAACCAACGGGATACACGCCGCGCTGTGTCGGTACGTGTCCGACCGTTCACGATCCTCTGTCCCGTTACGCCGCTGTCATTTTTCTTCCATTTAACAATACGGAACGAAAAATATGAACACACGGGAGACCTGCGACTGGCCATTTTTTGTCCCGGATTGGAAAACAACCGTAAAATCGTGGAACGGTAACTGGCTGCGGCCCGTTTTCGCAAGCATTTGGCTTCGGTGTAAAAGCTCCAAGAAAGGAAAAAAACCAGTTAAAGTTCTCACCGGTTAAAAATGATCGCTCTGTAATACATTAAATCGTGACGGCGTAACGTCCATTTCATGCAACTTCTGAATTTATACTATTTCAAAAATCATCCAGCTACGAATTATAGTTAGAAAATTTAGCTACGCCTGCTTAGAACACTTTGCACAGAATGAAAATGGCGAGATAGTCTCCGCGCGGATAGTTTTCTGTTTCTCAAGCACCCAAGATCGAGAGATGCCCTCGCAGAAAATTTTATGGAGCTCCCAGGGCAAAGAGCACTTGTTGCCCACCCTCGCCATAAATCTTTATGCGAATTTACACCTTCCGCGACTCTTCATCAGCAGCCAAAGCGAACAACAATCTTATATTTTCAATTAGATTTCCGACTTGGAATAATTACGTTCTATACGATTTTTTCTTTAGATGGATACGAAATTGATACAACACCTCGAGCAATACATAAATGTTCAGTAATTGATCAGATATCAACATATTTAATAGCGTGAACAATGTACTTTGAACGATGGTACAGCAGTTTTTAGTGGCGTCTCTGAAAAAGTGGGATAAGACGTTTATTTCGAATAATCGTCGGAATAATTTCGAGAGCTGCGCAGGATGCTCGCCGGAACATCGGCTGCCGGATTACAAACCAGAAGTCTTAATCTAATAGTTCCGCAAAATGGCGGGCAGTCGTTCTCGCTGGCTTCTGCCAGTTTCCGGCGGAATTCGCGCGCAGACCCGTGGCTCGCTGCTGTCTAATTGTTCCCTAACGAGGAAGCAGGAACTTAGGGCTCGGCAAAACTGAAGCAACCGAGATAAGTTACGGGGACGTTTCATCGCCGCTGCTCGACCGACAGCGAGAGGACGACGGTGTTCAGGTTCAGGGTAATACGGAGAGGGTTGAGGCCGAGGGTTTAGCGGGAGGAAAGTTTAAATCCATGTAAGAAAGAAGAAAGAGCGCAGTCGTTTCGCGCCGCTTATCCCGGAGATAAATGATTTCATGCTCAGCTTACGACGTGTCATCGTCGAGGTCCTCGTTTCTCTTCTTTCACCCTGGCGCACCCCTTCTCCGCATTATCGCGGTAGAAGCATGCACTGTGAATAGTAATTCCGAAACTTCGTTTTCCTGTCTACAATCGTTTTCGCGGAAATCACTGGCCTCGCGTTCGTAATAATTAGACTGTGAATTTGTATGCGTTTAATGGAGAAATTGGCTGGGCGAAATCGGAAACGGTGAGAAATTAGAAAAATTTTGAAAATAGCGTTACGTTGTTTTCGCGATCGGTGCTGAACATTTTTAATCCGCGTTTTTGATAACAGTGGGCCGTTAGTTTTCGATTTAAGCGACTCGAAGTTTATTTGAAACGATATCGATGTCGAGGAGATATTTGCGAAATTGGTGCACGTTTCGCGTGCTCGGGGTAACCTCGGTTGATGAGGTTTCCGTAGGATAGATTGTCTACGTCTTCCTCGGGAATGAAATTATTGTAAAATTCATGGAACGGCATTCAACATCTGTAACAGCCGTAAAGTTCGCGCGTGCTTTCGTCTGTTACCGCAAACACCGGCCAGATTTCCCAAACGAGCATAACAGTTTAATTAAAGGAACACATACCTGCATAGTTCACTTATCGTGAACGGCTTGCGTAATTCATTATTGTTAATTACTTCGTCCGAACTATGGAAATTAATTAACTTTGCCGGCCGGCAAAGCCAAATGTGTATCAACTCCCATGAAATTCGTATTGGTCTTTAATTTACAATCTATCCGTCGTACGCGACAACATTTAACGTTCGCGCACCGATGCGTTATGTTTCCTATTCACGTTTGCAAATAAAAATACTTTCAAATTCGGATTGAAACGCCTAATTATTTTCATTGTGTTCCATATGTGTGAACACAATACGGTTAGAAATAGTTTTAAAAAAAACACTCGTATCATAGTCTCTCTATTCTTCCCATGTTCTGCGCTATTTCAGCATCGATTTGATAAAAGAATTTGAAAAAACAAAAGTTCTTTGATTTCGACACAAATGTTCATCGGTTTACGGAAAAAGTGAAACGAAAGCGAAATTACGGGAGCACGTTCCCGGATACGGTCGTATCCGCGATTAGTTTCGAAAAGCCGACGGTTTTACCGGGTACAAGTTGGCCTCGTCGCCGGAGAAAGAGAACGGGATACGCAGAGGTAGGGTCTTAAATCTTTGGTGACGTCGCGACGAGCGAATTCGCCGGTGTTCCGGCTACGATTTTATCGGCTGGATAACTAAATCAGCCGGAAACCTTATTAAGAAGGACAGCCGGTGGAATCGGACATTTACTCTGTTCGTCGCACACTACGGTTCTCTTCGTAAATCTGTATAAATAAACAGTCCCGGCACTGCGCCGAATGCACGGTAGAACGAACTGGGTTTATCGAACCTCTCACCGCGCGTATCATGACACATTACCGAAATTTCGGATCCGATAAACAGCGCGAAATGAATTTGCGGCGTCGAACTGCTGGACGAAGCTTCATACTTCGCCCTTGAATATCAATTTTCGAGAGAAATGTCCGCGTTTCAAATTTTACAACAACTCACCCCCGCTGAAATTGCCTGTTTTTCGCGGACAGCGCGCGTCGGCTATAGACACCGCGTTTATAGAATTTTAAATGCGCCGGCCGTATTCCGCCGGACGCGAAATACCATTTATAGTAGAACGGTTTTTCGTTGCTTCTTTCCAGGCTTTCATTGGCGGTATTATATCCCCCGCGAACATTGGCAAAATATAATTCAGCGCGTTACTCGAATCGATTCGTTCGATGAAGTTGTACAAACGTCTGTTCCATCCGAAGATACATGAAATACATTTCCCTGACGAAGTTCCCCGCTAAATATTCGGTACGGCGTGATTTATTTCGACGCAGTTACATGTAATTTAGTATCCTTTTAATCTGCCCGATTTGATTTCAATTTTACCACCGTTAATCCCACCTTGCGGTTTTCGAATTCTCACTCGAATAATTAATTCCGTAATAACGATAATATTATTTGAGAACGCGCCGCTGTAATAACGAACATTCGCATTTCGTGCCCGATCGTTCGCATTTGCCGAAGATTTTCGAGTTTTTACAAAATAATTAATATTATTATTATTATTTGAATATATATAATATGGTGTACATTTCTATGTCCCAGTTCTACGTGAAGCAACTAAAGCATATATTAGCGGTGTAATTAGCAAGTTTCTCGTTTCGCGTCTCCGTCATCGTATACGGAATTGTCGTGTAAAATTTGATCTCTTCGTTAATGGTCTTGACTTTGTCTGGGTCAGGATTTACAGCGCAATTAACTAGGATTTACAGCGTAATTATTAATACACATTACGGAGGCCCATGAGCTCAAAGGATCGCATGCATTTCATAAATAGCGAATGCGCGGATCGTACGATATTCGAATCGCTCGTCACTGCTCGGATCGGCAGAAATCCTCCGGACCAGTGAAAAATTGCACGTCGAAAATGAACTTTCGACCACGTCGTCAGTCGTGTAATTTTGAGACCAATATTTCTGTGATTGTCAGGAAGAACGTCGCATGTCGCATACTTTCACTTTCCAGATATTCCTGTTTAAAGTTTTGGCATTATTTTCTTGAGCCATTCGAATTTGTTTTCATGGCTTTTTTCTGGCGAATGCGTAAATCCTGTGCCATCAGGTGATTGCTTAAGCTCGTGCCCGATTTGAATTGAAATTTTAAAGCATACACCTCGATCGATCAATTATATGCAACCACAGATTTTCGAATCATCTATTGGGTTGGCAACTAAGTGATTGCGTATTTTGTCGATAGGTGGTCTTTGCACATTCTTTTGTTTCGTCAACGTGTTCAAAGCATCTAACCTATATTGTTTTCTTGTTTTTCGGACTTCCACCTTTAATTTAGTAAAAAAATTGTATCGATTGGTTATTCAGTTTCGTTTTTATCCCAATTTAAAAATGGAAGAACAAGACGTGCATTTCAGACATATTTTATTGTATTATATACACGCAAAAAGTTATGTGCCGTATATGGGAACGAAGCCTTGAAAGAAAGGTAGTTTCAAAATTGATTTGCCAGATAAAAAATAAAAATCGTAAGGGTGTTGTTTTCCAGCATGATAATGCAAAACCCCACGCATCTTTGGTCACTCGCCAAAAATTATTGGAAGCAGGTTGCGCCTTCGGATTATCATTTATTTCGTTCCATGCGGAACTCCTTAAATAGTAAAATTTTTAATGACGCCGACGATGTAAAATCGCATGTAATTCGATCTTTTCCTGGCAAAAATCAGAAGTTTTATGAACAAACTGCCTGAAAGATGGCGAAAGGTCATCGACAAAAACGGACAACACCTAATCGAATAAAGTTATATTTTTAAGCAAAACTTTGGAATTTTCCTTCTTATCTAAGTACGCAATCGCTTAGTTGCCAACCCAATAGAACGATACTCGCGGGTCAAACCGGACCCGTTCTGCCGCCAGCGCGCTAGGAAGTGGTTCGCATAAAACGGAGAAGAAGAGTGGCAACTGTGGCCGGCACGAAGAAGAGCCTCTTAAAGCAATTATTTCCGGGCTTGTGGATATTTTCTCATCACGGTCCCCGGCATTACGAAGTTTCCAGCTCGTTTCATCCGTGACGTTAACGTAAAGTTCCTCTTTAATTTTGCGCCCGCTTTCGAGCCTCTTTCTCGCTGGGTAATCGCATTGTTCAGTTTTCTAATTAAGTTCGATCGCGGCCGGAGAAGAAACGTAACCGAGCTCTGGTATTATGCATGGAATAACGGCGGCGGGGAGATGCAATAAAGAATAACAAACTCCGCGGCGCGGCGGCGGGACAAGCGTTTCTCGTTTGCGAACTGCTTGTGCTCGTTTCGGGACGATGTCGTCATTGTGTCACGTACACCACCAAAGTTACGGTTGCGCTTGTAACTTGTGCGCGAGCGAACAAACGCGCGCGCGTGCTCCGACAGCATGCACACACCGCAACGGAGAAACCGACGCGCACGTGAAACGTCGACTAAATTAAATTCCTCGAACTTGTAATTACTTCCGCTGCGGTGTTTTTCTTCCGAATGATGGAGAGCGAAGAAGTTTTATTTCTGCCTGGAGATCGTTTCCCCAGTGTATTGTTCCGAATAGGGAAATTCCGATTTTTCAACGATCCCGCCACGCGATTGGAACAATTTTTCATGATTGCTACGATCGACTCGAGACGCCCTCTTGCACCCTCGTTTGTATGCAACGACTTCTTATTAGACCGAGCTGGCAATGTATATTTTAAAGTAGCATCCGTATTCGACGTAAACAATTGTTATCGTGTGGCCAGCAATTTGTACGTTGACGTGGTTCCATAAGTCTGATTATAAAATTAGAAGTTCATTAATATTCGCCATTTGAATAAAAGAATGTTTGTTTCGACGCCTGAACGAAATCGCGAGAAACTGGAGAATATCTGAGAAAAACTGAGCGGCAGCGATCGAATAGCAAATAATTAACCGAGACACGCCGAAAATCTCGACCGACGTTTTTCGAATGAAAAGACATAGTTGTTTAGTTCGACGCTCGACCGAAATCGCGAAAACTGAAGAATATCGAAGAAAAATTGAGCGACAGCGATCGAATAGCAAATAATTTACCGAGACACGCCGAAAATCTCGACCGACGTTTTTCGAATAAAAAGAAATAGTTGTTTGGTTCGACGGGCGACCGAAATCGCGAGAAACTGGAGAATAACTGAGAAAAACTGAGCGACAGCGATCGAATAGCAAATAATTAACCGAGGCACAAAAATCTCGACCGACGTTTTTCGTATAAAAAGAAATAGTTGTTTAGAAAAATTGAGCGACAGCGATCGAATAGCAAATAATTAACCGAGACACGCCGAAAATCTCGACCGACGTTTTTCGAATAAAAATAAATAGTTGTTTAGTGCGACGCCCGACCGAAATCGCGAGAAACTGGAGAACATCTGAGAAAAATTGAGCGACAGCGATCGAATAGCAAATAGTTAACCGAGACACGCCGAAAATCTCGACCGACGTTTTTCGAATAAAGAGAAGTAGTTGTTTAGTTCGACTGCCGACCAAAAAATCGCGAGAGCCGAAGAATATCGTGGAGAAAAAACGATAACCGATCGCAAAATTTGAAAAATTGAGTGACAGCGATCGAATAGCAAATAATTAGCCGAGGCAGGAAAGTGTCGACCGACGGTTTCCGAATGAAAAGAAATAGTTGTTTAGTTCGACGCGCGACCAAAATCGCGAGAATATCTGAGACAAAGCCGATGGCCGTTCGCGAAAATTCGGAAAATCGAGTGACATTGATTCGACCGAACGTCGCTGTCGTTTCCCACGCGCGACCGGCGCTCATCGATTAATCATTCGCAGTCGCGCTGTCCCGTTTCGGCTCAATTGACGTCAAACGATCGCGCGACTTTTCGCGTTCACCGACAATCGGAAAACTCTCGGCCGGACATTGTTTTGGTCGACTGCCGCGCAGTATCCGGCACGGGGAACGGGTTCGACCCGATTCCGATCCGCTAACCGTGGCTCGGTCGTGTTTCGTTTTTGATCGTTTGCGTCACCGTTCGTTGCAGCACCAACGACGACGAAGACAAAATGGTTTCGCGTGAAAGTCGCGCGAGACTAAACGCCGACCTAAGAACGTGCGTCAACGACGTAACCTGGACTGGTTTTCAACTATGCATCACCCGGGGCTTCCGGTTTTGGGGGACAATCGACCGGGACACCGGGATCCCGACACCCATTGTTCCCGTCCGGCGCGGAAATACGCGCGGATTTGTTGTCGCACGGTACACGTGGAGGGTAATTAATATCCCGGGATTCAAGACGTCGCCTCCAAGGCTCCGAGCATTTTGATGCTGCGCCCATTGTGCCCTCAGACCACCATTTTTTTTCCACAAACCCTTTGCATTACGACCCCGTGTCACCCCCACGACGAAGATTTCTGACCGAATTTACCGGACTCGCCGTATAGAGGTGCAGAAAACGAATTATTCCTATTGTACGGTGCTTACTTTTCATGGCAGTTTAATACCGTAAAATGCGCTTTAAACTTTAAACTATATATACGTATATGTAAATTATATTGTATCGTTTGTAATGTATGTGCAATCATAATATAAAGATTGACATAAGATAATTTACATCTTGCGAGATTAAAATGGAGATGAAATTCGTCTGAGATCAACGTTTTTGATGAAAAGCAATCATGCATCGACACAAGATAATTTATATGTATCATTGCTATTCATAAAAAACGTTGATCTCTAACGAATTTCATCTCCATTTTAATCCCACAAGGAACTAACTATCTCCCGATAGAAGATAAGCTAATTAGTAGCCTTAGGGGGAAAGTTCCAGTCGATCGCTTACGCTCGTTTTATCGACGCTTAACCTTCGGAGCGAGTGTAGACTCGCGACGAATTCCTTTTGCTTTATTCGCTCTGAGGATAGATTGACTGGATAATCGTGTCTGTATGCAATATAAATGAAGTTATGATCGCGCCGCTAATGGTCAACGAGTCGAGAGGAACAAACGAAGAAGGTAGTTTTTATTTATAGCTTTGGAAATTAGTGGCAGAGGGTTAATTATGTCCGTAGAAATGGAGATACTTCGAGGAAACGAGTTCTAATACTTCGTGAAACCTGTTATTATTGCTTTTAAGCGATGCGTACATTTTCTTGTGAAAATAGTTGACGATTTCCTATCTTTGATACAAGTGTTAATTCACGGCTTAACGATGCGTAACGCAGCCTCGAATGTTAGCAGATAAAAGCATAAGTATCACAAGCGGAATAAGAGAGAAAAAGAGAGACAGAAAAAGAGAGAAATTAAAACATTCTCGTTCGGGTGGAACGTACAGTTATATTTTCTTTCAACTATCTCCTTCCTCTCGCAAATCGTAGTTCCACTGTTATCGCAAGTTTCGTATACGGAAGCAGCGGTACTGCTTTTTCAATAAACATAATTGCGCGAGTTATGGAACGGACGAAAGTAGAAAGGCAGAAAACAGAGAACGATAAACCGATAATGAAACCGACCACCGAGCCCGTCAATTTTCCGAAATTCGGATGGAGAAGTTCGCCGACGGGGGACGACGGTCAAGTTTCTTTCGAAAAATTTCAGATTATTGAGTTTCCGCTGATATTTCGGAAATGGCGCGTTAAATTGCGGATTCTGCGACGACCGGGCAATTTTTGCGAAGAGGTTCGTTTTCGAGGTTCCTGTTACGTACGGTTATGGGTTATGATCAAAGTTTCGTGGCCATTGTCGAATTGTTGAATCGCATCGTGGAGCCCGTACTCATTGGTCCGAATGCCGTTCGCAAACTCGTACGTACCTGCAAAAAGAAAAGAATATATTAGCAACTTCGACGACCGGGAAAAGTATCTCGAAAGTTCGATCGATCGATATATTAGAGTTTACAACGTTTACATAATAGTACGAGACACATATCTTTGCCGTTTCGTTAGGTTACAACTACCTCGTTGAAACTAAATCTTAATCGAGCGTATCTTGACGAAATCAAAAATAATTTTCAGCCGTTAACATTCAAATACTTGTTGGTTTCTCATTTTTTACGAGCACAGTTTGCAACAAAAGAATCTGAACAAATTCTCTAAAATGCGCCTTAGAATCCAAAATATCTCACATTTTTTCAGAATTTTAGAGCGCATCGGAGACCGGAAAACGCACGGAAAAGTGCAAAAATCTAATTTACCCTGTAACCACCCTCGCGGGCAAGCTAGAGGGCTGAAATTTTACTCGGAGGGGTGTTCGTTGGTCAGCTTACGAACGGTCCGATAGCCATTGAAAAACCTCAGAGGACAGTTTTGACCATTTTAATCGGCAAGGAAGGCCCTTTCGAACATTTTCCTAGGTGGAACGGCGAGGTCTGTAAGCCTGACCCAAAAATCATCGCATCGAGATTTATCGAGTCGGATGACCATACATCCCCGCGTCTCGAGTACGTTTCTCTCCAATTTCCTTCGGCAGTCGACACAGCTCGAAGGTTCGTGGATTATCAGATGTTCAATATTTCAATAGAGGTTGTCGATCAAGCTGCCAGTTTTCAGTTGATAAGCACCCAGACCGAACCGCAGGGGCTTTCAGAGCCGCGAGCATACGCTGGCAGGATGGCAGCCATTTTCCAGGCGGGTAAACCAGCTCGCAAGGTCTCGCGTTAGCGATTTTCGCGGTCGTTGTATCGACGTGTCGCCAATCGACTACGACTCTCCTCGTCCTCTATTCTCCTCGAATCGGGACACACACCTTACCGTCGAGGATTCATTCTCCAGCTACGATGGTTCCTTGCGGTCTCGTTGCGCAATTACGCTGGCGGCTGCTCGCATCGTCATCGCGAAAAAGTAATTCCGCGAGCAGCCGAGACACCGCGCAGCGGCGCGGCGCGGCGCGGCGGCAAACAGTAACCGGGTGTTATTAGAGGCCCGTCATTTCCGCGACCGAACAATCGCGGTCCCACGATCCTTACGCGCTCATTCGCGCTCTCCGGGGCTCGCCTGTTCACATCCTGCGATTCAAGGCGTTCATTTCCTTCCTCTTTTTGTCCCGGCTGCTTCGTAACCGCCCCCGACCCGCTACGACCCGCTACGACCCGCTACGACCCGCTACGACCAGTTTCGAACCGAGCAGCGAACCGTTGTTTATCACCGTCGCGTCCCTAACACCCGCGGTTTCCCCCGTCGGTAATAACTAGAACGATATCGACATTGGACACGCAAATATTGATCCCCGTTCCCTAAATCGCTTCATTTTGCCTAGATGAATTTGATCGGCCCACGGGAATTTTTTAACCATCCCGATGATGGATCGGGCGAGTCCATTTTTCTCGTAGACTTTCTAGCGTTGACCCTGCAAGAGAACAACGGAAGATCCGGAAATACGAAAATATTGAAACTTTACGCATTTATGTGACTCTTGCGGACTTGGTTTTCGGGACATGTTACATGTACGCGTGTTTCGAACATATGAAGACATTCTGGTTCATCGTTAAATACATATTTCCTATTAACCCTTAGCACTCGAGCGACGCCTCTGAGGCGCCATTAATAATTGCTGTACTATTATTTAAAATATTGTTTACATTATTAGATCTGTCTTTATTATTAAGTATCGTATGAGGTATCGCGTCAATTTCATATCCACCAAATTTAAAAAATCATACAGAATGGAAATATTCTAGATCGAAATAAATTTTTAATTTTCCAGTTAAAATAGCTCCGAGTGCAAAGGGTTGATACAACCATATGTCGTTGACCATCGACAATTCTATATTTCTCCAGTGTCTTCGTTGAAATAATATTTCCCACGAAACAGCCAAGCTCGAATATTTTTGGTCACGACTGCAGCAACATTTTCGCTCCTCCAAGAAAACCGCGCGAATCATTGCCCGTCCGGTGGATCGAATAAATTACATTTCCATTAATTTTCCGTCCGGTGCTCGCGAAAGCTATCGCGCGTTCCTCGCGTCGCGACAGTGCGTCGAATAAACTAAAAAAAAGGAAAGAAAGAAAAAAAGAGGAGCGTCCCTAGCACGTAGAACCGCTGCACCGAATTCGGATTTCATTCTGCCAGCGAATCCCTCGATAGCGAATCTCGGGCCGGATCTCTCGTTTCACCTTTCTGAAAGCTTTCAATTCCTCGAAAGCTCTTCCCGTGTCGCTGGCTGCGCGGACATTCGGCCAGATTGAATAATCCCGAGCAACGTCGCGTGAAAACGCGATCCGAAGCGATCGCGGCAATATGATAAACGACGACGCCTCTGGATCCCCCGCGCGACCCGTCTCGTCGCTCTCGGTCCAAAGGAAGTAGCCAGAACGCGCTAGACGTCTCCTCAACTTTTCAAACAAGATCCCACCGCGACACGCAGCGGCTCGCGAACACACCGATCCGGTTTGATGGACCGGAGTCAAGGTGTAGAGAGAGAAAGGTTGTTAGAGACAGCTGTAGAATCCGGATTTACGATACGAACGCGCCGCTGCGCTGCTTCTTTTCCTTCCGACGCGCGACGTAGAACACCGTCTTTTCTTCGCGTGTCCTACCTTCGGCCATGTTCCTCCTAGTTTTTTTACCACCTCGACACCGTTCACCGTTCGCCGTTCACCGTTCACCGTTCCCTATCTTTAACCATTCGCGATTCTTACACTTCGATAGTTTTATCGTATACCGTTCATACCCTTCGCGATTTTTAGCATTCACCGTTTGCTGATTTTATGCCTCGCCGTTCTTACCATTTGCTGCTTTCCCGGTTTACGCTCCGACATTTTTTTCACCGTTTCAGACTTTCATTCGCCAATGGTTTTAGTATTTACAGTTCTTAACCTTTACAATTATTAGCATTCGTTCGGTTTGTTGATTTTACACTGTTTTCACTGGCTGCTGTCTCGTGGGTTTATGTTTTGCCGTTTGTACCATTTCTGGTTTTTACCCTTTAGTCTTTCTTCTACGGTTTTTATTATATTTTTATTGTATACTCGCCGTTTCGGACTACTCGATTATGTATCGGCAGAATCTCTGCGTCAATCTGACCTTCGGATCATGGTATTGCGATAATTTCTCGCCGAGATGTAGCGAGTCAAAGGAAAAATGGAAATTGCGCATATTTTAATCGTATCTTCAGAAACACCTGGTACGTCGAAATGTTAATGAAATTGAAAAAACAAAAGAAATGCCTTAAAGAGAAAGAAGCGCTCTTTCTATTGCTTTTTTGAACAGGATTCTGCGACGATTTTTTCGCTTTCTGGAGCCGGTTAAAGTTAAAAAGACAACATTCGCTTCGATGCTGAATAACTCGAATAAAAAATATCGCACAATAATCAACAACAACACATTTTACACAGGCAAGATAGCCCTTTCAAATGATGTTAACGCGATTTATCAAAAAAATTTGTTTCGCTCCGCGCGAAGTGGCAAAGTTGCACAAAATTTTTGAAAACCGTCAATGTTGTCTTTATCGCGCTATAACTTTGTAAAAAAACATCATAGCAAAAATTTGAAACAGAGCATTTAAAAACTAGACGTTTCACGCTTTCAAACCATTGTCCAGCGATATCGATACAGCAATTTTTCGGGCTGATAGCAATTTTTCGGGCTCGCAGAGGTGATCCCTTAATTCTTTTGAGGAGTGTAGAATAAACCGCACATTACAAAAATGAATCGACGGAGTTTGTTCGGAAGCGAGAAAGGAGCTCGTCGAGCAAGGATCGCTCGATCGAGAAAATTGAACGATCCCGCGAGCAAACAAACAACGGTTTTATAAACAAACCGAAATTGAAATAAATTCATTTTGTTTCTCACGTACCACATTTTTCTCATTCCTGATCTTTTACACATCCACCTCTAGCAGAGAAAGACCTCCTACCTTTTGCAACTAATAGACGACGAGAGCGAGATGATTGGATATGTTTGAAAGAAAGTGAGGACTAGTTATCCGTTTTTTATCCAATGGCAGAACTGCGGCCGACAGGTAATGGAAGGGGCGGGAGGGAAGATCGAAGGGGTAGAAAGAGAGGAGGGGCAGCCGGGCACATTTAGTTTCAGTCGGTGAATGCGTGAAATCGGATTTCTAGATAGTGGACGTATCAAATTGGATTTTCAGACAGAAGGAAATACGAGACAAGTCGCGGAAAAATTGGGAATACCTGAGATAGATGGGAACGGAAATTGCGACGAAACGCGTGACAGAGTGCCGAAGTGGCTGGGACGAGTCAGACGTATCGGATGTAGAAGGGTGCAGTCTTCCATAGGGAGATGAACTTAACGAATAATATTAAGGGCTCCTTTCCGATATTAAAAATTTGCCCAACGTGTCGCGGGTGGACCTAGCAAAACCAGAAAGGTTCTAACCTCGTTCCAAACCGTTTTAAATACACGATCTACTCGTCCTAGTTTCCAGAGCCACCCTGTATAATCCATTTTAGAAATGTCTCTTTCCAATTATTTTCTCCAAAATTCTATTAGAGCGACCTTCCATCGTTCATTTGCAGGCATACGGATGTGTTTGTATCTTCATAGGGCTAGTTCAGCCGCAAACGCGCAATTAATTGATAAATACGCGATTCCGATTAATATTTCGAAACGTCCGTTCGTAATTGCAACGGCCCGAAATCGCGGAGATAAATCGTTGCACGAACCACGCCGTGAACAGATAGGAACCGGGAAACGACGCGGCGGACAGCAGGTTTTCGCGGAATCTGATTAATAGCTAATTTTATTTTATTCGCGTCACCTTATCGGGACGGGCGAGCGAAAAAAATTGAATCAACCTCCGCCGCGCGTACGGACATCAAATTTTTTATCCACGGAATTACGATGCTTCGCATCTTCGTCATTGTGGATGGAACATTTTTAAATTCACGCGTAATATTTAACAATACGGCGAATACCAATCTTCGTTCCGTGTCTCTGGAATCGCTTCGATCGAGAGAGCAAGTTTGTTCCCAAATCATTAGGATTGTTTAGCATTCGGCGTGCAGTGTTGCGCGATCCGAGTTTCCTCGAAACTGCTCCGGCAATTTTATTATCGAAGGGTGCTAGGTCTTAATCTCGAGAAGACTTTCGTCGCGGGGAAGGGCAGCAATAAAGTGCTTCTTATTCTCAAAGGAACGACGTTATTCGACGAGGCGATACCCGGACATCAAAGACACGGTGGATAGTTATACAGCCAAAGTTAATGCAATGAACATCGCCTTGGCAATAACCAGATTTTCATTAATTATACGAAAGGTAACGACCGGAACGAGTTCATTGTCCCGTATGTAGGTCGGAACAGTACCGAATCAGATGTCCGCCAGCCCGAGGTAACAAATATACCGCGTTAACCGCAAAAACAGTTGCGCTAATTCGTGAATTAGAAATTACTAATTCAAAGTTTCTTAACCCTCGTCGATACGCTGCGGATCTTTTCTTTTTATTTTCGATTTATTTTTATTTCCTCCGCTCAATTCTGCTGTAAACGCATAAAGATCCGCAGTCCGCTCATCGAGAAACTTCGTGACTTCTATTCTTTCGATGCGAAACGTGTAACCGAAAAACCTGCGATGTAAATGTTAACGTATCGATTCGAATAGGAAAGCTTCGAGAAATCGCAGCACCTGTTTTCCCGAATCTGCCAAATCCGAACTGTCACGAGCAAAGATTTCGAACTTCGCGGTGCACCGATAAGAAGCCAGGCAGCATTTTTTCCGGAATTTTCGGGCACGCTCGAACAGCGCGGTTCGAACCTATGCGACGATGCACCGTGTATATCAGGTATCAGGAATGCAAATTGTCGGACGGTCGCGGTTGGCGTGTTTTCGATATCCGCGTTTCGCGCTGTTGTTCTTATTGGCAGATTACTTTCGAATAGTTTCGCCCGACCACGATTTGCATAGTCGGATAGACGCGCGGAATTATTCTCTGTCGCGCGACGAATGGCGGTCCCGTACACGAACATGGCACGATTAATCCCGTGCCTTAACAAGCTGCGCCGCGGATTTTTCTGCGTTTCCGAATACCAACACACCGGCCTCGGGAGCCCGGGAACTGTTCTTTTGGACGATTTGTTGGACAGATGTTGGCCGCGGACGAATTTCTATCGTTTTTTCTTGTTTCCTGGCGAACACCGGACCAGTACGGATCGCGCTGGCGGAGTCATTATTTCCTGCGTCCGATATGCGATAGCGGCCGACGATCGCCGATCGCGTCCATTAAATCCAGGAAAAATTCCCTCGCAAATGTATCAACGATGCAATAGGAATCGCGTTGTTGAATGGCCACGCTAATGCATCGGAAGCGGTCGAAAGTAATCTATTAGAAGCAATTACTTTTTTCCTGGAAACGATAATGAGATTAATTTTCAGTGAAACTATATTACCACGAATACCAGGAAAGTTATCGCAAGATCTCGCCGAGTAATTCTTTCGTAAATAATGAAATATTCTTCGACTGTTGTAGCAAAGCGAATCGCGTTCCACGGTAGGAATAACCGTAAATTCAAACTTTGTTATGCCGAAGCCTAACAGGAAACTTTGGTAGCGTTACCTGCGCGTAAACCCAGAGTTTTATATTAAATATTGAATTTTCCCGGATCTCTGTGTAATTGAATAAATAAAGGAGGGGAAGAAAGGAAATTTCTTTTTTCCTTTTCATTTTCGTGGTTTTTGATGGCCTCGTTTACCCGGGTAGAGCGCTGCACGAAGAAAACTTTTTAAGGGCTCATTTCTAACAGGGGCTTCGTTTCTTATTTATTCGCTGCTTCAAGCCCGCCACATTATTACCCGGTCCCAATATGGCCGTTTCGGGGCCATAATAACCGGATTTTTCATACTTCCGTCGGGCTTACGGTCGCGTTCTTAGCCCGACCGCGCCGCGTGTATCCAATTTTCGCGGGATCCGACGCGCCGGTTCCGCGGCTTGCGAAATTTTCCGCGCACACATCCGCCGAATATGAGCGAAACGGAACAGGGAAAAATGGCTGACGCGCGAGCAGCCCGCGTTCCGATATGAAATGTGTTGCCATTTTCGAGCGTCCGCCCTTAACACGGCCGGATACCGTGCATATTCCGTTGTAAAGCGACATTTCGAACCATCCGAAATCGGTATTTAGTATTTGCGCGAGTTTTTACGAGTATTTACGCGGACGTGCAATTATCGGGACCGTCGTCCATATTCGTTCGCCGGACTTAAAGAATGGAATATTTCGAAACCAATTAGCCGATTGCGAACGTCCAAGCGTTACGTTCTCGAAAGTTTGTCAATTACCGACTCCAGCGACACACAATGTTCCTGCGTTTTATCGTTCGTTTTCTAAAACCAATTTTGTGAAAATGCGGTATGTTGCCGACGACGTTGCTTCTTTTAAACTATCGGCAACAAAAGAATAATTGTTGTACCAATCGAATGTCCCAGATTCTCTTGCAACAACATCGGGAACGTCCTCCTTTTCTTTAGATCCATCGATATACGTACATACGATACGAACCGCTGTAAATTTGTGTTGCTATCTGCCATACAAACGTCGACGTTAACCGTAGCCCTATTTGCAAGCTGCACGCAAGATACGTTACAATTAGACTGCGGATCTCCATGCATTTGTGGCTTATAAAAATGTTCAAAAGAGGCTATTCCATTTCATTCCACTTTCATATGATTCGTCTAGAAAAATTGGAGAACGCGTAATCATCCGTAGTCCAGTTACAACCAATAAAATTCCACAGTCTAGTCTAAAATCGAACTACGAAAGAGCGACTCTCCGTGGAAACCCAAATTTCGCGGGACCGTTTACCCTCGCTGAATGTAAATTCGTTCCCGCCGGCAGTGTTTTGTATCAAAAAGTTTTATTACAGCCGTGCCGCCTAAAGAATCAGACGCGAAGGTCGAAAAACAAGAGAATTCGCAGCAACAAAGCGATTCTGCAGAGACAGAGCCGGCGAAGCTACCAAGAAAACAACGATGGGCCGCGCGGACAACAATGAAAATTCCAACGCGGAGCGCTAAACCAATAAACGTCTTTTCCCTTTGGCTTCGTTTTCAGAAACCGACGCGCGGCGTGAACCAGCGAACCCCGACAGCGGCTGGGGAACAGAGGGAGGGGGGGGGGGGGGGGGGGGGGGGGGGGGCATTGGTTCGGGGTCGCGCCGATCAGACGGAATAACGCAACGTATAAACGTTACGACGAAACGGGGTACGTAGGAATTTCGGTTCTAACGGAACCGAGCCGATTAATGGAACGAGAAGCGAGAGTCTGACAGCAAACATTAACAGGCATTTACATTTGAATGGGAACGATGGAACGGTTCCTCTAATTTTCCGAGCGTGGACGGTTGCGCGCGGCTCGGAAGTTTGCAACCGATATTCGCAACCCACCCCCTTCCCTTTTACCACCCCCTTCTCTTTCGTGGCCAACCCTTTCCCAACGTCTCCTCAAATAATACGTCGGTATACCTTACGTGCAATTAGTACGACGCGGTCGAACAATACCAGAAATGATCAAAGTTTGCGAACGATATTTGGCCGGATCTCCGCAAACAATACAAAGCCCCAGGAACCGTGGTCAACACCTTTGCTATCGATATACTATAGATACGTATACCGGCTTGGCTTCGATAAACACCAAAGGCGACCGCGCTATAGCGCAATCGAACAATGCCGTGAGCGGTGTGCACGCAATGGGATCCCGCGTGCAAATGATTTCCGTGACCGTGGTCCAAGGGCCGATCTATAATTGCGTGCTGGCCCCTCGGTTAATGGAAGATTTATCGGGCCCCAGATAACCGTGTCCCATCCAGAACGGAATTAGCCGATTTCTTATCGCGGTACACCGAGACCCGAGAGTTTTATTCCCCCGTTTCTCATGGGGGCCGATCCGTCGTCGTTCACGATCATTCCTGTCGCTACACCGCTTTGTCGTCAGACTGGTTTTCATGCGAAATCAAAGTTGTTGCGTCTTTTTAATCGTTCCAGTGAGTTTGTCAACGCTAGGTTTACGGAGCTGTAGAAACAACTATTTCGCATTGCTTTATAAACATAACAAGGATGGGTCTATCCAAATTTTTGGAGTCATTCCAGTGAGTTTATCAACGCTACGTTTACGGAGCTGTAGAAATAACTATTTCACATTACTTTATAAACATGACAAGGATGTGTCTATCCAAATTTTTGGCTATTTTTGCAATAGTATATACCCAAAGAAATAAATTTGGTAAATAATTCCTGAGGGAAGCACCTTTACAATCTTGATACTCGCAAATTAAGAATATTAGAACCCGTCGTTTCGACGGGTCCCGTAAACCTAGCGTTAATTATTTGAAAATTACATCCGTAGGATTCTCAAACAAAGCCAACGATACCGAAATGAACGTTTATATGGTTGAATCTGCAGCAAATTAGTTACAAAGGTAATATTTTATTTCATCCCATACCGTTCCGCGCTGAAGAAATCGTAATGCACGGATGTTTGCAGTTTAATTATGACATTCATCGATCAACAAGAATCCGGCTCGCGTTCTGTAATTGCCATTAAATTGTTTCATACGGCTTCCGCGGAAACACACGAGCATGCGATTGGAGCTGGAAGAAAGGGAGCAAAAGAATAATTAATTGTTCCGGACTTTGAAATTGTACAGGAGTACGAGTCAAATTAATTTCAATGTTAATTGAGTTTCCGAACAAACATGTAAAGGCGAGCTGTGTTATTTCTACGTGGAAGAAAAAGAAGGAGAGTCCTAAGATAACACTGTAAAATGTCGGCGGTTTCGCGCGTTCAAGTACATGTATTATACAAAATAGTTCTGGCCGGAACTGACGAGAAGTCTGACAGAAAATCGAATTACTAGGTCTCCTGTAAATCGCGAATTGAAACAGCCTCATTAGCAAGTTCGAGGGTATTCTACCCCCGCAGATAAAATCTATCTTTAACGAACCGGATCAGCGATTCACTTTATTACAAAAGCTGCTCCGCAGAACGTTTCTCAAGTTTGCTTTAAAACACTCCGACAAATTTCCGCGGGGGCTACAACGTGCCTCCGAACCCTCGTCTAATTAATCGACCAAAACCCAAGAGCCACGCTAACTAAGCTCGAACTAAATTAAAATCAGAATTAACTTAAATCGTCTCGGACCGAGCCAAAAGCTGGGAGCTGGCCCGAATTAACCCAGATTAAGCTCGAAATATCCAACTTTCCCAATTTCTTCGACTTTCCAAATCCGCTCACATTCCTCCCCGAAACCCTCTTCGCGTCCTTCGCCGTTTTTAACGTCAGAAACTCGTGAAACTGGATCCGTACAATTCTTCGGGAACGAGCGCCGTTGCTGAAGCGAACGGAGACACGAGGATTCGAAGGTCGACGAGTTTTCCTTTTCAATGGGACAGTTTTTCAAGCTACCGTAATTGTTCTTTGGCAATTAAACCGCTTTTTGCTTACGGTCACTTATGTGGTTAAGCGTGGACCTTGCGGATGAGGAGGGACGACAGTTTCCTCGAAACACAATTTAACCCCTGGGACTCGAGAGGCGACTCGGAGAATCACCGATAGAAATTGCTGTACCATTACTCAAAATATCATTTAGATTGTTAACGTCGTTTCCTATACCAATTCATAAAAAAACATTTGTAAAAAAGTTATTCCGATTTAACCTCTTAACTGCGAAATTTCATTTTAAAAATACCCCGCAGAGTGCGGAATTAAAATCAACCAATGACGAGTATACTCGTCGAACGCGGGACAATGCGTCCTATTATAAATTTTACGAAAAACGAGGAAGGATTACATTTTTATTTGATAAAGAATTAACAATTCGTTCTTTGAAAGATTATTGTTATCGCCCCGCGATAGAGATTTTGATCGACGCGTGTACACGTCGAACGCAGTTAACCGGTTAAACGCGCGTGCGATCTGTTATGCTCGTAACTGTAGAACGGAATTATTCTAGGCCGAAAGAAGCGTGTAATTTTCGTGTTGAAATAGCTTCGAGTGCAAAGGGTTGATTTTCATACACATTTTCACTGTAGATTTTTCAACATCGAAAGACGAGGAAGCGTACGGACATGTTCGCGCTCTAATTAAAATCGTGTTTGAATATAACAAATGGGAGACCTTGCCAATTAGCGCCCCATTCAGGATCGACCTAGAACTTTAAAAGACCCCGCGCACGTCGAGACGCGGACCCCTGCTCGTGTTAATAGTCGATGAGTTCCGTGCAAAGAGAAGAAGCCCTTGAACTTTTCCATCGCGGCCGAACGCACACCATGACCCTGTTAGGCTAGCACGACACCGTTTACCGTGGAGGCAGATGGCGACCGAGCGATCCCGCAACACTCGACACCGTTCATTGTGGATGTCGAAAGGAGAGCCACCACCCTTTGGTGCGCAGCCACCAAACAGATTCAAAATTCGTTGCTGGTTTACATTCGCTTAAGAAGGGTGGAGGACCGACAATTAACCGGCGGTTAGCACTCGGGAGCTGCTTCCCATAATCGGCCGGGCGATCGTACACGTGTGCGGATCGACGGATCAATTGATTAGGTTATACGCGTCGCGGGGCTGAGAAACGTCGGCAAAATCACGTCTGCCTCTTCCTTCCATTAGCATACATCGTGTACAAGGCTGTATAAAAAGAATCGGTAGGACATTTGCAAGAGAAACTTGCCGCAAAATTTGTTTATGACAAAGAAACTTTGTTATCTGGATGGACAGGGAGGATGGCTTTCGTCTATACGTGTAACTCCACCCGATCAAATTTTGCAAAAACTTCAACAGCTCACGTCTCGATAACTGTTCGATAGATAACTCTTTTGTGCGAGTGGGTGGCGTTGATGTAAAAAAGACAACTTTAACAACAATTTTGCGGGAAGTTTCTCTTAGAAGAATGTCCACCGATCCATGTAGATTCGACCCTAGAACGGATCACAGGACGAACGCGATTGTCTAATGTAGAAATTCATCCCCTAAGAGGGTCTCCGAGGGTGAGCCGAGAAGTTTTAAGCAAAAGGCTGTCTATAAATCGCGTCGGGGCGGCGGCAAACAACCCGATAAACAAGACGACCGGCTGAAATCGGGGCAGAAGTTGCTTCCGCGAATATTTCGGTGAGCCCTTCTGGAGTGCGCGTTCTAAATCGAGAATCGTGTACCATCGCGGCAGCAGCCGTCGTAGGAAACGCTCGTCGAAGGAAAGAAAAGCGAGGAGAGATTCAACGGTTCGGAATCTCCATATCCTCGGGCTGGTTCCTTCGTGTAGGGTATAGGGTTGGTTCTCGACGTCTGAGGATACGGTGTATACCTCCCCGTTCTCCGCCAAGCAGCAAGAAAGCAAGAATTCCGGGGGTTCCGGTTGGCCCCGGGGTTACCGAGACATCTTTTGCACTTGCCTTGTTCTCCTCCGCCCCCTTTCCGGCTGGTTAACTGTCGCCCGGAAATACGACGAAGACGCTGAATCGCGTGGGCTTGGCACCAATGGATTCCTATGGCATCCCTACACCGGAAAACCACCGGGATTTCGTCTCTCCTTCTCTCTCTCTCTCTCCCTCTCTTTCTCTCTCTTTCATTCTTTCGCTCTCCTCTTCGAGAATTAAGTACGCTCCGCGACGTGACTCGGACCGTTTGATCATTCTTTTTTTCCGATTACTACTCGACGACCTGGCTCTCCCGATTTATGCGAGCAGCGTTACGCTTCGTCGCGGCGACACAAGAGCCTCGAACGGCTATTCGGGATAATCATTCAAATTATCCGAACCTCCAATTCCATTCCAGACCGCCTGCAATTGTTTCTTCTCTGTTCTTTCTTTATTGCGGTTCGACGCGCTTCTTGGTTTCCCTCTTTAGCGGATACTTTTGTTCGTTGATTTTGCAAGCACAGAAAGATTTCTGATACAACGGGTACGCTCCGCGATAGAAAGATGGCACACCACGAAAATTCAATGTTTTCATCATTCGGACATAATAAATCTAGTCTTTCTTGGTGTTTATACATTTTTGTTACAAAATAAATTACATTCCAAACAATAAAATTAAAGTGTCACGTATTCTATCGCGACCGTTGGTTTCCTTTGGCCCTTCGGAGCGATATGTGCCAGAACACGGACCCTATTCGAAGGATCCTAAAAATCTATTAAGATTAGGGCGCCTGCAGACGACAGCATAGGCTATAAATTAGGCTGCATTCCTTTTCGTTATCTCTGACTAGTCCCCACCCTCGTCTAGGCCGATTTTGGCCACTATAAAAGGGCCTGGATCGCCATCAGGAGTGGGCAGTTCCTGCCGACGAGTTGACTAGTTAACGTCAGTAAACACTACTGCTAAATCGGGCTCCTAGTTCCCAGTCGCGCATCTTTTCGATTCATTTCCTCACGAAGAACGGGATTACCAAGTAGGCTGCCCCCGCACTCCTCGATGCGTAAAAATAGAGAAGAAAGACAAATCGGAGAAACCGCGACGTACGCGGCACGCTAATACATTTGTACTTTACCATTTTATATTTTCTAAGAATATATTATTATATGTATACTCGTCTGAAGTTAACTACAACCGTTTCACCTATTCGAGTTTCCAGTTACCAATATCCTTCGACGATATATCTTTGCCGCTCGAGGTATATCAAACTCCTTCAATAAGTTGCGAGCCTGCGGAACCGTACCCTAATCTTTACAAGTGGCAACCCGACGGTGAGATAGAGATCGGCAAGTCGACTTCCGAGATCCCCGCAAGGCGACCCGATTCTGAAAGACAACATCGGCAAGTCCCGCGTGTACCTTTAATAGTGGCAAACCTTTAATAGTGCCTAACCTAACCTAACCTACGTGTACAATCCCTACATTATCACCCAAAAATCTCTCAATCCTAAATCCCTCTCGGTTTCCGCATGGCTGCCTAAACCTCGGCTCGTAACGAAAGAAAATGTCCGTTTGTTTATGGAAACAAGCAAATAACAAAAAATAATACGTGCAATTTTTGAAACCGAGCAATTCTCTTTACGCAATGTCAAAATCGTTTTTATTTCAGCATCGGATAAAGATTTTCCACTACCCACAGTGTAATTTCAATAGAAGATAATAAGAAACACGCGCAATATTGTCCCGGACCCTTGCAATTCTCGTGTACGTCTCAACTCATCGATTCTTCAAGACCAAATACGTTCCTACACCCTTAACGGCAGAGAAAGAATTTCAAGACTGTGCCATCGTTTTGTCGCGTCGGTGACCCCGGTTGTTTACATTTAGACTAGAATCTCTGACCTCCGCTTAACTCCGTCGGTGTAAGTAACCTTGAAGCTCCACCGAAGTACATGCACGGAGAGGAACGTATCAAATTTCATCGCAGCTCTCGGAAATAGCAATATTCACGGGTGTGCCATCTTTATTGTCGCGGAGTGTACAACTCGAGGAACAGGGATGCGCATCTTACGGACCGATTAAAGAACCTCTAAATATCTAAAGAAGGTCGCCGCCAAGGTTAAAACCGCGCAGTCTAAACACAGCTAAGCAAGCGACAACGACGACGACGACGGCCGCAAACATCGGCCACAATCACGGGCCAATACGATCAATCGCTGCGACGATCCTCGCACGTGGGCCAACCTACACAATTCTCCGGTAAGCTCAAACAATCTGATCGGGAATAATAAACGTCCGTTCCGTCGTCGAAGACGTGGCGCAGCTTCTCTCTCTCTCTCTGTCTCTCTCTGTCTCTCTCTGTCTCTCTTGGCCTGGTGAGCTTCTATCGAAATCCGATGGAACATCGCAAGCGTCTTGTTTACCGGTTTGACCGGGGGGAATCAACTAACCGTATCGTTTATGTCCCTGGGTGTCGATTTCAAGGTATCCAGGGTTAGGTGTGCCCGGTTAGGGGGTCAAGTCGAAGGTTTCCCATCCCAACCCCCACTCCGACACGTCGTGCAATCAGCTTGGAACATCCGATTCCTTCCTTTTACGAGGTGCAATGGCTCAATTCGGCCCCGCCCCTTTTCAAACCTAACCCCTCTCGGCTTCTCGTAGCTACACACGATGAAAGGCTCGTCGAGTGTCGCCGATGAAATACAATGTGTGCGCACTTAGCATGTATCACGGGCTAAGTACGCGGGGCAATAATACCCCCTTTGCCTCCGAGCAAAGTGTACCGGCAATAAACTGCGGGGGCGGGTGGCGGTAGGGGCGGGTCACAGGGTTGCAGAGAGCGTGCAGCATTTTACTACGGTGTAATTTCGCCGGCGCAACGTTCCCCGAAGATCCGAGAAGCAAACGCGACCAAACGTCTACGCTGAATTACAGATCGAGCGATACAAGATCGCGATCCAAGAATACCGGATCGAGCTAGAAATTTTCTGTGAAGCCAGTGTGCTCGACTCGTTCACTCGCGAGCCATGAAATCCGACGATTTTTATGGACAGTCGTTCGATAAACTGCGGATCTTTATGCAAAATAAAAATTGTTTGCTTCGATTGCGAAACACAGGAGGAAACGATTTGTAGAAGCTTAAGTTAAAGGTTTTCGAGATCGATGCTGTAGCAACAATATACATAAATTGTTGCACGCGGCAAATGGCACGGTGGCTTCGACAAGATTACAGGCTTTGTGTTGCGTCAGTTGCAGGTATTAGTTACCGACGAACTAAGGCGTCCTTTGTTAATAACGTTGACGCGTTTGAAGCATCATTTAAATCTCATACTTTTGATCCAGAATAATTGAAGCTCAAAAATGCTGCTCGTCGATCATGGAAAGGAAGCTTGTAAATAATTCGAATGCGATGAAAGTGACAGCTCTACCGGTTCTTGTACTTTTTAATCCCCTTGAAAAATGCACGCGCGGTATCATAATCGCGAATTCAATCAGCAGAGTTTTCAATTCGAAGGAAAATTGTGTGTTTTCATCTGACACTCCACAAAATCGTCAAAGGTTCGTTTGTCGCACACGATCCAGGTTTACGAAGGGTAAATTTTTTGGGAACTCAAATTTGTTCGTCGGAACGATAAGCTATCGTTCCGTTAAAATACTGTATTTTTCTCTATGTAAATTTACCCTGAAAAAAGTTAAACGCGCAGAATGATTTTGTTTAGCGAGTATATCCGCTCTGTTTTATCAAAGTGTCTACGTGACTACAACACCAGGGTCAGGCTTAAGGGTTTAGATCGTGGATTAAGGATAGTGGAAGGCACTGTACTGTCAGACCCACCAGGTAATCCGGGGAAAAAAATAATTAAACGAATCCATTGCGCAACCTGTTTCTGTGTTAATCTGTCACTGTGACTCTTCTCGATCTCAGCTACATTGCAGTCACGAAAAATGTCCTAACGTTTCTAACAAAATCTATACTTGTTGATATTCAACCTCTCGGTTGCCAGAACGATCTCTGCTCATTTTCTAATATCAATTTTACGAGGCAGATTAATTGTTCGACCCGGTAGAGCGAAATAGAAGAACGACACTGATTGACATTCGAATTTCGCTCGGCGTGTAACGTTTGACGTTTAAAGCACCAGTTTTGTATTATCCACGAACGATGCGTCCGCTCTGTTCGTTTATCGCGAAACAACAATAGTTAGTCGACGAATTTTTTTAAAGGGTCTCCCTTTTGCCGTGGCACAGCCAGATAAGGGAAAAAATATTCTCGTGGTTCGGCCGATCGGTCAAAGGGACCGAGGACAAAGCCGACAAAAGAATATTCGATCTCCGGGTTTTCCTCTCCATTTTGTCGAGATACATTCCCCTAAATGGAGCGTGCGCGGCGCGCAAGGCCTGCGGATATGATATCCGCGGAAAAATTGTTAAATCGCCGATGTTGTCTCGAATCGATACGCGGGAATTACGTACAATTTTCTTTGTAATGAAACAGAGACGCGACGCTCGTGTAATTCGCTTTTACAACGCGGTTTTTTCGCACGAACGCGTCTCGCGAACTCGGGCTGAAAACATCGACTCGTTCGCTGCCATTTTTCATGGGTATTCCTTTTCTGATCGCACAACACAACGTTTTAGACGTTAACGAATGTAGCGGTGCATCTGCGAAAAATCTGTCTGTTACGGGAAATTTGAAAACATGAACAATTAGATGTAACGGCTTTATTCGATCGCCCCGCGCATCTTGTGAAATCGACCACTCTAATAACATTTTGATTCGGCGATGCACCAATTTGTAAAAATATTTTTCATTTGTTCCTTTCGCTTTGAAGAGACAGATTCTATCTGCAGAAATATGTGCAAAAAATGGAGGCTCTCTTTGATGTATACATACTCGTTATACAGATTCATTGCACCTCTCTCTCTAATAAACGAAAACAAACAAAAATATTTCAGAGGAGAGAAATGTTTTTTGAAAATTGCCCGGAGTATAATGGACGAAGATTAAAATGATCCACAGCTTGAAACTCGACAAGAATCAAGGTATGCTTTACAATTAAGATAAAAAGTTTGTAATAAAATGTCATTATTCAGCTTGTAAATTGTTGTTTAAATGGCTAAACAATTCGACTTGTGGCAGAGGCGTTGATCCCGTTGCCGTATTTTGACAAGCCAGACTCGTGACGATGGTTCTCAACAAAGTCTAACAAATATAAATGTTACGCGTTTCGTTCTAGATGAAATCAAATTTGATTCGTCTGTAATCGATATTTAAGCGTTAAGATAAATGAAGCCGTACAAAAAATATATATTTTCTTTCCTCTTCTACGACATTTTTCTGCATAAAGACGGTTCAATCGCTGTAACTGTAAAGAAAATTGTACGGCAAGGGGTTAATATGGATGCTTCATTTGCGAACGCGCGTCCGACTAATGCTCGCCGTTTCTACTGAATATCAGTTTTACCCGAGTTCGTTATAATTCGCCAGTAAACAAGCATGTCCTTATTATATCAGGTCTACTCGTTTTTATAAGAAAAACGTAAAATCCGCAGTCTACTTCCAAGTAATTATTTTCCGCAAGGAATGCTCTGTGAAACGCGAGGGAAACCAGAGGGAAGATTGATCGGCAAGATAAACGAAGCTCCGTTTAATTTCTTTCTGTGGTGTTCGCTGCTGTCTCGCTCAGTCAAAATGGATGCTCCTCGTCCGATCTGTGGAGCATTGACGAGGTGCGTGGGCGGACGGCGGGTCCCGGTGAATCCGTCCATTGAATCCAGCTCGTCATTGCAGTCGACGCTGACGTGCCTCGAGAGCCACGCCAGGTGTACGTTTTACCCTCCTGTTTCACTCTCGTGGCGTCGCCGGAACGTCTGGTTTACGTTCGACGTAATAATTTGCCGACGCGTATAAAGTTACACACTTCGCTGCAATAATTGAGCTCGCGAGCGAGATTTCATGGAAATTGGAGAAACTAACCGCCGGCTCTTGAATAACTTCACCCAACGGTTCTAATATTTTTGTTTTACAACGTTCGCCCGCTGGAATATACATCAAAAAGGATTCAAGATTTCCAACCTGGTGAATATCCACCGTACAAATTGCAACTTGTGGGCGAAATTAACAAGGATACAGTTTCCTAACGTTCTTTCATTTATTCCTCGAATATTTCACTTCCGCAACATTTGTTGCTTCTTGGGAAATCCATTCGAAACCTCACAACTCGAAAGTTCACAACTGTGGCTCTCGATCTTCCCGAGATAACAATTTCTCAACGAAATAATAAAAAAGGGAAATAATATACAGCGGTAAGTTGCGATATACAACTTTCAGTATTTTCTCTGCAATTCCGACTACTTGCAATTTTTGTTCTTAACTCCTTATCCGTATTTTGACGAGCCAGACTCGCGACGACGGTTTTCAACGAAGTCCAACAAATATGAATGTTACGCGTCTCATTTTAGATGAAATAAAATTTCATTCGTTTGTAATCAATGTTTGAGCATTGAAATAAACGTAGCCGCGTACAAGAAATATACATTTTCTTTTCCCTTTTACGACATTTTTCTGCATAAAAATGGTACGGGGTTAAAACTCGAGAAATATACTCGAGATATATACGACAATATTCCAGCGATATCTTCAAGCATTAATATTCATGCTATCGATTCCTTATTCCAACAAAAACTGGAGATATATAAGACAATATTCCAGCGGTATCTTCAAAGTTTTTCTCGAAAATGGAGTGCTCAACAAAAAGGTGTATATTCCTTTTTTCAAACTTGTTTCGCCGTGTAGAATTATCACCTGGCCGCTTCTCCGTTATTTTTAGAAACAGCCTGCAAAAGGAATATTCCTTGCAGTGGTTTCGTTCTTTTCATTTCAGAAATATTTACGTTCCGTAATAACAAGTTGAATTTGTCGAAAGAGTAATTTATTAAGAAATTGTACGGTCTGATTCGCCAACTGCTAATAATTACAATCGTTCCCCCGAGTGCTAATAAAAGCTTCTCCAGCGTTTAAATCAATTCTAATTCTGCGGAGTTCGAGCAGTAAAATTTTCTTCTATCGGGATACCATTAATACAGAACGTCGATTTTAGAAGCATCTATTATGTAGAATATCGATTACTCGAAATATGGCTTGCGGCCTATAAAAGCGTAAGAATTAATCCACGAGCTCTTCCATAGAGCATATTCGCCCGTTCTCGGTTGGAAGAGATCGCGCGCCGCGTGTCGCCTGATTTCATTCGATACCAAAGGAAAAAAGAGTCCCATCAACGAAGCGAATTTCAAACCCGAAAAAGTAATTAGAATTTTATCAATTTCCCATAGAACCCGCTCGGACAATCATAACTATCGGCGAACGGGAAATTATTCCCTTACCTGCATTATTTTCTTTAACGCGTCGCGCGAAGAAGCGAATTTCTTCTAAAAAGATATGTATTGAGTTTCTGCCAAACAAAATTATTCCCTGAGAGCTCGTTCACTGAAATATTCACTTTTGTCGGTAATATTAACCTAGCTCCACCTTTGTTGCAATTTCAAAGCTTAACAAACCATTAAAAAGCAGTTTTGAACGGATAAACTCGTTTCGTGTTTTTGAACATTGTCAGCTGATTTAAAAAAGTTTGTCGCAAGTACATTGAAATTTCTTTGCGGAGGTTCAATACAACCGCGGTATTATTTATTTCTGACAAAACCACGGAAGAAAATGTTCAGCTACTCGGAAAGAACTACCGGTAAATGATCGGTAATTGGCGACAAAAATATAAACGGAGGAACGAAACGACATTCGGCGTTGATAAATAAAGAGACGCTTATAAAAATGGACGGAATTATAATGGTAGCAAATATCAACGGTGACGTGTCCCGAAACGTTGAATTCATTTAGTCCCGGAGTTGATCGATTATGCAAAACAATTTGCTCGCCGCTCGTTCGTACGGTATCCCAGGCATTAAGGTATTTAATTTGCAAATAAATTCCGGCAAACGTATTCGCGATTCGTATCGATGTTAATTAGACGCACAAAGAGGAAAACCGTTTGCTCCCGGTAATAAAATTTCATGCGCATACCAGAAACTTCGGAATCTGTGGACAATATGGTTTTTCGATGTCTTTGATCGGGATGATTAAACGATGCTTTCGTTAACGATTTCGCACACAGCTCGTCTCGAGGCTCGATCGGTTCTAAAATGTCTAAGAATTATTGTTCTTCAAAGTGGTATAACGTTTCTATCAAAAACTCGATGAACAGAGATACGCTTCTCTTTGGATGCAGACGACTTTTTGCTGGTCCTTATCGAAGAGAGCCTATATTATGAAATAAAACTGGTACTTGCTAATTCTTTCGAACGTAGAAAAAGTATCCTATATTTCCTAAATTTCAATTATTCTTCTTACATTTTCTAATTTTTTAAATCTAAGTGGAGCAATTGTTTTCCAATTTGGCTTCTCGAGCTGCCCATCATCGTCCCAGATTTTCTCAATCCCTTTTTCCCAACATTTATTCGAACAGTTTGTGTACATATTTAATTTTTCGTTGAAACATTATCGCATAATAGCTGCATCTAATCAAAATAAAACAATAAAGTCATGCTGGAAGACGGGAGTATTGTAATCTAAAAAATAATTTTTGGCAGCTGTCTCGCGACGAAGGGTAACGTCCACCCTTGGAAATCTCGTCGAAACGCCTCGATCGGTTGGCCAGCAAGCCGGAAAAAGTTACACCGTCTCCTTTTCGTCGTTCCAACGACCCTCGAGGAATATTACGGCTCGAATCGGTTAACGCGATGTTTCAGTTACCTCGAGATTCAATTAACGGGCTCTTTCCAGCGACCTCTATCTCCCTCGGAACAGACGCGATTTTCTAGGTCGTCAGTTGTCTAGACGAAGCCAGCACGTGTCGCATTGTTTCGACACATTTTTAGAACTCTGCTTGCATCGGAGTTTTTCCTTCGTGCTCAACCTACTGGATAACACCGTTTTGCAATCACACGTCCAGTCGTGGACAGAATTAAGGGGACAGAACGTAAATTCTGAAAAATCACTATTTTCATTTATCGTGTTATAAATTTATTTGAGATGTTTAACGTGAAAAATGTTTATACACGACGAAATAATATATTTAGTATGTAAAAGTATAAATATAATGTCTCTGCTAATATTTATACGTATTTGTTTGTATGGGTGTCTTTGAGACCGTGGACAAAATTAAGTGGACGCAGAGGACATTCCGTGTTGGGACGGAAAAAAATGTAAACAAACGTTCGACTCTCGTATTGTGCGGTGTCACGCGTCCTCGGTAGACATTGAACTTTTTTTTAAGCAAGATTAGAAATATAAACCGAACATGTCTGAGAGACGAGAAGAATTTTCCGTGCATCCGCGAAAGTTAATTGTTTCGGAGTGCAAGAATGGATCAAGTTATCGTAAAATAGCTGAGAAATACAAAGTTTCTAAGAGTACAGTGCATCAAATTTATTACAAGCGTTTACGGTATGATACTGTTGAATATTTAATAACTTAAATGTTCCATACAATTCTGGTTTATTAAAATTATGTTTCAAATTGCATTGATTTTTTGTTGATCATTAAATATGTCCACTTAATTTTGTCCATGTTGTCTAATGTTATCCACAGACTGTAGACTTTATACATTCGCCAGAGAAATAAGTGGAGCCACTACGTATCTTGTAATTCAGAAATAATTTGAAAGAGGCTGAGATTTTACGGTTGACGAAGGAACGCCGAGCAAAATGATCTCCGTTCCTCAGCCATGGTTTTACAGTAAAGAAGTTGTTTGTCGTGCGATTCAGCTTATTCCAGGTTGCCACAAACTTTCATCAAAGGTGGAATTTTCGAGTCGGAAAGCGTTTCGCGGAAGAAAGATGTAACATTTGTCCCTATAATTCTTTATTTAGATGGACCACGGAGGAACGTTGTAACAAATAAAATTCCTATCTTCGAGCTTGTGGTTGGTTTCGCGTCGTAGATAAATTTTTGGCTCCGAACGCTGCTCGCAACGGTATTCTTGCAATCTGTGGGAAATGCGAGACTGTTCTTAGAAATTATTCGGAGAGAGCCAAATGTATTATTTCGCTATTGAAATAATCTGTACAATTTTGACTGTTTCGTGGATTAACTTTGCAGCTTGCGATGTATCGTTTAGAAACGATTCCTATAGTCCTGCACGGTCGCCATCAACCGTATGAATAATTTCGAGCGAGTCGACTATTTAAAGAACGGTTCTGCTCGCCAGACGTCCCGGGGAAAATCGATTCGCCGCGTCTGGACGTGTCAATGCACGCGATAAAATTACCTCGTTGATTATATCCACCTAGCTTTACCGGTTGATCAAAGAATAGAAATTACAAAAGCGGGTATCGGGATGAATTTTTCAAGCACCGTAGTATATCGCTTTGTCTTAAGAGGGCCGGGCTCAAGGTAACTCGATAGATAAAAGGGTTAATCGAGATTCATTAAGTTTCCGGGTAGGAAATATTCATTAATCTTGAAACACGAGCTTTCGGGAGGTTTACGAGTGTAAGACTAATTGCTGGAGGCTGCGTGTTTCGTTGCTGGCGCTTCGTTGCTGGTGTTTCGTTGCTGGTTCTCGGCTGGCGAGCTGATAAAGAACATTGAGGGCAGACGCGCGTTTAGAATACTACCTGCACAGCAACCAGAACGTTTCTAAATAAACGTTGTTGCGCATGCACTCAGCGCTTGTATCTAAATCGTTCCTTAGAAATAATTATTACAGTCGTTTCAATGAATAGCGAGAGAAAATCGTGGAACCCGATGGACACTGTTCAATTGATCGAGGATTACAATAACATTATGGTAAATTGATATTTCCATGTACAATATTGAAATAACAGCCCTACGAGTTCGGTATTAATACGTTATGATGCGAATATATTAACGTATTATCATTTTACCAACCCCATTTCGTACGATTATAATAAAATAAACAAAAGTTTATAATGTTTTGTATAAATCGTAGCTAAAGTTTTCCGGAGAATGCTAAACCGGCGTTTAGTGATTTATAAGCGATAATGCACATGCGTTGAAAATTTATAATTGAAACATTTCCGAGCTTGATTCCTCGCCGATTTCCAGTAGCTCTCATAATACATGGTTAGCTGGACGAGGTTTCTTAAAAATATTCTGCGATGATATACAGCGACTCCCACCGATGTTCGGAGTGTACGACTGGAGCTTTTTTCAGAAGTTGGAGCAATTAGTTTACTGCATGGCGCGAAAAGAAGCTTTTTCAAAAATTGCTTTTCGTCGGAATTGTAGAGAAAATTTTCTTCATTCATTTAATAAAAAAAAAAACTCTTTTTAAGAGTGTTCGAATTAATGTTCGTGAATCATCCACTGGGTGATTTGTGCAGTGACTACGCACAGCAAAGGGGTTGCAAGCATCGCTGACCGCCGAGAAACAGCAACAAAACGTTCATTCGAAACATTCTTTTACGTTGCGGGGAACGGAAGATGTTAGGGCAGACGGTTCGTACGCATTCATCGCGCGGCTGGGTTTCAGGGGATTCGAACACGCTATTAAGTTAATTACACGCGCGCGTATTATCGAATGGTAACAGAGCGGTGCGGGCAACAGAAATAAAGAAAAAGCGTTGGAGGGTCAGGAAACGAAGGATCAAAACCATCGGGGAAGAGAGAGAACGAGAGAGAAAGAGAGAGAAAGGGTTCTTCATTGAAATTATTCACGAGCGAATTTTACTCGCCCCGAGGACGCTTCCGCGTTCGATGCTTCTCTTTTCATTTCCATTATTCCGGCGTTGCGGGTCGCGGGGAATATTTAAAACGAGGAACAGGGAATTAATTGAAGCTTCGTTAATTTTCTAGCGACGTTTCTCGCTTCGTTTTTCCCTTTCCCTATCTCTTGTCTCCTCTCTCTTTCTCTCGCGGAATTAATATACAAAGAAGGGAGAGACAGAGAGAGAGAGCCTGGATGATCGCGAACGGAAATCGATATCACCGTTGTCGATCGTAGCGACGTGTTTATTGTAATTGAACGCGATTTGACCCGGTGCCGGAGAACGCTAACACGGCGGCCGACACACAATGCGACCAGATAATTAAAGACTGATAAATGCGCGCGATAACATCGTTCGGCCGACACGATCGCCTCGGTGAATCGTGAAACCAGTGCGGTTTTTACGGATTACCGATGAATTAATGCTATCGGTGTTGCACACTTGTTTGGTAACGCGTCTTGTTCGAGCCGAATGTATATCCCCGGTTCACCGACCAGAAGATCCCTTCGAAAGTTCTATTAGGTTTCCCGGGAAAAAGAGTTCGAAACTGTGATGGAATTTTTGTCGAGCGATCTTCACTGCTCGGCTACGTGTACAACATATAAGTTTTTTATTGTAATCGACAATGTTAGATGGCAGCGGATTTTCAAGTATCTACTTTTAGAAGAGATTTACAGTATCTGTGAAAGTGTACCAGGGAAGTGTGCTTTTCACTGGGAAAATGCCGGCACGAATGTTTTGTATATTGCATTGCTTCCACGATGGAAATCTTTCATGCGAAGGATTTAATCCCACAAAGCTTCGAATTCGTTGGGAAAATAGAAATTCACGAATGTTCGAAGAGCAAAAGCAGAACAGCGAGAAAGAAATGCGGAAACGTTCGTCCAGATTTTGACTTTGCATTTTAATTTCGCGAAACCTTTAATCCAAAACGCAATAATCTCTTCCATTCTCTTCCGTACGAAACAACGCACGATAATCTATACTCGCATAAAGATCCATAATCTATCCGTTACATTGTCCACCGTATACAGTTCCAGAGATAATCGTGTACGCTGCGAATGCACAAAATTCCAAATCCACTTATGTGTACCGTTGAATGGGTTACATAGTCTGTTGCAAAAGCGTGCGTGGTTCCACCCGAAACAAACGACGTTATCTTCCTTTTCAGTATTCTTCCATTATGCTAATTCGAAATAATTTTCCACTCGAAAAGAACACGCTTGAAAATCAATTACCTTCTATCCACGTTTAATCGACGACTTCTAATGCGCGTTAATCGAAATAAAATTGAACGTTTCGAAAATCAGCGAAGCCAAATCTGACACCAGCAATCTCTTCAACGAATTCCTTCGACCAACCACTCAACGAAATGAATCCGCAGCATTACTATTATACATGGCACACCGACTATTTGCCTGAAGCAAATACACGCATCCCGTAAACACCCATCATCGAAACCCGGGGACTATCGCACGAGACTGTACCGGAGCTACGAACGCATCCCGGAATTTTCGAGGTTAACAGCCGTCGCGAAATATCGTAAAACGTCGTGCCAAGCGGAAAGAATTACAACAACGTCGACTCTTCTCTCTCTCTCTCCTCTCTGTTCCGCAGTGTACGCGGGGGTGGTTCAATTTCACGAAACGAATTAAAACGTAAATAAGTCTGGTAGACGAGGGGTGGCCGGCGGGTGAAAAGTTTCAACAAACACGATCGCGAGCGCGTTTCACGGTCACGAATGGCCTGGCCGATCGTAAATCGCTTTGAGCGTATGCGCTGGTGGATCTGGCCCCCGTGGAAACCTCGTAAAACTGCTGGAAGAACCAGAAGATGCAAGTTCGCGTGGGGGTTGGCCGATAGGTATATGCGATCTTCCTCTCTCTCTCTCGATCTCGATCTCGATCTTCCTCCTGGCGACGAATCGCGAGGACGCGGACGTGCTGATCGTAACCGTAGCTCCGGAACTGCGCGAAGTGGTTGTTTTCGATGCACCCTTTCATGTCCGCCTGTCTCGGCCGCTCGTTCGATTCGTGACTCCTTTCCGCCTCGGTCGCCCGGAATGGATTAACCCTTTGAGAAAACCGAGCCCCGTCCCCCGAAGGGACGCGAACATGTCCCTCCTTATCGCGTCGGAATTTCTTCGGCGAAACCCCCGCGCTTAGTCTTCTTTACGAGCGTTGTGCTTCTTCCAGGGAACAACAGCTATTTCATTCTCTCCCTTCTTCGTTCGATTCCCAGCTTCTCCCGTTATTCCGTTTTACGCTCGCTTATCGTCCCGCGAATTAATTCGCTCCGCCGGACCGACACCCATTTGGCAAATGAATTTTACGATTGGCAGAAATCATGCGCGCGTATTCTCGTTTAGACGTTTAACCCTTCGCTCGAAGAACCGAATACATATAAAAACCGAATTTTATTTAATTTATTCTTTCGTTTCTCTCTCCCCGATGTCGAGTCGCGCTCGACGAGGGAGCGCGAGGGGTTAAGAGAGCGCTGTCATTCGATTTGTTGGGTTTCTCGTGTCGTTGGTAAATAAATACTGTAACGCGACGAAGGGCGAAACAACCTCAGGGACGCCACTGAAAGGCAGAAGAAACGCGCCGTGGCCGAATTTTCTAGAAGACCGCGTGGTCGAGAACCTTCTAAAACCCCTGGTAACGCGTTGTTGATAGGGTTAGCAAGGATTTCGTATAAATACAGATAAACTATCGCGGAGCAATCGCTTTTGCTGCGCCTGTGGGAGAGGACGAGGTTAGACCACGGCCGCCCATAGGTTAAGGAAGAGTACGAAGCAATGCTATCGGACACCCAGCAGCCCAGGAGAGTACAGGAGTTGCACCTGGACGCCTCTCTGGATAAATGGGAGAGGACGGCCATGAAGGTCGGGCAGGAGAAACCAGGTGAATCCGAGTCGTCGTCCAACGTGCGAAACTAATTCCCAAAATATATTCTGTGTCCAGATAGAGTATCTCCTTCCTTCGAAAATCCAACCCACATCCGTATTCCTACGATACGCGTTAATAGTAAAAAGAATGAAGTTACAAATGTCCGATGGGACGAAGAGCTCTAGTTCGAGTAAGTCAAGCACGAAGCGAGACGGTGACGTTTATTATGTTTCGACACGCCGCAGAGCGAACGTGTTGTACCGTAGATGCGTCGATGGAGTTGCTCGCTTTATGGGTATTCGCTGTTATCCCGCCGAATTTCAGCAAATACCGTTAAGCAAATTAGCTCGCGTTTAGCCATTCGGGGAAATGCAATATTAATAAGTTGCGAGATAATATCGAATGATCTATGCTGCACCGAAGTTGGAAATCCTGCGGATGTGTCCGACCGTACGTTCGATCGCACCGAGAAATCTTCAACGATTATTTAACTCGTTCAGCTGAAAGGAAAATTTTCGTCGAATTACTCGTTCCGTTCTGAAAATTTCGATCGGCTTACAAAATCCATGGTACGCGAAGATGAACTCTGCAGTAAAGTATAATCTCCTGGATAGACAAGCCGAGCATTTGTATCAATTACCAGACGCTCGATTAAAGTCCGGGACGAGCGGGGCACAACAGCGAGACTGGTTCCAAGGCAAATCAGACGAATCACGGTGTAAGCATTTGTCTCGATTAAACATTCGCTTCGAAAACTTGTATTTGTAGGCAAGTTCCGCGAATTCGAGTTTAGGGTTGTACGCGACGGTCCCAGAGTCGAGCGAAGCGTACGGCTGCCAGAGTAAAGGAGAGAATGAAAGAGAGAGAGAGAGAGAGAGAGAGAGATAGAGAATAGTATGGCAGAAAATTGTCAAACGTTGCAGCAGTGTTCGAGAATTTGATTTCCGGAATGAAGGGGCTCGTTTCGTGATCCAGACTGCAAGCTTGCTGCAAGGTGCATTCTGTTGCGGTTAAATTAGAGGGCGTCGTTTTAGAAGAGGGGTGTAGCTGGGACGGTGAAAAGGGGTGGAAAGCAAACGCGACGTCGGGTTCGCTGTAGCGAAAACGTCAATCGAGTTAAGTCGACGGTAAACTGTACAATTTGTCTTTCTGGGATGACTTTTTACCGGCCTGCGGGAGTAATCGTATCGGTTACTAGAACGAATTTACGAGCCGCCGTCTCAATTTCAGCCCCCGTTATTTGAATTTCATTTTCTCGCCCGCGAACTCGCCGACCTGGCCCACCTGTAAACCTCGACTGGTCACGCGAAACGAACCTAAACGATTCCGGCTGATTACATCGCCCGATGCCCCAATCTGAACTCGACTTGTTACGGAGGAACTATGACCCGCCATTTTGTCGGACTCTAAACTTCTTAATTTACCATTGCAGAGACTGTAAAGATACATCTTACGAAGAAACATTTATTTTTCGTTTACTTTTTTTTTGGAAAACCATAATTTTTTAAAAAACAGATCGAGAAATTGTGGGATGCTTACGGACAGCTCCAGAAGCCAAATTGGAAAACAATTGCCGCACTCGAATTAGAAGAATTAGAAAATATGATTAGATTTACACGTTCTCGGCATTCGAAAAAATTAGTAAGTACAGGTCGTGTACTTACTAATGTCGAGTGTAGGCCCTTTAATAACAAAAGATCGTTCCTGCGTCGAAATTTGAACGAGTGTCCGGCGACATATGGACGGAAGCGTATAAACGAAGAGAAGGAATAAATTCGAAAAAGGTAGATAAAATGTAACATCGAAGGGAGAAAAGCTCGACAAAAGCAAGCAACAAACGCGAGCCCTCAAAGGTACCCAGCATCGCGAAGGGTTGACAGACTTCAAAGTGCTAAGGTAATCGTCAAGTAGAAAAAGCTTCGTCGCGCGTATCGATCATCCGCAGATATAAAAATTGAAACTAGCGTTGGTAGACGGGTATAATTACAGGATGGAAAAAGGTTGGTGAAAAAAAAAAAAATACTCGTAGAATCCGTCTCGTCGGAGTTGCTGTCTGGTTTCGCAACCCCTTCGCGGTCTGTTTTACCCCATGTTGTATACATGAAATGAACGAATCGCTTTCATCAGCGCCGGTCGAAGCCGATGAAACGAATCTTCGATATTATATTGACTAATGTTCGCGAGTGCACTCCGAGGTAACGATATAACGAGGGCGTAGCGTTCACAAAGCGAGGCTGATAATGAAAAGCCGAGGCTCTTTAGAAGAGGGCGGAAAGGTGAAGTCGGTCGAGGGTACGTTTCGCTTGTCGGTAGACAGCTCTTCACCCCGTCTAATGGGGTGCTCATTTTGGATAAGCAATATTTACTTAGCTACAGCCAGCGAGTTAACCTGCTACATGCGACCGGCACCGATGGCCTTGAGAGCCTCTATCGGGCCAAGGTTTCGTTGGTAGACGGAGAAAGCTGTGCAAACCGAGACGAGAGAGAGAGAGAGCTCAGCTGATACGCTACAAAGGACTCTACTCGACCAGAAGATCCTTGGTCAAAGGAAGCTAGCATGTTCGGAATCTCTCGTCGATCAAAGAACTCTATCTTGCGCAAAGACGTTCTCTAGCTGGAGGATTTTAGCTAGCCCGAACACCTTAATTGATCCGGAGGTTGCGGTTGATTGGGGCATGCGCGAAGCTTCGTTGCTCCAAGAATCTCCAGATCCTGAAAAGTTCCACCTGTTTACGCAACAGCTTGATCAATACATCGACTGCCAGGCACGATTAATCACGTTCGTCTCAGAAAATGATTCGTTGTCGCAATAAAATGATTAAAAGAGCACTCTACGCGATGAAGTTTAACAGTTTTGGCCTCGCCAAACAAATGTCTTTAATTTCATAGAACATTTCAGGGCGTTGGCTTAACAGCGAACGCGTTAACTATCCATCAACGTCGCGTGGAACCAACGCGTGTCCCCGGGACCGAACCTCGCCACTTATCCGCTAACGCTCTCCATCTACTGTTGTATCGCTATGCGCGTCGCAAAAACTTTAATGCACTGCGTCATCTGCTTAGCGCGCCGTGAAAGACGATTAATAATAATAATGATATCGTTAGCAACGTGTGTACACACACGCGGGAGCCCGGTCCCGGTCGCTAACGACGGCATAATGACAATACGGGAATGAACAAGCGTATGAAAGCGGCGGTGATAAAAAAGAGAAGAGCGTTCTTACAGAGGAGAGGTAGCAGGCTGTCCGGGGCTAGAGCACGGAAATTAAAAATACGGAACGGCACCGGGGAAGAAGGAGAACGCCGGAGAAAGAAATAGAGGCGCAAGCGCGCGCGAATTTTTCGTTGATGCACGCACGCAGAAAATGATACGCGCGGAGAGGAAACGGACTCGGTCGCGAGAGGAATTTAGACGGGTATCCGGTTGCGTTTCGTTATTTTTGATGCAGCGGAATCGGCGAGCCGGGACTTTTTGCGCGACAATACGGACGCTGCTTTTGAAACCGTGTTATCGCTCGGCGCATTGTGCTCGTCCACATCCTATTTTCATACTCGAGCACGCGCGCGACAACATTTTTCGAGCGGCACGTCTACGCCCTAACAACCACCGCGAGATTCGTCCAGCTAAGTCACCGATACACGGATCTCGAAGAGGAATTTCGAAAATTTCTCCATTTCTGCACGTTTCGCAGGATTTTTGCGAATTCGCTCTACGACATCTAACGTCTTAAATAATGCATAAATCCATCGAACGTCTTCCTTGTTTTGCGAGATCCCGGTTGTAATCCGATGGTTCTACTAATTTCGCTGTCGTCGAAGAAAACGGCGCCATTAGTTGGCAATATGACCGGGATAATAGGACCGTTTCAACATTGTTTTCGCCGTATCCGAAGTTCCACTTCGCACCCTGAATACTCAATTCGAAAGATCGGGGTTCACGTAGATCGCAGGCGATGATCGATAAGGAGCTACTGGCACCGCCGTGGCAAAACAAACTTATTCGAAACTCGGGCAGCATCGGGCGCAAATTACGTGATCCTAATTAGTTAACGTGGTTCGCGTGCCGAGTAGGTGACGGAAGTTACGTCATTTTCTGCGGACGTACATACTCTCCCTTGCGACCCTCGGACTTCGCAATATCGATCTTATCTCCGGAACCGTGACGGCGGACATTAGCATCTTGGACAGGGAAATTGTACGCGTTTAGGGGACCGTTGGAAGCTGCCGGACACTGGCAGCCCTCCAGTGTACACCTGGAGGAAGGAGAATAGTAGAATTCCTTGTACTCGCTAAACATTCGACTGTGGAACGCAATTTCGGACTTGGCCAAAATTACATATCGAATCAACGAATAACTTCTGTCGCTCGCAATTTAATAATACAATTTATATATCACTTTTTCCCGGTGAAGCAGCGACGCCAGTCTTAAACGGCGCGCGGAGGGATAATTTTAACGCATCCTACCAAAACGCGCATTACCCGTTCCAGTGAAACTGAATATTCGTGGTTATGGATTAAACTCATAATTAGTTTGAAGATTAGGGAAGTTGGGTTAACTGCCGTACACAGGATCCTCCCGCTCCCCGCCTCCTCGCCGCCCTTTATTTATTATGAGTTCAGGGTAAACCAGCTTTGTGGTGAAACATGTTATTGATTCGGATATCGTTCGCATCGTCTGTTCCCGTTGTTCGAATCGCCAGTCTTCCTAGTTTCCACGGAAAACCACAGTGTACATATTGTACAAAGAATCGGGGCACGGTCCATTAACCATCATTCAATTACCGGGATATGAAACAACGATTTTCACAAGCTTTCCCGTTTTGTTCTGCACGATGATCCGCAGTCCAGCTGTCGCGTTCGATGCGATAGGGAAATGTTGATCCGAAGGATGTTCAAAAATATTTGAAGAAGGATCTACCAACGATTACTACGAAATCGTGAGACGCGTTTATTCGTGCGTTTATTCGCGTTTATTCATGGACTTTGCAATATATGAAAACTGTGCGTAGATATGCATACTCGTTGCAGCCATTTTCCGATTGATACATTTTTCAAGTAAAAGTATAAATACGTGTGCGTGTATTTATTGAAACGTATCGAGTATCGAGTATCGAGTCTTACGTTTACCTCGCAGCGTAACGGGTGAAATTGATTTGCAAAGGGGTGAATTTGGAGTGCAAAACCCGTGCAACTACAATAACTGTGTAACAAAAGATCTGGAGTTAATCCGACGAGAGTCGTCGAATAAACAACGGCGAGAACACCGTGGATCGACATTTTTCTAGCGCGAGAAGCGCGGGAAGGTGTTTTCAATCAGGCCGGCGGGCTCCATCGGGACCGGGTATTATTACAACATTATTTCGTTCGATCCGATGGTTGCTTAAACCGCAAAATAGGATCGGGGTGTAGGGGGTCGGAAAATGGGGGTGTACCGGCCGCGATACGATTATCATCGCGATTGCAGTTTGACGCCTCGGCCTGGGGAGAAAATTCTCGGATTCCGTCGGATCAACGAGGCTTTTGAGAAAAGTACCCGGGCGCGGGATCGCGGAATAACAAAGGAATCGGATCGCAGAACGGCGCGGGTGCCTCTCGTGTCGAAAAATTGGATAGAGGTGGGGTGTTCGAGTCGAATCCAATATCGGCTTGGGAGCCGGTTGCCTCGAATTTGTCTCGCGCTTTGTGCTCCGAACGATCTACTTAGCTCGGTTTTCCATTTGTTTTCGTGAACCCGATTCGATTTTCACGTTCGTCGGTCTGGCGCGCAAGCGCGTTCACCCGCCTCGACGCGGTTCGCAAATTAGTTGAATTCACGGCCGAGTTCCCGTCCGAAACAATTTTTAATTCGAGGCTAGAGAACGTAAAGGGATTTCATTTTTCGGTGGAAAGGCTATCTCGAGTGGAAAATTATATATTCTTTAAAAGATTGAACCGTCGACGCGTTGGCGTCCGCTACTCTTTGACGCGATTAATAAACGATCATTCTCTGCGGGTTGATTCGTTTCATTGAAAATATATGACGATCGTTAAAGTGTATCGTTCGTGCTCTTCGAGACGGGAAGTATTTTAATGAGCGCCCCGAAATTGCGATTATTGATTTTCAACTGTTTCTCGCGGTGATAGCGATTTCAAGGTATTTAATTATGCGGAATTAATTTGATCGATCGGAACGAGATTTTAGCGGATGCGTTCCGGAGCAAACAATAAAAGAGAGCGACCGGGGAATTAACTGAAAGCTGATTTTGATGCGGCACGATTTACGACCGGTTATTTATTATCGTGTTCGGAAAATATCAGCGACTCGAAACCGGAGACGTCGTCCAGCGAGTTTCTTTAATTTCGCAGGGAAACGGGAAAGCTGTACATTTCCGTGAATTAAAGTTTTCATACCCTATAAGGAGATATATCTTTCGGCGACGTTAAAGTGGCCGTATCGGTTTCCCGAAATTACAGGAGTTGTTAATGCCATCGAATTTGTGACCGAACCGCGAGATTCGATTCGAACGTTACACCGTAAAATACAATGGTCTGGCGTTAATTCGCAATTAACGCTTAATTCGTTGTTCACTTCGGTATTACAGGTAATATGTTGGCAGCGGTTAGTTTGAAAAGATAGGCTAAACGATATTCGCAATGGAGTTTACCGAATGGGAAATGGCCAACTATTAATACTCGCTGGTGTACGGCGATTCCGAACGCAATATCCGATAGAATAATTCCAAAAATGCTCGGGATAGTACCCGAACAATACATGCACTGCTGGAGTATACAACGGAATGCACGAGCATGCGGAGAAGAAAAGGTCTTTTGACCTGCGCTTTATTGCGCGTCGAGTGCCGCCATTTTTCCGCACTAAAGAGCCGAAGGAGGAATACGGCAAATATTTCTAGTTCAGCGTTAACATTAAAAGGTAGTCGCTAAGCATTTCAGACATTATTTATCGTTGGTATGAAAATAAGTTTCCATTCGACGTTCCTTCTTTTTTTTAAACAATGGTCTGAAAGAGAACTGACAAAACAAAAATGGAGCGAAGCCCCTGCGTTGAAGTTTCCGTGTTTCGAATGCTGCGACGTTCGAGCGGCAAACATATTTGTGCAGGTAAACGGGTAAATTAGGCGTGTCCGCCACGGCGGTATAATACGTGTCAAATAGTATTTTAAACGAGACCAGAGAGTTTCGACGGAATTTCATCCAGTCCGAACAAGACAAGCCGGAAACTGCTGTTCGAGCGTCGTGACCCGGTTTGTACGCATCTGTCGTCGTCGCCGTCGAAAATTTTCTTTTTCCCCGTTTTCCGCGAGGTTTCCGCGCATTGTAACGACGTATTGTGATAAATGGAAGCTAATTAAGTAGTCTTTACAATTAATTATACCTCTCTCGGTATTCATCGTGGCTGTTGCGCGCCGCCTTTGCACCGGCGCCGCGCCGCGCCGCGCCGCGCGTCGGCCGCGCCCAGAAAATTTAACTTTATTGCGAGCGCTCTGTTAATTGCTTCGTGTCAAGTTGCAAAATTAACGAGGTCAAAGCGTTCGTACTTTCAGAACGTTCGCTGGGAAACGTGGCAAATGTACGAAATACGTGCGGTTGTATTTACTCGAAAAAAGAGAGAGGAAAAAACACGCGAAGAGGAGAAAAGTGAAAAAATACGTTCGCGTGAAAACAAGACGAAACAAAAGGACAAGCATCGAGAAACGGTAGAGAAGAAAGGAAAACGAAGATCGTAACAAGAGTCGCGCGGGTTCTCGCGATAGTTGTTTATTTTTTCGCGAAATTTTCACGGTATCTTCCCAACGTTAATTTAGAGCAAAAATGTAAAACGCGGATTCGCCTTTGCCCGAGCAATTTTATGAATTTTCAGCGGTGTTCTCGCGCGGCGAGGTATTTGCGCGACCCAAACTGAAGGGGTGTTATTCGGAAACTCGAATCTGTTTTCAAATGGTCTCGTTTTTCTTTTCTTTTTTTTTTTTCGTACACCGGAAACAGAATTCGAAAGTGAGCGGGAAAGCGCCCGCACACACTTTCCCGCAAGTAGCGATAGAAGGTAATTTGGCAGGTAATTTGTCGAAACGAACATCATGGAAATAACTTCCGCGGAAATTTAATTAGGTCTGAACGGTTTAGGAGCGCAAAATATTTTTATTTCTCTCGCGCGCAGAAGTAATTAGCGCAGAGTGCACTCCTTTGATGGATCGCGAGTGTAATAACGCGCTAGCGGAACGGTAAATATTTTAATATTGTAATTCAACGCGTAACGAAGACGTATTGCAATTGTTGTTTAACGAATGTTAAAATAATTGAGAGCCACTTCGTGAAATTTCTACACGCTGCTTCGATCCTCGGTTTAAACAGCTGATGCGGTAAATTTCGAAATCGAATCTAACTTTTGCAGAAAAAAGTAACAGTGACTATGCAGCAGTGAAAAACCTCTCGTGTTTCAAGGTTAACAAAGCTATATGCATCGAACAATTACATTGCCTTAAATGCTCGCGCCCGAAACTGGATTCACAGTGGTTTAAAATATTTTTGACATTTTGACAAATTTTTTTCGGCGCGACAAATATTTTTTTTATATGACGACTGTTTGACTAGCATACACAGAGAGCGTGTGTACGAATGGCCACTTTTTCGATCGAATTTACTTTTTTCGAGAAGCTATGAAAAAAATCGTTCATAACCGCACGCGAATTTTATGGCGGAATTTTAATGAGCGGTGTCTGAAAGAGTTCCAATCAATTTTTTAGTTGATCCGAACAAAACGGGAAAAACAATTTTGCGCCAGAAAACTCTGTAAAGCCGTCTACCCTTAACGTGATGCACATGCGCTCCATCGGACGAGCCAATTTCACCGGGAGAAAGCGCATACGTTCCTAATATGTTTTTCATCGGTAAAAGCGCATGAAAATCATCGCGTGTCAGTTGCCTTCATCCCTTGTAAGTACACGTCGAGAAGAAAGGAAGTGGCGGCTCGGTTGCGGGGATGGAGGAACCGACGACAGCATTTCTTGGGCAAACACGTATCCATCGGTGAATTTTCGGATGCAGGCTCGACGGAGCGTAAAACTTCCCTTAGGAGCGCGATTTCCGGTGGGAGGGGAAGGTGGCCTCGTGCGATGCTGGGGATGCGCGCTTATCGTTGCCTCTTGAGAGGATCTAAAAATTTCCACGGCAATTTCCGCACGCGGCGCAGGCGCATTGTTCGCCTAAACTCGAGACAGGGTCGATGCCTCGCCTGGTCTGGAAACGCGGCCTGGCCGAAACCGAGTTTTTGATAGCGCGAAACCGTACGTCGAAATCGAACCTATCCCTAAAACATCGACTACGACGGCCTCGGGAGCCGATTCTAAAGGGTGCGTTTCTTTTGAGCCCTGTAGAACGTCAAAATTAAAAGAACAACACAAAAACAGTTTAACTTCTGACGAAGAATCTTGTTTCGTTCGAAAGACCAATCATAAAAACGAAGCGACCTTTTAAAGAAATTATTTTTTTAACAATTGGTTTACGCTAAAAGATTCGTCGTTCGAAGACGCACAAACTGGATTTTGAAATTCTCGTCTGGGTCCGATAGTTTCGGAGATATTCGGTTGTTTCGCATTTTTCACCCCCTTAACATCAATCTCGGCAGCTATAAAAAGATACGTATAAAATATTTTTTCGAGTTCTATATCATCCCAAAATTTCATTACAATCGACGCGTTCGCGGTCGGGTAACATCCCTTGTAAGCTGAAACATAACACCTTTCATAAAAGCTAGAACCATTCGAATGTTCTTCCGCAGATGGGCGGGACTCATCGAGCAAGCAAGCGGCCGTGCATTTCTCCCGGTTATCGCGGCAAACTGATTAACGCCATCGCGCACTCGTTGCCCGAGCAATTCTTCCTCATTCCGGATCGATTTCGCTTCGTAAATCAAAACGCGCGAATCTCCGCCAGTCCGCGAAGAACCAATTAACCGGTGCTCGGGAACGTGGAAAGGAAAAAAATCTCGTGCGTGTGCGTGCTCGTACCCGAGTGCGGATAAACAAGGAGAAAATATTTCTATCGCGTTCGTGTGGTTGAGGATTTTCAAGATCAGTGCAAACGCAGGCCGGCATAATCATTCCCAGTGACCATAGTCTGGTAAAAAAAGGGGTGGATGCTCGGCTCGAGAAAAAGTTCGAGAACAGCCAATTAAATTTCCCGGTTGAAAAGCCCGCGGTGTAGCTCCGACTACGATTCTTTCGCGTCCGCTTTTTCTTCTTTTTTTCCCACCAGAATTTCCTCCCTGCTACCTCGTCTTCAACTTTTCTAATTTTTATTCCCTGTTGCATCGCAGATGCATTTTTTCGCGGGCCAGATCATCTCCGGTTTCGTTGCAGTTCGAATAGCGAACATGCTTTTTCGGGGCTCGATTTTGACGGTTCAGTTTCAACTCGCAATATTTTTATCGCAGCATCTATAGAAAAGTCGAGAAGAAGACGCGAAGCGACAAGCATCGAGAAGCTTCTCGAAGGAAGTTTGTCGGCGGCCGAGCGGGACAGCGACGCGAGGGGAGCGCGCGAAAAGTCGAATCACGCTTAACAACCTGGTTGTTGATTTTCGCGTCCGCGGATAGCAACGAATGCATATAAATTACGGGTTCGAAGAGGGCCTTTTTAATAGAAATATATTGAATAAAATTATTTTTATACAATATCGTAAATATAATATAATACAAAATTAAAGTGTAGAGGGCAATCGAGTCCCTAGGTAACTTTACCCAAAATTCACTGAACACAAACACAGGCACTCCCTGTATAAAAAAAGGCCTCGGCCTATTCGCTATATCTCTCGTTAAAAGGCAATACGTTAAGGCAAAATCCTCGGCAAGTTGTTTGGCAATTTTCTTACTCTAGAAAAATCACTCGGTATAAATCCAATGTGCAACCCCCAAAACTAAGCATCAAATTCGACAGAATTTAGTACGAATTTTATTTATTTTGGACCTGCAAATGTTACTACCAATGAAATTGGTATTTCGGTTTATTTTATCTGGTACCATTTACATAAAGCATGTCTACATATAAATCGTAAATTACAGAAACATATTGCAGACATATTTAGTAATGAAAAGAATATTTTTTAATAATGGCACAGCAATTTTTACCGGCGCCTCTCAGACTTTTTACTCGTGTTCTCGTCTAGTTTCTGTTCTTTCTATGAAACGGCTGTACGTTAGCAGTGTAATTTCCGTAACAAACGTTCTACTTAAGAGATTACATTGTTTTAATTTCCTCGAAATAAGCCAGGAAAATTAAAATTTGCTAAACGACGTGCCCATTAGAAATCAAACTGAATTTCTCATTTTCCGAACAGGCTGCGACCTCTTGCAAAGAAAACATGAGTAAATTCATTTTTCCAAGGGGAGAGGGGGGGGTGAGATGCAGCCAATGGCGTCGGATAGATACGGAGTCGCGGTGCACGCCGGGTAACGAGAAGGAAATATTGTTCTCCTTCGTATAATTTGAACGAAAGGTTTCCAGGACAGAAACGCGAGACGATCAGTTTCATTTCCCGCCGCGCGGAAAACTCTGTCCACAGAAACCTCTCGGAGGAGCGCGAGAGACTTTTCTCTCGTTATTCCCTCTCTTTCTCACGCCGTTTCCCTCGTCCCTTTTTCGTCAGACTACAACTTGTTTCCTGCTTAACGCGGCCGCGGCAAGGAATTCACGAGAGAAAGAGAAAGAGAGAGAGAATTTTTGTTCGTTACAGGCGGGCTTTAATAGAAATTTTATTGCGGACAAAAGTTTTCGCTCGGTCTTTTATTCGTGGCCCGTGGATACGCGCGACCCCGGATAATCATATCGTAAATAAACTTATTTGCAAGTGAATTCCTTTTCCCTTCCTGCGGCAGAGACACACACACAGAGAGAGAGAGAGAGAGAGAGAGAGAGAGAGAGAGAGAGAGAGAGAGAGTTTTTTATCCGGCGAGGCAACGGCGTGGTCGTCGCGTCGGGGCGTTTACCGGCCTCACGTGGTAAACAACTTCATTTATTGTCCGTAAAAACGGACATTACCCGAGAAGAAAGGGCCGGGGCTCGCGGATTTCTCCCGGCACTGAAACAGTTTCACACGGGGAAATTATGCGCGGCGCCGTTTTTCAACCGTTGGATGAGAATATTTTAATCTCGATCTTGGATTCACCGCAGTTTATACCGGCCGCGGGAGATTGAAATACTTCCCCGAGCTGGCTGAAGTGGATGAAAACTGCGGGAAATAAAGTGAACGCTCCTTCAGCCAATCAAACGGAATAATGCTCGAACGTTCCGCTGCCCAAACGCCGCGTCTCCTGGCTATAAATGTCCTATCTCGAAGACGTATATTCTACACACCGTATACCAAGGATTATTCTAAATCGACGCTCGCAAGATTTTATCTTTCAAGAAACTATTAGGTCGTTCGGGAAATCGTTTCAGTTTCTCGAGGGAAAATAAATCTAGCGAGAACTAACAGCGATTAAAATGTTTTACCTCTATTTATTTGTATTTTGTGAAATTTTGATTAATCTGAAATTCTGTTATCCGAACGCATGCCGACAGTGTAAACAAAGTTGTATCGAGCACACAGAACCCATTAAAATTTGATGAAAGGAGAGCGAATAAAGATATATCGATCAAGGAGCTCGAAGCATGTTACGCTCAGTGACAGTCTTGAAGTTTTATTATGCAATTAACTATTATTCCAACACTATAATGGTCGAGCGTACCAAAGAAACAAGCAGCTTCAAAATAGTATAAAAAGTCAACCGACGGAGATAACGAACGTTTCTGTTTACGTCGCGGTGCTATTGTCGAAACTTTGTTTATCTTTCCGTGAAAACAATTTTCGAAAAAGTTTGAAAATTTCACTCCGGGGCGTGGCAGGGTGCCGCGTATATTTTTCGTTATGGATTTTGCAGAGATTAAAGCATTCCGGTTAGCAGGGCCTTTGGAAATCGAAATTGAATGCCTAACGGAACACTGACGAACGGGCATTGTCGATGATCTTTGTACGGGTCTAAATTGACGAAACGAGGTATTCCATGTAACATTACGTGAAAAGCGAATTACGCGATACTCAAATGACCAGGGTAACGAATGTCAGTAACGGAACAAAAGGTTCGGCAACGAACTCTCGTCGATCGTTACGCGGGGGGGCGCTCGGCGAGCCTCGCGTGGCAACGAACGAAGCAAAACGTTATAACCCGAGGATGGAGGAAAAAAAGAAGTAAAAAAATAAAAACCCAAATAACATATGAAATTGTAGAACGAGTGTACGCTTTTATTTTGCACGGGTGAGTATATGCCGGCGGGTAGCGTAATCCGGTGATAGGCGAAATAAAATTGATTTAACGGACACGAGGAATGTAATCCGGCAGATTAAAAGTGTTGAATTAAAATCAATTTATGAAGGGCGAAATGTATTACGAGACGAATAATGTTATACGAATCGAGTCTCGCTCGCCACTGGAGAATATTCCGCTCACGATATTTATTATGGTTTCCCTTTTTTTCCCGGCCGAAACGGATCCGGTCTCCGATCATTATATTATCGTGTCAACGTACACATCCGTAAAAAGGATCAATTGTTCGCGTATTAATTTCCGAGTCGAAGCCTCGATCGCTTGCGATAAAATGTTTCTATAACCATTTAATATGCGTATAATAAAATATTTAACCTTTCGCAGTCGGGACTATTTTAACTGAAAAAATAAAACGTTTCTTGCTGCCTAGAATAATTCGATTCTACGATATAATTTTTGAAACGTTTAGTCATCTTCGTTGGTGGCTTTGAGTCGCTAAGGGTTAGACGTCGGAAACCAACGAGAATCCTCGAAGAAACAGCTCGCGATCGCAGGGCGAAGGGTCCACTGCCAAAATACATAACACTCGGAGCAGTTGCGGAGTGTCGGTCGCATTTATGCGGACAATTCCATTGAAGGCTGTCGACGGGGCGTCGTCGACTCGGCCATCTCGAAAATACAGTTCCCGGACTCGATATAAACTTCGACTTCGATACCCTCTGTCCAACGTTAATTGGCTATCCCGACGAACCTCTGTTTTCTTCAGTTCGAGTGGAAACGTTGCAATTAAATCGCTCGCGGGCCCGACCTGCCGGAACAATGGTTCTTGTTGAACACAGGGCAGCGCGCAACCTTAACTTCCAGGACCTGAGGTCACTTAAATAATGGTTGGAAAAAGAAAGAAGAACAAGAAACACGATACAAGGACAGAGAGAGAGAGAGAGAAAGAGATCAACCGAAACAAGTAAAATAAAGAATCAGGATGCGCGGACGCAACAGCGAACAGTAAATTCTGTGGTTGCGAGGATAAACGCCGCGTATCGCAATTTCAAAAAATTCGAGTTTGCGCATTGATCGAGCGTTAGAGTATAGGATTTACGTATTTACATAAATTCGGTATTCTGGTATATGTAGAATTCCTTGTAACTCCTTGTAATTCTAATATAGAATTTCTTATATATTCGGAAAGCTCAAAAAAATAATGGAATTTAACCGATGCCACATGTTCAATTCGTACGCATCAAAACTGTATTTAAATCAAAGATCAATTCCATGGTTTCATCTGATCCGGTGAGTTTACGGTCGACGACGTTTAGGAAATTCAATTGAGACGTCTTGTTTTCACGACGTTATTTATTCGCTACTCGGTGGCGACCGTTTCAAGAATCTCCTACAACTCGAAACGGCAATATCTCGAAAGTGAAAGTATGCGATATGCGGCGTTCTTCCTTACAACCACAGAATTAACGAACAAACAACTGGCGTTGCGGAACACGGTTGTATCGAAACGCGTGTGCGGCTCTGGCGAATTCGCCGAGATATATTCATTGTGGTGTACTCGGAACACTCGGCAAATGGACCACCATCGATAAACTGGCGACAGAATGCGCGCGATACCGCGGATGGGTGAAAAGCAAAGGGAGAGTCTGGGAGAAAGAGAGAAAGAGAGAAAGAGAGAAAGAGAGAGAGGCTGAGGAGACATCCGCTAAAAAGATTAATCCTTTCAGTACCTTGAGCGCGCACGAGCTCCGTCCGCTTTCATTTCTTCGCTAATAACGTCCATGTGTACACGAGAGCTCGCTCGTCCCGCTGATCAAATAGCGTGCCTCTAAATGCACACGGAGCCCGTCCGCCGCCGCGCCGGATGTATATTAGGCTGACTAATAAATTCATGAACAACTTCGGGCTTTAATAACGTTTCAGGAGCCGGACACGGGTTTAATGAAATTTTCGTGTAATTATGCCGGCTGCGCCCCGCCACGAATACCTAATGCCGATCCCCGATGATTTTCTACCGCCGATGAGCCGGAGGAGCCATTTTCTTCGCGTCTGCGTCCAGAGAAAATGGCCGCCTCCTGCGTACGACTAATTGCCCGATTTTTAGCAATTTCCAACATTCAAAATGCAATACGCTTTGAACAAATGTGAATAGAAGTTGCGGACGTTTATTTAGACCGAGGCAAAATTATTTGAAAAAGAGAATGAACCTCGCGATGCACAATTCCGTGCTTATTCACTCTGCGGAAATATATTTTCTGCAAACTGACAAATCTCTATCGTCCGACATGTTTCAGAATAAAAGTCCCTTGCTTGAAGCTCTTCGCCCATCCGTGTACAAAGGCATCATGGTTCGACTGGTTGTTTCGAAAGAAGTTACTTCGAAAGTACAGCTCTTTTTCACCGGCCAGGTCACTTGTTGCAACTTCGACGTTCGTTTTTCAAACCGGTAGAGATTTTTTCGCTCGAGTCTTCGCTACGTTCGTCCTTTTTCTTCTTTCGAATTTCTCTGAGAAAGTTACTCGATCCTTCGGTCCGGTTTGCTATTCCTCCGTTACCGATGCTCGCGAAGTTTTTCGATTAGACAAACACTGTTACATACTTCGCGAAAACCAATTTCACCTCGCCTCACTTCGCCCTCCCCTCCCGCGTATAACCAAAAAATACATCGATTTCAGACATTTTTTACAAATTTCTCTCGCCGGTGTTCCGAACTGAAAATGTTATTTCTGTCGATAACAGGGCAACATTTTCAATCTTGGATTTGAAATAAAATTCAATTACGTTCGGCAATGGACACATTTTTAAAAAAAGAGCAATGTTGTCCGTGTACTTATTTGTTTGCTGTGTTAATATCGCGAATTTTTATGTATTTGTGCCGGATAAATAAAAGTTGTAAACTAACAAATATTAATTTTGCTGTTTTCATTTCAGGACAGATATTATCCTCTCCGTATAAATGATCGTATATAGATGAAGTAAAAAATGTTGTACGGTAAACACGAGATTACTGTCCAACAGCCGCATTTTTGGTGGACAGTAATCCTGGTGTTGCGATCGTATTTTTGTTACTTCAATGGAGAGTCCAAACACAGAGAAGGTCAGAATGAAATTCAGAGGAGAGTCCACATAGACAAGGTCAAAATGAAATTCAAAGGAGAAGCCGAACACGGAGAAGGACAGAACGAGTGTCTCTTTCTTTCCCATACGCTGTCCCTCCTTGCGACCGAAACTCGAATCGTCGATTTAACCACTAAATACAATTGGAATTGTATCGCGTTTGGTCTTGTTTTAATCAGAAAAATGCCAGAAATACGATAGCGAAATTTCATAAAAATAATAATGAAAATTAAGAAAGTTGAAGAATTCGATTAATTCGAGTCAATGTGTGGTGTTTACACCGATATACCCGAGCCGCCAGTGGAATGAGTAGGCACTGGACTTAGACCCGGTGTCGACCGAGGACAGTAATCTCGACTTTACTGTATTTCATTAGTCGCTCGAGAAATTAATAAACAACGCGTCTGTGCCGCGGAAATGAATTGTCTGGTTCGTCGAGGCCGGTGAAGTATTTATGTTGACTTAACGAGGCCCAGGGTTGACACTCTTGAATTATTCCGCGCGGCGCGCCGCATCGGGGAGATAAAAATGAAAGATTGATAGATCGGGAACGATAATACGAGACCAGCCCGGTTCAAAGTGAATATCGATCAGCCAGCTGGTTTCCTTATTAACCCAATTAATCGGGGCCGAGGGAGAGGAGGAGGGGAGGGGGTTGTGGCCCCTCCCCGGTCGAAATGCAAATCTTGTCACCGTTCCAAGTGAAACAGGTCGATGGAAGTTGCGCCCGACCGAACAAATCCGATCCAACCGAAGCGCGAATTTCCTCCCCCTGGAAATTCGTTGACTCACCTGAAACAGAAGCAAAAGAACGCTGTCAGTGGGATTGTGTGCGTCAGAATGAATGATAGAAACGTGTCACGCCACCGCGCCGGACCCCGTTTTTCCAAAATATAAATTGCTCGGCCGCTAGAACAGCGCATCACCGCTACAATACGCCAACTGGACCGTGAACTTTACGCATTTTTAGCGCGCGTACAAATTTACATTATAACAAAAAAGAAAAACCAACGAATAATCGCTCTCTCCCACCGGCAAACAAAAAAAAAATGTTAAAGCGATCGCCACAATTTTTGTACGTTGTTCGATTTTTTGTGCAATTTCGATTAGAAATTTTTGAAGCGATTTCAACATCAAACTTTTGCGCATCGATCGCAAGATACAGCGGCTAAGAGAACATTTACTTTAACGTTAAATAAACGTCCATGCCAATTAACGTGAACGGACGGCCGTTACGAATTTCTAAATTGAACACGACCGTGCCCGTCGTGGAACGACTTGCTATAAGATTGGATTAAATAATTTTATGCAGGCTACGGAGGACGCGCGCGCGCGCGCGGTGTATCAAGTGAATTTCGCGCGAGAGAATATCCGGGACAATGTAATATCGTTTGCGAGAAGAAAAAAGCGACGGAACTTTCAGTATTCGCCATGATTATCGACTGCAAAACTCTTTGCATCGTCGCCGATCAAAGTTGGATGCACGCTAATGACTGCGGGCACTCTGCTAACTTTTCCAAGTTACGCTTCTCCGGCGTACTTGTACTTACACCTGGCTCGACACACATGCTCCCGTGCAAATTAAGTATACGAGCTTAGGATAACCGGGTCTATAATAAATTTACTGCGATACACGACGGCGACATCCATTAAGATTGTTAGAGTCACGTAAGCCGCGCTCGTCTTTCTATCTTAAACCGGAATGTTTCGGGGAACTTTATTAACCCTGAGCACAACTATCCTTCGGGAAAACTGAATCTCGCGAGTTGTACGTTATAATTACTCGAATAGGAATAAAGTAAGAATTGTTTGTTCAGTGGGAAGGCAAACACCGTTAAAAAATATTGCATCACTTGTCGATGCTGAGATTGCGCAATGAAAAAGATCCGCGAAGAATGAATCCTCGAGACTTAATTAAATTTGATGCCCGTAACTGAAGAGCAACGGTAAAGAAACAATTATGGAACGATAGACAACAGCCGTCTGTTACCATTTTATTTTTTCTCGGTTAACTCTCGTACTTCGCTCGGATTACAATTTGACCCAGAAGGAAATGTCTGTTTCTCATTATTCTACACCGTGAAAGCGTCTAAATTAATTTGATATGACCGACATATCAATTTTCTGCCGGGTATCTCCCTTAATTGGACGTTGCAAGCGATGTAATCTCATTCACAGAATACATATAGGTATATCCATTATCAACGTGTTCGTTTATAGGAAGCATCGATAAGCGAAAATATTCGTTCGGAGAACATTTTATGGACAGCGAAGATTCGCTTCGAGCAAGCGATATGTACTTATAAAATCAAGAAATATTAATAATTGTGCCCATAATTATGAAAGCGGTCCAAGTCTTTCTTGTTTCGAGATGTATTTACAGGAAAAGGATATTAACGTTAAACGAATTCCATATAACGTTGAAGTAACAAGCGCTATCCAGCGGTTCGTTTTTCACGATATCGTAAGAATTACATTGAATTTCGTATAAAATAACGCGATGCGAAATAACCGATGAACTCATATTTCTTTCAATTTTCCCGTACGATTAGACCATTTTCATGTTTGAGACAACAGTGGTACCGAACAAGAATAAGAGACGTTTCATCGATTAATCAAAATTGTTTCGTTTAACGATGGCGATATTCTCCGGGGAGGAAATTCGATTCGCTCTATCAGCCGAGCCCTTGGTGAACCCGGGACGGCATCCATCGTGGTTTAACGAACGGGCCAACCTTTCCTTTTGGCCGCGTTTTGCGCTTCGCGAGCATTTCGTTTTTGACTGCACGTTCCGCTGGCAGATCGATACGAGGCAGAGATACGCGAAGGAAAATGTCTGTTCGTAAGCCGCGCCCACGTTTTGGCATCACGTTCCGCGTTCCTCTCTCTTTTACGTCGCCCTCGTGCCCCTCTCTATCGGCCCACACCCGCCTTCCCCTCTCCTGTGCCCATGCTCGATCCTTCATTAACCCTTTGAGAGGAAACGCTGCTCACATACTGAAACGGTTCGTTCGGTTGAACCGGCTCAAATTGCATGCGAACTATTCGACTGTATGGCAAAAAATTTCGGATCGCGAAAATACCATTGGCATCGGCCCTGAACGTCTCCCAGCGAAAACGTGCCTTTTCGTGACCGTGTAATTGTTTAATCGAATCAACGGTGTATGTATTGCTGTTTATCCACAAACGTGCTTTAAAAAATTATTATGTTCGAACTGTGGGGAAGTCATTCTAATTTCAATTGATTTTGATTTCGAGATGTTTTTCGTTGATTGAAACAAACCGCGAAATTCTTTCGCCGAGCCGCAAAGTACGAAACAGCGTGTAATAAGCGAGACAATGGAATGATCGCAGCCGCCCTCCTGCTTTCTGGCCTGGATTCGATCATTTTAATAAATTAGCCGGGCCGAGTAGCACAGGGGAACGGAATCTGCGAAATCACTGAACTCGCGGTTACGTTACCGCCGCGCCGGTTGCAGATTCGCTGGAGTTCTGTGTACCGATCGCCCAGTGTTCGCACGAGTTATCCTAGCCACGTGAACATTCGCACGAGAGTTATCCTATAATCGTCTCAACGATCATATTCACGGTATCGAGGAGAGACGCGACAACGTTATAACAACGGTAGTCCGCTCGCGAATTGAATTCGCGGTACTCGCTCGATGTACCGTCTAATGAACCGTGATCGGGTAAACGCGAATTCACACTTCTTCGCTTTATATGCGTTTATATGACTCGCTGAGGACCACTTGTGCGTCAAGACTGTTTGTTTACATCGCCAAATAGGTGTCCGCTTTAGTCAAGTTTCGTTTAGAGAAAATTTCGAGGCGAATTCACACTTCTTCGCTTTATATGCGTTTATATGACTCACAGAGAACCACTTGTCCGTCAAGACTATTTGTTTATATCGCCAAATAGGTGTCCGCTTTAGTCGTGTTTCGTTTAGAGAAAATTTCGAGGCGAATTCACACGTGTTCGCTTTATGCGCTCCGCGACAAAAAAATGGCGCACCCGTAAATATTGCTATTTCTGAAAACTGTGATGAAATTTGATACGTTTCTCTCCGTGTATGTACTTCGGTGGAGCTTGAAGGTTACTTACGCCGACGGAGTTAAGCGGAGGTTACAGATTCTAATCTAAATGTAAACAACAGGGGTCACCGACGCGACACAACGATGGCACAGTTTTAAAATTCTTTCTCTGCCGTTAACGCTAGACCGTCGGACTGTTCGTATCGTGTACTATTTTACCGTGCATTAAATATTGCGCGTGTTTCCTATTATCTTCTATTGAAATTACACTGTGGGCAGTGAAAAATCTTTATCCGATGCTGAAATAAAAACGATTTTGACGTTGCGTAAAGAGAATTGCTCGGTTTCGAAAATTGCACGTGTTATACATGGAAGCAGAAAAGTGGTGTATCATTTATTAAAAAGTCCCAAAGCATACGGTAAAAAAAAAGAGTTCCGGTCGACCGAAAGCGGAAAACGTGCAATTTTAAAAGAAGCTTCGAATTCTTCGGGAACAGCGCGACAAATCGCTAAAGCAGCTGGCGTACATACAAATGTATAAATTCAGTATAAATCGGAGCGTCTGAAATTTGCGCAAGAGCACATACATTGGAGAAAAAAAATGGCGTCGTGTTATTTTTAGCGATGAGAATAGGTTCGATTTAGATGGGCCGGATGGTTTAGCACACTGTTTTCACGATCTGCGGAAAGAAGAAAGAATATTAAGCCGCGGACACATGGGTGGCGCAGGAGCAATGCTTTGGGCCGGAATTGGGTATCGAGGAGCGACCGAAGTAAAATTTATTAAGAAAACTGTGAACAACAAAATTTATATAGATTCGATAGACGAACGATTAACCAAATTCGGTTGGACAATTTCCGGGGAAAATTTTACATTTCAGCAGGATAATGTAAGCGCGCGTACCGCGAAATCCGTTAAGCGGTACTTTGAGCAAAACAAAATTAGTGTCTTAAAGTGGCCAGCGAGATCGCCAGATCTCAACATAATTTAAAATTGTGGGGACAACTAGCAAGACGTGTTTACGAAGGCGGAAGACAATTCCAAAGCCTTGCCGATTTAAAATCGTGCATAGAACAAAAATGGACAAAAATACGGCCAAAATATATTAAAAACTCTTTAAGTCGCTTCCGAAACGTATGTTGGCTATTCTAGAAAATAAGGGAGGCCGCGCAAAGTATTAAACGCAATGTCATATATATGATGTACGTAAATTACGTATTTTTTTTGTACATGTGCCATCATTTTGTCGTACCGATTTTTGTTATTTTTTTGTTCTCATAAACAAACGGACGTTTTCTTTAACTTTATTGTTTGTAATGTCATTTATTTTGTAATAAAAATGTACGAGTACCGAGAAACACTAGATTTGTTATGTCCAAACGATGAAAACATTGTATGCGCATTCATTGTGGACGAATCGTTCGGGATGTACGTACACAGCGAATAGTCTAAATTCGCCTTAACAGACGTGTCGAGGGTGTTGAATGCAACGGATTGAAACGAATCGAACCGAGTTGAATCGAGTCGACGGGTTTTACGCCGCAACCGGAACACGGAATGGCCGTAATTAAAACGTGGAAATCGCGAATGTCGCCGGCGAAGGGACGACGACGGTTGCATTCCGATGCGGAGGATTGACGTTACAATCAACGACGTCCCCGTCGAAAACGGTCCGTAGGAAATCGAAGTGCTTCGCGAGGAACGGTGAAAAAAGTCTCGTTTCCGTGTTATTTCGGTTGTATCGCCGAATAACCGACGACACTTCTCGTCGGCGGTGGGTTCCTATTGCCAGATCCTGGCAAATTTTCTTCGAAATGAAAATAAAACTCGAGACGTTCGGAATAATATTTTACTTCTTTCTCAATTTCGATATATCGTTGGTTAGTCTAGGGTGAAAGAGATTTTTCATTTTATCGGATTTTAGCAACATTCGTCGAGTGAAACGATTGCTATCGATAATAAAATTAAATCATCGATAGCATCTCGATAGTTCTCCGCCGCTAACGCGCAGCAGAGACGTCTGTCCGAGGCGAGCTGGCCAGGTAAACGGCACAGCGAATTTTCCCAATAGCGAGCTCTGCAACCGGGGCTGGGGTTCGGAAGGGTTCTAAAGGGCTGATACTTGGATGGAATCGCCCGAGTCGAAATTCTGTTTGCGCCGGAAGTAAGAAATTGTTAAACGTCCAGTGGGCGACTGTAAACGACGAAGGAAACGCCCTTTGTCCGGCGTGAAACGGTTTCGGGGAGCTCGCGGAGCGGAAACGGCGCGCCTTTTTGAATTAACAATTCGAGGCCGGGATCAAACGTTTTGTTGACTGCGCGAGCCAATTACAAGCAACTGCTTAAACATCAAACAGTGTATTCCAAATGTTCGATTGTGTTTCCGTCTGTAAACGTTTGCGCAAAGTGACTCCGAGCAGCGCCACGGGACAGTTGCCCGATACTCGCACGGAACAACAAGACGGAAAATTGTTTTGTGCTTCTCGTAGGAAAGAATCCTATAAAAGATCAATCTGGACCGTTGTCTCCCTCGGAAGTCCTACTTTTACGAGATGTAATTTGCACTATTCGGCAGCATGTAGCTGTCGCAGCTTTACGATAGCTACTACCATTCCAACGAGATCATTCTTCCGGGAGATTAAAAGACCATTATCCCGTCCCCTCGATTGTTCGATTTTCCTGGATCTTTCTCGAGCTGGCCGTCTCTTTCGATTCCGAGCATTTGACCACGCTCAGACGAATTTTTCCATCATTTTGAATCGACTTCGAGAAAGAGGAGAACCTACTCGATTCGATCCGCACTTCTTTTTGTGTCGTCGAATCGAATATCGAGTTTCCTCGATTTGTAAGGCAGCAGATAGTTATGACAAGGAAAAATTTTCTAGAGTCTCTCTTCTCGTTATTAAGGTGTTCCGAGGACGAAGGCCGCGAACGCGGTGCGAGTTTTTGCGTCGCGGTTCTCGGTCGAGGAAACGGGGGATTACGGAATTGAACAGTTTCTACTGCGCGTTTCGCAAACGTATGTACAAAGACACGTGTTACACGGGTCAGCTCAAAATTGCGACGTGTCCCGCGGCCTGTAGTTCATTTATATGCTAAATGATGGAGGATAATGAGTTTTGGCGTTGCAATAACGTTACTGCTACCTTAGCCCAACAGCGGCGCGACCTTCGCTACCTGTGCGCGCCATATTGTGTTTGCGTAGGGGACGAAATTACCATTAGCGTAGAATCTGAGCCGCTGTAGATATTAAAGAATAATAGAGCGATGGTAAATCTTTGTCCGACAATGTTATTTTATGCAATCAAACCTTTGTGAATACTTTAGCAGTCTTATCGCTGCTTCGAAACAGGTCACCTTTTCATTTTCGTTCCCTTGGATCGTGCGCATCCTAAAAGAATTTAATTAGAATCCCGCCATCCAGTTCGCAATTCATTTTCCGGCGCGAAACTTAAACGAAAAAATATATTCGTATTGTGTGCTACAGTTAATTGAACGCTATTAGTGTAATTAATTTCTCTTCCTGCGCGTTTGTTGGTATCAGTTTCAGTGGGCGAATACGTTCGCGTAGGAACACGAGCTCTCGGATAGGGAAGCGTGTTTCTAAACAGAGCTATGTCAAATTTCATTAGTCGGTGGCTTGTTTTAATTACGCCGGAGTAATTTACTTTACTAGTTTACCATTCTGCATTGAAAATTGCTGATCCGTTTCGGTCAATGTTTCCCGCTCTCTCGCGTTCCGACGACGAACGCAAGCCTGACCCAAAAATGTAATACCTGCGACATATCTGAAAAGACATTGAACCGTTCGTAACAGTTCAACGATGTTCGTTTAAACGTTGAAATTTCTGGATAACGAAACGAGAAACGAGAAGAAAGAAAATTAACGATTGCAAGGCAATATTTCCGGGCGAAGTGGATAAAAATTTTTCGTAATATCTGCAGAAATATTGTGGCAGATCAATCGTTCCGTACCGAGTGTGCGTCCTCCGCGTCGCTGTATTAGCATTTTCTGTGTAACGTGCAGCGATTTATTACATCGTGTATCAGCTACTATTTGTCAGCAAACCTACGATACGTGTGTTTGCAAATATTTATGGAAATATTCGGCATGCATCTGTCAGATCAGCTTCGACCCCCGCAGAGTTAACACTGGAAGGATCGAGCGATCGATCGGACTACTCTTTAATACCTTCCATCATATATTTTTTTACCTCGCCGCGCCGTCAGAAACGTTCGGAGAACGTCGAGGAAATTACGTGAATGCAGGGAAACGGGAGTAGGTTATTTTCTTATATTCATTTTTTCTCTGTAAACACATTGAAAAAAATTGTTTTCGTGAAAATAATCGTCTCTACTTTGAAACGACGACAGCGGCTTTCGCCGTGATCGACAAAAATCCGATTGCCGACAATGGGAATGAAAGGATCGTCGATCAACAGATATAATGAACGCATCCGCGGGAAGCTATGACAGTTAATACTTTCGAAGCAGCGGTGGTTTTCAGTTGTTTATTGCTTTCGCCACTTCGTCAAGCTTATCTTAGCCGGGGCTTTGATAGCACTTCTGCCTCGAGCGATGGCTCGCGCAGAACTCCGCGAGATATAGCAGAGCCCTGGAACGCGTACGGCGGCATACACAATTTTCAGTAGACATAAACGGCCTTTTAATCGGGCCGGTTACCGGCGGAGGAAATCAATTTAGCCGAGCGTAATGCGCCACGATAAATTTCACGCCGTCAGTTTATCAGTCGCGTCCAGTGAATCGACGGTTGCGCAAAAATAAAGCCGCGTTTTCATCCGGCGGATAAACTCCCGGCAAAACACGAATACGGTACAACCGACACGACTATTCGATTTTTCCCGTTATCGAGTAGCTAACGTTTGATTTCTAAAACGACGCGTATTATCGTTCTCATAACGATAATTAATTTTCCATTGATTCGCGTCCAACCGATTCCCCACATTCCAGCCGCGCGTAGACCGAATAGCCATGATCCGGACAATAAGAATCGATGAGGAATTAATTATCGTTCGAAAGGCCCGGTCGGGATCGGGATTGTCCAAATTTTTCGAACAAACCTTTGCCGACGAATTGCCCCGGCCGATACAGAGATGCCTCTGATCATCGAATCGAAGGCCTCTTTCATACACCCGCGCAAATCGCGCATTGAAATGATGATTCCTGCCAGTTCGGCCGAATTCGAGCGACACCGCTCGTTTCATTATTTTCAACGAAATCACCGCTGCTTAACGCGTTTCGTGACAATTAAACCTTCTCTCTATCGGCGGAAATATATTTTACAGTCTTAAACTTGTTATAAAGTATATCTTGTCGTAAACATCGACGGTTCAGGCTGCTCTGGAACTTGCGTAGCTAGAAATTTTTGTCTTCTTCTCCTACGCGATGCGGTAGATTTCGACGAGAAAAAGCCAAAGATCCAAGTTTCCATTCCGGGAGACGAGTGGTTCAGAAGTTACGAGTATTTCTGTTTTGGAAAAAATAATTGGAAAAAATAATTGAGCGCGCGTCCACAGGTTTTGGCGCGTCCTGTACATTTCTTACAGCCAGAGCAGCGTGGATGAGCAACATTAAGACGAGCAGAGTACACCCGGGCTAGCAATTTCGAGTACGCTCAACGGAGAATCGCATCGACGTTTTGGGTGGCGAGAGTTTAGCAGTTTGGCCTCCCCTCTCCTGTTTGTTTTACCCAGAAGCTACCCCTCCCCGTCGGCCGCCCCGATGAATGCATTAGCGGCGTCAAACGAAGCGGTTGATTTAAACAATTTATTATGAGCAGCCGTTATCGATTATCGATTAACGGCCACGTTTACAGTGTGTACCTGTAACCGGGAGGATTGATCGGCCCCCCTCGTGCACACCGGTTGCGAGCCGAACAAACAAACGCAAGCTGAAGGTGTCTGATTGAATTAGGTTCGGGCAGATCCCTTTGGAGAGCGAGATCCAGCGCGGAGGTGAGCGTTCTCCTCGAAATTTTCTCTTTAATTAATCGACCTTCTTCCCCCGGACAATACCTTCCAATCCCTTTCTCAATTTCCTCCCGCGGAAGAAAAGATTCTTCGCTGAACGAAAACGTTAAATCCCTCGTACCTTCGACCGAGAGCCACTCCACCCCTCGAACTCCCCCGCAAGAACCAGTTACGATGTTGACGCGACGCGCGTTTTCCCTGCTGTCGATTAATTGCTCCGCTCCTTTGTTTCCGCGGAGCAGATCACCGTCGACGATACGGAAATCTACCGTTACAACGTATTTTGTATTATATTCTTTCCGAAGCCCCCTCCCCTGCAAACGAACCGCTCGGAGATCAGCTATCTTTGATCGTTCCTCGACGAAAATCATTTCCTAGCCTTATGGCGATAATTATTTTGTATTATATTCTTTCCGAAGCCCCCTTCCCTGCAAACGAACCCCTCGGAGAGCAGCTATCGTTGATCGTTCCTCGACGAAAATCATTTCCAACCCTTAATGTCGATAATTCAATGCCGTTGCAATATTTAATGACGTTGGCGAGCTAATTCTCCGATCATCCAAGAACGTAAACGTTGTTGATAATCGTGTTGTTCGTCAACAGAAATGTTAAAGTAGCTTTAAGAAGAAATTGAAAGTGGATATCCACGGTGTACCTCTGTTTTCGTGTAGCGGTTGTTTACCTGTCCTCATAGAACTTACTCGAAGCGACCATGCGAAGCATGAATGCGCGTGTAAATGCGTGTCGCCGTGGATTGTCTGACAGGCTGAAAAAGGCCGGGGCTGTTGCACGGATTCGCCGACAACCTTTTTCAACAGGCTGACGAAGTGTTTCAACGCTGTCCATTGACGTAGCACAGACCAATATGCTATGGACGAGAATACGCAGCGACAAAAATGTCACAGCGGAAAACAGACGGCAACTTTGGAACAAGGTCATATCGGACGACGCGCGGTTCTAACAAACTTGTTTTACAATAATTTCGACACGAATCCTCTTACAGTGCCGGTCAAAATGATACAAACTTGCAATTCTATATGGATACTTTGAAGGACGTATCTAATATACGGGGCGTGTAATATGTACATATATCCTATCGTGTTATATGAAATATAGAAATACATCGAATGTCCTATAATTTTGTCCGCGCACTGTATACCGGCGTTATGGAACTAGCTGTACGGATCTCGAACTCGAAAGCGAATATACTGAAAAAGACGATCCAAACTTGAGTTTTGTGAATAATGTCTGCCATTCGCTCCGTTTGTACTTTTCGGTGAATAGAAGTTCCTGCACACACACACAGTCGTAAATTACTTTTGGGTCTACTTTTCATCGGAACTCTTAAGTAGACACGTAGCTTACTAATGAGCAGAGAGGATCTTTCATCCTCGAAGGGACAGAAGAAAAGTTCCTCTGACAGAGTTTGTTAATGAAGTTTATAAGTAATACCGAAGGTAAAGCAACGATATTCATGGAGTACTAATTGTGGAAAAGTATTGAATTGATAAAGTTACGTTCCACGTTCCCCGGTTACCGTGGAAGTAATAATTTATTGCAACGATGTGCATCGGACTGCGGTCTTTCGAAACGAAGAAACCAGATACGACAACCGAGAGAACAAATGTTCCATAAAAGTGTGAACCAATTAAAATTGATTAAATTCGATCACGAAAGTGTTTCACATTCATAATCGTAAAGTTACAATCAATTTTGTTAAATAGAATTCGTGAGATCGTAATCGCGTAACGTCTACCAGAATTACGGCTGAAATCCCCTAGGGGCTGGAAGTCCCTAGATCGACGCAGAAATGCATTTACTCGGATTATCGCCCGTCAAATTAATGTTGAACGATTGATTCACATGGACGGCAAGCAGTGTCCGATGATTTGTGTTTCGCGATTCATGTCGCAAACACTTCGCGCAATAATGCCAATACCCCGTGGACATGGAGGGGGAAGGAGGAGGAGGAGAAGGGGCTAACAGTTACCGCTGGAAGCATAATCAGCGATTAAAAAACCATTAAGATATTCTTCGCATCAAAGATATATCTAAACTGCAACAATTACACTCGCTATTTGTCTCCGAACTGAACCGTGGGTTTCTGTTCGTGGAGACAGAGATTCCTGTGTGTGTGTGTGTGTGTGTGTGTGTGTGTGTGGGTGCAGAGAAAGCGAATGCTATTCTCGAGCAGAACAATCGTAGGCGGTAACGATCGATCTTCCTCCTCTTTGAAGGGGGATCTCGGTCGATAGGAAGACGCAAATCCTGGTCAAAGAAGGATATTGCTAGGACCAGCAATTTTTAATATCCATCGGCCGGGGGTCGATCAAAGGGTGAACGAGCGACGTGGTTCGGTATCTGCTAGGGACTGATCGATTTATCGTTGATCGTGGATCGATGGGGGAAGCGGGTCGGGTTAAAACAAGCAACCCGAAACCAGGGGCGCGAGTCGTTTTTTGCCGGTCCGCGGATCGATAACGACTGTTTTATATCGACGTCGGGGCCGTCCAGGAATCGTTTGTCAACGTCCAATCAACGTCGGCGGGAAGATAAGCCTCGGGCGAAAAACCGTCACGGAAAAACGGTGGCTGGGTTCCTTCCAGCGGTTTTTTCCCAACGGTTTCCTTACACGGCCACTTCTTTAAAAAGGGACACCCTCTCCCTTCCTCCTACTCGGCTTCTATTTGTTTCATCCCAGTCAGATTACCCTCCTGATCTTCCGCAGCCGTCTCTCTTTCCACGGCTAATCTCGGCGTCGTTCCGCTCCGATGGACCAGCCGTCACTCCCCCACGGCTACCCTAACCGTCAGGACACTGTTATCAGTCGATCTTCGGGGCCAACTTATCTCGTCGTTGCCACGGAAGACGTTCGATCGACTCCGTTACGTGTCCCGGATGGAAGATAAGTGGTCGTCGCCTTTTCTTCGCCATCCTCGTCGTCGTCCTCGTCGTCGTCGTCGGCTTCGACGTTTCCGCGACCCTTCCGCCCAATGTTTGACGCGTCTTTTCATCGTTATTGCTACCGGAGGCTATCGAGACCTTGATGGATCTCCTGACCTCGAAAAACTGCGTGGGCGGGGCTCTTCCAGGTCTCGAGAGCCGATAACAACGGCGCTCCGACTTCGAATGCCACTTCTTTTTTCTCTTGAAATTTTCAGGAACTTCTTCCGGAATGTTGACAATGTTGATGCGCTTCGTACGAGGTGCTTCGTGTACGAACAAGTTGTATCGCGAATAAACAGCGGATCTGATGCATCTATGACAGAAACGAGTGGGTGTAATTTAAGACAGTAAAAAGAATAGAATAATTTAGAAATGCTGTTACATTATTGTCAACCTATTCAACACATTACGAGAGAAAATCCATTTCCATTTGACTCCAGTTTGTTGCAATTCGGGTGGAAAATTTGTATTTTGCATAAAGATCCGCTGTCCAGTCGTGAATTAACCGTTTGAGTCCCAAGGGGTATTGAAAAAAACACTGTCGAAAAATCGCGAACAGCGCGACCGCGCTTTCCCTAAACGAGTACGAAAGAACCCAATTCTTTTATTTTATGACTGCACCGTCAGTTGTCCGCAGCGCTCGAAATGCACTGGGATTTTTGCGATCGCGCAGCTTGGGACGAAAAATGGCCGAATCCCCGGCCGAGGAGGCTGGCGGACGTCGAACGAGAATTCGCCAGCTCCTGAATCAAATTTGCATAAAGACCGTTCGCCTACTTATTAAAAAACAATCACGCACCGGGTAGCGGCGGGTAAAAGGCGTAATTTACGTAATATAATACATATTCGCGTCGTCGCGCGCCATTCGCAGCTGTTCGAGTTTTACCGGGAGGAGGAGCCGCGCGCGTGAAATAACATCTCGTATAATAAATAGGAATTTGACGATCCGGAAACGGACGGGACACTGTAACCGGGCGTACATACATACGCCACGTCCCAGGAACGCGTCTCGCGGGACTCGTCGCAAAAATGAGAGCCCGGAGTCTGCGGACTCTGCGCCACGGCTCGGCTCAATTTAAGTGCATCATCCTATATTTTCTCTCGCGAGCCCTAAAACCCTCTTTTTCCGGCCTCGGCTCGCGGATACACGCGTCTACTTTACCCACGGCTTCCTTCCTGCCTTCCTTCCTTCCTTCCTTCCTTCTTTCTTTCTTTCTTTCTCTCCCCACCCCCTGTGTATATCTCTCTCGAGCCCCTCTGTTGTTATCTTCCGGGCTGGGGCTTCTTACAATTCGTGTGCATATTTTCCTAATAATTTTTTCTTGGCATCTACGCGAGTCGCTTACTCGCGCGTGCCTGCCCCTCAATGGCGGCTTCATGCCCGCCATATAAAGTCAACGGCTACCGGAGGCGCGATTACACGCGCGTGCAAGGGAATTTCGACCGTGAACGCCTCCTTTCGTCGCTGTCTCTCTAATTTTTCAAACGACATTCGCGTCATTCCGTGCGACATCGATCACTTCTTTAAGTCCACCGTCGACGATTTTGTTCTTGCTGAAAATCCTGACAATTTCAACGTTGCCTCGACTTTCTAAAAAGTTCTTTCTTGTAATAAAACAAGAGTAGTAAAGGGCCTGGCAGTCAGGCGTGTCTCGGAAGTATTAGCTTCGAAGTCTCTCTAGAAAACGTTTCTTTCTGACGCCGTATAAATAAATTCATTTTAATTGAATATACTGAGTTTTAGTTTATCCTAACTCCCTTCGTAACCCAATAGTTCTGAATAAAATATGTTGTCGTTTTGCCAGTTTAAAATTTGTTTAAAAATTACACGGCTTCGCTTACGAAAACGGGTCTCGCTTACGAATTTTTATCTCGGGAACTGTTTGTCCGATCGAGCTGTATTTTGTTTTGTTTTGTTCGGAAAGCATCGGGCTATTGCAGTATAATTTTTCTCAATCTCGATAATTGACTTTGCGACGTCGATAAATGTAAATAAATTTTGAAGAAAATATGCTCGTATTCCTGGGAGTATTCCTTTCGAAATGAGCCCCCGTGAAAGATGGAGAATTGAAAATTGCATGAACATCCGCAGTCTGTACGTGTATGACAAACGTTATAAAACACGATGGAAACAAGTTATCTATTTTTACGGTCCGCAGAACTGCTGTACGTACGTGGTTCGGTTACCGCCGGTATGCAAACGAAGGCAATGAAACGAGCGTGTAAAATTGTTTGAATACGCTTGCGGAAACGAGAAGAGGGTCTGGCGAAATTCAAGACAGACGCGAGTGAGATGTCTTTTCGCTGTTGCGCGGCCCGGCCGGCGCGGCAATGAACTTTGGAGAACCGTGGAGGATGCAATAATTAAAATCCGCGCGCGAACACGGGACGCGGAAATTGTCCGTGGGAAGGAATTTTGTCTTTTGAAATCTCCGGCGGGCTCGTCATTAAAAATTCTTCCGGTACGGTCGGTACGTAAACATTCATTCGCGGCTAGCACGCTTTGTGCCACGGAACCGCGTGGTTTCTTTCATTATATTCCATCAAGTGGGAAGAATTTTCGTACGGGAACTATGCCGGCCTTAACAATCCCTCTATTTCACATATTTCTCCCCATCATCGTATCCTCCGTCACAGGTAAACATGTTTTCTCCCAGTAAGCTATTTTCTTGGTAAGAAATATTGGAAAACAGACTCGGGCGGAACTTCGTACGAAAATGATTGTATAATTTCGTTTCGAGGTAATAAGTTGATTAACCCTTGGCGCTCGAATGGTGACTCCGAGATGCCACTAAAAATTGCTTGCCATTATTCAAAGTATTGTTTACATTATTAAAAATATCTGTATCCGATCAATTGCCAAACACTTGGATATCAAATCGTGGGGAATGGAAATATTCTAGGACGGAAGAAATGTTTAATTTTTTAGTTAACGTATCTCCGAGCGCACAGGGTTAACCCTTTGTACTCGGAACAATTTTAACTCGAAAATTGTACATTTCTTCCTAACTAGAATATTCCCATTCCAAAAATTCAAATAATACCTCATACGATACCTAAAATGTTTAGTAAAGAATTAGATGCCAACATATTTAATAATGTAGATAATATATTGAATAATAGTACAGCAATTTCTAGTGGCGCCTCAGAGTCGCCGTTCGAGTGCCACGAGTTAAAGTGTGATTGACAAAATAAAAATTGAATGAAGTAAAAAAATATCGTCTCGAACGAGTTTCGCATTATGTAGTCGAATAACGACGGGATGATCTGCAAAGCGTCAAAGCGAGTCGGAGTCGAAGGGATACTTCACGCGAGTAACAATACTTCGGTACAAGAAGCGGTCCCCGTAGAGCTGGCAAACGATGCTGCGGGAACCCACGGGTGCTCTCAGGTGCGCCATCTCTACGACTAATCGGTAATTGCTGTAATTGATCCGTAAGAAGCGCGAAGCTTCGCGCCGGAAGTCATCGCGTCCATCGAGGACGCCTTCGTTTAAACGAGCGCCGTTAACGGTGCAGTTTCGACGCCGGATCGATTCCAGCTCGAATTTTTATGGCCAATAAAGGTCGCTTTCTCCCGGTGTATCCTCGCCCCAGCGTTTTATTCCTGCACTCCGATCTGCTTTCAAAAGGAATAACGAAGTTCGGCCCTGGAGGAAACGAGCGCTGGGACCGAGGGGCCGGCCGTGCCTCGCTATCGGGCTGCCGATTTTTTCAAAGAATTATTCCGGGCTTGTCCTCCGATTGGCAACAGAGCACACGCTTACACACGCGCGCGCGTCGGGAAATAGAGACACGCTTTTTTCTATGGCCTTTGTTTCGCGTTTTCCGGCCGCAGCAGTCTGCTCTGCGAATCAACGGTGCATGGAAACTCACGCAACCCAGTGCGCGCTGAAAACCATTTTACAGACGTTTACAGGTCTTAGACGCGTGTAAATATTCGGATTCAAATATCTTTCGGTTCTTGTTTCGTACGAATAATTTTTATCATTTATTAACCCCTCGCAGTGATTAAAACATCTGTTACGTTCCAAGATGGCCGCAATTTAAGATCGCGATATTTTCGAGAAAAATAAATTTTATATTTATATTTAGGATGTTACGCAGTTTTCGAAACTACCTGCATTCACCGGCTTCGGTTCGGGTAATTGAGGATTTATTGGATTAAAATGGCTTTACTCGAGGATGCGGATTAACCCCTTGCCGTTCCTTTCCTTTTACAGTTACAGCGATTAGAACGTCTTTATGCAGAAACATGTCGTAGAAGGGAAAAGGAAATGTATATTTTTTGTACGGCTATATTTGTTTGAATGCTTAAATATCGATTACAAACGAATAAAATTTTATCTCATCTAAAATGAAACGCGTGACATTCGTATTTGTTAGACTTCGTTGGAAACCGTTATCACGAGTCTGGCTCGTCAAAGTAATAAAATAGATTTCCTTTTAATTCTATCGCTCGCAATGTGGTATAATGTACGTTATTTTTCTGTGCAACATTGATAGAGCTAATATACAGAGAAAGAAATTCAGTATTATATATTATACACGATTGATTTTATTAATTATCTATACCCCAAACAATCTATATCCCCAAAGATGTCGCAGTTAAATATTGATTACATACGAATAAAATATTATTTCATCCAAAACGAGACACGTGACATTCACATTTGCTAGACTTTGTTAAAATCTTCTTGACGAGTCTGACTCGTTAATGCGTAATTCCCGGTTGCGAGCGGCTTCTTTCGAGCCAAAGGAAATATTCGCCGTGTTCAACGCCAGGTCTTTTCTTCTTGTGAGATCGAAACGACGCCGTTAATTTTATCTATCCCCGGAAAGTGATGCGCGATTCGATGCAAACCAAGTGTAAATCGCGTAACGATCGCGCAATCACGGGGTTAAATCGCGGAGAATAAAGAGCACGCCGTAACGCCGTGCTTCCTGGACAATCGCGAAGGGTTTGCGATCGTGTGCGATTGTAACGAGCGAATGGCAATGCCGAAGCTGCCTCGGAACAATGTTGATAATTCCAGTCTCGAGATGAATGTGATCGTAAAAGTAAATTTGGCGTCCAATCAAGGTGACGATAAGAAATCGGTAACTTGAAAATAGATAATTTGATCGTTAAGTTCTCCGTCGCTTACAAGATGCAGGAACCATATCAAAATTTCTTCCTCTCTAACAATTGTAATGAATTAAAAATTACACATCGATGTCCTTAAATCGTCTTAAGGTTTTCGCTGTTTCAAATCGTTCAGTCTACCTTTCGCGAAACTGTAGATCGTTTTTTACACCGCGATTTGAAATCTACATCAGCTTACGATCGATTTGGCTTCTATCGGTTAACACATTGCTACGATTAAAGGTGATTAATGCATAATTCAGGAAAATCTGTAACACTTGGAAATCTAAACACTTTTCAATGGAACCTTCGATAGCAACAGCAATTTTCATTGCGAACTAACAAGTCACTCTCGATAACGCGATCTAACAGTTTCATTTCAGATTGCAACGTAAAAGAAAATGTCTATGCTTCCTTTTGGTACAGCAGAATTATTGAAAATTCTATTAGCACGTTACCGACCGGTGATTATTGCGTAATTTTGAAAAATCTGTGGCGCGTGGCTATACAATTTTCAATGGAGCCTTCGATAGCAACAGCAATTTTCATTGCGAACTAACAAGTCACTCTCGATAACGCGATCTAACAGTTTCATTCGAGATTGCAACGTAAAAGAAAATGTCTATGCTTCCTTGTGGTGCAGCAAAATTATTGAAAATCCTATTAACAGGCTTCCGGTAGGTAAAGTGTTACTATCCATTCTGATTGACGGTATTAACTCTATTCGCTTAGCTACATTAGCGTTATCCTCCGCATGACGTTCTCTGAGGGCTGCAGTTGTAAGTGGCGCCACGAAACGGGCACAATAGATTTCTAATTAGGATTTCGGACCTCGGTACATACTCCGAGGACGTGCTTCCTTGAGCGGTCAGGCATACATGACAGGCTTCTGCCAAAGGATCGCTATTAAAGGAAACCAGTCCTCTAACCCTAATACCGTTGCGGCTCTTCTTGCACGGTCATCGTGTGGTCTTGAAGATTACCTCTCTGGTGCATCGATTGCTATTCGACAGGGGAACATAATTCCCGAAGATCATGATTATAACGTGAATAGGTCGCCGGCTAATGATCGTCGTCGGTTATATCTGACATACCCGAGTTTTCTTGCATCCAGTCTTGCTCGAACGATATCAAATAGTATTCGTATTTCTGAATGACTCTGTTGCTATCTCCGTTTAACTCGAAGCATGTCGAATGAAAATATTATGTTGGAATTTCACAGGAATTTCAAAACAATCATGTACGCATGATTTTCTTGATCAGCTCTCCTTACTCGTTGAGGATAAGTTAACGATCGAAAAGAATACATGGTAGGATCGATAATTCTAGCCTGATAAATACCTAATATCGCCGACTAAATAACAGAATAAAATCCCAAAAAATTCCGAATATTCTCTTCGCCGCCAGCGATTACCGTGCCGTTTATTTTTGTGCGTCAGAAGTACCAACTAGAAAGTACCACCGCAGCGAGGAATTATTGTGCAATCGTTCTTTCGTCTTTTCACCGGGATCTCCTTTATTAGCGAAAATATAGCGAACGCGCGAACGTTCGACTAAAAAGCGTGCCCGGTCTGAATCGCTGGCGTCGTTTCAGCGAAAATCGAAATATCGAATGTAATTCATTAACGAGCGTTCGCAACGGGGCGCGTCGACGAGAAATAAAAGATTGCACGTACGTTTCCACTAGCTGGCGGGAACTCGTTAAGGGATTGGAAAGACACGTATTTGACATTGTGACGGGAATTTTTTACGTGGGGAAAAGTTCATTTTCTTCCACGGCACCCAATATTGTCGCTAGGGAAAATGATTTTTCGGGTTTATCGTTGAACGGTAAACAAGGTGAACAGCTAATACAAGAGAGAGAGAGAGGGAGAGAGAGAGAGAGAGAGAGAGAGAGAAATAACAGAGGTATGTGTCGAACGAAGGCACTTTATCGAGCGAGATCTACAGATGTCGAATTCGACGTTAAAAACAGTGACAACATCGATGCACACGATTACGGAGGGAGTTTACCCGGCTGTGACAAAAACAGACGACCCACTCGCGTCTTCCCGGCTCGGTGAAAAACAATTCGCCGTGAATAATAATAGCCACCGCGATCTGATGGAATATGGCGCGAAAGCCATTGAAAAATCCGCCGTCGTACACTGGAGATTTCCCAGACATAAATTGCTGACGAGAAACACGATTTCGTGTTCCGCTTGGATTCGGAGCGGATCCCTTCTGCGCGCACGCATTAAAAATTCGATCATCCGCGGATCCAGATGGAAATCCAATTATCGAGCCCGTCCTATTATTAAAAAACGGAACACATCGCTCTCCTGCGACACGTCTTTCCCCGTTTCCGGCTATTCTACTCCGACGCGGCGACGAGTCTTTCAAATCAAAAACAATCGACGCTCGTAATGTTACACGGCTCCGTATTGATCGCGCGGGATGTGCATCGCTGCGACACCTTCCGCAGAGAACACCTAGACGCGTAGCTAGAAATATCTCCTTCCAGAAAATTACGAAGAGAATTATGAAATTCGTGATGCAAGGAGCGGACAACGTCAGTCCGTCCCGGCCGATGCAACAAAGTTGCAGCGTCGGCGAAAGGTCGGAATACTGTTTGCGAAAAAGGAGATCGTCTTCGTAGTTAGGATCGCAGGGATGCATCGTCCATTTTCCCCGAGGATCGGGTTCGAACGTTTTACACGCGAATTTCCTCGTCGTTTGGAAAGCTGAGGAGGGACGCATCCGGCCTGAAAAAAAGCTTGGACCCACCACCGGTCCTCCTTTTTGTGGAACATTTTCGCCCGCTGACACAAGCGGAGAAACGGATTTTTTGCGGCGAGCTAAAGTTGTCGAAGTCCCGGGTCCTTTTTCAAAGCTGACTCGACGGTTACCGCGAATTTCAGAACACGTGCCCACGGAAATTGTACCCGGCCAGCTTTAATTTTATAAAATAAACCGGGTCGAACCACTTCAAAAACTAATCTCGACCGAGCCCGCGACTGCACCGGTGGGAAAGTATTCGCTGTATTAAAATAGGGGTCGCGTTCGTTTCAACGAATCGCCCCCCTGCGAAAAAAAGAATACAGGGAAATATTATGGGCAAGGATTTATGCTGCTTTTCGACGGGAACGGGTTCGTTGCATCGATACCGGAGTCGCAGAAGTATCGATCTACCTCGCCGTTTGCGAAACCGAGTTTCGGGTACTTTGCGCACAACTTTCGAACGCGTTGCTTGCCCTTTGCACCGCTCCTGTATTTTTACTGATCCGGAAATCCGATGTTTATGGTAGATACGCACTCCGGACTTTGAAGGCTGTTTCGGCATACAGGGGCCTCTAAAGTTTGGATGGTTGGAAATATAATTCGTATTTTTATTTGCGATACGTTCTTCGCAAGATTTTTTGGTATTATTGGCTAAAGTGTGCGAGGGACTTTTTGCGAGGGACTTCTTGCGAGGCACGGAGAGTAGTTTAATCCTACGAAAGGATTCACGCATCCGGCTATTTGCAGAAATTAAAGGAAACATTAAAATTTTTGCGACACCGATTAGTCCGCTAGGTAAACCGGCTTATCCATGAATTCGCTAATCATATCTCCGCGATAAAACACGCGGAGCATGGAGCTGGTAACGCGAGGATAATGAAACGTTTTCTTTGCATAATGCCATAACGACGCACTAACTTCCACATATTTACCCTCGTTTCGCGTAATTTTCACCCGACGTTATCGAACCTGCGCTTAACTTCAGAATTACGGCCATATCGGATACGAATTCGCCATTTTATAGACGACTAGCCGCTACGGTTTTCGTGTCTGAAATATTTCCTTCGGCTTTTATGGTCATCTTTATCGCAACAAAATTTTCATAGCCGAAGTGCTCTTACTTGCAGCACGCAATGAATAATCGAGTGGGTCGACGTTAATGCTCGCGGCACGCTTGCTTTAACTGATCATTATGTCCAGCCGCTAATCGACAGACAGCGGATCTTTATGCAAAATAAAAACGTGCCACCTGAATGGCATCTCTTAATATGTTCAATAATCTTAAAATGTTGAAAATTATGTAGCAGTATTTTTACATTCGTCTCATTTTTGTCGTGAACGCATCAAATCCGTTCGTTTTGATCGATCGAAACAATTTTTACATAAAATTCCAGTCTATTACTAACCTATGTAAAACATTATTGACTCTCTCTCTCTCTCTCTCTTCGTTAATCCGATATTTTTATTCTAAAAGAAGATCACCTGTTTTACATTCGTTATCGTGTTGCCTCTGTCCAGTTCCATTTGCAAATGTTGCGTTAAGCATCTACTTTAAACGCAAAGCATCGAGCATCTACGAGAACGTATGTTAACGTGAGAAGTTGGGAAGCTAGCGGCTAATTGCGAATCTCGACCAGCTGCGGTCGGATTCTACGTTTGGAAATTAAAACTGGATTCGCCTACACGCGTGGAACCGACCGGTTGTTACCATGATCGAGAAATATGTTGCAGCGAATTCCACCCGAAGCTCGCGATAGCAAATAGCAACCGGTCGCATCAACCGATAGCGTTAATCACGCCCTACAACTCAAAGATGAGAGCGGACTCTTAATGCCCTAAAACGACAGGTTGCCGACACATGCTAAAATATTCTGCACGGTTTTGCATAATGACATTCTCAGGTGTTGGACGCTTTATCTTTACCTTCCATCGGGCAATTTATTGGTGTAATAAAGTTCGACACGGGCGCAATGGCAAACATCGAGGAAATGTCTGTTCCTTCCACCTTTATAAATTGTATAAAACATTATAGCAATCGATACGAAGGTTTGACAGTGGAAAGGATTAGATTATACGATCCTTTCAAGATTGACAACTTCTTCGAAGGCAGCTTGAGATAAGGTTGGCAATCTCCTAGCAGATCTGGTTCTTGATTTTAAAAATGGAGTGTGTCGCAATCTATAATTTGTATGCGTAAAAGTAGGATTGCTGGTTACTACTGATTTTACGCTATCACGGAGCCATCGGTTCTAAAAATTGCGAGCTGTGCAGCATTTAGCAAAATTGTATGCGATTTTTATCTGCTTTGGAATTCATACCGGATTTCATTTTTTGAATTTCAAGTTGAGAGAGATTAAAGCTCGGAGAACTTCCGAACAACGCGGACCGTTCGGAAACGCAGAAAAGACTCTCCGCGAGACATTCAATTCGTTGCAGCGCAGCGACTTGGCTTGGCGCAAAGAAATGGCGGCAAAACGGCCGGGAGAAGAGGAGAAGCTTGGCGGCCGGATTGATCGGAGAAACAATTTAGGACAAGTTCGTGGAAAAACGGTGAGGAACGGGTGGTTGAGCCATAGGGGTTGCACCGGGGGTTGGTATCGGGATCGCGGGCGGAGTAGCCGCGCGGTTCGAGTTTCGCCGGAAATCGAAAATGAAGAAAGACGGGGAAAAAGCGACGGATCGCTGCCGGGAAGATCGCTCTGGTTGTTTCAATCCAAAGTTCCTCGGAACGTAGAATACAAGAAGCGAAAGGGGTGGCGCGGCGTCGAGCATCGTATTCGCGGCCGTTTTCTGCGTTCTTTTCGGGCACGAGTCGCGCTGGGACCTTACACAAGAGTTTCTGATACAGCGCCGAACAAAATGATAGGACATTTGATGTATTTGTATATTTCAAATAACACGATAGGATATATGTACACATTGCACGCCCTGTATATTAATTACAGAATTGCAAGTTTGTATCTTGTACACGAAAGAATGATCTAATTTAATCGAACAAAATGATCCTATCGTTTACCGCGTCTCTGTGCGCGTCACTTCTTTTTTGAACCGGCTGAAAAAAGGAATGGGAATTAACTCCTCGACGCGCAAACGCGAGTTGGATACTTCGTGCGTATCTCACCATTGTCCACATTGTCGTCGGAACAGTTTCTTGGTAGGAGAAGAAAATTTACATTCATTTATTAGGTCGTTCGGAAAGTACTTTCGTTTCTCGTGTAGAGATGGCGTTGGTTCTTTTTTTTCATTTATGAAAAACGGTAAAAGAAACGATGAAACGCCACCGTTTTCTCGCGATCTGTTTTCGCAAAGATGGTTTAAAGCGCCGAAAGAATTTATACCGAGTATGAAATTATCATACCTATTATAATCTGCTTTGAATTGGTGATTCGAAAGCGTTTTCAGACGGGCGCGCATGTTGCCGGAGTTTTTTTTGCGAGCCGCATGCTGATCGTGTGTTTATTTGGAAAACGAGAGAATCTAAATAGAACTGACCGTGCAAAAAGCGGACGCTTGTGAATTTCCTTACTATTTTCATTGTATTACTTCCTCGTTTTAGTTCTGTTCTGGAAACACTTTGTACGAATTGATGAATCAAGCAACAAGCCATTCGACACAGATTATTTTCCTGGGATATTCGAGCAAGCAGACGACCCGTATACGTTTTGATAACGGTATAGCAAATTTCGCCGAGGACCTAAACTTCCGAGAAATGACGCTCTATCGGCTACTTTCTCCTAGACCTGATCACTGATTCTACGGTAACCCTGGAATCGAGAAAGAAGTCTCTATCGGTTCCACTTGTTTACGATCCGCTGGCAGGTGTAAAATTTCTCGAGAAGCACACGCTGGGATCGGTTTTCCTCGCGTTAACCGTGAGAACGCTCCTTAATGCTGGAGAGCAAGAGAACGAAGAAAATAAAATGAGAGAAAGAGAGAGAGAGAGAGAGAGATATGGCAGAGAGCGAGGTGGCAGAGAATTCGGAGGGCAGAGAAAAGACGAACGGAAAGCGGTGTCGTTGGAGGAAATAACACGGTCGCCTTTCTCCGGGTTCGCATTTGAATTCGGCCTCCGAGCTGCGAAATTCAAGCGGGCATGGCATGTGTCACACGCGGAAAATTCTTAATGCTCGACGAGGCGCGAATAAAGCGGACGGCTCTGTCTTTGAATTTCTTCCAGCTCGCCTTTAACGCCCCCGCGAGGCCCGGGCGATGCTTCGAATAAATTAGAATCTTGCGGCAAACGTTACATTTTTGGATGCGAACATCCTCGGTTCCCCTGAAGAATGGGAATCAAGCCCCGGGTCTCCGCGTTCCAAAGACTGCGGTTTTACATCCTGCATTTCTGCGTTGCTGCACGAACATCTCTCTTGTAAGTGGAACACCGTCTTTCGCATTTCTTTTACGCCTTACAACTTCTTTGTCGTTTAGAAAAATTCTTTAGACGTTAGACACGAAACGATGTCAAGAGATTAGCAACATATTTGATTCTGCTTGAAATCTTCGTCGCAAGCTCGCCTCTCGATGCCAGAAGGGTTCAAACGTTCAGATTCTAAATATTTAGATGTAATTTCCCCTCGTTGGCATAATCCGGAGGCCATTTTCCATTGTGACCGGTAACCTGACCAGGCAGCCCAGCGTGAGCAGAAAATGAGGATGAAAATTTCAATTCTGGGAGAAATATTTCCAACGTCGGAGATAAATAAAAAATTGAACAAAGTCAAGGAAGTCTGAGAGACCAAAAGCGCAAGAGACATTCGATGAGAGAGTCGATGAATAAAACGGAGACCCAGCCCCGTTATTTGGTCAAGCTTCTTTAAGAGAAAGAAAGTTAGGCAGATTTATTCCACCATTAGGGTAACTTTCGAGGCTTATTCGTTTGACAGTAGAATTTCACGAGTTACGCTACCGTGAACGGAGAAGAACGACGTTGTCAAGGAGACAGCGAACAGTAGATCACCCATCTCTCCAAGTTTTTCGAATTTTTCCTACTTATCTTCAATTTATCTTCGACGCGAAAGTTGCAAGAAACGAACGGATTTCTCGGATGAAAACTGGACTTCTCATTCATCGCTCCGCGAACAACATTAAATATGTACAGGCGACGCTTAATGATCTTTCAACGCGATTGCTCCATGAAATTTCTCAAAACTCTGATAATATTAATAACCCTCGTTTCGAGATAAACGCTGGAAACAGGTCATATCAACATAATCCGATCATTTCTAGGACGATAGATGTACCAGCGCTGCCACGATTTTAATAAAACTTTGCTGGTTTTCGGGAACAGCAACAAATAAATTGAGATTACGTATCGGTCGAATATCTGATTATGCGCATCGTCGCGAGCTGTTATCGAAGGACCAGAATTTTCTGCCAATGGTTTTCAGCTTCGTCTACATTCCCCAATTTTCTATGAAATTCTCTTCTACGCGTTATTACACGCGAAAAAGCATACAACTTTGTCATTCAAATTATATTTTTACATTTAATAGCGCCCGCGGTAGCTCGAGGCTGTCAATTTTTCACGGTGATTTCGCACTTCAAACTTGCTCGAACTGTCAACGAGGTATTTATATTTCACCGTTCTACAAAATTGCACAATTTTATCGATGCCAAACGAGCACGCTTAATTGCCGATTCTACTAAAATCTCGCTTTAATAATTTATAACGACGCTAATGATATAATCATCGTGTTTGTTTAATTCTACGCTAGGGTAAAGGTGCCAGTTAGACGCAAACAAACATTATTGTTTATTCCCCGCGACAACGCAATCTTGCGTTGCTCGTATTTAAAATAAAGCTGCCATCGATTGATTGCAACGGTCAAAAAATCAATTTCTACAGTTAAAGGTACGTCCACACCGAAACAACGTCGAGAAACATTTTGCCGCAGCGAAACTGAAAGAGGACAGCGTCCGAAAAATCAGTCTCGATTCAGGGGACGGCGTTTTGACGCGGCGGCACGAAACACCGCGAACAAAATCGAAAAAAGGGAAGCAGTGCCGTATAAACGAAAAGAAAAAAAAAAGAGAAAAGGAGACGTCTCCCCGCGCGCTCGGTTCGCAATTCTCCCAGCAGAATCTCTTCGGCGACAAACGTCGAAAGCCGGTTCGTTTTTCCCGGGTTCGCGCGACGCGGGGAAAAGGCTTGGGAACAGTGGAAGAAGAGACGAAAAAAGAGATCGTCGAACGAAACGGTTCACTGGTAACGGGAAACGCCGAAAAGCCGCGACGTTTCCCCTCTCTCTTTCTTTCCCACTCTTTTCTCTCTCGACGCGATTTTTCGCTCGGAGAAACGCGAAATGAAAACCGGCGGGAACGAAGAGTGAGCTCTCTCTCGCCCCTCTCTCTCCTCTCTTCGCTCTCTCACGGATATAAATATAATGCTGCGAGCTGCCTTCTAAATATCATAGACAGAGAAAAGCCCCGACTTCTGCGCGGGGGGCGGATGATGGTCGCACGCGAATGAAAACACGGTGAAAAGGGCGAGACGCCGGGAAAACTCTCGTACGTCGGGAAAAGGCTGGCCTGCCTTTTCTCCCGCATCGGAATCCGTGTAATTTTCTTGCGCGTCCCCGAACCGGCTGCGTCCGCGTTTTCAGATTGAAAACAAGCCCGCGATGGAAACGCGACTGTTTCTTTCCTCGTCTCCCGGTCCGACCGCTTCCTCGCTGTTTATCGAAATAGCGAATATTTGAGTAAAACGTCTCTTATCTAAACGAGACAAACAAACGGGCGAGAACACGTCGAATCGCGAAGAATAAAAGTGGTAGAACGGAGCTCCAGAAAATTCGGTGAACGCCCGGATCCCCAGATAATGGCGAAATCCGCAAAAGGAACCGTTCGTTCGCTTGTTTGCGCCCCGATAAGTCGTCCGATCGACATCCAGCTTCGAAATCCACGTCGATTCGACGACCAGTCCACCCACCGAAGACGTATTGTCGGGATTTCTTAATCGGTGATCGGATACTCGAGAACGACGACGACGACGACGTCTTGACAGCGGATTTCACGGAGCCAGCGCCGGCTGATCGGTTTTGCGGTATCGATGCAGGTCAACGATTATCTGATAATTAATGGGATAACGTGACCCGGGCAGATTCGATGGGAATCTGCTTCCTGCGGCGGGTTTGATCGAATAAAACTCCCTCTCTGCGGCGAAAATCGTGGGAAACCGTGTTTCGTGGAAATCGCTTTTAGAAAATAGCTGTTACATTCTTCTGGTTCCACGCTTTCCTATCTTATAGAATATTTGTACTCCAGTTTCGAACAGTTACAAACGTTCCATTTAACCCTCGTCCGTCCCTCGTTTCGCGAATTCAACCTGTCCCTCGGTGTCAATTCGACAAAGTGGATAAACAATTATTCTTCGATGTGTTTCGCAATAAAAAAATAAAAATCACGAACTTTCGGGTAAATTTACATGGAAATAACGGAACGGTATAACTGTAAAACAAATAAATCAAAGAAAAAGAAAAAGAACAGTGTTCCGGGGAAACTGTGGCGAATTGACAGAAGGGACGAACGAGGGTTAAACTCGAATTTTGTAAGATCCAGACGAAATCGAACGTTGATTCGAAAGTTGCGGCTCGGCTTCGCATTGAGAAGATAAACAGTTGGGAGCGTTCTTGCGTGCAATGTTCGAGGAAAATTGGTCACTTTGCCCGTGTAGCGGCAGCGTTGAGTTACGCGAAAAATATATCGAAGGCGTAAAGGGTGAAAGGACGAGCTGGCAATAATGGAAGAATCCGAGGAATCCAGGCTGGGAACAACAAGGTGGTACGAGTATCAACACGGTCCCAGGGCTCACGAACTAGTTTCGCACTGTCTCGTTCCCGGGGTTCAACTCGCAACATTGTTAATCGCGGTTTATGGACGTCTCGGACGAATTTTAAGTAAGCGGAATGCCTTCGTTAGCGCACGAACTTCGGGTCTTTGAAGTTTGAAGCGCTGGGAATTTGCATTGATGATTCCTGTTACGTTCGTCGAAGTTCTTAATAATGCAGACCACGTTGTACACCGACGACCCTCGCGTTCTCTCCTCTCGGACTTGGCGATACTCATTGAAAGAAGCGTTACGTCGAGTTTTCAGCTCTCCTCCTCTTCCGGCCAGCATAGCGCGGCAAAGAGAACCAGTTTTAAATGCGATTATCCCACTGCCGTCTTGTTGGCGGAATAATATTAATATAAATATTCCCTCTTGTCTACGGCGAGCCCCGATGCATATTCATACGGGGTGTTCGCGAAACAAGTGCTCCCGCCAACGGTATCGTGGAAAGAAGTCGAACCGAAGTCGATCGATATCGATTCCGGAAAAGAGAACAGAAATTTATATAGAACAGTCGGATCGATGTAAACCGAAGAAATATTGAAAGCGAGTTTCCTCGCAATAATCTCGCACAATAACTTTCGAGTGTCTACAATAACGAGCTCGTAAATATAGAGTCGCCGATCCCCTGAGCCTAATCGCGTAATCCTGACGGTGCACTTACTCGACGGTTCAATTAAAGATTTAATCTTTCGCCCCGGTTGTCCCGTAATCCTTCCCGAACGTCTTCGACCGGGGAATCTTAATAAGTTTCAGCTTTGATTTGCAACGATCCGCGGGAGTAAACCGAAGTGCTTAGTTAATCACCCGAACACAAAGCGATAAAACCTGGGGTCTGTTCGATGATATTTTTTTTAAAGGGCAGCCAACGATCCCGAGTAATCGCACCGGGATTCAGCTCCTGGGAAGGACATTAATCACGCGGATTTTATATTCAGCGAAACTCAAACCCGACTATCGTCTCATATCGGCGTTATTTTAATGATTAAGGCGCGGGACTATCGTTTCGACGCGAGAAAACTCGTTCCCCGAGCCGCGGCATAGCTTGTTCTAAAAAGATAGTCTTTAATCTGTGCTCGAGCGAAGGTGCCAGGCTCGGGCGAGAAGGTACAGCGATTTCGTTAATAGCCTTTCTTGCTGCCGGAGAATCAGGACTATCAGGAATTTCAACTTCAGAGAGAAGCGGAATCGAGACGCAGTTAAACAATAATAAGGATCCGCTGCCGTGATATGGAAAATTGTTATGAAAAACGAACAATAGTTAAGTTGCGGGTAAGATCAACGAGCGGCGGGAATTGACGTGTTCTCAAGCATTTACGTTGTCCCAAAAGTTTCTTTCGAAATTTGTTCCTTTAACGTTGCTAAATACATACGAACGATGCGATCATCTTTATCTTAATGTTTTAGTACTTCTTAACGTGAATTTGCAGTATGTGCGTGAACTGGAAACCAACTTTTGGGACAACCTAATATTTATCGAGCAAATATTAAAGAAACACATTCCGGGAGAAATTGTTCGGACAATCTAATACATGTATTGCGATAATTCCAGTATTCTCGTAACCATCGAAATTCACCTTATAAAAAAATATGGACACATTGAATTTGAGTTGGGCAACGGTCTCGGTCCGGGAACGTGATCGAAAGGCGCAGTGTCGCGTGAGAAAATCTGGAAAGGGCCTCGAAGGGATGCCGGGCGAGCACGCGGGGGCGGTAGAGAACTAGTTTCGCGATCCCGGGGAACGTCTTGGTCTTGCCCGGCGTGCAGTTGTTCCTCCGAGCAAAATACATTACACCCACACACGGTGGACGGGGCTGCATGCGTGAACAGCCGCAAGAGCCGAGGCGAGCCAAGACAAAAGGAGACAAAAGGGGGTGCCGCGGGAGAAGCGACGCTGCGCGACGCGCGTACTCTTGCCATGCAATTTCAATGCAGTTATACTTTCTGCGAACGAATACCGGAAACCCGGCTTGATCCCGGTACCTCAGCCACTGATGGTGTTGGTACCGGTAGAGGTGTATTGATCGGTGGGTGGTAGAGAGCGGCATGCTTCTTCCTCCCTCCCGCCGCCCATCGTGTAATCCTTCTTTTTCCTTTGTCTCTGTTCGGCTGCTGGGACTCTGTTCCATTACCTTCTCTCTCTCTCTCTCTCTCTCTCTCTCTCTCTCTCTCTCTCTCTAGTCTCGTGCATCCTGCGTCATTTCCCATGACGGCCGGGTGTCATTTGTAATTAATTTCGCGGGGATCCTAGCTCGTCCTCGGACGACACCGATTACGCAGCGACATATCGCCGATCGGACATCGTTCACCAACGAAATTACTTGGCCCGGTTCACTGCCGAGTTAGCTACCGAGAACCTAACCTACCCAAGGTCCACCGGTTCAACGCCGACGAACAGACACCTGGGCCGAGCTGATATTTTTCTGGAAACCCCGGCAAAGTTTCCTCGATACGTTCGGCACCCGGAGATATGGGAAACGACACTCGGGAAAGGTCTTTGCGAGACGAGCTGTGAAATGGATTCCGAGACGCGGGATAGTCCGGCGATGCTCCCCCTTTAGGCGACGTCGACGTCGACGTTTCTTACCCATGGTAGCCAACTGCTCCGAGCTGCGTTTTGCGGCAAATTGAATTTCTTGGTCCTGCGTCTTCCCGAATCCGAACCGTCCGCGTTTCTCGGAAAACCGAGAAATTTTAAATAGTCGACTGGCGTCGCTCGTCGCGTTCGACGGCTGACCATGTTAACCGTTTCAGTTCCAAGGGATATTGAAAGAACACCGTCGAAAAATCCCGACAAGCGCGACCGCGCTTTCCCTAAATGAGTACGAAAGAACCCAAGCGGCGCGATAGCGCTTCTATTATTTTATGACCGAACCGTCAGTTGTCCGCAGCGCTCGAAATGTACTGGGATTTTTCGACACGAAATCTGAAGGGCGCGATCGCGCTGTTTGGGACTCGAACGGTTGATATTACGCCTCGTGTTGGTTTTTCGCAAGCAAGACGATCTTGTAATAAAAATGCAGATATCTTTTGAACGATATTTGTATGAAAAAATTACGATCGATATTATTGCGTGACTCGATCTACCAACAGTCCTCATTGAGCCGTAATTAGGAAAGCCATACCGAAGCAGCGCCGTCTGCCGAGGATTATCTTTCGGGGAGATCGATCCGCTATGATCGACCGACTCGAGGATCCCGATCCATGCATCACCGGACGGCGGCCGAGGCAGAAGGTAATAAACGTGTTCAGATTCTATCGACGCGGCGGAACTCGGGGAAACAACGTTTCAACGGGAACAGAGTCCGCGGGTACGTGCTTCTTCACGCGGAACGGAAACACTCCGACCGAGAGATGGATCGGTATACATGACGCGGCTTTTAATGTTACTTTTGCATCGGGGACCTGGATGCTACGTGCCCAAGAAATTTCATTAAAATCGGAAGTCCTCGAGCGAGCGAGCGGGCGGATGGCTGTGCGAGAGTTAGCTCGGTGATAACCGCTCGCCACGGTGTGCGAGGGGCTGGGACGAAACGCGTCTCGGTGTGCAGGTCGCGACGAATGGCGCGGGCAAATTATAGAGAAATTGCACGGGGAAACAGAGAGGTATGTGCCGTGCGCAATAAAAGTCAGCGCCCGCAGTAAATTCACCTGTTACGTCGGCTCAGGAACCGTGTAACATTTTAATCTGGCCTTTCCCCGTCGCTCAGAGTTCGGTCGAATTAACACGGCCACCGCCGTACACCGATATTAATGAACTGTTCCCTTGCGGCCACGATCTCCCCCAAAATAATACTCGCAATTAGGGGACCGGACCGAGACCGACCTGGGGTCAAGAGGTTAATTGCCGCTCGCTGCTCGAATAGATTTCACGCGGATTCTTGGACATTAAATCTACCGTTACCCCAGAAATGTACACTTTCTCATTCACCGTTTGCAGTCGCAGCTATTCTAACTCGAAAATTAAACATTTCTTCCTAGCTAGAATATAATATTTTCCATTTTATGAATACAAAAATGGTACAATACCTCGATACATTTAATAATGTAAACGATATTTTGTACAATGGTGCAGCAATTTTTAGTGGCTTTCAACGTCGACCTGTCCGAAATGTGCACAGAAATAAATTGACGATGTATGTACGCAACGGTTCAACAAAATACTTTGTTCGGGATCGCTGGAAAAAAGATGCTTTCCCAAACCTTCCGGTGGCTGGGTCTGTAAATAAAGCGCAACAAAACACCGCGATGATAAAAAAAAAACCCTGCTCGATGTCGGGCATTCAATTTGACGGTTATTGAATTAAAAACGGAAATTGCCGGCGTATCATGTTTGTCTTCGTCGAAATGGATTGCAAAATATTTTGTATGAAATTAAAACCTTTATAGATCGCGGCCGTCCCGAGGCGAGGCGATGAAACCATGGATCGCTGTAACGTGAAAATTAAAAATAAACAAAAAGCGGCGTTTACTTGATTAAATTCGTGAATTTCCGATAGCTTGTCGCTGTAGCCGGCGAAACAAGAAATTCTGTATTTCCGAAAGCTCTAACGCAGAGTCGTTCCGCAGTAGTTGAAAAATGGGGTCGGAGAGCCCTAAACCAAGAACTTAGAGTCGTCGTACGGTGGAACGAACGTCCATTTGCCGAAAAATTGGCAGCACCGAAAGGTGACCCGACGCGGCCTTTGAGCCTCCAATTATTCATGAATCGTGCGATCGATCTCTCTGCTCGTCCCCGAGCGGCGTTCCCTACTTACTTTGACTATCTCGTGCGACGAGCCCGGGCGAAATGGGACGTCGCGACGCGCGTCGCGTCGATCGAGAGCATGTTCTCTCTCTTTCTCTCTCTCTCTCTCTCCCGTCTGTTTGTCGGGATACGTATGTTATTTCGGCGATTCGGCCATCGGGACAAAAGACAGGGAAAAGCGGGGCAACGAATACAGCTCTCTGTGTTCGTCCACGCGCCACCAATGTTTTCCTCTCAGAGTTTCCCGGCTCGGGGTGCAATAAACGAGTCGGTGTCTCGGCACCGATCCCTCATCCATCGTATGCAGATGCACCAGCCGATATTGGCAAATCGGCTAATCCGTTCCCACTCGACTCGCACCGGACCCGAATTTCGTCCCCGTATAACTCGCCCCTGCTGATCTAGCACCTCCGACAGACACTTCGTTACCGGCACCCGTCGCCGTGGACATCTGTTCCTTCTTTATTATGCTAGCCGACAATCGTGCGAGGTCTGCTGACAAAATCTCCCACACTTTTTCTGTACAATTCACGCGATCTGTACACGCTGCACACCGGTGGAAAAAGTCGTAAGAACGGCCTCGGATCGACACCGTTCTTCGAAAATAATTTTATTCGCTTCTATGATACGAGAACTGCGATCGTTCAAATTTTTCATGCAAACCGGAGTCGCGTGAAACCGTTGCCGAAACAGCGGTCCGAGATACTGTGAATTCGATTAGGCGCTGCACATTCGTTTGAACCGTAGTCCGCACGTCGATCTTTTGAAAAATTCTGAGGTCGCAGACAAATGTTGAAACCAGATTTGGAATCGGCGTGAAAAAATCTACGGGGAATAATGTATAGAATGTTACAAAAAAAATCTTTCCGCGCGCGGTACTGGAAAAACCACAATTTTCTTGAAATTATGCAAGTTCAACGAATTTTTTCAAGGTTAAAAAACGTTCGTACCACAATCTCCAATTATCCCATTTTCTGCAAAGTTTCAGCTTTCATTTTAAAAAATTTTCATGGCTCTACTCGTTTCTATCGAAAGTTCTTTGATTTCGATACAGATTTCGTCGGTTTTATCCACTGTGCGGCGCCGCGATACAATATTTACCGCAATTTCGTGACCGCACGGTCGCCGTACGTTAGAAAAACGGAAGTGTGCGGCGAGCCTAATAACGAGTTCGTAGAAACTTAGGATCGTGTTTTTGAACGTGTATTTACATACATGTATGTACATACTTTAGCGCGTGTCATTTTTAATAAATACGCTTTAAACGACACGTATCGAAGTACGTGCACGCGAATTACACGCGAAATAGGGATCTCCGGTAGAAACGTAATCCGGCGATCCGCGATTTATTAATTTCCCCAAGATTGTCCCCCGTCAAAACCTTGGAACTTCTCTTTCCGAATTTAATTATTCAGCGATCCATTTTCCTCCCCGTTCGCTATTTTCGAACAGATGTGCAAACTTTTGTCAACTGCGCTTCTTGCGGATTCCTTCCGCATTAGTTTCGTTTAATAGATTATAGTTAAGGAAACTCTTCAACTCGGTTGCCAGACCTCGGTGGAGCTCCGCTCCGCCTTTCAATAATGAATGAGACATTACGTATACCCACGAGAACTGCAGATTTCGAACGAACTCGGTCTAAGAAACGGCGAACCAGTTTTCTAAATTAAGCACGCGTGCGCCACACAGTCTCATTCGTCTACGGCCCTCTGTATGCTCTGCCCGCCAGCCGGACTGAAAATTATGCGAATTTCTGGAAACCAGCCGGAAAATTCTAATCGGGCTTCTCACGACCCTATTTCATCCTTGAATTTTTCTCGAAAATTTACGGAAATTATAGAATTTAACGCCGTGCTGGTTATGTCGTTTCAAATCGTCGTTCTCGATCGAGTCAATCGTTCGGATAAAAATCGTTTGGCTATTTCGCGTTGAAATAAAACGTATTGGCAACAGCTAATTAAAATTCATTCGATAATTGCGTTGCGAAAAATTGTCGTTCGTACTCGGGGTAAAGGTTATTAGCGTGACTTCGGCTCCTGTTGTGTCGTCAACGTCGGACTGTTTAATGGTCGTTCATTTTCAATCAGTTTGCCCATTTGTTATCGCATTTCCTCGTTACCGGCGTAATTATCTGTTATTTTAGCAGGTTCTTTTTTGTCCATTAAAAAGGATAATGGAATACGAGGTGAAACGAGGCCGAACGCGTAATCAGCCTACCATCGGAATCATTATCAGGGCTTTCAGCAGGACGGGCGTTTTAAGCCGCCATTTTTCTCGACGCCACGCCATCGGGGCGACAAGCAGGCTTGCGCCAAACCGGACGACCTCATTAATTGATATTATGTTTATCAGACATAATGCAGCCGGACGATTCGGAGGAAACCGATTTCAGTCGGCGAACAATCAATACCCGAGCTGCGGCATGGCGACTAACAGCGTGCCATTAATGACGCTCATCAGCGCAAAATTTGATCCGGCGTCGCCTATTCGAGCTCGTCCCGTCTCGTCGAAAGCGAAACTGAATTGTCGACATCGTTACATAATGAACGACGGTGATGTAACGGAATCAACCGTTGCGGCAACGCGGAATAAAAACTCCATATTTCTCGTTACCCTCGTTGCTCGATCTATTTCGCTTTAACCCTTATGTCGATCGCCAACATTTTCTCCGACGTTCGATCACGTTGCAATTTATTCTCTGATCATATTATCCAGGAACATGAAAGTCCACGATAATTGTGCTATTTATCGACAAAAATGTTAAAGCAGTTTTAGAAAGAAATTGCAAATTTTTCCTTCAACAGAATTTGTATATTTCTATCGCGAATAATATGATTCGCAAAACATTCTTCGTCGACGGATAAAATCGGTTAACGTTTGTAGCACTTGGTCGAAGTAACGAGATAAATTTTATTTCACCGGATTTACACGCTATTCCGACGATCGCTTTGATATTAAATATACAGAAAAACGTTGCCAACTTGAAAAATTGTTCTTCCGGAAAGCAAACTGATCGAACGTAAACTGCGTTTGTTTTAAAATAATTGATTTCCAGTTAATCGTTACACGAATCCTGTAACGCCGCAGAAATATTCTATCCGCCAGCATGTGTCCGACTAACGACGACTATTTCTACTTGCAGAGAACACCGAGCACAGATAATGTTCGTCTTTCTCGCCCGCAAATAGCACGATTCCATCGAATCGTTATGGACAATAAATAATATCGCATCGTTGTCAATATTTGTAACGGAACGCACGTAAGTGGAAATAACCATGCAGTGATGGACAGACGAGCAAACAAAGCGGCACTCACGTGCGTGCGTAATCATTCGATTTTCAACTTCAATTTCGCGCAAATGGATGCCGGATATGAACAAATTTGAGTTTACATCGTCGATACATTTTTTCCTGCGCAACCAGCGCTCCTTGCCCATCAAACCACCGCGATAACAAACCGTCGATGGGAATCGATTAACATTTCATCTATCGCGTTATTCGCAACAATGAAAAATGAACGTTCGCGAACTGGTTCCCTGTACAACTTGTCACGAAAGACATTTGCTAACTAATAAAATGGAGATAAAACATGGTTGATAAACGAGCTTGGGCGACTACATAAAATCGATCAAATCCACAGAGGATGCTCCAACTTCTGCCAGTAAAATCCGGATCGAATATTACGGTTGGTTCGATCGGCAAAGGGACGAAATAAGTTCGAGGGTTTCGCGCGTCGCGTCGCGACGAAGAGCGCGCGTTCGACGATTGAAAATCGGCCGCGCGGATCTACGTGACCCATTAAATCCGAAAACCGTCTGGGGAAAGAGGAGGGAAGCGTGTAATCTCCGGCGCAAACGCACGTATTGTTTTATTCCAACCGCACGCGTGCGATGCGATAAATATTGCGGAACGGGGGAGCCAGCGTTCCGCGAACGTGACTTTTCAGCTACGCCCGTTCTCGCGCGCTTCTCCGATCGGTTTACGGAAAACCCAGGCGACTGCTCGATACTTTAGACTCTAAAGTTTAGAGTGACGTTTAACGGCTGCCGACCCTGGCGAGATCGCCGAATCGACGTGGCGAAACGAAACGCGTTCTCTGGGTCAGAAAAATTCGGATGATCCTGGAACCTTGTGGGAAATGAACATATAAAATAGATACACTTTCGAAAAGTATAACGAAGAAACCTCCGGCAACTTGTATAACGACTACGTATGTATATCTGTGTATAACGTATACGAATTAAATTGGCTTGAACGTTTGGTTTTCAAGAGAATGCGATCGTAATGCTGTGCCAAGAAAGAAAATTGGCGTACGCTTGAATATCTACCTCGCGAGTTAAGGTAGATTTTGATCTCCAAACTGCAGGATATAATTGAACCCAACACTTTAATGTACAAAGTATCGAATCTACAGATTATTCTATCTAAATAATATTTACGTTGCGCGAAATTGAGGATAGCGCACTCGTGTATCAATTAAACGCACCATGGCAAAGATGATACGCGTTTCCGAAATAGTTGTAATAAAAAAAAAGTGCCTAACTCTCGGATAGTATTGTTACCATTCGTACTGTAGCCATTTCATCGATCCCCACCGCGCGATCTGAATACTAAACGGGGGATCACGATGCTTTTGGTCACGCGCGCGATGTCCTGTAGTTTTTCTAAAGTGGACTAGGTGGATTTAGAAGAAGTTCTACCTCGGAGTCGCCTGGTTGCCAAGCTTTTCGTCCGAACGCTCGGAACAGGATGCATACTTCTCCGGCAACAAATTCGTGGATAAACTCGTGGATCGATTCGTTCGTCGAAGTTGGTGGTTCGTCGGTGGAAGTGTACATCAAACGTGAAATTCTTTCGAGTCTGACAGTTAACCAGGGTGTAGAAACATCCGAAATCTAATTAGCTGGCTCGTCGAGCTGCTGGCAATCTGTCGTGGAAAATCCTTGATCGAACGCAACAAAAATTCGATGGACGTTCTTCCTATAACCTGTATGATCCCTTTGATCCTTATCCGCGGTGTTATCCAACGAGCCAAGAAAACCTCGGTGTCGATAATTAATTTACCATCCACCGAAACTTCAGCTTCCACCTTGTTAAAGCCAGCCAAGGTGGAGGCGGACGAAGGCAAGTACGTGTCGCCAGCATTCCCAAGGTACATTCTTTGTCGGCAGTTTCGTCGATCGGACGTCGACCCAGCTGGCAGCTAAAGTTTCACTTTAATCCAGAATTCTCGAAGCATTTTCCGATTCCCACAAGGCGATGCCGCGCGGAACGAGAAAGTGGCTCGGACGACGTTCGAATGCGTGGAAAAGAGAAGGTCGGGGCCCTATCGTGGCACAATGGCGTTTCGTTATCGGCCCAAGTCGGTGTAATGGCCGACAGTGCCTGCACGCGCTTCGTCGAAGGCTGAAAATGAATTTGTGACAACTCAAAACGGTTCTTAGAATCTCGAAAGAGGAGGAACGAATAATATTCTTGTCGACGACTCTTCGTATCGTCAAAAATAAGCGAGACGTTCGAGTTGACGAAGTTGCGTTCGCCTTGTAGAATCTGCGAAGAAAAATGTTCGCCGCAACGGGGTTGCACCGCATTGTAGCAGAGGTCAGGTCGGTCTCTTTATTCGGTGGAATCAGCGCGTCCTCTTTCATCAACCGGTGCGCCGTGTGTTTTACCATTTTCCTCCGAGTCCAGCCGGCGTCGTATGAATTGTTGCGCAAACCCTTTTTAACATCGCCGCGGTTTGTCATTTTCCCTTGCAGCTCCTCGTTTGATGGCCGCTCTCGCGGCTCTCGAGTTGGTTGCGTTTGCTCTTATCTCCGGCCACGTGGAGTAGCGATACTCGCTGAACGAGGAACGCCAGTGTGTGTCTCTCTCTCTCTCTCTCTCTCTCTCTCACTTTCTTTGTCTAATGGAGTTGAACTCCTTCAGAGTGACTCGAACACTGCTTTCGGGGAGTTTCTTTCGAACACCCTTCCTCGCCCGAGCAATAAACCTCCTCGAACACAGCTCCACCACCTTAAGAATGATTTTCAGGATTCGAAGGGTGCTAGATGCGTCTTCTCATTTCTCGATAAAAGATCGATCTAGGGCGCAGTCGCCCTCGAAAGTTCTATTTTTCTTCTAATTTGCATGGTTATGAAGCTACATGCTAAGCAAAAATATATATATACATATTTAACGGGAATAATTTCGCTTCCATAAGAGATTCACTTTTACGATCGACCACGTTTACCGCCAAATAAAAGGGAACGTCGGTCGCATTGGAACCGGCCAACTTCACGGTGCAAAATGCGACGGAAAATTTTTTTAGCGGGCTTCTGGGACATCTCGAGCGGTTTAGGTCGTTTCAAGTTTCCGCAGGCCCCGGGCGCTCGACTCGGTTCGCCGCAACACACCACCAGGGACGGTCAAATTCGAGAACTACGAAACATCTTTATCAGAAAAATTCCAGGCTGACACCATTTGCTGAAAACCCATCGGCTACCCGACAAATAAAAAAGCGCGAACAAGTTACCAAATTTGGGCCGAGGACATCTTTGCCTGGAAACTCTTCGATCGACAAATTTGCACAAGCCTCGTCGTCTAATCCCGAAAAATCTACTTGGAACAAGTCCTGCGAGCAGAGGCGCCCGGTATCAATCCTAAATTCTAAATAACCAGCAATCCAGGTCGAAATTAGGTTAGCCCCGACATCCGGGTCGACAAAATACAGTACAAAGCGAGTGCGCCAAGTAGCCCCGCTAACGAATCCGCTAACGGGATCAGCAGGAAACATTCTTGTTCTCCTCCTCTTTTTACACCTCATCGGCTCTCAACAACCGGTGGCGGCTTGGAATCTCCCCTCGTCTTTTACACCTCCTACAAATCTAATCTCTTTCAGCGGAGCGTCGGCGTCGCGTCAACGTAACAGGATTTTAGACTGCGCCGAGAAGGGGGAACGAATAAAGCGGAAAAAAGAAAGGACGGACAATGGAAAAGCGAGTACAAAAATCTGGTTAATCGGTCGAATAATCGATGTGTGGGATCTAACATCCGCGAGCTACAAAATCACCGCATAATCAGCCGAAACGATTACCGGGGATAGGCGAACTATTAATTATGGATGAATTACCGGAGGGAAAACAAAGAACCGTTGGAGACAGAATTATTAAAGACCGTTTGTCCCGATACCGGTGAAAAGGACGACGGCGCGCCGGCGTGTTCTCTTTCTTTCGACGGCTACAATCGCGAGGGAGCCAGCGCAGCGTCCGAAACTGGGGGGATGGTTTGCAACCATGACCACGCCTAGCTGCCACCTATGGCTGCGCTGCGGTGGCACGTAAATCGCGGCCGACAGCGTCGTCGTCTAATTCCAAATAATTCTCACACCCGTTACCTTCTCTTTCTCTGCCTCTCTCTCTCACACTCTTATTCTCTTGCTCTCTTCCTCTCTGTGCCCTTAAATGCTCTTACTTCGCCGCACACCGGAATGGCTCTGACTGGCTGGGCTGCTCGCTCGAGGTGCTCTGTGCAGATGCTGCAAATCACCGAGACAAAACAGTCGTCGCCCTATAAAGTTTGCTCCGTGCCGCGCTGGAACGCCGCATCGAAAGCCTGCGACCGCCACCCTATCTCTCTTTCTCTCTATCTCTATCTCTCTCTCTCTCTCTCTCTCTCTCTCTCTGTCTCTCTCTCTCTTTACTCCCTCGTCCTCTCTTTCTCACCATCTTCCCCGTCATATTCCGCGCGTCGAACGCGCGGCGCGTTCGGCCGACTAACGGGGAAATAGAACAAACCGTTGGATGAACGACGCGAGACGCCAGTTTCGGTCCCAGAATGCTAATTATCCGCGCCGCGAAATAACGTAACGATGCAGAACTACGACGGATAAATCCGACGAGTTACGCCAGTCTGGTGTGCCGCCTATATATACCCATTCTCATCCTCGACGAGGGTGCTTCGCAACACGACCACACGCGGGAACACCCTTCTCCTCCCCTTCGACCACCCGCAATCCTCCACGAGAACAAACTCACCCACGCAAAAGCGACGCCCAATCCTAGTCGAGGGTGTTTAGTCGTGAAACGCGATAATTAACCGTTGAAAACGCGGTTAGCTGGTTCCTTTGCGCGACACCGCCGCTGTGAAGTTCGCTGTCCCGTGTGTGTACAGCGATGGTCTGTTTGGGATTAGGCTCAACCCTGGCCTGGGTAATTGATCTTCGGAAAAGGGAAGGGATTCTTGCGACTGATCGATGACGGATTTTCGGATACAGTAAAGTCGAGATTACTGTCCAACAGCCGTATTTTTGGTGGACAGTAATCCTGGTGTTGCGATCGTATTTTTGTTACTTCGGAGGAGAAGCCGAATATGGAGAAGGACAGAACGAGTGTCTCTTTCCCATACGCTGTCCTTCCTTGCGACCGAAACTCGAATCGTCGATTTAACCGCTACATATAATTGGAATTGTATCGTGTTTGGTCTTATATTAATCAGAAGAATGCCAGAAATACGATAGTGAAATTTCATTAAAAAAATAATAAAAATTAAGAAAGTTGAACATTTCGATTCATTCGAGTCAATTTGTGGTGTTTACTCATCGCCCGCCAGTGGAATGAGTAGGCACTGGACTTAGAACCCGGTGCTGACCGAAGACAGTAATCTCGACTTTACTGTATTGTTCGGATGTGGACAGTGGATCCAAAAATCCGCAGTACAGTTGTGATAAATGTCGATTTATTTTACGGTTTCAGTGATGATTCGTTTTTGTAGATCGTAATTTCCTTAAAAAAAGGAGAAAACTTATATCTATTGTATGCCTGTACGTTCTCCGATAGCTGTACATTAACGAAACTAAAATTGAATTTGATTTCGGTTATAGGAAACTATGGACATACATTTTTATCAGAACCTGTTCAGAATCTTCGTCACGAGTCAGACAGGATATTGTAAGGCAAGCGGTTAAGGATGCACGAAAGACGTTTTGCAATTGTTAAAAAAATGACTGAGGCACGTGCAGTAAAATTATTTTTCCGAGTGGGACACGCAAACGTGAAAGATCGTTCGACGCGAGAGACTGTAATTGTGCGAACGAGACTTCGATGCTATGAAAATGAGAATTTCATCCGAGAGAAATCCGAAACATTTGTAGCGCTCGAACAATGATAACTTTGAATGTTGTTTCTCGATTACCTCGTTTCGTATCGAAACGCGGTACCGCGATAACTCGTCGTAACACAACACACGGGAACTTGTAAGCTTTTAATTTGTGAAAGTTGTAAATTAAGCTATCGTGCTTTGATCCTCCGGTAGTAAATAGTCATACGGAATTTTACGGTCTCTGTGATTACCGGTTCGCCGAGTAACGACGACGTCGAACGTCGTCGAACGATAGTTTACGGTATCGAATGATTGATAACAGGAAGAAGAGCGTTCCTGTCGATTCTCGCGATACTTAAAAATTTTCAAAAAATCCTAGAATATAAAATTCGACAGAGTTTAGCACGATTTTGATTTGCGCCGGATCTACAAAGGCTACCGAAAACAAGATTTCGTTTGATTCCGTTTTATCGAAATACTCAAAATTCGTCTCCAAAAGTTGCGAATTGCATAAACATCCGCAGTCTACCCGAGTCGTAATTCTGTCAAGCAAAAATTAGTGTTGGCAAGACACGGAAAATGGAGCTGTAACCGCGACAGCGAGAATGAAACCGTGCAAATTTAATTCCCTTGGGCGCAACGCGTTCTGCAATCTGGAGAGCAGATGTTAGCGTTCGAAAGCATTTCGTAACCCAGCCGAGCAATACTTTCGTCGTTTTCACGATTATTGCCCAAATTCCGCGAATAATCCGAGCCCCAAACCCCTTGTCCCCGGGCGAAGCTTCCTCCAAGAAATTCATTTCCAGTCTGCAATTAATCACGCCGAAAAATATCCCGGGCGTGTTCGAGAAACGTTTCCTCCGCGAAGCACGATGTTTTAATTATTCCGCGGAGGGTATGGTTTGTTTAGAAAGCGTCCGACCCGGATCGGTAATAGTTTAAACTGCCGGTAATCGATACGGAACTCGATTTCCTGTTAGCTAACTCTAGAAGCTGGTTTCGCGATAGAGCGAACGAACGCGACGAAATATGCTAGGCTAAAGGAATTTCGCGCGGCTCGATGAATGGCTGTTTCAATGAATGCTGCTCCCGGCGATGTATTAATAACTTGAACCCGCTATGTGCTGCCGCTACAGTTTCGAATAATTGAGAAATCTAGTTTCAATGTTAGAGCAGCCAACAAATAGAGGATTTTGGCCACCCGGGGGAGAGAGAGAGCAGACCAGACACGAGATTGCTTCGTGCTCGATCCTATGAAAGTCTTGTAGATCTTCGTGCATCGTGAAAATTGTCTGCGCGGACTGCAAGCAATGGAAACCGAAACATTCTTTCTTTCTTTAATCATTTTCATAATTTTCAACGGACTTCGCGTTGGCGATCCCGAGTCAGTGAAAAGTGCATTACGTTTTTATTCGGTTTCGACGCGATCAATTATACTTCTCTTCTAATTCAATTTAACCAACACTTTAATTTAGAAATCAAGCGAACATCCATTGTTTAGAGGAATTATTTCGTTTTTCTTACCCTTTCAAATCGATTTTCGTTTTTCTCAGCTGTACATACATGTTTCTGAAAATACGTTGTTGCTCGGAATTGTCCCTTACCTGCAACACACAAAAATGATTTGTTAAAACCTGATATTGCTACACGAACACCGTATAAATTCCACGATCATTTTATTAAAGAGGTTTCTTGCGTCGCGAAGACTCGGTAGTTCCAACGAGTTTCGGACGAAAAAATCTGATACGCTCGAGAAAGTCGAAGAATTTGCAGCCATTTCGCCGCAGCAGCGCAGCAAGGCAACTACGTTGGTCGTAAGTCGAATGAGAATACCATTGAACGGCTTGTAACTCGATTCCGGTCGTTCGATTCATGACCTAAATTTTCGAAAACGAAACCGAGCTCCGTTAAACCTGATATTCGTAACGGGGTAACGGCGCGAAACGTGGACAAGGAAGAAGCGCGGAACACGCGGATCGTTGTTTCAATTCCCCTTCCCTGCGCGGAAACAACGTTTCTCAACTTAATAAGAGCCATTCGTACGAATTACGAGTCGCGAACGTTGCGTTAGCGAGCCCCTTTCCTTGTCAGTCGACTCTGTTCTCTCGTACCGGGTCTTGTTACCCCGGCGAAGTATAATTTGCGATTAGGGAGGTCCCCGTTCACCGAACGCTCAACTTGTAACGCTAACGATCCAACTTCAGGGACACGAAATTTTCGAGAAGTATCGATCGAGAACATGTTAAAACGTATTTTTCGATCTCCGATAAATAAGTAGTCGATCGAACGTGAAAAACTCGAATGGATAATACGAAATTCACGGTGAACCGAGTCGTGGAGCAGGTCCGACGGACCAGAGGGCCACTTCAGGAAGACAAATTACCGGCGCGGAAGAGCCGAAGAGCTGCGAGCAGAGGGTCGAGAAAACCCAGACATCCTAAAACCACCCACTTGGCATCAGCATCCTCCATTTGCTCTCGCATCGTCCTAGCGAACGTGTCGTCGCATAGCGCAACCTTCGGAGAGAAGAGAAACCGGGCGAACCCGTATCCAGAAAGCAGCCCTCGGTGCTTCATTACTCGGAAAAACTTTTAGTCACGGTGAAGAGCAGAGAAACACAGCGAGAACGACCGACCGAAGGGTATAGACATACCAAACCAGAGAGACGGAGAGAGAGAGAGAGTGAGAGAGAGAAAGAGGATTGGTAGCGAACTAGCCAGAATCAAATTAAAATTCCAAGTCGCCGTTGGAAACCGCACTGGCGCGGCGCTTTTCGTCTGGCGTGTTGTGCACACAGAGTCGAACGCGTCGTTGACACGGACGAGCAATGCAAAGCAGGCTTTGGCAAAGTGCGAGACAGTGGATCTCGGTAGCGAAAGGGTATAGTGAACTAATGGGGGGATGGCGGAGGGGTTTGTAGGATCGAGGTGGATCGTGGTAGGAGAAAGAGGGCGTTAGAGACGAACACTAGGACATCATCGAAGAAGGAGGGGGATGGCGTAGAGAAACGCAAGTGGAATGCATCGACCTGGAAAAGAAATGTGCTTTTTATATCGCAGGTGGAGACAGGGACAGGTGGCAGACTGCGGTGAAAGGAACTTTGCTGTTTGTATCTCCTTTCTAGCCACCCCTACGGCGCGCGCTCGCCGCGCCGCCCCTGCCAAAGCATCGCATACCTCCGGGGAAAATTCCGCCGTTTGATCTTCCGTGTCCAACAATGGCTGCCGCCTCAACGACGAGGAATGGATTCCACACGTTATAACGCGTCTAAACCTTAGACCATATATACTTATAGACCCGACATAGGTAGAGGATACGCATTATCTTGGTGTTCCAAGATAACGGTGTACGCGGTACTCACAAGTCGCGTCGGAAGACAATTCAAATTGGTGGACGATAGATGATCGTAAAATGTAAATCGAACGCGTTCCGTGTCGAAAGCGATAGAATGAAAACAGTCAAACGTCTCGGCGATTGTAAGTTTTAGGAGAAATACGCTTTAGCGCCTTTATACTCGGACGTTCCGTTTAAAGAAACGTTGATGACCTTCAAAATACCGAGAACAAAAGGCACAAAAGAGAATAATATTACGATGCCGTTGCGCGTCCTTCGATACCATTCAAGCTCCCGTGTCGCCAAATTTCGTATCTTTAAATCCAACAAAGATATTCGGGTGTTCTGTTTCTTCTGGCTCACCCTGTGTATGGCCTAAGCAAGGTCTAAACGACAAGGAAGCCGCATTTCGTCGACGACGAGAACGACGACGACGACGACGACGACGACGACGAGAGAACTCTCTGTTCAACAGGGCATAGGTTCTCTTGTCTACCCGGCCTCGCCAGAGTTCAACCCAGAACCCCGGGACAGATCCCACCTGCCCCGGCAAACTACCCAGCCTCGCACCCAGTATGATACACCGAGAAAACTGTGTGGAACCAGCCTGTATGCGAGAGGACCGACCCGGACGAAGAGGCTTTTGAGCTTCAATCGTGGCCACCCGCCACTGGAAACGACCATCACGGAAAGCGCTCTCTCGCGCTATGAACTTGGGAGGAATATGTGATATTCTACAAGCTCCCAGCTCCAAGTCTCGGGTAATGATTTTCAAGCGTGTTTGATGTTTGCCCAGCCGCGACCACGCGTTATATGATTGCGTTAGACCGTAGAATTGTTGGATCAATGTTGTTGCTCCGCGTCCCCCATGCCCGCGATTTTGTTATTTGAAGAACCAACGCGCACTTCTTCCTTTCAAGGTGATACCGTATTTGGTCTGGAAGGTTACTTTGTAACATTTTGTGCAAACGATTATGAAATCCGTGTAGCTTGAAACGGTCTGTCGAATGTTTAACGTGTTCCGCGTAACGTATACGTTTCATCGTTTTAGAGGGGTTAATTGGGTAGCACCACTTGCGAGTCATTAACTCACGATCACTGGCTTAAGGGGACGATTATTCTATCGACCCTCTGTCACTGTCAGAGATATGTATCCACGTAAACGTGCCACTTACTTCAACCATTCCTATGGTAATGGACGCTCAAGCTGAAGTTATTCGTATTGTACCGTTGACTTCGTTGGATCGATGTTGCAAATATGATATATGTACGTATATGCGACGTAATTGTGAAAGTGGTCCGACTTATGTGTTTCTTGTTTCAAGATGTTTCGAGGAAAAGGATATTAACACTAAACGAATTCCATATATTCATTTAAATAGTTTGTAATTAATTAGTAATTGTAAGTACATATATATATATATATATATATATATATATAAGATAGAAGAAATATATATATATTGATTGATATGATTATTTGGTCCCCTCAGGGTTTCAAATCCATTTACCAATCTCTCCCTTCTTTCCACTCTCCCTGTTGCCTTTTCAGCGGGACCTACTGTTTATTACGGTGGGATCCGAACCACCTTTTACCAACAACACGTGAAAAAAAAACCACCCAGGGATCACTTCCCGGGTTTTTACCAGGCGGTCACCCATCCAAGCCCATTCCACGTTCCACGTTGTTTAACTTCGGTGATCGAATGAGAACCGGTGCTTTCAACGGGACCACGGTCGTTGATAAGAAATATATATATATATATATAAGAGTATAATAATTATAAGAGTAAATATGAGAATAACATTTTCAGTTTACCCTGAACCGAATAAAAGCCATAACGGGTTCGAAGGATGTGGTTCCGTGCGAATATATCTTCCCCCCAAATAACTATACAATCCTCGCCAATAAAGTGCAGCGGATATTTGTCCATAAACCTAGAAGCATTTCGGCCAAAATTAGCTTATTCGAAATTCACACGGTTGTAATAAATATTTTTAGTGCACCGCCGTATATCGTGGAATCCAGGCACAATCCGGCTAACCGCAGCTTAATCTTACGCTTCCCTTCCTCCTGAAAAATCGGGATTGTTGGCGGGCGAGCATGCTACGTGTATTATACTATAAATCGGCCGAGGGAACTCGGTTGGCACCGGCGAAATGAGTTTAGGGGAGATCGGTAATGGTCACATAGATTTCGGGACGACCGAAACCTTAGAATCGACCAAGGAATGGACTTGGCACGGAGACCTCTCGTATGTTAATAACTGTGGAGAGCTAGAGGAGCTTCGATATAGCGGGAACTTTCCAGGAGGAAAAGGCTTTTGATGATTCAGCGAGAGATAACGCCGACATTGATGGATACTGCTAGCCAATTTTGCGAGCCTATAAAATTTACTCGAAATTTCTGACCGATCGCAAGCATACTTCGAACCCCTGAACGCAATACGTAAACTGCGGATCTTCGTCCAATTATCGCTTCTGAAAATGTTCAAAAAATGCTAGGATATAAAACACGACAGAGTTTGGTACGATTTTGATTTATTTCAGATCTAAAAATGCCACTGTACCACAGAAAATAATCAACATATAATCGACTCTACGATTCGTTTTACGGTCTCAGTGATTAGACCTGTTTTGGGATCTCGAATAGCTGTACATCAACAGTACCAAAATAGAATTTTGGCAATTTTTTTTTAAGACAATAATTAGCGTTCTTATCGGACACGATATTGTAGGACAAGGGGTTAAAATTCGGCTGCAAAAATCGCAAATTCCGTAAACGTCCGGAATCTAGTAATAAGACTGCAAAACTTTCTTGATTTTCTTCTACGCGCTCGAATAAATTCTTGAAACGCAAGCAGACGCGAATCGCCATTCCAAATTACAGAAACAGGCACTCGCCGGAAACAAGGTTGGCTCTAAACAGAGTTAGAAGCCGCAAGGACCATTCCATTCCGGAATTACCAGCGTGCCAAAACGCTGCGAGCTGTTAATAGGACGCACACATCGGGCACTGGGGCAAAGAACACGAGCAAAAGCGTAGCGTGCGTGGCATACTAGATGAAGTGCTACACGTTCCCGCATCCCTTCAACGGCGATCACGCAATGCTCGTTTGATAGGCCGCCTCCGGAAGGATATTCGTTCGATCGACGGCTAGGCATTGTCTCGCTGACGGAGCGCAGTCGTTCTTCCGTCCACTCCTTTCTTTTATTTTTTTTTTTACGATCGTCGAGAATCACCTCTCATTACCGAGTTTTTCTCCCCGTCGCTGCACGCCATCGAATCTCGCACGATATGGTATCGTCCGGGATTGCCGACGATTCGTGTTGCACTTTTACGTTGCCAACTATATATTTATACAGTTATACGATGCATATACAGTAGCGGACAAAAGTTTAAGACGCTCTAAAAAAGACGATAACTGTTTCAATATTGTACCACACGATTTGAACTTTTTTTTGGGAAGCTAGAGCAATTAGTTTACCGCAGGATGTGAAAAGAAGTTTTTTCAAATATTGCAATTGATCGAAATTGTAGAAAAAATAGTAGAAGTTGCATTTTCAACTTTTTTATGAGGGTCTATAATGGAAATTTAAAGAATACGTTTTGTCGATCTGTGTCAATTATACGCACTGTGAAAGTTTCATCGAAATCGGTTGATTCGGGAAAAAACTACTGGCATCGAAAGATGGTCTTTAAACGTTTGTAGCTCGTTACAACGTCGACCGATTTTGACGAAATTTTCAGAATATGTTTAATCGACACGGATCGACAAAACGTATTTTTTAAATTTTCAATATAGGCCCGCATAAAAAAGTTGAAAATGCGATTTTTACTATTTTTTCAACAATTCCGATCAATTGCAATTTTTGAAACAATTTCTTTTCACATCCTGTAGTAAACTAATTGCTCTGGCTTCCCAAAAAAGTTCAAATCGTTTGGTACGATACTAAAATAGTTAACGTCTTTTTTAGAGCGTCTTAAACTTTTGTCCGCTACTGTAAGTATATATATATATATAGTATATTTTATATTTGTACAACTACGAGGTGTGATCAAAAAGTATGGTGACTTTTTATTTTTATCAAAAAATATTAATTTATTCATCCATATTTATGTTGTCCCCTTCAAAGTAATCCCTCTCAGATATAATTTTTGATCATACCTGTATGGCCGGTAGCGTGTATGTACATGTTTTCCAATATTATGTACATAAAAACTAATTGACGGAATACAACAGCGAGAAGCGGTTTCGCAGCTCGCCGGGAATTGTTGATTCAACTTGGATCGCGGCACGCACAGGCGAGGAACGTTGCCGAGGAACAATACTTCGAAGGCATTTCAGATTCGTATCTTAAAATCGGACACCTGGCTGCCAGATGGCTGTGCTTCAGGCTCTGCCGAACCCGCGCTGTTCGCAACGAACCTCGCCTAAGAATTAAAGCGAAGGAACTGTTTAAAAAAAAAAAATGAATTACACGTTCGAAATTACTATTCCATCGATGCCAGCATGATCGAAGATCCTGTTTCGGTCTCTGCGTGGACTCGAACAAATCCGGTAAATCCGAGAGACCAGAATTTTCTTACAGCGAAATTGAAAAATGATTCTGTTTTATTTCGAAGGAAGACGGAGCGGAGAGAGCACGGTACAATGTTCGGTTTGTGAAAAATGGTCCTGCGAAGAATGTGCCGGGGCAATCGAAGTGGACGTCCATTTATCCAAATGCGGTTTGCGCGAAGGAAAGCTGTCTTCGGCACCGCTGCTTCTCGTCGATAACAAACCGATAAATATGTACTTGAAACGTTCTTTATAGAAATATATGAATTAATTCAACCCTTGATCCCACAGATTCCCACAGACAGGTCTGCCGCAACAGGATCGAATTCAATTGGCGCGTCATTTTGACGGGTCCCGTAAACCTAGCGTTAAAGATATCAATTCGAGATAATTAAATCGCGGGGCGTTTGAACGTCTCGAAACCACGATTAAAATTGAAGCGCGTCGATCACGGTTGACCCTGGCCTCCGTTTCCACGATCGGATCTCGCCAACGTAAATGGTATGCGCGCATTAATCTCGGTGTTCGACGGCGTACACACGGAACCAAGGGAACAAGGCCTCGATATTGCAGGGCTCAGCCGACGACGCCTCGACCCAGCAGATGTCTTAGAAATGGGAACATTCGGTATCGAATCAGGTGATGCACTTAGACGGATCGATGCTCGGGTCTGGCCGCGCTCTCGCACCCACCACCAAGGATTTGCTGATCGAATTTCGAGGTAATGGCGTACGCTCGTCTACGCCAGTTTGATTCTACTCGCCTCTTTGAAGAAACAGCCCTCGGTACGCGCGTTTCACGGCTGATCGACACGCGAAGACGCGCGTCGGTCATTCAAATCGTACCCTACAGCGTCGTTCAAACATCCCTGTGAAATCTGTTTTTCTTGCAATTAATGCGGAAAATGTCACGCACACGTTGCGCGATGAGACAAAGTTTCTTAGGCAACCTAGAACATCGGCAACTTTCGCCTAAATGTATCGATACGATTCGCATCAGCCACCGGGACGAAGTTAATCGGTGCAGCGGCGAGCGAAAATGCAGGAAACTGCATTCCGATGGACCGGGCCGAGGCGAACTGGCCCGAATGCATATTTTATCCAAAACCGTTTGATGAAACTTTCCAGCTTTGTTTGTCCGAGAAACTCCTGTAAAAATGTGCCGTGCCGGCTGATCGATAGTCCAACGGAAGTTCCAGGTAGAAATGTTCTCTGGCGTCCGACGCGCAAAGCGTTGCTCCGCTCGGAAAAGAAGAATGACCTGTAATCAATTCCGAGTGACTTAAATAGTGTTTATTGGGCTCTAACCAAATTCCCATGAAACAAAATCATTATACAGCGATACTACGTGTATCTGCTCGTTGGAAAGGAAAATTCAAACACTCCAACTATGTTCATTGAATATTGATCGAAGACTTATCTTCGCTTTTGTCACATATTATGTGCCGACAAATCGCCCGTTCAAAAAACGCGTTTCACAGTTCGGAATTGATTTGCTGTAGTTACTTGGACTTGCCGTACCAACTGATAATAATAATAATTGCTGTTTAAACGGAAGCAGCCGCCCATCGCCTTAGGAGACCTCAAAGACGTCAAACGTCCGAAGGACAAAGTTGAATGGTTCAGTGGGGCTCGCGTGATACCAAAAATGTTTTTGTTTTTATGTAACTTTTTTTAGAGACACCCTTTTTCAAACACGTACAACGATAGTCCCTTTCGTTATGAATTCAGTGACTATAAGTACCCAAGGTTATTCTAGGTCGCGGACAGAGAAAAAAATAAAAAATGTGCTCAATTTTTGTAAGAAGATCCGCCAATTTTGTCGGAAGATGTCCCTTTGCAAAACCGCTACGATACGCGGTACCAACACGACGACTGTCCTGCTCATTGTGCACGAGTAGCAAGAGAAATGTTGGATTCTAGGTTTCCAAACCGATGGATTGGACGAGGTGGAACTGTTTCGTGGCCAGCACGTTCGCCTGATTTAATTCCACTGGATTTCTTTTTACGGGGTCTGATAAAAGAGACTGTGTACAAGAATGCTCCAACAACAGTCGAAGATACGCGTAAGCGTATCGTTGCAGCATGTACGAATATCACCTCGGATGTACTTGTCAGAGTTCAACATTATCTTCGCTTCTGTCGCGTACAAAAAGCGCGTTTCACAGTTCGGAATTGATTTACCGTTGTTGCTTGGACTTGCCGTACCAACTGATAATAATAATTGCTGTTTAAACGTGAGCAGCCACCCATCGCCTCAGGAGACCGTGAAACCACGGCAGACGGGCGCAACAGTTTGTTAAAAAGCCGGGTCTAACCAAATTCCCGTGGACCGCGGAAGAAGCTTAACTTGCCAGGGCCACGGCGGACAGCTAGGTGCTGTAAGCTTTGAAACGCTCGTCCAGATTGTCCGTCGGCTATCCTGAGCAAAGAAGCTCGCGTTCGGTGGATGGAGGGATTCCAGGGTCTGCGAGGGTGCGCGGCGATTCCGACGCCGCGAAAGTACAAACCGCAAACACAATCCTACAGGCAACACCCAGGCAAACTACGTATGCAAGCTTTCTTCTCTCCTTCCTCCTCTTCCTGTCTGCGTTCTCCAGCTCTCTTGTCGGCTCGGCCATTTATCGTGGCCTCTTTACGGTGTTCCCCCGGCTAACTAATAGAAGACACTCGCGACGACGTCAGCACCGGGGCGAAGAAGTTGCATCGCAGCTTACGGCAACGACCTCGAGGCCTTATCCGCGCACCGTGTGCCCGGCTTAACTTTTCCCGAGTGCCGCTTCAACCATTCAAATTGTTTCTTCCGCGGAGAGCATGGCCGATAGAGAGATAATGCCCTGATTCCTCGAGCACCGGAGTTCCGCGCGTGCAGAAGTTGAGAATCCCGAGCCCGGCCCGAGAGTCGCACGGATGAAAACGGTCCACTTCTTTCGACGAACAATATCGTGTTAGCACCTGACTGCGGTATCTTTTCCAAGCACGAGGGGACTCGGGAAACAGTTGACGAACGAGCTTCGTTTGCTATCTCCGTAATTTTCCGGCTTATTATTCGACTGTGAAACTTATAAATAAGGTGACTGCACAAAGGTCACGGTAATAAAGAATCTCGGGAAGTAAAGTTTATCCGCAGCGGTAAAACGTAAAGAACAGTTAAGAAAACGCGTCCCGAGATACGGGGATGTAAAATTTTCGTTGTAAATAATATAACCTCGCGAAGCGTTTAAATCTCGCGGATATTACTGTACCGAGCAGAAACTTTCGGACCATCTGCGTGTAGAATTTCTTTCCTCTCGCGAGTGAATAAGCCACGGAGGTAGTTCGAAACTGTGCGGGAAAGAACGAATGAAGGGATTTTTAATAAATCATAATCACCGGCCGTAAGCAAACTCGGGTATAATTAGCCGGTGCATAATTAACTGAAACAAAGTCGTTTCGCGGTTGGCGTTGCTCGCTGTTGTTTCTAACGCGTATCGCTGTAAATTGTTTGGCTCCGATATTGCTGTCGTTAAACGTGCACCATATTTTCGTGCTTTAAGCGGAACGTTCAATTATCTTGTGTTCGTACGAGAAATTTCGAGATATTGTTGTACGGAGAAAGAAAGCAGATACAAAAATCAAAGTATACAGGCAGAGAGGTTTAATAAAGCGTACGAGCAATCTGAAAAATACGTACAATTACGTGGTCGCTGGGAAATTTGTTAAATTCACCGCGACGTAAAAATTGGCGGACACGCATCGATGGCTACGGTAATTGTCCGCCCAACTCCGGACTGCCTAAATGCTGTGACCCCGAAGCGATTGCAGCCAGGACAAATATTCTGACGGACGGTTTGCGCAATATATTCCCTAACGTGTGAAACGCGAGTCGGCGATAAACACGGTACGCTAACCGCTAAACAACGAGGACCGTTCGTGGAAACGAGTGTCTACCACGCTGTGTTCCTCAAGAGTCGCCATTTTCGTAACTCGGTGACTCAGCTTCGCATCGGGTGCTCGAATATGGTCACGGTTTTCTTGAGAAAAATCGTCGACGATGTCTCTCGTCTTTCTCCGGTATATTTGGGCATGTTCTAGTATATTCTAACGTATTCTCGTGTCAGCCGGATGAAAAACGGCATGTAAGTTAACTTTTAATTATTCGCATACAGCGCTTACAGTCGCGAAACATTAAATTTAGTGTTCCGAGCATAAACAAAGGTGTCGACTACACCTTTACCTACAAAAGTACCAGACAAATGTGTGCATCGACGACCATTCGGAGTGTCTTCGTTTCGTCGTCGTCGTCCGACATTTTCCACTTGGAAGAATGAAATTTTCCTTTATTTTCGAGTTCGCGGAGAGAGTACGAGGCGGTATCCCATCGGTTAAGGGATTAACGAGTCTCTTCGAAAGTAGTTGTTTTATTTGATACAAATCGATTTGTGTTGAACTCGTCTAAAGTTCAATTTAAACAGTTCCGCGGAGAGCGGAGCACGAGAAACTGCAGGTTAATAAAGCATGACGTAATGATTGTTGCGTAATGCACAGAGATTGCCGGTCCCGGCAAACAGATGAATACGGTTTGAGGCCGACAGGAACGGTCGCCATTATCCTGTAGCTGGCTCGGATCACGATAAAAACCCGGCGAAAAATTTATGGAACTCGTTAAACGGTCACGTCATAACCAGGATACACGAATTTTGTCGCGCGAGGACATTCGCTTCGTCGCGTTTCACCGTGTTCCTGGTAAATGACATGAAATAATAATGGCCAACGGAAGGGTAAACCGCGTATGAATTTTTATCGCTTCGTACCCTATTGTCCCGTACTTACAAACCGTTCCGCGTGAAATAAACGATGCTAAACGTACGCCACGCGACCGCGACCGCGCGCTTGTTGGATTTATTCGCTGCTCCTTTTATTCGCCGCTCGCGCACTTCCGTTTCCATCCGCCGTATTCTATCCACGAGCGACAATGCCATCCGCTTTTCGAAAACTGCCTGTTCCGTCTTGAAACTGTCCATTCAAAGAATCCTAAAAATGCAGACGACCGGGGCTGTCCACGTCGTAAACGACGATCGAATGTCCGGTGCTGTCATCTGTACAATGGCGATTTAATCCTCGACGAGTGGACCATCTGCGCGAAACAAATTCCGTTCCTTTTGTTTCGTTGCAATCTTGACAAACGTGCAGAATATTATTTTGTAGTTCGTCGGACGTCCGACGTTTAGAATTTTTCATTTTGTGAAATTTCTCAAAACTCGCTACCGCCGGTCTCCGACGACGACAGAAACGTCCCCCGAACCGGAAGCGAGTTTCACGGCGCAGCGAAAACGGTACGAAGCGTGTTAGCTGTTCCAGAGTTCGGTCTGTTTGAAAATTCAACCAGTTCCGACGTTCGAGCAGTCCGAGACAATAAGTTCAAGTTCGAGGTACGTCGAACATTTCAAACTTTGAATTCCCAAAGCTCGAGCGAGCTCTATCGCGGCTGGTAGAAGTTCATCGAACACGGCGGCGTAGTCTGGCGTCTTCGCGCGGATATATATCCGTTGTTAACCCTTTGCAGTCGACGGCATTTTAACTAGAAAATTAAACATTTCTTCCGGCCTAGAACTACTCCATTCGACGTCAATTTTCCATTCTATGGATATACAATACCGTGGCATTTAATTGAAATTATATGAGATAGGGAATAACACAATTTAACCGCGCTCGGTTCCCAAAAATTACGCTTTCCGGGGATCATCGTAAATCCTAAAACATGAGTCTAGGTTCGGCGACGGTTGCGACGAATTTACGATGCTACGATGCTATGCGATACTTAAATGTGTAGTCGCCGATTAACCGTTTGAGTCCCAAGGGGTATTGAAAAGACACTGTCGAAAAATCCCGAACAGCGCGACCGCGCTTTCTCTAAACGAGTACGAAAGAACCCAAGCGGCGCGATGGCGCTTCTTTTTTTTATTGTACTATTATCGTGGTATTGTACCTATTGTAAAATGTATTATTTACATTTAAAAAAAAAGGAGCTGTGCGATTTACGTGCGTCAGTAAATCACGGTCAAATGACGGTAACGCACCGTCAGTTGTCCAGAATGCCCGAAATGTGCTGGGTTTTCTCGACATAAAATCGGAACAGCGCGATCGCGCTGCTTGGGACTCAAACGGTTAAATACCGATACGTTTGATAACGTCGACAAAATTGTGGATAACGGTACAGAAATGTTTAGTGGTTCGAAATCTCGACGAGAACGCCGGAGTTTCCGAAATATTCTTTCATCTTTACTTTTATTTTATTATAGATTTTCTTAAATTTTCGTTTATTTTAGAAACTGCTGACAGCGCGTTACGAGTGTGACCGAACGATCCGAGAGAAATGAAAGTCGAACGGTTGAATATTTATTCGCGCGTCGCGGTGTTATAGAAATGTCTACCGTGTTTCCAGTTAATTTACAAGGCGGGGATTCGCAAGATTATATTCAGCGGACGAGCGATGGCGTGGAGCAGAGGGTCGGCGAAAGAATTGCTTTTCGGCTACGGGGAGAATGAACCCGGAGCGGCGGCGGGGGTTGTGCAGTCAGCATTATAGTATACTGCATATTAAAAGCAATCTCGTTTAAACGCGACATAGAGAGGCGCGCCAGTGGTCTGCCGTTGGCTGGCTGCGTGTGACGGCGAAGATACGGGGGTTGAAAAACGAAAGCCCAGAAAAATAGAGGGGTTAGAGAGAGATAGAGAGAGGTAGAATGGGAAAACAGCGAACCCGGCGTCGAAAAGAGAGGAAAAAAGATAGAGGATGCTCGCCGACCGGAGGGGGAGGAAAAAACTGGTAAAAGGGGTAACGGAGGACGGACACACGCGTGTACAGTGTGCAGGTATGCCGGGGTGGACTCGTTTGGTTTAATTTGACGCGTGCAAAGCCACCCCCTTTCGCCACCCACAAACGGGCAACAGCCAGCCCCGTCGTCGACGCATTTTATAAAGACTTAACACGTTGCTTTCATCGACTTCCGCGCTAGTTCCACGTTTATTCCACTTAATTCTGATCCTGGGAATTAAAGGTACTCGAGCATTGTCGACGCGTTTCACCAGACGGCCTGACGCAACGCCCCCGGAAAATGGGAATTGCGCGCGGCTTGGCTTTCCGCTTGAATTCTCCGGCACCGCTCCGCGCCGACGGCGAACGTTTTGAAATATTTTGACGCATGGATTGCGTCTGGTCCCTGCCATTATCTTCCTCCTTTTTCAGCTCTCGCCCCGCCGCAACCAAAACATACCCCTTCGCGCGTTTAACGCTGCCTTTTCGCAGCTGTCTCTCGTTCTCTCTTTCCACGAAACAACGTATACCATAACATTTTAAGCTCGCCGCAACCATTGTTGACCGACGTTTTGCTGCCGTGTCATTTTCTTTGCAGTTACAGTGATTGCATCGCGTCTTTTTATCGAAACTTATCGAGGATCTTTAATTTGCAGAACGAAGATCGAACGAAGATCGACTGCAAAAGAGAACTGTTTATAGTTAAAATAGAAGTATAAAGACACGGAGATCGCAATTCGAATGAGCAAGACGTTGCTCGGTTGAGGACTGTTGCACGACTACAAGCTAAAAAGCGGAAGAAAGGAAAGCTTTGCCACGCACTCGGCATCGCCGAACGGTCAGCGAACACATGGCTTTTACGAAACTCGCAATGGAAAATTTAGGATTTCAAAGTGCAATCTCGATAAAGCTTTACCAAACGAATCAAATTTTATTTCATCCGAATGGAAAGGCGTAACATTCGCATTTGTTAGACTTTAATAAAACGTTCGTCGCGAGTCTGACTCGTGGAAATACGGCAACGGATTAAGAATGGGAAAGAGAGATTGTTGTACGAGATTTTCGCGCTCAGAAAAATCGGCTCTCCCACGATCTTCCTCCGTAACGGCGAACGATTCTTGTCCGTATAGAAGAGCGTATGTATTTCCGAGGAAGAAAAATATTCCGACCGATTCAACAGTTTGAGGAGAGTTCAGGGGCTCCGTAGCCGACCGAAGATGCCAAACTGGAGCAACGGAGGGAAGTTCGCGAACCGAGGCAAAAGAAAGTTCGTTTCAACTGTTGCACTTAACTCTCGCGCCCGCTTATGAGATTTTCATCATCTTGGATATGAAACTTCGTCCCCCCCCCGTAATGGCGGTTTTCGTTTCCGCTGCGCAGGCTCTTTTTACGAAATGATCATCCAGAGTCAATGTTTGAATTCCCCCGGAAGCGCGCGGAACTTCGGTCTCGACATCCAATTTAATCGTGCCGTTAAGAATGATAACGCACTTCCAAATTCCTTAAAAAGACGCGTCAACGCAGAACGGATCCAGAAAATATTTCAACATCGAATCGAACCTGTTGTATTTTCGAGAAACATCCGAAAAATGCGGCTTAATTAAATTCATTACCTCGTTAAGTTCCATCTCGATGGAATGAAATATATTTTATTCACGATGTACGCGTAGAATTTCGTATAAAATCGTCTGGCGGAGATCGGCGACACAGCAATGATCTCGTTACGGGTCTTATATTAGCAAAACCGGTTGCGAATCGGCAAGGTTCTCTCGATGGAAACGAGGTTCACGGTTCTCGGTGGAGCAATGAATTATGCTCTTGCCAGTCAGCCTAGCATTTCTGTTTGCAGTCGCATGTTAGACACGCGAGCAGAGACGGTCGCCGAGAGACGGACACAAGCGAGCGTGTTTCTCTTCGTCGTTTCCGCGCGGCGCGTTCGCATAAAGCGAAAATTGGTAGCCGGTGGTTCGCAATAACGCTTAACCCCGTTCGCGCAGCGATCAGAGCGAGAGAGCACGGTAGAGGATGAAAAGTTTCGCGGGGAACTTAATCCGTGCAAAAAACTCTCGCCCCCCGGGCTGAAGGAGGCTGTTTTACATACTGGAGGGACGCATTACGAGCGGTAATCTGCGGTTGGTATTGATCAAGCACGGAAGTCACGTAATCACGGAGCGAGACTCGAGGAACGAGCTCGAACGAAAAGACGGCGAACGAGACGAAGAGGGGAGAACGGCAGGAGGAAGGAAGAACAAGAAGGAGAAACGGACTAGAAGAGACAAGAAGAGCGAAGTACAGTAAAGTCGGGTTTCCTGTCCAGAGTCAACACCGGGTTCTAAGTCCAGTGCCTACTCTTCCACTGGCGGGCGATGATTGATCTCGGCTCGGGTATATCGGTGTAAACACCACGCATTCACTCGAATTAATCGAAATGTTCAACTTTCTTAAATTTTCATTATTTTTTCAATGAAATTTCACTATCGTATTTCTGGCATTCTTCCGATTAATATAAGACCAAACACGATACAATTCCAATTATATGTAGCGGTTAAATCGACGATTCAATTTCGGTCGCAAGGAAGGACAGCGTATAGGAAAGAAAGAGACACTCGTTCTGTCCTTCTCCATGTTCGGCTTCTCCTTTCAATTTCATTCTGTCCTTCTCTATGTTCGGACTGTTCTTTGAATTTCATTCTGTCCTTGTCTATGTTCGGACTCGCCTTTGAATTTCATTCTGTCCTTCTCTATGTTCGGACTCGCCTTTGAATTTCATTCTGTCCTTCTCTATGTTCGGACTCTCCTTTGAATTTCATTCTGTCCTTCTCTATGTTCGGACTGTCCTTTGAATTTCATTCTGTCCTTCTCTATGTTCGGACTCACCTTTGAATTTCATTCTGACCTTCTCTATGTTCGGACTCTTCTTCGAAGTAACAAAAATACGATCGCAACACCAGGATTACTGTCCTCCAAAAATACGGCTGTTGGACAGTAAACCCGACTTTACTGTGCACAGAAGAGAAGAGAAGACGATCGAAGTGCGTGGACGAGCACAGAAGAAGCGGGAAGAAAAACGAAGTACGCGGATGAAGATAGCAGAAACGAGAAGAAGATCGAAGTACAAGAACGAAGACGGAACAACGGGGACGAACAGAGAAGAACTGAGAAGAACAGAGACTAAGAAAATAAGAGGATCCGGTTTCGGATCGATTACCAGGAGATCAAGGAACGCGCTAAACGCAGAGCTGCAATTTCGATGAGATTGTCTCTCGTTAGATTTTCAGGTGCCCGCCCCTTGGAATGGCCGTGATTGGAACATTGTGCTTGAAATATCGATGAAAATTTCTGCGTGAGTATGTCCGCGAGAAATAGACGCCTCCTGAAATTCTCAGTCGCGAAACTGTAATTCGATTGAGGAGTCGTGTGGTTTCCCAGCGACAGACATAGCCACTTTCTTGCGACAATCGCGACTCACCTGTCGAGCGATACCTGTTACGAGGAGTTGCTGCGACTGGCAATCATTTCGAATTACGTGTTACGGGGATAATATGTAAATGCGTGATACGTGTGCATACGTACATGCATAATGCACGTGCATGTCTACGTAGATCGAACGATCGGCCCCTTTATTAGATTTTATTGTAATCGTAAAAGCCCGTTCGTGTATACGATATAATAAACTGGTTGTTAAAATTAGCGGTTCGCGCGTTTATTGCAGCGAGATTGAATTCCTTTGGAAATTACCGCGTCTATGATATTTCATGGTGCCAACGGGGATCGCACGATGCGGTAACTTGCGTTTATCCTCTTACATTTTTATGGAAGCGTTGCTTTCAATTTTCATCTCTTCCTGAAGATGGTATCGGACGAGACATTAAAAACGATGTAATCGATAAACATGGGCCGAGTCATTTATTTTGACCGTATACGCAATAGTGGTCTCTGCGGTGGAGACTGCAATTAGCAACCTGATCGCATCAAGGATAACTGTCTCTTTTCGTTAGAGAACATTTGACATCGGCGTCGTCTTCGGAAGGCAGATATCGATAACAGATAACTTGGGGTTATAAACGCCGGTAATGAGAAATCATTTCGCAGACGCGTACACTTGTGCGAATCGAGCGTCGACGCAAATGGGCTTTGTCGGGACGCAGTTAAAACTGCAGTCTGGCGCGAGTTGCCTCGCAGGCGAAAAAAAAAGAAGGAAAAGAGAGAAAATTCGAAGCGAAAGAGGTCAACGCAATCTTACGCAAAGTTCGAGCGCTATGTCAATGGTGCTATGCATAATGCAAGACGATATAGAGACCGGGGAGACTTATAGCGCATGAAAACTGACTGGAATCGATTGGGGTGCACGGAGTCGTGCCGAATGGAACAGACTAAGCTAAACTTTCGGCGCGCGTCCTAGTTTTCGTCTCGAATTAGGACTACGGAGAATCGAATTGTTCTCTTAACTGCTTCGATTTTGTCCCGAGTTTAAATGCGGACTGATTCGAACCGGAATTCACCCGGAAATATAAACAAAATACGCTCCGGCCGTTCGAAATTCAAATCCGGAAGGCCTGCTCCGACAACTTCGAATTTGATTTTAAGAGCCACGTCGAAATTCCTGTACGAAATGATTTCACTCGGTGATAATGTCCGGAAGTTTTGTAAAAAGGAATATCGTATTAAAATGTTTTTAAGCCTCTTCGCGATATATTGCAGCCATCGGAGACATTGCTAATAGGCTTCCAGCAGGTAAAGCGATACCAACAATTTTCCTCCGTACAGTGGCACGTGCAAAAATAATATTGAAAGCGTGCCTCGCATCTGCGATCGGTATGCAAACTGCCGACTCGCATGGTCAAGATAAAGGTGAACGCACATCGATGCACGGCAAACATAAAAATTTAAATGAACACCGTGAAAGAAGTAAACATGAAAAGTAGACTGCTGCGAGGTAAAAGTAAAGAAGTTAAAAGCGTCCGTATATTCTCGAACCGTGAATTCCCAAAGCAAGTGCCGGGTTCAAAGCGATTCTACGTCAAAGAGTAGTACACGGACATTACGGAGAGACTGGCCATTTTCAAGAGATATTTTTGGTGTTCACGGTAAACACGAAAACATCGGTTTTACAATTATTTGTGCTGAGACAATAATTTAAAAAATATAATGCTTCCTACATGGAACCGCGTCGAACTTTATAGAAGCTCTCTCTCTTCTAGAGCACTCGGAATCAAAAAATAAGATTAACGATCACGAAAAACGAAAAAGACGATAGAGGAGCGTCAGAGATACACGAACCGGTCGCATTCGGAAACATTTGAAAACCGATCCTCTCCGGTCTTCCACGTTCTCATATTCTATCCCGGACCCGCTCTCCCGTGAACCTAAAAAAGAAAGCATGCTCGGGGAGTTCGGCGTTGGTCAGAATTGATTTACACGTTCTCCGCATTCGAGAAAATTGGTAAGTGCCAGATTTCATAACATAGATCCTTTAATAACAAAAAAATCGTCTCTGCATCGAAATTTAGGTGTACGCATCTCTCGCGTCGGTAAGCGTACAGTCCTTCTAATCAGTTTCAAGAAGAAAAAAGAAGAAATAATGAAAATTCATTAATTCCAGTGAGTTTCCTTGAAAATTACGTAACAGACTCGCGCAAGGGTGGACCGAAGCCAAACAGCAGTTTCGAGTGATCTCCTCGGCACGAAAACGATAGGAATGAAGTCATCAGCCAAGGGGGTGATCCGAGGGGTGGCGGAACGTGTCCGTCCGTTCTCCAAAGACGCATTCCAGCTGGAGCCACGTGGCTGTACGGTGGGGGAAGCGAGCCGCCACGCTTCCAGCATCGCAGAGCAAAAAGTGTACGGCAACTGGAGAACCAGCTGAGAGAAGAGGGGGCACCGGGGAGTACTGGATGCTGAAGGATAAAGGGAACAAGACGAAGAAGCCTCGGGACGCTGCTAACCGGAGGTAGAAAGCAAGATAAAAGAAGCGAGCAGCGCGGCGAGGGGCGGAAGGGTGGGCAGAAGGCGGTGGCAGGCTTGTTTTGGCCTACCGGACACTGTGGGAAAGCATCTGAATGTGGATCGTCTCCGTTACGTCCTGCCCCCCTCTTCTTGTCTTCGGCCCCCCTGTTGGATCCCCTCTTCGATCCCCTCTTCGATCCCCTCTTCGATCCCCTCTCTCTTTCTCGAATCGTCCGCGAACAGAACAAGTCCCCGGTGCCTCCGCCGGACATAATAATCGATCGAGTCCGGTCTAATTGGAAAACGCTGATGGTCTGCAAGGCCTACCTGTGCCCTCTCCTCGGCACTGATTCCTGGCGCCCGGCTATCCTCGTTTTTCCTTGTTTTTCCTTTTCCAACCTCTTCCTTCGCGCACAGGATGGAAGTATAAACGTGCTGGTAACGTCCGACGGAAACCGACCTACACATGTTCCCCGCGCCGAGAGATTGATTAAAATATCAGCTGGCGACAAGCCTGTTACCTACACGTTCCCCATCAATGGAACGATTCTTCGGGTTCGCGGGTCTTCTTCGTACCAGTACGACGCGAGCAACCGCGCAGAATATAATCCGGTGATATTTTATTTATTCTTCTTCTTTCCTCCGCAAATTCATTCAAGAAGCGGTTTTTCTGCCTTTAATGGCTGCCGCTAGGTTGCCCAGACTAGGTTATTCATGGCCAACTGTAGTATCTAAAGATTAGATTTGCAGCGAACGCAACGATTCGACGTGAAACAAATATTTCGCGGAATCCTCGCGCGCCGAGCGGAATACAATTTTAACGGTGCTACTTATTTCAATGTAGACGAAATGCTCGCCCGTTACGCTTCCCGTTGTAAAGGAAATCTGCAAAATATTATTCTGTTCTAAAAAAAATAGGGGAAAGTGTTTCACAGAATTTCATTCTTTTTCCACATTATTTTTAATCTACGGAAGCCGTTATTGCGGAAAATAACATTTTATTCCGCAGTTTTGCGGTTCCTCTTTCCACCGTGACCATTGAGTTTTGCAGAAATCCAGCAATTACTTTTGTACAGGTTGATTTAGCCGGTTTCGCTTTGAAGTTTCCAGGGTTTAATGCGGCTGTAACTAACGTTTAAATGGATATAAAAAATACGTATGGTGTAATCGCTATGCTCTTTGAAATGTGCGGTTCAATTTTTTTTAGCGAAAAAAATTAATTCGTTTTTATATCTAGTTCGCTGAGGAGATCTAGAAAGCAACAGACGGTGGTTCGTTATATTAAAAAAAAATCTTGACGAACATCTTTTAACGTTTTTAAACATTCGGATACTCGTTAGAGAACATTTTAGCTGAGAACGCTTTAATTTTGATGCGATACAGTAATTTGAACAGAAAACTTGACGGTCCCGGCGCGGAAATCGGTACGACCATGCATTTACACGCGGTTACAAACTTGTAACGAATGGAACGCATTTATAAATAACTTGTTAAAGGAGTATAAAGGTTATTATTGCGAGTTTACCAAACGAGCTCCGTGCCACGAAACACCGAACGCGTTCATTTCCACGGAGTGTCGCCGTGTAAAGGTTGGAACTTTGAAATTGCTCGCGTTCCCCCCGTTTAACCTAAATTAATTAATACTGCCCGGTTTGAAAAAAAAATATGAAACAATCAGGAATCATTCCGACGCTACGAGTTGTCGTTGGTTCGCGAGGCGGCTCTTTCAAAATTTCTATTTGTCTCCGTTCGCGAGCTGTTGCGTACGCGACTACCTTAATTTACAAAATTATAGTCAGCCAATTAATATTTCACTTTGCCAATAGATATCGCTGTATTTGACAATTGGTAATTGGACAAAGCAGAATTCAATCTGTTAGAGTATACGGGACGAGTTTCGTAACGCGACGATCTCAAATATCTCGTGAGCTTTTTTATCGAGATATCATCTTCAGCCTTTTTTTAAATGGAACAGACAATAGACGAGAGAGAAACTCTCCTAATCGACGCTGCCAAAGCGTATCGAGACCTAGCAACGTAAATCGGAAATTACTGTAAAGAGGAGTTTCCTTGGAGCATCCGGATAGCCTAATCGCGAGGATCGGCGCGTAACTTTCAGGGACCGATTTACCGTGAAAGCGCGTTTATCAATTATCATTGAGCAGTCAGAGAAATTGTAGAGCGGTCCGAACGGTAATTATTTCCGGTGAAAAATCTGGGCGAACCAGTTCCCGGTGCGTCCTGTCGTCGGATGTCGCGTTCTACCCGGCCGTCTGCGGTGTAAACGGACAAGAAGAAGAAAAGAAGTGGATGGTTAAAAAGAAAAGTTTGAACGAGGGCCTAGAGCGAATTAACGGGGCAAACTTATAATCCGGTTTCCCTGTCCTCCCGGTTCGACGATTCAGATCCGCGCTCATTAATACCTTTCCACGAAGTTCTTTCTCCGCGCGGTTAGAAATCCAGTTTCACCGATGCGTAACACGTGTCGCCGTTCTCTGCCATTCATCCGACGGCAGCGGCGCGGCGGCGAAGGGCAGATTGCGACGACGCGACGCACGGCGCGGCGGGATAGTTAAAATGCAAAGTAGACGATCGTATTGGCGGCGACACGATTGCGCGTCGCGCCGATGTCGATGCCGAACCGCTCGCACCGGCCGATCTGCAATTAAGCGGATCGGTATTAATGAGATTTATCGATAGTTAATACCGCGATTCACCGGCCGATATTGTACAGGATGTCCCGGAACCGGAGGAGACCGACGCGGCGTGCGAAGTTAGGGCGCTTAGTGGTCGCGGGACCTTATCGCAGACACTATCGACTGCGAGCGAATTGGACCAGCTCGCTGATAGACACCTGGAAACCCGGTACTCTCGCTCCGTTACTCCGAATACTGTTCTTACGCACGAAATAGGACATTCGAATTTGTTTTCGTGAGTTTTCTCTGATAAACACGCGAATTGTATACTCTACAGTTCAATTAATGCATAAACTGAAATTTTTTGAAATTGAACCACAGATATACAGGGCGAGTCGCGAATCGTGATCAGATTAGATTACTCTTTGGCCAACGGTTCGATCGAAAATGGTTTTAGCTAAAATAAGACGGTTCGAGGAGAGCTCCTTTACACCCATCTTTTAGGACATACCGAGACGAATTCGGCAAGCACCATTAAAACTATTTCTTTTCTTCGTCCAAACTGAAGATAAACAAAGATTAAAAAAATATAATTCAGATGAATTGGATCGATGCTCGCGATTCACCCTGTACAAAAATGTGTACAGAGGCGCGTTGGTCGCAAAAAGTCCGAAAAATCGCATTAAAAAAACTATACACGGCGCAGCTAAGGTTTCAGGAGAGCGCTGCATCAAAAATATGATTGCCAAAAGTTTTAAAAGCATGGGTGCGGGTCTGAGTCGAAACTTTGAGAGCGTCGCTACGAGCTCGAGCAAACCGAGTCTCCGTAACTATATTTTTGAGAAATTGTTCAGAGTGGCTGCTAATGACAGCGTATGTAGGCCATCGAAGTTACTAAAAACGCTTGAAACTCGTAGAAGAAAAACAGAGTATAAGCTCTATACGCATATACATATTCATCAAAGCTGCTCATACCTAACAGGAACCTCTTTGAAAAACGTTTTGCAAAACGTTGCTAATCGGGTCGGACGAGAAAAGCTTGAAAACCCATAGCAGCCCTTACGTTTCTATGGTCGCATGACAAAATATGATAAAGTTCATTTTTGTTGGAATCACGGGCACGCGCTCTTCCATGCGCGAGATGAAAAGCTAGACTTTGCCTGTTCGACCGAACTTCAACAACCTGTCTGTAGATCAGCTAATAAAAAAAGAAATGCGTTTCCAGAAGCATCGCGCTGATTCCTCACAGCTCAACAAACTTTCGAATTGCTGTACCGTGCAAATTATGTTTTGCCATGTTGAAGCCACTTCGCCAGTATTTAACCAATAACCGCGTTCAACGCGTATACGCGTCAATCCGAATCTCCATTGCGGTGCAATATCGATAACCTTCTCAAGAATGAATTGTTAATGTTTTTATCAAATAAACATGCAATCCATCCTCGCTTTTCGTATTTGTCCTGCGTTCGACGCGTAGACGCGCCATTGTTTGATTTGAATTCCGCACTCTGTGAGGGATTTTTAAAACTAAATTCCGCAGTTAAGAGGTTAATTAAAAGTACCTGGTACAGGTTCGTTCGATGGAACATCCTGATGCAAGAAGCGTAGTCGGTTCCGCTGAAGAAAATTTCGAAAAATTTGCGAATACCCCGTTCGGAGCGGTAGATTGTCTGCGGGTCTTGTGCAGATCGGATGCAGTTTTCGTAGCCGAAGAAGGGGCCATCGATTCGGACCCCGGTCGAAACGACCACAAATTAACGTCCCGGTCGTACTCGCAAAGAGAGAAGGCAAACGAGAAGTGCACAATAGTTCCGGCGACGCGAGAAAGCGATCCCCCTCGCCCATCGATTCTCGATCGAGAGACAGCGCGGACCCCGTGGAATTTCCATGACAGCCAATATCATGTACTATTACCTGTAAATGCTAGCGAGCGTTGATGAACGTTTCCCGACGGGAACCTTCGGATACGCGGAGGTGTGCGGCTAGCTGGCTTCCATTTTCAGAACAAAGGGAGGAAGATATAGCTCGTCCAAGAGAGAAAGGATCGATTAAGTCGAGTGGATTCTGCCGCCAGTTAACGAACAGGAACCGTACTCTATACGTCGTCCCTGTACATAGCAAAAGGACGTTGGAAGAGAGACCGAGAGACAAAGAGAGAGAGAGAGAGAGAGAGAGAGAGAGAGAGAGAGAGAGAGAGAGGACGAGAAGCCAATAGAGGACTCCTTCGCTCGGACCGGGAGGCTTCTTGCTCGGATGTCTCAGCGAGACAGACAACCCAACTTCGTTTTTACTCGCAAACTGTGCAATTTCCACTGGACCTCTCCTAACACTCGATAAAAATTGATTAAACCCAACGATCGTATTTGCAATCCGGGACTGGCCCGGCGACAGCAAACTGCACCTGCGACTGCAACCACACCGCCACTCATGCAAATTCATATTTTTCGGTTTGCGCAACGACAGCCGATAAAATCGCGACCTTCCTGGGGAAAAAAGGCCGCTTCTTGTCTCCCGCTCTCTTCCATCTGCATAATGCGGAGCAACAATATTTTAATGGCACAGTTGTTATTCATGCTCGAGGTAAAAAGTGATTTATCGTACAGGTTCGGCGTGTTCGCCGTTGAACGCGCGGCCATTTAATCGCGAGCGTTGTACGATGTACGTAAGAGAATTTTTATTATCCGAACAGTTTCGGTGCTCGATTCCGATCGATTAGCTTCCTCGGTGTCGGAAACGTTTATTTCAATCGTTCGCGGGGAGAGCTTCTCGAAATCTCGCCGCTGTAAAGCGCGAACGTCGACCTTAAATTTTTAAGCGTCGAAAAACGTGAAATAGATCCCGCAGCTTCCCGCGAATATAAATTTCTGATATTGACACTTCCGAGATCGTAACTTTCTGCAGCGTTCGTTTCATAAAATGTTTACGCTTTACGTAATATATGCGGCGCATCCTTCGAGAAATTTAACAACCCCTAAAAATCCGACCAATCGTAAAGCGTTCATATAATTGAACGCGAATGCCTCTCCGACCGTCGTCCGCGGTTTATAATCAAATCAAATTCATTTTACTCGATTCGTCGAATACGGAAACTCTGTGACCAGTCACGTATAGGCTACGAAGTCGCTATAACACGGGGACGGGTCGAATAATACAACTCGCAGGTTACCCTTGCTCGCATCTGTATCGCAGGATATTTATAATTGAACGATGCTCGATCGACTGTTACCAGAGATTAGGTATTTCATTTGATCCGATCTTTTCTAATCACTCGTCCAATCGATTTATCGCTCCGAACGAGCCCGTGCAGTTCCAGCATCGATTCTACTCAAATAAAATTTCCTCGATTACGGTAGAACGTCGATGGCTCGAACTTCGCTGAACGGAAACGTCGATCGATCGAACGTCGCCGAATGAAAAGTCGATAATTGCAACATGAAACGAGTCGCGTGCGAAAAATAAATAAGATAGTTTTTGAAGCCATTGATCCAATAATTCTACACACTTGTCCCAGTCGTTAGATTCGTTTGCCAGCCAGGAGAGAGACAAGAGTGGAAAACTCGTGTCGAATCGATCCGATCGAAATCGCGGGGGCCTAATTGTTTCCCAGGGAGTTACCAATTAGAGGCGAGCGACCTCTTAAAGGCGAAATCGGTTTTCCCTTGAATGACCGTCCATCAGGGATATAAAAGCTGTGTGGCCGTTCGCGAGAGACCACTCTCTCGAGGATCTCTTTTCAGCTAAATTCCGTGTGTACCCACCGGAAGATACATTATAGGTCGTCGAGGATCCGAGTCCGTTCAAAAATACCACCTGTCGAGCATCGACCCGTGAACGGCACGTACTCGAATAAATTTGTCCACGGCCGTTGCACGGATATTCGATATTTGCAATACAACGGGACACTAAACCGCAACGACGACTTCGATAATCGAGTCGAGGGATTTGTGTATTTCGTTTTATATGATAACGATGGAAAACCCCCTCCCCCGCCCACTCGCTCGCGACACCGGCTAACTTTGCTTCCAAACAATTTTTTGACAAATCCACCGGGTCGTAATTTCTGCTAAATACCGCATTTAGCGGTAGCAAAGTCAAAATAAAAATGTTCCACCTGAATTGCAACAAACCCTAGCGACGTAGAAATTCATTTTCTCTCTTGACATGTTCGATGAATTGAAAATCAAATGTGACGGTATTCTTAAATTCGTTTAATGTTTTTTTATCTTAACCGCTACAAAATTGGCTGGATAATTCCAGTCGTCGCAGAATAAAAATTCTGAAAGGGATTATCGTGGCAACTTTCGTTTATGTGTCTCTCATATAATTACAAGAAAAATTGTAAGAAAACTTTACGATTTTTCAAGGTAATTTGGAACGCGACGTATTCCGGATTAAAGAAAATGGGTTTTCTTTTTCTGTGGATGCGTGTACAGAGAACTGCGATCATGGCATCCGAAGTCGCGTTCGGCCACGCGGGACCATAGGTGGAAGGAAACCAATTGGTCTCTGAAGAGCACTAAGGATCCATCCCCGCTATATCGTTCTACCACTTCGATACATTATCTCTCGTCTTCTATACGGCAGAGCAACCACCGTGGCCTGAAGTTGATGTAGAGCCTGAAGAAAGTGGCCTTCGACAGAGAAATTGGCAACCAACACGTTTCTCTATATAGAAAATTGAAAAGCTTCCGAAGAACTCCAAGCGACAGCCAACTATCGCGATACATTTATTTTTATCCGTAGCAATAACGTTTATTATTTACTCGCGGTCATCGATAAACTAAAAACGAAGTAGAATTTTTAGAACATTCGTTAGAAAGTTGTTGTATTGTTCCTGCAGAATTCATGGAATTTCCAATGAAAGGAACAACCTCGCGTCGAGTTTAGCTTTTCTATCGGGCAGTAAATTTACACGAACGTACTCGGCTTAATGGCTGGCATCGTTTGCGAGCAGGAACTTTGCTGTCTTCTATACGGCAGCCATAACAGTTGCAACAAGCATTATAGCGCGTAGAAGACAGCATTCTCAAAACGCGATTACTATTGAATATTGCCACTTAACCGACGGTCAATTTTACGGTTTGACTTTCCGCGGCGTTAATCGTCTAAAACGAATAAACGTGCGATTGGTCGACGACCAATTTGATTTCTTCGCGAAATTCTAATACATAAAAAGCTAACAGAAGCTACAAATAATATTTTGTACAGAAAAATATTATATTCGCTATTGTAAAATGATAAACCGAGTGAACTCGTAAGCAAATATAAAATTAAATTGATTTTCAAGACTGGTTTCTGCTTCTTCTTTTAATTGGTAGATTACAGGGGAACGCGAATTAGGCTACCGTTCAATTCCAGCTTTCGCAAATTATTTCCCCAGGTATACGTCTTCAAGCTAATTGTAACAAGCGTGTAATTCAATCGAGTCCTTTTCTCCATCCAACTATCGAAGAATTTCGTGCTGTTTCTTCGCCGCGTCTCTTCTTTCATGGAATCGGAAATTGACGGTTTTCTTTATGACCGGTGGAAGAATTTTCAGATTGCTACCTGCGTCGGCGATTATTTTCGAAACCGCGATACGAGGCAAGAACACGCACTGACTCTTGAACCATGCGATTCGAAACTTCTCTTCAACCGACCGGATGGTGCTACTTTATCAAGTAGTACCGGCATAATGCAAAAATGACCACAGGAACGCCAGGGTGTTTTGTAATCAGCATGGTTGTCGTTACGGACAATCGGATTGTAATAACGATCTACCCAATTTTATACTGGTTTCGATAAGTTACTTTAATCGCGCGAAGACTCGAAGGAACACCGTAGCAGAGGGTAAACGTGTTAGGGAGATCGTTGACCAAAAAATTTGCTCGTTTCGAGCAAACGCCAGGGGAAACCGAGGAAACAAAAATCCAACAATTCGATGAAAAAGTTATTCGCTGTTTAAAAAGGTGTCCGAACACTTTGTACGTGCATAGCAAAACTGAAAAATTCAATTGGTTGTAATAAAACGCAATTGACCGACAATGGGCATGATCCAATAATTCCCCGTTAATGACTCGTTCATGACGAATCGCTGCGAAATAACGGCGAGCGTTCGGCACAGGTTGAAAGAGGCGATAATTTAATTTGCGCGGATTATTCGCAAGTGCATCCTCGGCACGCAGCTCGATTGTTAACATGATCGCGGCCGCGTCCGATCTATCAACACGACTCGCGGATAATCGTCGCGGCAAAATTTCGCGAACAGCGTGCGCGTGTTTTGCGCGGGAACTAGATTAATCGTAACGGGATCGTGCATGCACGTGAATGAATTCCTGGCTCGGTAAATATACCTGCTCAACTGGTATACGTGCCTAGTGTCTCGCACAATAATATCCTGTTACCGAGAACCCGACCCGATCGAATGGTATTTAAAGTTTCGACGGATCCGCGAATCCTGCAAAGCGCCGCGCATTACAGCATTCGAGAACATTCCTGCTGAAAACTGCTGAAGAGGTAACGCGCTTCGAACGTGATCGCGATCAAGCGTCGTTTGGTCTCGTTGAATTTTTTCCGAGGTGATTAGCCTGGCAGAGAAACACCGAATCAACGACGATCACGGCTCGAAAAAAAACTCATTAGAACCTGGTAAACGGTTTTATTCGTTGTTTGTAACGGTAGAAGCGTACCGGGGTAGATCGTGCGGATGTGATCGAGCGGATTGAAAGAGCGGTTTCGAACGGTACTAAATTGTTTTGCGTGGAATTTGATCTTAAAACGTTCCGGATGAAATTGAACGTTCGGAACTGTTCACCAATTACTGCGGATATTTTGTTCGAACGAGCGCAAAGTTTATGTTAATAACATTACTCGCGCGAGCGAAGATCTCGTTCGTACAAATAAATATTTATTTTGCATTCAAACGCTATCTCCGGCTTGAACAAACGGTATACGTTCAGGTCGGAATGGTGTTCGTAGGTGTAAATGTGCGGAAAATAAAGAGAAACGAGGCCAGCCGGGCAGACAATATTTAAAAAACCGTTTCTCAAATATTTCCCCGCGTTCGCCGATGTAAAGGAAACAGGTACAGTTACGCGTATGTAGAGATTACGAAAACTCGCCATCTCGTTATAAGATACCGTCAAGCCCCGGGGGGTGGAAGGAAACGAGCTTATTAGCGTCCCATTAGAAATGTAAAAACAATTTCCCTTGCAGCCGAATCATTTGCAACGAGATAAAAAGCGAAATAGCGACGCGAAGCTGTTGGATGATAATATATTAAAATTAGTAATTCTTTGCTTGGCGTGTAACGAGCGGCGAAGGGAAGCTTTTAAACCCACTTTTGTGGGACACCCTGTATGGCGTGTACGATGTTCGAACAAGAAAATCGTTTTACGGGGAGAAGTAGAGCGTAGTTTCGATGTGGGAAAAAATTGTGAAGAGCGTTTCATAGTGGTCGGTGCTTCATTGCGCGGAGACGGAGACGGAAGTCCATAAGAAAATAAGCGTTGTTGCAGTATTCAGACTGGCTCTCTCTCTGCATGATTCATCCTGTACAAGTCGCGTTCCGCTAACCTAACCGTGGTATGGCAAAGAGAGAACGGGGTATTGGCCTTGCCGACACAAAGTTAGCCTAGGATTTACAGCAATGGTACGCCAGAAACATGGGGGCAACTAATTCGAGCGATATACGACCGGCAACTTCGAAACTCACATATTACGGATGTGGGAGACCGTTGTTGCTGCGACCGGCTCAGGCGCTTGTGTGTTTGCATCTGAAAAGTTAATACCGTAGGGGACACTTTTATGCAACGAAATAGCGACGCTGCGGATTCTCCTGGCGAAATAAAAATTGTCCTACTTAGCCGCGAACTGTTCGGAATCGCGTTAAATCCAGAAAAATCGACGAATTCAACCGACGACGATTTTAGTCGACGACAGCACGCTCGCCGATATTTCTATAAAGTCGCTGTGTTTTGTAATGAATTCTTATTATTATATCATGCCAATGAAAAATTTGTATTTGGTAGCATTTCGGGATTACGTAAAGAAAGCGTACACAACGATTTCTGGCACTTTCACTTTTGTATAAAAATACAATTGTTACACCGTAAGAAGAATTCGTTGGACGTAGTCGGCTAAGGTTGTCGTCGAACGACGTTGATATCGAATAATACCGTCGTCGACTAAAGTCGTTCTCGAAATAAATAAAATGTCGAATTTTATAACGTATTTCAAGGTCCGAGTTAGGCGACCGCAAATCCCAACAGTCATTAATCAAACTCCGAACAAATTCGCCAAACGATTCGATTAAAAGAAAGGACAACATCGGTCGGCCCGTTATCGGCCGCATCTCATCAGCAACGACATTTCCCATCGACGTTTGTTTCCCGGTGGCACAAAAATTCGCCGACACGCGTAACTCTGTTGTTTACATTTCGCGCTTCATCGTCGCTTCGCAAACATTCGTCGGCCGGCTAAAGACTCGGAAAAACGCGTCTCGCAAGCTTTCCCTCGCGTTTAATAAATTACAAAGACCACTGTCGGACGCTCGGCTAATTCGCCGACGATATGCAGGAATTTGTCTCCGCGTGTAATCTCTGTTTCCCTTTTTTTTCTCTTTGCGCGTTTCGTTCTCCTTTTTACGGCTGTTGTCGCCGTCGCGATAAACACACTCGCGGGGGATGGCTTGAACGAACTAAATTGAAATCGGGGAGGATGGGGTAAAAGGAGCAGAGAAAAAATCGCGGATACCGACTAGAAAATTTCCGCGGCGCATTGAAAATTCTCTTGTTTCGACAAATAAAATCTTTTGCGCCGCCGTTGTTTCGTTATTCGAGCCCCGACCAGTCGGCTGGGTAAACGATTTTATTTTTTCTGTGCTCCGTGCATTTTTCTCGTTTTTCCTTTTTTGTTTGTTTGTTGTCAGCGTATGCGTCGTCGCATATTTTTTCCTTCCGATTCCTCCTCTCTTTCTCTCTCTCTCTCTCTCTCTCTCTCTTTCTTCTTGTTGTTGCCGTTTCTGGGTTTCGGGATTTTTTTCTCTCGTTGCATGGAGGCGTAGTGTTAATTTCGAGATGGCGGGAAACACGGTGGAAACGAGACCGCGTTACGATGAAAATGTACGTGAGGTCCGGCGAAGTTATGAAAAGCGAAAGATTGTTAATGTAGATAACGGTGCCACTTTCGCGGTACTTTTTTTCCCCGCGGCTTCCCGTCATTTCTCATTTGTCCGCTGATGTTCGACGGTGGAAACACCGCAGCGGATAAACTTGTTTCGCCGAATCACAGTTACTTTTAATACGCAACGTAAACATTAATAACACTCGGGCGCGCTTTGCTCGTCCAATTTTATTCGTACATGATGTTTCATTCCAGATTATCATGTTTTAAGCGACCAGCTTTGTCACGGTTTTCGATTCGGCGGATACACTGTGCGTCGAAAGCTGTAAATCAAATTTGTTCGTTTTTTCTTTCGAGCCGTTGTTCCCTAGGAGAATTAAGTTTACCATATAATATAAGTATGTACGTTAATAATACTTTCTTTCTAGTTGGAGCTACATTTCGAAGAAATTCGAATCTGAAACTTGCGTCCGCGCATGTTCAGAGATCGAATAAAACTATGCGTGCTTGAGAAACGCGCGTCACAATGGAGAATTTCTCACGGATAGTATAAATACACAATGGACAGGAATAAAGACGCTTGAAATAGATCGCCATCGGAATTAGATATCCTACATGAAACAGGTATCAGCGAAGTAACAGGATCGACAGGATGCGGACAGCATATCATTTCGAAGATTAATACAACAGGCTTAACGAGTGTGCCGATGAACAGTCACGCGAGCCACGAGTCGTGTTTAATGTTTCAAGTCTTTCTAGTTTCTCAAAATCATCAATTACGATATAAAAAGTACAGGTTTAACTAAAATCTAAGCGTAAATGAATAATGATATCCTCCGCGTTATCCTCGCCTCATAATTTCCAATCTGTACACCATCGTTTACGCATCTATTGAAATATTATCCCGTTCCATAAATTATAATTATCTACAATATGCCATTACATTATCGTTACAACGGAACGTTATCGATGTGTTCATGAAAATATCTTTGGTGATTATTCGGAAAGTACCACTCCTCTCCGATTTTGATGAAATTTAAATATGTTATATATTTCGACATTTTGAACAACTTTTTCCTTTTCCAATATAGGGGGGTCGCTTTTAGTTTTACTCGGGGCATATCGAACTAATTCGCTCACGACAAAAAAAAATATTAAAACGAACGCTACATAAAATCTGGACTAACACCGCGGTATCGAATATATCTACGAAGTGTACAGGGTGTAGAATTTTCTGATTAAAATAGCTGAAAAGTTTGGAGCACGTAGGAGCAGAATTTTGGAGCGGATAAAGTGTTATTTGAGTTAATAAATGTTTCATTGCAAATATTCCGTTACAGCCGCGGGTTCGTGGGTTGATTGTGATTAAAGCCGGAAGTTTTAATTGCTGGAGGTTTACTTTTCAGACAAGTAACAGCACGTGTTCGTAGATATATACCGATAGCGGAGTTCTCGATGTCTCGAATCGTTTAAAATTCGTGATGTAATTATAATTTTCCAAGAAATAAATATCAGCGATGTTTTCGTCGTTGTTTTAACTGATACTTCCGTGAACCAATATTTCCAGAGACTTCTTACTTTCGGAGGAAGGTCGTGACGGTTTGACAGAAAGCGCTTCGAGCACTCGGTAAAAATCCGAAGCATCGTTCCGCAGAGAAGAAAGCAAGTCCGGTAGACGTCAGACAACTCGTCAAACAGTTTCGAGTGTACTTGTATCCACGGTTCCCAATCAATCAGTGGAAAAGGTAAAGACATTCCACGCGGATCAGCGTGAACGACGCGGCGCGACGACGCCGCCTATTATCATCATTAAACCAGCATTCAGCTGTTCCCTCGGAAGAGCGTTCCTCTTGAACGTAAAGAGATAGGCTGTGGCACGGATTCTCCTCGCTTTTTCCCGCGGGAAACTCCGGCAATTTCTGTGTAACACGCCTGTCAAAAAGGAAACGTCCAGACGACGACGACGACCCGTCGCGTCGCGGAAAAGCGCCAGGCTTCTCGCTCTTCTCTTCGCGCAACGTCTTTTCGCGTCTTTCGTTCGCGCGTTCAAGGGTACAAAGGGGACAAGAACGTTTCCGCTCGTCGGAATATGCGAATGGGTTAAGTTGGCTGTTTCGTGCGGCGTGAGATTGGGATGATAGCCCCGGGGCGATCCACGGACGAGTTCCCCGCCGAGCTAGCGATGGCGACGAATCTGTCGCGGAACATCGCTCTTCCCCTTCGCGCAAAGTCGCGAGAAAATTTTTCCGAGCATCCTTCGCCCCGATGCTCTCGCGCCACCGACTCGAATTTTCACGTTTCTTCCCGAGCTATCGTATCTTCGAAGCTCCCGTTTTGGAAATGCTGAATTCTCTCCGTTAGCAGAAAACTCGAAATCAACGAATTTTTCGGGAAAGTTGTGGAGACCACCGAGTCTTGTTAAACTTGCTCTTTCGCCGCGAACTTTCTTCCTGAATTGTCTTCCTGAATCCTGAGAACTGTAAAGTAGAAGATGCTATTTCTCATTGGATGACGTTTTTGGTTCGTTCGATCGACTCTCATTCAAGACTGCGGACTTTTATGGAAAAGAAAAATTTTCAAATGTTCTCCATCTTACAAAAACTGGGTGAGCGTAAAACTACAAAGTAGAAGATGCTATTTCTCATTGAACGACGATTGCGGTTCGTTCGATCGATTCTCATTCTAGACTGCGGACATTCATGTAAAAGAAAAATTTACAGATATTCTCCATATTTTTTTTTTCCTAAAAGATCCGCAGTCTGATATGAGAACCGATCGAACTACCCGCAATCGTTGTCGACGACGAAATTCAGATTATCTTTATGGAAAAGAAGAAACTTTCTTCGTCCCACTTTTCGCACTCTAAATACAGCCGATTAAAAACGTCACGCGTCGTTCGCTGTCTGCGCAATAACTTCCGATGAAAAATCCCAAAGGACAAGCTTGGACGCGATGAAAGAAGTCCTGTAAAATTTCTATAAAATCTATTAATTGCATATTGATAACACCGGCGAACGGAAACTTCAGTCCGTCTGACTGACGCCGAGGAGAACGTGTTAACAAGTTGAACCAGGAGTGCTCGAGCCGGGCTCGTTCTCATCGCTGCATGGCGAGATCGGTAGAACTGCGAGAGAGAAAGAGAGAGAAAGAGAGAGAAAGAGAGAGAAAGAGAGAGAAAAGCTCGAGCGCGCGAGTAGGCGCAAGCCGGTCGCCGATGCACGAAAAGAGAAGGGGAACCGGTGATGAGCAACGGTGCAGCACGGGTGCAGGTGCATCGAGCCGGTCGCTCGACGCTCGCGTGGCGAGTGAGAGAGACCGGCCAACCCTGGACTGTATCGCACAGACAAGAACACGAGAAACGGTCCAACGAGAGAGACGTAAACAGACGGAGAGAGTGCAAGCCGGTTTTGTCTGGCGGTAGCTTCTCCTCGCCCCACCTGGCTCGCCGTGTTTTCCGATCCTTTCTGCATGCAGAAACCGCGGACTGCCTCCACTCCTCCCAACTTTGCCTCTTTGATCATGCGCTGCACTCGTAATTCAAAGACTTTAGGGACGACGTCTCCATGGTATTTCGTCGTATTGGTTGCTAATGAATTTGTGTCGGTTCCTAAACGTTGAAATATAAAACTGTTCCGTAAAGAACTCGAAATCCAAGAATTTCTGCGGCGCTGTTACAACAAAGACTGATTTACAATCGAGTATAGTTTAACCCTTAGCGCTCGAACGGCGACTCTCAGGCGCCGCTAAAATTGCTGCACCATTATTCAAAATATCGTTTACGGTATTAAATATATCGGTATCCAATCGATTACTAAACATTTAGGTATTGTACGAGGTATCGTACCAATTTCATATCCATCAAATTTCGAAAACCATGGGGAATGGAAATATTCTAGGCCCGAAAAACCTTTCATTTTCAAGTTGAAATAGCTTCGAGTGCGAAGGGTCGAAGTTATACCTATTTCGCTGTGTCTTTCGACTAAAAAACGAACTCCGCTTCGATCATATCCTTCGAGAGTAGAACCCGGTGGGTCGAAGATCGCTATCCATCACGGAGCAACGACGATTGGGGAAAAAGAAAATTGTTCGACAGACATTTTCGCGCCAAGCAGCGGCTCATAGTTAAATAAAGCTGGCAGACACGAAACTCCGGCAGTTCTCGAAAACTCAAGGCTGCCGAAGCAGTTTCCGTAAAAGTTTTTCACGCGGAGCTAGTCTACTTTCTAGCATCCGTAGAGACTCGAGAACAGCGCGGTGGAGATGCGGTCGTCTCCGAAGTTTCATTTCACCTGGCTTCTCAAAGTAAACAGTTAATCCTCTGCGACCGGCTGGACAAGATCCCAAAGCGCATGAGACCGGTCTTCATAAATCCGGACACGGGACGGGGTGGTGGGTTGGGGATTATTAGCGATCAGCGTGCGGGCGAAACAATCCTGATCGAGGCTAAGTCTGTCTCTCTCTCTCTCTTTGGCGTCTCTGAAAAGTCTGATGTCCATCGGGCGAGTTGGCGTCCGAGGACTCGGCAAACTAGTCATCAAAGGCGTCCATAAACGCGGCTCGAAACCGACCACGTCTGGCAACGCGGGCATAAAAGGGTCCCAGCGATCGGAATACACGCAGCTCGCGATCAGACATAAAGGACGCCCGGTGCGGCCGCGGCCGGAAAGAAGCGGGCGCCGCTCGCTGCTCCCTCCGGATCAAAGAATTTACTATCATTTTGATGGAACTTTCGAGTTGCGGCAGCCACACCCTGATAAACCGTGGGCGAACGTGGAAGAAGCTTAAAATTCGCAACATTCGAGTCTCCATTGACCAGTCAACTGCGTTCGACGCGTATACACGTTGTTGCTGTGCAACGATTGCCACTTCCATAACTGTAGGTTTAAGGGGCGATTTACGATCCTTCGGTACAAGCGATCTTTGTTGTAAGGAAAAGGCGAGGGCCATGGTTAGTCGCGAGGAAACCATCGAGCCTAGCACGTCGCGTCGCTACATCTAAAGATGTTAAAACGCTAGGTTTACGGAGCTTTGGAAATAACTGTTTCGCATTATTTTATAAACGTAACGAGAATGTGTCTATCTAAATTTTTGGCCATTTTTCCAGTAACGTATACGCGAAGAAATGAATTTGGCAAATAATTCATCAGGGAAAAATCTTTACAATCTTAGCGATCGCAAATTAAGAATATTAGAATCCGTCATTTTGACGGGTTCCGTAAACCTAGTGTTAAAGAAACCATTCTTGCAGCATTTCGGTCGTAAAGCCGTACGTTGTCGACCAACAATATCTTTACCGCTGTACACGCGGTATTGTAGGATTACGCTGCATACGTTAATAAAGTCCAACACACGTCGATCCAGAACTCTATCGCGGTGCGATAACAATAATCTTTTGAAGAATGAATTGTTAATTTTTTATCAAATAAAAATGTAATCCTTCCTCGTTTTTCGTAAAATCTATAATAGAACGCGTTGCCCAGCGTTCAACGTGTATACTCGTCGTTGGATGATTTCAATTCCGCGCTCTGCGGGGTATTTTTGAAATGAAATTCCGCAGTTAAGAGGTTAACGAAGTTAAGGAAGTCGAGTAAAGGTAAAAATCGTTTAGAACGAACTACGCTACCGGCTAACAGTTTGAAATCCACAATACGCTAATTCCCCCTGATAAAATATTAATTGAACGAACGCCATCGATTCAGCCCGGAATTCTAGTGTCTCGTAAAACGTGCGTCTCCCCATGAATACCCCTAATGCATCGGTATCGAATATTTCATCTCGAAAGAGCTAGTCGAATGTGTAAAAGCCGAGTACCGGTTGGAAAAGTTCGGAAAGCTCCGTCGGGGGAATTATCTAACGTACCGAAGCGGTAAACTTCGCGTTCGGAAGTTATGCTAATTTTTCCGGAGTTCTTCGCGCGTCGAAGAAGAAAGTGACAAATGCCTCGCGCGAGAAACGAGCTTCGGATAGCCGATGCCGAGAAGAAGCGGAGGCCGAGCGTACGTTTGCATACAGTCCTCCATTTACTCGGCAAAACCCCGGAATGTGGATCGTACGCGTACTTCCTCGGACAACAGGTTTTCTATACACGCATTCCGTTCGAATGCTTTATTTTCAGTTCCGCGGATCTACTTTCTATCACGCATCGCGAATCCCAGCGAGGAACCTTCCATTCGTTTTATAGCATTTTCGAGCATCAAGACAGATTTTCCAGGCGAAGCAAGATAATCTCCTCTTCTTGAAACCTCCGAGCCCACTACTCGCCCCCTTTTCCTCTTCATAGAAAGGTACATTTTCTTCGTGTACTCTTACCGCGGCTCGTACCATTGAATTACAGCTTTAGCAATACTTATATTTGATGCATCGATATGCTACCTTTTCGAAAGCTGTTTTCAGGTTCGCGATTTCTTTGCAGGAGATCTTTCCGTGGAGAAAGAAGCAATTTTAATCCCGAAATCAAGACGTATCTTTCAACCAAGAAGATTTTTATTCTACGTACACGCGGAATCTGTTTTACACTGTACACACGAAATTGAACCTGTTTTCTCGCAGGACATTTGAATTTTAAGCAATTTATAGCAAACAGAAGGACAATGGTACGCGTAATGTTTTTCAACTATTAAAATGCTGTCCCGACAGCAACGGAAATTGTTGTGCGAACTAAATTGTTTACCTCTCGCAGGCTCCAGCAAGAGATTCCGATGAAACGTCTGTTTGCCGTTTCGTTTGTCCTGGCTCTATGATAAAGAATCAAATAATGGATATGTAACTACAAATTCCACTGGAAAATTGAGATATACCGAACGCGATGTTTTCGCTCTCCTTTCTTTGACAAACTGGAGCTCCACGGGGGACAGGTGAACATTCGCATACACACGCGCGCGCGCACATGCACGCGTTTACGAGCTTCTCACAGAAGAAACCGAGTAAAAGCAGTCCGTTTGAATCATAGTTCTCGCTCCAAGTTTTTCGTTCGATCAGTCTCCCCGCGACACCGTTAGATCGCGTCCTTCTTGAACGTTAATGGATATTTCCGTAAGTGTGCTCTACCTTTTCCTCTCGGCTGATTGCAAAAATGCATTAGGATTTGATTGCGGAAATCCATTAGGATTTTCGGAAAATGTTTGATAAACCGGGCCGAGGTGTTCCGTGATATTTTATTCTGCTCGCTCGGGGATCGGAGCATGATAGAATCGATGCAGGAAATATTACCAACGTTTCTCTGCCGTGTTCGAGCGCATTCGAGACGCGGTATGGTCTTTGATTTCTTTCAACTTCCAGCGTCATCTTCGATAAAGATATTCTCTTCAAATTTCTCGATAATTTAGAATTTTTCGGAACTCTTCGGAACCATGTAGAAATAGTCTGACGATATTTTGGTGCTACAATTTCGTAAAGGCACCAGTAAGCAGTTCACCATTTTTTTCAGAAAAACACGAAAAATAAGGTAGAGGCGTTCGGAAAAAGGTACGACAGATAAATATAGTTTCTCGCATTAATCGAAAACAAGCAAACCACGAAACATTTACCTACTCTGTTCTCAAATTAGACTTTACACGGTATTAACTTCTTTTTATTTGTATTTGCCCTTTTACTTGCAATTTCTACTAATCTAATTTTACTATAGACGGTCAACTACTTACTACGGTCAATTGAATTCTCTCGTTTTCGAGGATGGTCAATTTGACGGAATTTTGAATTTTCAAAAATGTCTATAAAACTTGAAGAATACAACCATTCCGAAAATTTACCTCCGTTGCATAATGTAAGAAGTTAGAAAGGCATTTACAGAAAATTTTCTTAACTGGTCAACTCTTGTTCACGCATTACAGACCGGTGATTATTGCATAATTTTGAAAAACCTACGGTATATGACTTTTTAATAGAACCTTCGATAGCAACAGCAATTTTCATTGCGAACTAACAAGTCGCCCTCAATAAAGTCATCGAATAGTTTCATTTAAGATTGCAATGTAAAAGATCATTTCTATGCTCTCTTTTGGTCCTGCACAATTATTGAAAATCCTATTAACCCCTTGCCGTATTTTAACGAGTCACACTCGTGACGACGATTTGAAACAAAGTCTAACAAACATGAATGTTTCCCCTTTCTTTTTAAATGAAATAAAATTTGATTCGTTTGTAATTGTTAGATTATGTTATCAACACTAGGTTTACGGGACCCGTCGAAACGACGGGTTCTAATATTCTTAATTTGCAATTATTAAGATTGCAAAGATGCTTCCGTGAGAAATTATTTAGCAAATTTAATTCTTGGGGTATATACTATCGGAAAAATGGCCAAAAGTTTGGATAGACACATTCTCGTTACGTTTATAAATTAATGTAAAATAGTTATTTCTAGAGCTCCGTAAACCTAGTGTCGAATAACCCTCTGTATATGAATTCACTCAACGGAGTTTATTTGATAATTAGAAAAGCGGCACAAGCAAAACACGTCTTTACGTTTCGAATGTGACACGTCGAGCGAGGATCGTTCGGGTTAGAGAAAATTGAATGATATTACGGACAAATAACCAACGGATTCCTAGACAAACTGAAATAAACCGATGTTGCATCGATCGTTCCTTGTGTGGAACAATAGATTAATTTTGACATATTTCAACAGTGATCGATATTCAAGCGTTAAAGTAAATGCTGTCGTACGAAGAACATAAATTTCCTTTTCTCTTCTACCACATTTTTCCGTACGAAACCGTTTTAATGACTGTAACTGTAAAGAAAATTGTGCGGCAAGGGGTTAACAGGCTTCCGATAGGTAAAGCGTTAACAATTTTCTTAACTGGTGCAGCGATCAGTTAGGTTTCGAGATGTTTCCGAGCGTTTCGTTGCAGAGTCCGGTCGAATTCGGCTCGAATTATCCTTGGCAGGTCGGATATCCTGTGAAGTCGCGCTCGTTTTTTGGCACGCGCGGCGCCGTTATTGCGTCAGGAATCTTTTTGCAGGGTTCTCGGGACAGAGGATGGCCCCGGGGGCCAGCGTAGGTTGCCCGCGGGTGGCCAAACGAGGGTTTCGCCGCGACAGCTCGCGACCACCCGCCGGATCCTAAATTCTCGTCCTCTCGTAAACAATTGAATGGCTGGCCTAGATCTCGAGTTTCCACCGAGAGTTTCTCACCGTCGAGCAATCGTCGGTGATGCTCTCTCTGGCGCACCTTCGAACCGACGATGATACCTAAACGCGACTTTCGCAGCCCCTCTCGCAAGCGCTCGAACTCGAGAAATTCGGTGCTTGTTAGATTCATACAGCCGAGCACCGCGTACAACCCCTCGATCCACCCCCGTTTCGCCACGGACGGACGGTCAAAGTTGTATTTCAACCGGGAAACGTTCACGCAACATGCTCCCGGTTCGAGAGGAAATTCGAGATTAATTTTCGAGCTATTGTTAATCTTATCTCGCGGAAACGAACGGCCCTGTCCTCGGCGCGCGCGGCTAGAATGTTCGTCGTCTTTCGCGTCGCTGCGCGTACTTCAACGGATTTCGAGCTTCTTTTTTTTTTTATTGCTTCGCGAGGATGTCGCGGAAGAGTCAAAACTTCCGACTTGTTTCTCTACTTTTTTCGGTTCGGGCTAGAAATTTAATAGAGCAGCAATTTCGAGGTTCGTTTTTAATGGAAGTGCTCTTTCGCGAGAGTTTATTCCGTATTTCGAGGATCGAGAATGTATCCGAGCCTCCAGATCCTCCATTCTCGAAAGAAATAAAATGTGTGCGACATCGATTCCTCTCTTAATTGGGAGCGGTGTAAAATGTTGGAACAATATTCACTGTACGCATAGACATTTCTTCCCGATCGCGACGGCCACTTCTTGAAACCGGTCGACCGTGTAATTTTATTTCGTTCGGCGATCGTTGATGCACGGTTTAATTAATGTTTTTCAACGTACGCGCAAAGCGAGCCGGAACGCTGAGCCGAAAAAGTAATACGGATTCGATGCTTTTGAAATCACAATGATTTCCTATGATGCGACGCGGCGCACGGTGATGGCGGATCCCGATGCCGATCCGTTTAAAATATCATCGGCTTAAACTACGTTTGAGCGTGTAATTGGAGGCTCCTTTAAAATTGTATGAAACGCGTGCTATTTAAATTATTCGCCGGAGGAAAATACTGGAAATCGGATTCGCGCGGAAAGAGGGAGATTCGAATTACAAAGTACGTCGCTGCGTCGCGCCGCTGCCGCTGCTGTGCTTCTCCTCGGATGAAGTCAATTCATTTCGCTCTTCAGATCGATGAAATTACCGAGAGAGAAAAGATAGAAATATACACAGGGTGTCCGATCCAACTTGAACCCCCGCTCGTTCAAAGTAGATAAAAATGTAGCAGAGAAATATGCAATCAAACTTGGACCGTCAAAGACTTTGGTACACGAGACGTTTTTAAAATATTTTTTCACGTCACCGCAGCAGAGGCGAATGAGACAGCCCGTACGTACGCCCGAATATCTCTGTAATTAACGATTTTATGAAAAAAAGTCCTCGGAGCAAAGTTGTGGTATTTTAAGTGGCTCGGACGCCGGTAAAATTATTTTATTATCTTCGCCGACACGAGCGAACGAAATCTGTTGGTTTTCGGCGAGGTTATGAAACAAAGTAATGCCAAGGATTCGTAGTACACGAATACGAATACCTAACCGAACGAAATCATTGATTTCAGGGACGTTCGGGTGTCCGTTCGAAACGGTCCACCCGGTACGTGCATGTAGAAAGTGCAGGGTATGAAGTTTCCCAGCTATTTCCCGCCGCTTTACTTCGTTAAGAAGCGAGTGGACCATCCTGCTGAAAGAAATCACGGATCTCTGAGGAGAGCTGAGCAGACCCGTCGAGATACCTTGAAATACTGGGAATCATTTCTACCGATAATTTGTTCGAGCACTTTCGCGGGAGGGAAATTCCGCTGAGCAGATAATTGGCAATGTTTTACAAATTGTCCGAGCTGTGTCGCAGTCGCGTCCAATAATTTTCAATTACAGGTCGAAAGGTGTCTCGCAAAAATTGAATGAAATTTAAAGGCGGAAAATGAAGACGGGCGATTTTGTACCGCGAAAGGAGCGTCGCGATAAGCGTGAATTTGAATAATTATAATATTGTTGGAGACGGGCGAAATTGTTGCGAGGAGACGTCGCGAAGAGATTCGCGTTAAGTTTTCGTGTTAATTTCAAGGAAGCCCATGCCCGTTTTAAATTGTGCGGCTAGCTCTTTGTGCGCGGATGTTAGGAAACGGGCAGTCTGCTGCAACAAAGGGATAAAGAATTTTTGAAAATGCACTTACGAGCACGGTGGGTCTCTGGCCTCAAAGTTTTACCATTTTCCAAAGGGAAATACGAAAAAGTGAGTCTCGGCGGCGTTTACCTGTAACAAACGGGGTTGCGAAATGATATTAACGTTTTTTGACACGGTAGTTCAGTGTGCGAGTAGTTCAGTGATTGTGGAACGCCCTGTTTGTTCGGTACTTGTTTAATTATAAAACATGACAGAGAGTGTTAAAAATAGTTCAGCCATAGAGGAATTGTAGGTAGTTTAGGGGTTCGATGAAAAACAGTTTAGTAATTGTGGAGCGCGCTGTTTGTTCGACGGTTGTTTAATTACGAGACACAATAGAAAAGAAACCATAGAAAATTGAAATTAACCGACAGCAGCTGTTTTGTCGAAATTTACCATAATTGGATCGAACGCGGAACGCAGAACGAAACGGAGGTTGACAATCATCGTACGGCATGAAATCTCACTGGTACCACCGTGAAAGCTAGGTCGTACGTATAACGAAGCTATGAATACCTTAATCACACCGGTATAATGCAATAATTACGGGCAATAACTGCATTTTAATGGTTATAATATATTCGGTACTAAATATGCATTGATAATACCGGGCCGACGACACTGGCAAACAAGCAGCGCCTCGTCGACGGTACATTGTAGTAATTAAAACTTACAGATCGATTATTACGCGTTCGATTTCCTGTCGTTGGCTGCGCAGTCATTGGCCGAGAGCCGCGTCGCGCGTCGCGTCCTATTTAAATTTAAAATCATAATTGAATCCATCGTTCCCGGGTACTTCAGAAAATTCGATCTTTAAATCGTCAAATCCCATCTCGATCCGTCGAATCTCGATGACTTTTATAAATAGCTCGTTACGCGTGTTCGCGTTAATTATAATTGAACACGGGAAACGGATCGAACGTGTTTCAGCGTACACGATAACGGTGTGATCTATATTAGTAAATCGGTCGGATCATGGAAAAGCGGTAAAACAATTCCTCGGAAGTAGATCGAGGTGAGGCACATAATACCGAACGCGCTCGGTATTCCAAGATCGTAGCTACTCGAGAAACGCGGAAAGCATGGCGAGAGGGAACAATCCGGTAGACGCTTCGCGTATTTAACGCTGGCCATAATTCTGGCCGACCGAACAGGACTTACCAATTAAACGAAATTTATTAGAGGGCTAACGTAGATTGCCGGGAACGCCACGCAATATGGGACATCGTGATACTTCGATAAGTCGGGTCAAAAATAATTTACCATTGAAACGGCCATTTCCTAGTTCGTCTAAAATGACGATCATAGTTTGTGTTGAAAATCTGTCGATACGCGCGGCTCGAGCGTCCATCGAGTGTCCACTCGGTTGAAAGAGAACTAAATGGAGGCGGTGCGGAGCGATACCCGCGATCAAGGAGAAGCGGCGGAGCCGGTTAAGGGTTAAATCGCGGAGGCGAAAGCCGCCGGCATCGAAATCAGGTCCTGAATTGTCAACGGGAGCACGACGCGACGCGACGCGACGCGGCCAATCTCGGGAAACCGGTCACGTCTCGAACTCGCGCGATGCGTGGACTATCTCGAGGAGTTCGCGAGCGTACAGATGCTCTTCTCCTCTCTAGGCAAGCTTTCCACTGTTGGCTGCCATCGGAGAAACGTAGTTTTCCTTATCCAGGGCGAGGCAACAGCGCTCGAACGCGCGTGTCGCATACCAGAACGATCCGAATTCCCTCCGATGCCTCCATCGCTCTGCTAACTAACGCTATCGGCCGCCTCTAAACGCGAATAAGAGATCATCAGCTTTTACAAGCGGGAACGCGGCTTTTCCGACTGGCAGCGGTTCTCATGCTGTAGCGACTCGATCGCTACCCATGTCCCGGGGAAAATGCCCCGTCTTGCATCGGACAGGAATTACTTTTACCATTTTTCCTTAGTTCTTTAGAATTTTTACTGGCAAAAGACTCGCCCGGCCCGATACCTTGCCCCACCGGAACCTGATCGTACTCTCCAACGCGACACCTCGAATACACCCAGTGATTTCAAATAGAAAGTGGATGGACCTTATTTGGATGGTCATTTGCTGAAACCTAACCTCGCATTTATAAGGGTTCGCCGCTGACGATACGTGTGCGTTTGTTGCCGATCTAGGAACATTACCGCGGAGGCAAATATTTAGAGGAAGCGTATCGCTCGTTATTAACGGTAACATCAACCAGCGCGAATGCGGAAAGAGCATTTTCAACTGCAGGTAATTTGTGCAGAAAAATACGTTCCAGGCTCAACGACAGTTCAATGGATGCATTATGTTTCTTACAATCACTTCGTACAATGCTTAACTGTTCAGTGATCGATTAGATACCGACAGATCTGATAATGTAAACAATATTTTAATTAATGGTACAGCAATTATTAATGTCGCCTCAGAGGCGCGTCACTCGAGTGCTAAGGGTTAATAGACATTATACAATATAATAGACTATACAACAAGATTTTATATTTACTCTTAGCATCTATACTATTTACTCTTAGTTATTAGTATCTTCTTAATAATAATACTATACGTTTTGTTCCTTTATTGTATCATAATACTATGTAATGGTTTATTTTTCATATTATATTTTCTGTTTCTGATGTTAAAAATTATTATTTTACTGCTCTTATTAATAATATTTGTACATAACAAAATTGTTTATATTTTTTGTATAAAACTAATATACATGGTAAAGAAAGAGCTGTGTTTTTGTACCTTTTTGAAAATTCCCAATACCGGTATTAATACCGGTATTCCGGTACAACGTTTAAAAAAATACCGAATTTCGGTATTGTATTTTTGGTTCGGTATTGCAAACCCTAATTCCATTGTCATTAGGTCGGTGCAAAAGTAAACGTTCGACGAAGGTGATTCCGCGCGAAGGAATGAGTGTAGCGATCGGCGCTCACACATCCGTGTCACGGTTCAGAGATCCGACTCGTAAGGTTAACCTTTTGAATGCGGCTGCAAGCGACACTGTTCCCCGGCGAAAAATCGTCGAACGATCAATGCGCGTGAAACAGGAACCGGGAATCTGGTCGCGACCGCATTCCGATCTGTTTAGCGAGTTCGGCGGGCGAGTTCTTATCGATACACGTGACAATTGTTCGCGAGTACGTTAAGCACCGTTAATCGATCCGATACAATACGGTAGAGACCGATCGGGAAAAAAATTGATACACGTACGCGATTTCCTTTTATGATCGATATCGGTGGAGGGCGAACGGGCGAACGGGCGAACGGGCGAACGGGCGAACGGTCGGTTACGCCACCGCGTATCAGCGTGTACATATTTCTCCTTCGGTCGGAAATTATTGCCCCGGTTGCTCCGGGAAGTACAGAATTTCGCGCAGCTTCTCTTTGGAAACATATTTATAGGAAGCTCTCTCCTCGGACACAGTAATTTAGCTGGCTCTCTTTTAGACTCGAAATTTATATTGCTGGTTCGAACGTATTACGCGGAGCGGTGATTTATTTGGGAGAACGAAGAAATCGGCCGCCGCTGTCCGTGGAATTGAATAATAAATTGACCGGCTGCGAATGAACCGGTACAAAGCGTGTCGGCGTTGCGGACGTTCTTGCTGCCATAAATGTGTCACGGTGTAGTCGCCGAGATTGCTCGAGCTACCGGACATTGTAAAAATTGAATTACTGCGACGAGTATTAAACGTGTTTTGAACAGAACCGTACCGCACCGCGAGATTCGAATGTTGAGTCGGATTTTATGCATTTATATCGAAAACGAGTCGACGCGATTTAAAACAGCGAAGAAATTAAAACCGTACGAGGACGTCGATGTAATTTTCAATTTATCGATCTTTCGTCTGTCCTCTGCCTTTGCAATCGATCCAAACAATTTTTATTTTGCATAAAGATCCCGCGGTCTGCCAATCGATTGCTACAGATTCGAGTAACGTACGAGGTATTATATCAGTTTCGTATCCATAAAATGAAAGAAACCTTATGCAATGGAATTATTCCAGGTCGAAAGAAATGTTAAATTTTCAAGTTAAAACAGCTCCGACCGCAAAGGGTTATTTGCGATCAGCCTAGAATTGTAACTTCGTTTAGAAAATGTATTTCTAAGACGACGTCGTTGAATTCGTAAAAATGTGCGCGGTCCATTTTATTCGGGGAGAATTTGATTAACGAGGGGAGGGAGAGTTGCGAAATGCGATGAATCATGCGATCTCGAATGGAACCTTTTGTCGTGAATCGGGGGCTTTTACTTTCAAGCGTGCGCGCGGCCATCGGGCATATCTCTGTGCGTCAATCGAGTGAAATGGAACTCGTAGGAACGGAATTTACGAAAGCTAATAAATTCGCGCGATACGGTAGCAACATTGACATAACTGACTGCCAGGTACGTAACTGTCGCGCCTCGTCTGCACGAATAACAGGTAGAGGATCGTTGTATGCGTGACGGATGATCGTTCTCTCTAGAAATACGTCACGCAGAGTATTATTTGTATGTAAACGTATTATACGTGTACACGTATTCTCTCTCTTTCTCCCTCTGTGTGTCTGTCTCTCTCGCTCACTCGCGCGACATCGATATAATTCCACATCGAATGCGGAGCACACAGCATCCTCGCCGTTAAAAAAAACAAGATAACAATAAAATGAACCAACAAATAAATATCTGCCGGCGGCAACGAACATAGAATTCAAAGCGCGTCGCCGGGACGCCTGCGATGTAGGATTTTTGAAATGTTGCCAACGACCCTGCTAAAATATTAATTACCCGAAATTCGTTCCTTCGGAAACCAATCAAATAAACGTACCCACGGACGTGCATTTCTTTTTCTTTCTTTTTTTGTTACTTTTCGCCGTGGCAGATTTTTATTGGAAGCCAACGGCGAGGCTCGACGTTTTATTTTGTTCATTGGTTTTCAACGTGCATACAGGAAACCCTTCCCGAATCGATTCACCAGATTCATGCGAATTCGAAGTCGAAAGTCAACGAGCATTCTTTCGCTTTACTCGTGTTTCTGCTAAAGCGAAAATAATATTGAATCGGAACCGTGTATTCGGCTGGATCTTGTTTTTCGGGATTATCTCTGCTCAACGACGAGAACGTTGTTTATTATTGACGCTCGAGTCTGAGCAATTAAAACGCGAATTTTCTGGCGAGTCGATTGCTCCTGTGTACCGGTATAAAAATTTAAAAAATTATGGATTACTCCGCTGCTTCAATTTCCATCGAATCGTTCGGTTCATTCGTTCGGCGTTGGCGCGGAACAGTGCCAGAACCTCGTCAGCTGCTCGGAAATCGACGAAACAACAAAGGAACGTCGAATTAAATCAGGTCCGAATTACTATTATAACGTTAGCTCTTGGATTTCTCGCGCCGTTAGTCTTTCGCCAGCCCCTTTGATTCCAGACAGCTCTCTCCGGCTTTCATTCTACGCTATTCCCATTGATCGCTGCTCGAAAAACACCGAGACTTTCAGAGTTACTTCGACACATCAAAAAATACTCTGTTCGTTTACATGCCAGCAAGCGCCAACCTAAAATCCCGAATTGTCCCGAAAAATGTCGTAGAAGAAAAAAGAAAATTTATTTGAATGCTTAAACGTTGAATTTTAGACTGCGGATTCGATGCATTCGTGACAAAAATAGACACGTGCATTATAAGGATATCGGTGTATTAGTTTCAACCGTATAAGACAATTAACACTAGATTCACGGGACCCGTCAAAATTACGGGTTCCAGTATTCTTAATTTGCGATTATTAAGATTGTAAAAGTGGTAAAAGTTGTTGAAAAAATAGCCAAAAATTTGGATAAACACATCCTTGTTACGTTTATAAAGTAACGTGAAATAGTTATTTCTACAGCTCCGTAAACCTGGTGTTGAAAGAAGAAAAACATTTCCAGGTGGCGCCTGTTTATTGCAAACTGATGTAGACATTTTTTATTTCGCATAAAGATCCGCAGTCTGTTGATTGCGAACGAATCAAATTTAATATCATGTAAAAAGAGAGTCGTAACATTTATTTTTGTTAGACCTTGTTGAAATCTTCGCGACCAATCGGATTCGTAAAAATGCGAGAAGGGGTGGAATCATTGGAGAAGGAACCACGAATCTGGAAACAGCTTCGGAACCCGGTGGCCATCGCCGTCCAACATCAGCCTGGAATTCTAGCTAATGGAACCGGCGCGGCGTTCCAGAATCCATCAAACAGATCGTTGTTAGATGACCTCGCGCCCGAGCCGGGTTCACAATAGTCTATCAAGCGCCGGCGAAATGGAAAGTAATCGAAGGAGGAGAAACGAGCTTCCGTTGAAATTGGTATGGTTCGACGGGAGAGAGGGATGATCGATCTGCCGCGGGACCTGGTTGAATGGAGTCGGAGAGAGGAGATCCTGGCGATCCTGGCATTCCCAGGAATCCGAGACAGCTAGTTAGCCGACTTTTCTCGTGCGCGATCATCGATACCGTGCGGAACGAGGCGATCGGCGAGGGAGGGCGCACTGTCACCAGGGATTGTGTAACCATCGACGTAGCCGTAGGATTTCTCATAACGATCGATTGGTCGCCAAGGGATTGATCTCTCGGCGAGATCGTGTTTGAGATCGTGTTTTCACCGGGCGGACCAGTTCGAGGCACCCTTTCTCACGGTAACACGAGCTGCGACCGCGACGATGATGCGTGTTGTATGCGTGGCAGCATGGACGCGGCCCTGAAATCAATCGAATTTCTCCAGTCTCATTCGCGTTCGTTGCCTACCATTTACGGATCAAACGCTTCTCCTGGCTTCCGAACCGATGCGGAATTCGGTATTATTCCATTCCAACCCCTTGCCTTGCGATCTATTTTACGATTTCAATGACTAGAACCGTTTTTGTTAACTCTGGACAGTAAACCCGACTTTACTGTATTCCTACAGCTTACGGCATGTCCCTTTATAAGTAATTTTAGCTTAAGACTTTCATTTTTGTTTTTCTTTTGTATCGTAAACATTTGTATAAATGGATTTCGGTCCGTACATAATAATAATAATAATTCTCTAAAAAAGAAGAAACTTTCATCTATCGTACGCCTATATGTTCTCCAAAAGCTGTACATTAACAAAATCAAGATGGAATTTGATTTCGAAACATCGAAGCACCTGTTTCAAACCGATCGGGAAACGCACCCGCGCGGCGCGCGCGGCGATTCGCGGTCGAACCGTTCTCCCTGAAACGCTCGCAGATTACCGAACAACTCGCTGGCTTGACCTGCTACCGCTGTTCTCTGTTGCTGCTACGTTGCTTCACTGGCGCGGTTCTGTTGCTGTTCCGGTGGTGTTGCTGATGTTGTCCTGGTTCCATTGGACCGAACCCATCCCCAGCGATATCTAATGTTCGTTTCTCGGCTGGATTTCGCGGTAACGTTGCATACACCGTGACCGCACCGCTTCCATGGAGTTTAATGAACAATTTCTGTTTGGAGTAGGTCACGCGAAATTCTCCCGTAATTAGACTACATTGCTGCGGGCGCGCCGACGCGAACATGTTTACGCCGTTCTTCGTTCCGCGTGAAAATAAAGTATTTTACTTTTCCGGAATTGTGGGTGAAACGAATTGTCGGAGAAATCAACTTGGGTTAAGTTATTCTTGAAAATGGAGACTGCGAAACGCACGATGCGCCAAAAATCGGTGCGAAATTGTGCGAAATTGACAACAGGAAACGAAGAAGAGTGAAATTATTCGCGACAACGGGGATTGAAATCGCGAACGAGACAAAGTAACGATCCCCGTATGTTTCCAAACGGATAAGCGCGGGGATCGCATAATCCGGAACTAATTTGCCCCGGAATCTTCGTAACTAGTCCGATTCAGGAATTCCGGTTTATCGATCGGCTAAATGCAAGAGTTGGCCGGCTGATCGCGGACTCTCCACCGCGTTTCATCCCTTTCCAGCGAAACTTTCTTCCGGATGAATCGATCAAATGGACGAGCAATCAACTGTACTCGCGAATATTCCGATATCGAATTAAAACTTCGCGATATTAGAGGGGAAGCAAAATTCTTGCGCGTCTTCTGGCTTTCCATCGAACTAACACGGGTATTCGAGAACTTTGCATTCGAGACGCCCACCGTTAATTCAATTACCCAACGTCGAACTATCGGATTTGCTAACGGGAACATTTTTCCGCCTTGAACTTTCGAAATTCTTCTTCATTCTTCCTCCCCAGGTGGATTCGATGCCGGGGAAAAAAGAAAACAGAGAAACGAAACACCGATTTGCGTCAAAATCAAGGAACTTTCGATGGAAATGAGGTTTTCTCGTTGAAACGATTCGACAACCCACTGGGTTAGAGGTACATGCGCATCGTAATGGTACCTAATACAAAACCAGCCTTTACGGTTTGTAAATGAAATGATTTAGCTTCCATTAAGATTTGACAGGGATCAATGAATAAACGATGGGACATATCGCAAGACCGTGAAATGGGTTCGCATTAACTTCCCATTAATCTGCGAGACGCTCACGGACGTGCGTTGTTCGACGTCCATCGAGATTCTGCGTAGCCGTTACACATTTATTGCAGATTTAAAATTCATTTCGATCGCATCGCTCATTGAAATGCTTCGGATTTTTGGATTGCGAGTTGCGCGTAAGTTCTCGCTTCCGTTCAAAGCTAATTTGTACGGTTGATCGGATCCTCTCGACGTTCGATAATTAACGGAAAAATATTTAAACAAGCTGCGGCTAGCTGAAGGACGTCGCTCGGCCGACTCCGTGTTTGTTTTAATCATCATCGCGAAACTTGGAAAGTTCCGTCGCAAAAACGGCCGGTGTTATCAATATGAAACCGACGGTGCTCCATCGACCGAACTTCGTAATTTCGCTAATGTAAATCAAAGTTTCATAAGCTCACGGCGGCGGATCGTAACAGGCCCTGCGGCCTCGAGAGCGCTAACGGACGTCCCGCTATGCTCTATTTATCGGCCCACTGGGTACATCGAACCCGTCTGTTCCCCTCTGGACTACTGTGACTCGAACAATCACTTTTGCAAAATTACTCGTCTCTCGAATACTATTAATCCTCCCCCTAATTATTACCAGACACCGGGAAGAAGAATGTTCTACGCGAATTACAATAAACTGGAATGAAATAGGAATTTCTTTCCTTTCTTAACACGTTCGACAAGCCGAAAATTATATAACAGTATTTTTACTCGGATGAAACTTCACCCATTCTTGCCATAAACGCATCGAATCCGCTGTCTAATTATTACTCTTCCGATCGTCCAATAAATATTCGTTTTACAATCGAGCCAGCCTTTTCTTCGTCGAACAAAATTTTCGAAAACTCTCGAACCAGCATTGGACATCAATAATCAAAATTAATGTCTCTCTACCGACGCCATTTTTCGAGCTGACAAGCATTCAACGTGAACCGTGCACGATAGTGGAATTAAATGATTCTTAAAGGAGACAAACACGATTGAACGCCGATTAATCGTTTCGAACGCGAGACATATTTTGATGGAACGAAATTTACAACACGCCGGAGCCCTACGCAGTCCCACGGCCCGGGGATCAGGATATTGTAATAATTAAATAAACTGCGACTTTGATCACTGAAATTGACAGCGACGTTAATGGGCGGAACGATAATAAGTTTCATCAATGCCCAGCAATGTTAATGGCTGTGGATGTCGATTAATTTTCTTGAGTGCTAATCGAAACGAACGTTGTAACGATGTATATTTCACACGACTCCGTAGAACGATTCACTAAAATATCCTTTTATTTTCACAAAATCTGTGCACGCTCGTACGAGCGTGTGCAAGTACAGTAAAGTCGAGATTACTGTCCTCGGTCAACACCGGGTTCTAAGTCCAGCGCCTACTCATTCCACTGGCGGCCAACTAAACGCCACACATTGACTCGAATGAATCGACATGTTCGACTTTCTTAATTTTTATTATTTTTTTAAGGAAATTTCACTATCGTATTTCTGGCATTTTTCTGATTAATATAAGACCAAACGCGATACAATTCCAATTGCATTTAGCGGTTAAATCGACGATTCGAGTTTCGGTCGCGAGGAAGGACAGCGTATGGGAAAGAAAGAGACACTCGTTCCGTCCTTCTCTATGCTCGGCTTCTCCTTTCAATTTCATTCTGTCCTTCTCTATGTTCGGACACTTCTTTGAAGTAACAAAAATACGATCGCAACACCAGTATTGCTGTCCACCAAAAATACGGCTGTTGGACAGTAATCTCGATTTTACTGTAAGTTGAATCGCGAGACAACACAGTTTCGTCGGAATGAACCATGTAAAAAGCGAGTGTCGGCGGTGACGAAGCCGAACGGATTAATCAGACAACCAATTAACCGTGCGCTAATTGCAAAACGTTTCCTTAAGACAGCCACTCGATCACTCCCAGCACCGGCGCCCCATCGTCAGCTGTCACAAATCTAGTTTCCACCCCTTCCTCGATTCCTGCCAGCCTTACGACGCGCCTGTTCGTGACAATTATTACGCCCCGCCCGCGTGTTATTACAATCAATTTCACTCCCCGCAGCCGAGGCAGACACCCTTGCACACGGGGGACAAATTATCCCGAAGCAATTAATTACATATACATACATCTTTCGAACGGTTGTTATTGGTTGGAACGGTGGTTTCGATGGGACGCGACGGCCGCCAATAAAACCAGTCACCGGGGAATTTCGAATTCCGGGGCAAAGTCAATTTCCACGGGAAAGAAAGTCCTCTCTGTCCCGACCGTCTCTGGCCAATCGTGTCATTGCCGATTCCAGTTGGTCCTTGTACGTGGCGGAAGCACCTTTTCACAATCTTATGTGCCGTTCATACGTGACGCCGCCGTCGTCTATACATATTTACGAGCCGGTCAACTTCTCGCATGTACACCAATCCCCCCCCACGTATTTTATTGCTTGTTAATATTTCCATCGTCATTCGCGTTATCCTTTTTTCGAAAGTAGACTCCCATTGTTGTTCGGATACTCTTAGAACGCGAATTGTTTAAAATCGCTGTGTAGATGTATCTTATGTGGCGGCAAGTGTACAGTCGTCTTATTCAATGTTTTCTACACATGCAATCTTTACAACACTAGGTTTACGGAGCTCTAGAAATGACTATTTCATATTATTTTATAAACGTAACAAGCATGCGTCTATCCAAATTTTTGGCCATTTTTCCAATAGTGTATACCCAAAGAAATAAATTTGGTAAATAATTCCTCAGGGAAGCAGTTTTACAATCTCAATAATTGCAAATTAACAATATCAGAACCCGTCGTTTCGACGGGTCCCGTAAACCTAGTGGTGAACAAGTTTCTGGTCGCGTTATACCGGAGTCTGTTGTAACTTTCTTAACATTCTAAATATTGTCCAATATTAACGAGAGCCCACAAATTACAGACAACAAGAACGAGAGGAATCTGTAATGAGAGAACTTGATAGGTACCTAAAGAATTAAGCGCAATTAAAACAACGAATCCCTATAGTAAAGCAAACATAATGGTAATTCCGCAGCTTGAACCACTATCCAACGGAGCAGTTAACAATATTCGATCGAAGATAATAATATATCGAGGTAAACGAGTCCGGACAGAAGAAACAGGTTGGGGTCGGCTTATAAAATTTGTCCGAAGACCCTTTTACCGAGGATATCCGATAGAAAAGGGTTTAATAATCTTCCGGAACGGAAACACTTCGGTTCTGGTCGTCTCTGGCCGATCGTTCATTGCTGATTCCAGCCGATCGTCGTACGTGGCGGAAGCGTCCTTTCGTAATTTTATGTGCCATTTTGAACGTGACGGTAGCGTCATCGCGACGCCACTTAGAAACCTTCCGCCGGTTGTTTACAGCCCGCCAAGCGAGTCCTTAACGGGTGTCGGGGCTCGAGAACCTGCAACTTTTCGCCGTAGCGATCGATCCCGAGGAAATATTGACGGAAGCACGCGGATACGACGCAAGCTTTCAACCCCCCGCGATGTTCGTATGTACGAGGTGTGATCAAAAAGTAAAGTGACTTTTTGAATTTCGCGGGATACCTACAGTCGATTTTCGTTTTCTTTTTTTTCTTATGCCGGTACACTCGCCCCGAACATGTGTTCACGGTTTCAGCTATACAGCATTTTTTGTTTGTCGCGAGAAGCATAAAGGTTGGAAGTGTTTCGCGTGTTCGACGATTTTCTGCTGTCGAAAAAAATGGATCAAAGAATTTGCATCAAATTTTGTGTAAAAAATGGAATTAAGCGCTCCGAAACGCTTGAAATGTTAACAGTGGCGTACGGTGAGTGTATTCCGAGTAATGAAAATGTTTATAAGCGGTACAAGCTCTTCCAAGAAGGCCGAGAAGATGTTAACGACGAAGCTCGCCCTGGACGCCTCAGCACGTCGACAACCGATGAAAACGTTGAAGGAGCGAAGAAAATAGTGTTGCGGAATCGTCGAATTACCATTAGAGATGTTGCCGATGATGTCGGCATCTCGTTTGGTTCGTGCCAAGCAATTATAACGGATGTTTTTGGCATGAGACGCGTGTCAGCGAAGTTTGTTCCGAAACTGCTTAATTTTGACCAGACGAAACGTCGCACGAGCATCGCTCAGGAGTTGTTGAACGACGTCGATGATGATCCTGATTTGCTCAAAAGGGTCACAACTGGTGACGGATCATGGGTATATGGTTCCCAAAACTGAAGAGACCCACGAAAGGACAGAGATTTGCAACGATCGAGCAGATAAAGACTGCATCGTTGGAAGAGCTCGAAGCTATACCAAAAAGTGCTTATCGGAAGTGCTTCGAGGATTGGAAAACGCGTTGGCACAAGTGTATTATATCTGAGGGGGAATACTTTGAAGGGGACAACATAAATATCGACGAATAAATAAATATTTTTTGATAAAAATAAAAAGTCACCTTACTTTTTGATCACACCTCGTACATCGTGCTTCGTGCGAGCCTAAATAAATCCGGTTACCAACTCGCCGGAACTGCGTCGTTATCGAATTGTCATAAAGTAGCTTACCATCTCAACAATCGTTTGTCGTTGGATCAATCTTCCGTTTAAACCCTTTGCACTCGGAACTGTTTCAACTAAAAAATTAAACATTTGTTTAATATATCCTACAATATCTCAATTCCCTGTGATTTTTTTTAAATTTATATTTAATCCACAACCTAAAATTCAGAATAGAAGAGGACTACTTTTACCGCCTATTTCTGTTGTCGCGAATTAACGCGGAAATGTCGGCGTTCGCGAAAAATCCTGTCACTTTTGCCCGCGACTGTGACGAAAAACGGGTCTATCGCGTTCGTCGCGACGAGTAATCATAGTTCGGAGGAAAAAAGCAGGGGAAAGCTGGAAATATAGATACGAGTTAAACCGTCACGGTTAAACGTCGTTTTATGTAAATTTAACAAACATTCGTTGCATGGGTGGGCAAATACAGAGGAGCGGTGTTCGTTCAATAGACAGTGGAGGGACGCGAGTCTCTGAAAACGATCCCGGCTCGCATTTTATTCGCACAAAAGACCGTGTTTTTGCGGCACGCGGATTTTGGACGGTCTGCTTCGTCGACACACCTTTGTCGTCGCAAATTTACGAGCTGAAATTTATCTTTCTACCTGGCTGTCCGGTCTCCGCGTTCCCCGCACGACTATTTATCCCCGTTCTCCTCCGTACCCTTCTGTTTTAAACATGTTTTTCTTCCACCGTGAAATATAAGACGGAAATATGTATTGCCCTCCTCGCGCAAAATTCGCGACGCTTCAACGAACGAAAGTCAAAAATGCCCGCGATTTATTCACTCGTTAAGTAAGTAAGATTATATTCGCTTCCGAAGACGGCTTCGTCGAAATGAATTTTCAGGAGAAAAATAATCAATTATGCGAGCAAACAGTCGTCCTATGATCGAAATACTCGTTCGTTACAATCTACGTTCAGTTTCCGACGAACTCGTCTGGAAACGCGACACAGCTCCGTAAGTCTGGTTTTAAAAAGGTTGAGAGATATTCAACTGTACATTCTTCGAGAATAATAATTTTGTTCGTTCGTAACAATTTGATCACGGAAAAGCAGATTCGATGTACGTTCTAGGAAACTTGAAATTCGTCTGTACGTAACGCGTTTCACTTGATCTTGCACAGCATGCGACTCGAAAATTGATCAGATGCTGCTAAAGTCATCCAATTAAATCCCTCGATTATAATTGTTGGGGTGCGCAATATCTCAAGTTTTCACCTAGTTCCCCCTAGTTTAACCAGCTTAATGCTGGATAACCAGGCCGAGGTCCTCGTTGATAAATCGAGAGATCATCTAATTACCTGCCGCATAACGTACAGTTATACGATCTCCTGACAAACGATATATGCACCGTACGCTCGGATAAACGAGATCGTCCCTTTCCATCTATACGCCTTATCCACCGGCGGCCATATTAACTCTGCCATTACTAGCCGAAAGGACATCCGATGCCATTTCGATTTGCCCCCTTATGTGATCCTCTGGCACACTCGATAGCACACTAATTACCCAATCACTCAAAGACAGCTCTATGCACTCCTCTGCGATATTATTATACAATTAAAATCAAATTGGGAACTCGCCATTCCTATCAAAATTCTCATTCAAAATACAATAAACGGTAATAATCATTTTTTAAGTAGAACATTCGCTTTTGAACGCTGTTTTCATTTGAATAATATTTTGGCTGTCTCGAACCATTATTGGCAGTCCTCTCCAGTTTCGTTGTAAAATTAAAATCAAGTAGGGAACTCGCCATTCCTATCAAAATTCTCATTCGAAATACGATAAACGGTAATAATCATTTTTTAAGTAGAACATTCGCTTTTGAACGCTGTTTTCATTTGAATAATATTTTGGCTGTCTCGAACCATTATTGGCAGTCCTCTCCAATATCGCTGTAAAATTAAAATCAAGCAGGGAGCTCACCACTCGTATCAAAATTCTCATTCAAGGTACAACAATAACAATCATTTTTAAGTAGGAGAACATTCATGAACGCTATTTTCATTTGAATCATGTTTTACTGTCTTCGACTGACATTTTCACTACGAACATGATCATTTCACCCTGTCTCCCTATATCTCGCATCCTACCTCCCTTCGCTGATTAGCTTCCAATCCCGTGTGTTCGATTTAAAGCTGATCGGTCGCCCATGGAATCAACCGAAAGAAACATGACTGTCCCATGTCAAAGGTTAGCAAGCCGTGTTAACGACGCGGGGCGGTGTTCTCTGTCAGCGTGTTACGGTGACTCATCAAACTCCTCGAAGTTCTCTTCGGCGTTCCGTCCACCGGCACCGAAGTTAAATGGTGAATGACACGGGACATCGGGACAATCGAGGTTAACTTCTCGTGTCAATTGCCACTCGGATTTGTCGCGGGCTCTCTCAAAATTTCTCTCGCGAATCCAAGTATGCGACACGTCCGCGAACCTTGTTCGCCGCTAAACTACAGATTTTATGCATTCATGGCGGTCGCGAATTTACCGAACACTGTGTTCCCACATCGGATTTCACGAATATTAATCGTATTCCAGCATCAACTTTCTGTCAATAAAATACACTTCAATCTCCAGAGCCCAAACTTTGAAAATTAATTTCACGCGTTAACTTTCTGTCAACGAAATGCGCGTCGATGCCTAGAGACTCATCTTTGCAAATTAATTATATGCACAGCAAATATGAGTGACGTTCACGCATTAACTTTCTGTCAACAAAATGTGCGTCAATGCCTAGAGTCCCATCTTTTAAAATTAATTATACGCACGACAAACGCGAGTGACGCTCGTGCATTAACATTCTGTCAAGGAAATGTATGCTTCCAAAGTTTGATCTTCGAAAATTCATTCGATTCGTAACAAACGAGCTTTGTACCGCCTGAAATGTATTTTCTTTCTTTAATATATTCGATAGATTGAAAATAACATAACAGTGTTTACAAATTCGCAGTCTATTCGTCAGCAACGAAACAGATGATCGTGCATGAAATAGCAAACAATTTTTACGAAGGAAAATATACGGTTCGTTAGAATTTAGACTTTGCGTTAGTAAAATGATCTTCAATGAAGCACTCTGTGGCGGAACAAAGGATGCTCGCGATAGGAGAATTCGCTTGATTAAAACGCGCAATTGCTGCTTTCCATCTGGTATCTGGTTGCGTCAGAGTACGTAATCTTTAAGGAACAAGATAGTGGGTCACGGCGTTTTCCTTCTTTCTCGATTTTATGCAGTGAAAGTTGCGAAACAAGCGTCTCCTTTGAGCGCTCGTCTCGCCCGGTCGGAATTAGCGAGACGGGGGAGCAGGCAGCTAGGCAGCATTAAGAAAACATTCAGCTGAAATTGTTTTCATTCGAGTCTTAATGTTTGAGTACCGGCGACAGTTTACAGTCGACGTGACGAGAGAAACGGAGAAAGAGGGAAAAGGTTATAGAGAGAAACAGAGAGAAAGGGAGGGAGAGTGGCGGGCGTCGCTCGCCTAGGGTTTTAGCATTTTTAACGAGAATTAATTCAACGACGGTCGTTTGGCCGCCGATGCTTCTTTCTTTCTCTCCTTCTTCTTTTTTTTTCTTCTCCTCTCCCGGAGTGTTACGGTGACACGTGTCCGCCACTTCATAGCGATTCCGTCTGAACGGCTAATTTCTCGTTCGTAAACTCCCGCCCCGCGGATTAACGCGGAAAAGTACGGTAGTATGGCGAAAGATAAAGGGGAACTTCGCCCCGGCGATTTTCATAACAAAATTCCTGCTTATCCGTAAAGTCCACCGGCATTGTTCGGAACTATGGCCGGCCGCGCTACAACTTACTTAACAACACCGGTACAACTTAATTTCACCGGGACGCTTTAAAAGATGCCGCTCTTCTCGAATTCGTTTAAATCGAAACGTTGCCCTTTCAGCGACCGAGAAATGCCTCGCAGCGATTTCGTAGAGAAACCGGCGGGGAAAAAATGCTTGTTATATTTTCACGACGTCCGATCGCCGGCGAAAAACAGTTTCGCCTTCTCAGCGTTTCGATAATTTGTTGAATCTTTATTAAATGTACTGGTGCAAGTTAGCCCTGTTATTGCCGCAACCTTTCGATTAATGCTCGACGTAAGACGCGAAGGGTGGAATCTAGATTTATCCGTCGATCACCGGCGAACCTGGCAATAACCAGAGGGAGCATAATCTCGTCGGATATTTTATTCGGGGGGGACTAGTGACATTTTGATGGAGTTTCGAGGAGATTGAAAAGGAGGACCTGCGAACGAACGCGAACCAAACCACTGAAGGGAGAGAGAGAAAGAGAGAGTGAGTGGTGGAAACCACCGCGACCTGTCAATCACTTTAAAGAGATATCAGTCATGCATGCGGACGAAGACACGCTCAGACGTCATCGGGGTCAATTGCGAGCAGGCTCAACGAGTAGAATCGAATCAGCACGATCCAATATGGGCTCCGTTTAATCTTCGGTCATTCTTGAACCGGAGGGATGCTAATTTCACCTAGCTCCTTTACCGAGAGCCGAGTCGATCGTCAATTCTTCGAGAGTTGTTTGCGCTTCGCCCAATCCACGTCGACGTTCTACCTTGCCATTTACATTTATTTACGTTCGGTTCGAAAGTTATTAACAATCTCAATTTCAAATCGAAGCCCTCTCGTGTTCCATGTTTCGTAAAAGAGAATAGAGGATCAAATTTCATTTAAACTTGGCTTCGAGCGTTTCCAAGATGATCCTTTCAATGGAAGTACACATCTTTCGTTCAAATAAATATTCCAGGTCTCGAGCGATGCAATTATTTAAAATATTGTTCACATTATTAGATGCGTTGGCATCTAAACAATTATTAAACGCGTAAGTGTTGTATGAGGTATCGTACCAATTTCATATCCACCAAATTGAAAAAATCATTGAGAACAGAGGATCAAATTTCATTTAAACTTGGCTTCGAGCATTTCCAAGATGATCCTTTCAATGGAAGTACACATCTTTCGTTCAAATAAATATTCCAGGTCTCGAGCGATGCAATTATTTAAAATATTGTTCACATTATTAGATGCGTTGGCATCTAAACAATTATTAAACGCGTAAGTGTTGTATGTGGTATCGTGCCAATTTCATATTCACCAAATTGAAAAAATCATTGAGAATGGAAATATTCTAGGTCGGAATAAATGTTTAATTTTTGAGGTGGAATAGCTACGAGCGCAGGGGGTTAAAATTTGTCGGTATCTAATCAATTATTAAACATTTAGGTATCGCGCGAGGTATTATACCAACTTTATATCCATGAAATTTAAAAAAGAATCATAGGGAATCGAAATATTCTCGGACGAAATGTTTAATTTTCAAATTGGAATAGCTCCGAGTAAAGAACCGAGACTTTTGGCCGGCAAAAAGTGACCAATGCGGCGGTAAATTTTCCGAGAGGAATGGAAAACATCGGAATAGGGGAAAGCGTTGATTCCAGAAGCTCCGGGAGATCTAAATCCCGAGGATGACCCCTTAAACGCGTAAAGGAACACGTAGCGGAACAAATTACAAAAAATTCCGTTGCTCGCCGAGCTTCGAAGAGATTCGTCGAAACACGAGAGTTTGCGATACCCGTCAGTACGGCCGACACTTGACTTGGGTTATAACTTGAAAAAGTTCACCCCCGGATCGTAACACGATCTATTGACGTTAGGGGTTGTTTGTCCTAAACTTCCACCGCCATTTTACTCTCGCTCCTACCCGGCGCGAATCCGCGCTTCGACGATTAAAACCTCGTTGCTTTATAAATAATAAACTAAATCTAAACACAGGATTAACGCTACGCAGCTTCGCATTTAATGTAGAATTAAATCATATCATGACATATTCCGAAAGGAAAACTATTTCCACGATATAAATTTTAAATAACCTCGTTAAAAATTGATTCTTTTGAAATTGTCTGTTCGCCGTCAATGTTAAAGGAATTTTCTGAAAGCGCTTAGCTAAAATTGCCAATTCTCTGTTTGGAAGTTTCAGGTAATTTCTCTTGCGGGGTACGAAGCGAAAACTGTTGGGGCTCGATGCATCGGTAACGCGTGCTATGAAATAGGATTTGCCGAGATGCATATCAAATATTCTTTAAAGTATCTCCGCATCGCGAATTCACAAAGAACTTTTAATACCGTTCGGTCGGGGAAACCGAAATATTAATCAGGATAATAATTTCAGAGTCTGATGCGTACTCGCTCGAAAAGATCTCTGGTAAAATCGCTGGTCGGCGAGGATAGGAAGGCTTTCGCGACTCACCTGAAATAAAGCGGAAACGTGCAATCGATATCGTAGAACGTAAACTTATAGAATAATTTCAGATTCGTGACTGCACCGGCGCGGACCAAAGCGTCGATTAAACAAATGGCTCGTCGTATTTTCTTTCACCGTGTTTGTAAAATATGTTGCAGTCCCTAACGGAACGTCTTCGACGGCCGACGACAACTGTTCCCTCATTGGAGGGGACGGTGTCGCTTAGATAAAAGCAGATGTTGCAACTTTGCGGGAGGACTTGGATTCGGAAGACCTCCAGCAGCGGCTCGAGGCGAACACACGTTGCGACCACATGTTCTACGACGTAGCAGATACCGGCACGAAAAATCCTCGAGCCATTAGCATGTGGATCGACGTTCTCGAAAATAACAGGGTCACCGTTGGGAGCAAAGCGAGAAGCTGACCGTGCTGGACCGCGTAATGACAGGCCGCGGTCAAGTTGATCATCGAACGTCCACGGTTTCCGATGTACAGGGTGGTTCTGTCAAAAAGCCCGTGGCCCTCTCTTCCGAGGGAACCGAGTGCGCGAACTGGGTCAAAGGGCGGTTTTTCGAGGGTGGAGCTAGGATAATTTCACGAGATCCGAAGAGACCCGAACACCGATCAAGATAGAAATTGCTGTTTCGCTCTGTTGGTTTCGAAGAGACTGATTCGCGCAGGCAGTCGACTGCCGCTCCGACGCGGTGCTACAATTTTTGTCTGGCAAGCACGTAGCTCGTAGAAAGTGCAGTCGATTGCGCTAATACGACGCACCTGCCTCCTATGAAACAGTAGGATGTTAGAAAATCTTGACCGTGCGATATTACAAAAATTTCGACTTAAACTCTTTCGAAAAATCGTCCACGGCCAGTTTAAAGGCGAGGAACACTTTCGTCGTTGCAACAAAGACAATGCTTTCGCGAGAATTTATGTAACTGCGGCAACGAGGTTCAAGATCTCAATCGTATTGTTTGGCGATGCATACCGGACCGTGTGTTAGTCCTAATGTATAGCTTTCGTGTAAAAAAAAAATTCAAATCGCGTCGAAGCGATACGAGAAGTAATTTCTACAGCGTTGTACAGCGATTGGAGCATCCCCTAAGCGAAACAAACGCAATAATCGACGCCTCTAATCAACTCTGACGCGGGCAGTTTAAAAACGAATAACTCGAGCTGGGTTCCCGTCGATTAACCAGGGATGCAAATTAACAGGGGCTACAATCATACCGGGACCCCATATTTCACCGTGAACCTTCGGGAGCCGACAAATTAAATCGGTCGACCGTGTTCGAGAGTTAAATAGCCTTTTCCTAAATCCATTTTCGGCGGTGCGGGTATATATATACTGCGAATAAATGGCGTCCTTTTATCTTCGAGCGAGATCCGTATCAAGCGGCCGCTCCTTTGCCTCATAAAGCTAAGTGTGTCATTATGCAGTATAAATAACGTTTCCCCGGTGAACAACGCGCGCAATTAAATTCTATCCTGCGCAACTGTGCATTCCGTTGCTGCCATTGCGTCGGCTCGCTCGCGTCATTGCTCTCGGAACGATCATCGATTTTTCGATCGAAATTGCATTCTCTGTCACCGAAAAAAAGAATCAAACTACCTTTCGCAAAACGATATCCAACGATTTCTCTCTCTCTCTCTCTCTCTCTCTCTCTCTCTTTTTTCGTTTGCAGTCAAACGAAGCGACAGTCGATTCACATGGGAAACTGTAATGAGGAAATGCGGCTCGAGATACGCCCGAATTGAAAATGTTTATTCGATTAAACATTTCGTTCGTTCTTTTGACGCGCGACTTTCGCTTTGGAACGTTATTTTTCTGATATTCGAAACTATTCGATCCCAAAAATCATGGAGGAATTATATATGTTCTCCCTTCGTTCAACGTCGAAATTGTTGAAAATATTCGTTTGTCCGAAAAGTTTGTTTCGTTCTCGACTAACGTGCTCGGTGCTAATTCGGAGTAACGAATCAATAAATATATATCAACAGAATATTTTGTTGTTCGTGTGTGCTGGTGTTATCTATCAATATGGAATGTGCACGTAGCGAACGAAACTTTCGAGACAACCTAATATTTTTCAAAGTAAAAGCAATTGCCAAACGATCGCGTTTCGTCGAAGTTAAGCGAAAGATCAAGATGTTCCCAGGTCCTTATCAATTAGACACGGGACGAGCGAAAGTTACGAATCGCCTAATGAAGTTTTTAATACGGCATGAATGAAATACAGCGAGCCTCCTGATCCAGTTAATCCCCCGGTTTTTGCGCATGTCATGTTTAATTTAACAGATTTCAGGCTACTTAACCCTTCGGGGAGGCTGGCTTCCTTTCAAATAGCGTCGTGGACTATTCAAGAATCCCTTCTCTCTTCCTGAAACCTTGCCCCGAACTTCCTTATAAGCTTTCTCGGCTTAACTTGCTACGGATCATTAATATTCGGACGAAATACGTTCCGACCGTGTACTCGATGACGCTATTATTTCAAATACACCTTCCTCGTCAAGCTCATTGTCCGAGGGTACCGAACCGTGTAACGGTATCAAGACGAATGACACTGGCTCCGCCGGGGGACAGGAAGAACGTCCTTCCAGGTAGCAAATTAATTGATCAACTCTCGAACAAACGATCCCGAGTCACCTCTAATTCGCTCTCTAATAGTTTAGAGTTTAAATCGTACCCCCACTGCTATTCCAGTTTTATCAACCCCTTGCCGTACCATTTTCTTCAGAGTTACGGCGATTAAAACGTCTTTATCCCGAAAAAATGTCGTAGAATAGAAAAGAAAATTTATATTTTTCGTATGGCTACATTTATTTTAATGCTTGACACTAGCTTTACGGAGCTGTAGAAATAACTATTTCGCATTACTTTATAAACGTAACAAGGATGTGTCTATCCAAATTTTTGGCTATTTTTCCAATAATATATACCCAAAGAAATAAATTTGATAAATAATTCATCGGGAAAGCACTTTTACGATCTTAATAATCGCAAATTAAGAATATTAGAACCCGTCGTTTTGACGGGTCCCGTAAATCCAGCGTTAAACGTTGATCGCGAATGAATCAAATTTTATTTCATTTAAAAAGAAAGGCGCGACATTCATATTTGTTACACTTTGTTTAAAATCTTCGTGACGAGTCTGACTCGTTAAAATACGGCAAGGGGTTGATGTACGCGGTGGTTCTGGGATCTGGGACAAGTTGCTGCTGTTGTTGTAACAGCTTCGACCTTCCACATGAATATTTTCATCGAGCCCCTACAATGGTTTCCCATATACACCATATCGACGGACAACGTTCGGCAAGTTTATGGATATAGCAATAACACGGTAGCCATAGAATACGTTCACCCTCGAAAAGGGTTTGCGAAAGATTTTTCCAGCCAGCAGGTTCGCTTTCGCGAAACCTTCCGTTCAACCAGCTCCAAAACTCGAAAATTTGCCGGTAGCAGACAGTGTATCGAAGGTGGCCGACTTCTTGTTCGATTTTTCCGGATCGACCACGCACGTTCAGGTTCCGCTAGAACAACTTCTGGCCGCGTCTCGTGCATGGGATTTACGCGAGAACGGTCAAAGAGGCGATCGGTGAACCCCCGGGCTTCTGCGTCTACCGTTCTAGACGTTCTTCCGTTTACCTAAACAAGACGAGAGTTCGCTAATAAAACTCAGAGAAACCTTGACAAATTTTCTCCTTTTTTTTAGGAAATTACGAACTACAAACAAAGTTCTAATCACCGAGACCGTAAAATAAATCGTAGGGCAACGGGGTTAACGTGACAAAGTCGTTGAGGGATGAAATAAATTTTTATGTTGTTCCCGCTTCGATGCGAAACATTTTTATTTTGCACGAAGATCCGCAGTGTAGTGGTAACGTGTCAATCTTGCGGGTGGTTCCTGTGTAATTTTCGTCTAATTTTGTGACACCCTGTACATGTAATTATTAGGTTCTAATAGATACGTCCAGCAACATGAATTTCAGCGACGTTCGGGGACTTCGGTGGGCGCTAATGGCCGAACACCGGTTTCTTTCATTTTGTTTATCCGACGGTCCGATACTAATTGGACGGAATGGAATTAACCGCACTCGAACAAACTTAAACCGCAAGTTTATAACCACTCCCTCCCGTCTTCTCCCCCATCGACGATCCGACAACTTCCTTACGACGTTAATGATACCGTAAGTTAAAGAGTTTCGAAACCTGTTCCCCGACGATATTTTAGCTCGATCGCGTCGCGCGTCTCTGCGAAAATTTACCAGCTCCCGGGAAAAATAGAGTAATATCCCAGGGGGTGGGCCCGGGGGCGGGGGTTTGGAGACCGGGAAAAATTGTCGATAGCTAGATCGCTCCCGCGCGATGAAAGAGGGGAAATCTTTTTGCCTCGACACGGGAACCTTGGAAAATTCAACGGCATCGATAAACTTGAACGTTTCGATTGTATTTACCGATTGTAATTTCTTTGATGGGGAAAATCGAGTGTTTTATTATGAAGACGAATGGCGGAGGGAACGGAGACGAATGAGAGATTCTAGATTCCCAGTGAAACCTGCTGGCGGTGGGCTTTTCTTTCGCGGAAACATCTCGGTTCGTTCTGGAAAGAAATTTGTCCTGAAAATAGGTAGAAACGATTTACTAATAATTTACCGGATCGATTTTATGATTTGCTCTTTCAGAGAAAATAGATCCCATCGACGAAGATGATGATTCTCTGTGTTTCGCATGTTAATTATCTCCCATTATGATATTTCCTTTGGCAACCGTATTGAAGCGAAACGGTAATTCCGAATGTTAGACCGTGGCATCCTCTATGAACCGCTACAAACGGAATCCTAATGTCTTAATCCATTCTGACTTGCCGGTGCAGATTCTAGGTTACGCAAACCTTATTCGTACGGCGGCAATATGGCTGATAAGTGTCTAATTTCGATACGCTGCTACTAAAATTGAACAATCCTCACTGCACGCATACCAGCAATCTATTTACTCAAAGGATCAATTATCAACCTTCGCCGTCATTCAATTATTAAACAGAACAGCGGTAAGTTAATAATAAATAAATACAGACACCGACAGCGTACATTCTCGTCCATAAATCTGGCAATTAATGATTACAAGCTTCCAGCTTGATTACATTGTTTTCTTTTCTGATTGCAGAAAAGAACGGTGACTGTACGATCGATTGGCAAAGCTGTATTCTTGAAAATTTAACTCGTCTGCATCCAAATTTGAGTAATTAATTTATTAATTATCCGGTGACTTCCAGACGAGAGTGTACAAAGCCGTCTGCACGTACCGAAAGAAATAAGTGAATATCGACAGCCTCGAATTAATCCGCACGGTAAATAATAAATATACCAGTGTCCGAGTAAAAGCTAAATTGCGCTCGGAACGTAATCGTGAATCGCATATCGAACCGAGCGCAGGGAATTACTGGGTAATGCCCGCGATCAATCACCCAGAATCAAGACAATTGATATTCACGAACGTTCGAATCATGCAAAAACAATAGCCTAGGCTGCCGTCCGTGCTGCAGAGTTGGATTTCGCGAGCCGCGGATGCAACGACATCCAGTTGAAACCCCGGGGCTGGAAAAGAAGAGCAAAGCTGTTGCATTTCCATTGCGAAGCTATATCTGATTCCCTGGCGAACGGGCGCCGTTTGCCGTGGAGTTCTATCGTGCAGACGATAAAATGCATAAAATTACAACCGAAACTTCCGAGAATAATTTCAGCAAGCCGAGAACGGAGGCTTTGTGGTTCAGATGTGGCGGACTTCCTTCTACGAGATCAGGTGTCGGGATAACAGCTCCTCTTCTAAGGGGCTTCCCCTAAGGCCATCCTACGGAAATCTGAAAAGCCTTCAGATTTTCGTCCAGATAGTAACATAATATTCGACCGTTCGAAAGAAATTATGCCCGCGCATTTTCACCGCTAAAACCGCCGCGCCGAAGCGATCAAGCCAATCCCGTTCCATGCACTGGATGCTGATCAAACGGTTCTCCCGAAGTCCCTGAAATACTATCTCGCTTTCCACCGCAGTATGTTTTCCAGGTTTCGTTAGATCTCCAGGTATGCACTTGCCATTTGCGACCGAAGTCGTGTGCAGAATCGCTGTTCTGCAATCCCGTTCTTTCGACAGTTTCACCGACAAGGTTAGCCAATCGTAACGCGCCGATTTTAATGGAATTCTCGTATGATATAGAACTAGAAAAATATATTTCACGCGTATTTCTTTATAGCTGTCGACATTCGTGTTAAGACGGTGAAAATAGCCCACAAAGTTGGGGTGGGAAACCCGATTTTATTGAATATCTTCGAAACTATTAGGCATAGACAAATTTGAAGACAGTGGGATCAAATAAAATCTTATCTTCCGTGGTAATAGCCTTTGTAATTTAATATTTTAGTATTTTTTGAATATCTTCTTTTCTTTTTCTTTGAATATCTTTTTCGAATATCTTATTAAATATCTTCGAAACTATTAGGCCTAGACTTTGAAGACAGTGGGATCAAATAAGATCTTATATTCCGTGGTAATAGCCTTTGTAATTTAATATTCTAGTATTTTTAGAAAATTTCGCAGTCAATTTAAAGAAGCATCTTTTAAATAATTCAGCGTCTCCTTAACGTTGTCTTCAACGTCCACGTCGGGAAACTGTCGCGAAGCCAGTGTCGCGAAAGAATTAATAATTGTCTCGAGGAGTATCTACTTGTGTTACCTTTACGAGACAAACGAGTCTAATAGGTAAGAAATTGGCGACACGGACAAGTCGATTGAACCAAACAAGACCCTATTCACGGATGAAATACGAAAGGAATGCTATCCGGGGAGGCAATTGTGTCCAACTATAATTTTCTCAGACGCCAGACGTCAATTTTCAGCCATCGCTCGACGTCCTAACGGAATCGTGTAATTCGCGCATCGTGCGAAATGATTCGCCACTTGACATCGCGTGTGTTCGATCGATTTAGTTTTACGTCGAAGCACATTCGAGCATCGGTAAGTCGTATCCCTCGAGGAACTCTGCGACTACTTTTGGTTGGCACACGTTCGACGAACGGCCGAGCTTTCGAAAACGCGAATACATCGTTTCTTTCGCGTATCGATGTATTGGTATTCCGGCTATCGGAAGCATTCAAGTACATACTTGAAATGTTAGTCGAACGTTGCCCCGGCCGAAGAGTGTACACCCTTCACGGATTTTCGCGTGTTCGTATAGTTCGGAAATTCGGTGTCTTTCCCTCGCGGCGCTTTATTCCGACGCTGCAAGCTCCTTAAAGAAAATTATTTCTACAAGCTCTTTGAACTTTACGCGCTCCCTTCTCTCCCTTCGCCCACCGTCGCAAGATGTTGCAAGATGTATGTACTTTCATTTTGAATAACACGTGACCCGAAACTTTCCGACGATAGTATACTTCCCGGGGAGGTCTTTCGCTGCAGATTTCGCGTCGACCGGGTTCCGCGGCGCTTAGAAAATGTGCCCCGAGTGCGGGAAACAAAGTTCCAAACTTTTTATTCGAATTTATAATGTGATCAGTTCGGGGACACGGTCTGCTGCAAGCATCTCGCGATTGTGCGTCGCGTCGCGTCGCCTCGAGTCGTCGCGGAACTCTAAATTGCTGAATAAATGTAAGGAGTTGATCAACGAAAGGGAAAAAGTTGATGCAATTTTTACAGGAATATTTTCTTGTAAATCAAAAACACAATTGTGAATTGACAGGTTATATGAAAGAAATTGTATCATCGAATAATATTAAACGTACGAGGTGTGATCAAAAAGTAAGGTGAATTTTTATTTTTATTAAAAAATATTTATTTATCCAACGATATTTATGTTGTCCCCTTCGAAGTAATCCCCCTCGGATATAATACACTTGTGCCAGCGCTTTTTCCAATCCTCGAAGCACTTCCGATAAGAACTTTTTGGTATAGCTTCGAGCTCTTCCAGCGATGCAGTCTTTATCTCCTCGATCGTTGCAAATCTCCGTCCTTTCGTGGGTCTCTTCAGTTTTGGGAACCATATACCCATGATTCGTCACCAGTTATGACCCTTTTGAGCAAATCAGGATCATCATCGACGTCGTTCAACAACTCCTGAGCGATGCTCGTGCGACGTTTCTTCTGGTCAAAATTAAGCAGTTTCGGAACAAACCTCGCTGACACGCGTCTCATGCCAAAAACATCCGTTAAAATTGCTTGGCACGAACCAAACGAGATGCCGACATCATCGGCAACTTCTCTAATGGTAATTCGACGATTCCGCAACACTATTTTCTTGTTGACGTGCTGGGACGTCCAGAGCGAGCATCGTCGTTAACATCTTCTCGGCCTTCTTGGAAGAGCTTGTACCGCTTATAAACATTTTCTTTACTCGGAATACACACACCGCATGCCACTGTCAACATTTGAAGTGTTTCGGAGCACTTAATTCCATTTTTTTCACAAAATTTCATGCAAATTCTTTGATCCATTTTTTTCGACAGCAGAAATTTCTAACCTTTATGCTTCTCGCGAACAAACAAAAAATGCTATATAGCTGAAACCGTGAACATATGTTCGGGACGAGTGTACCAGCATAAGAAAAAAAAATCCCGCGAAATTCAAAAAGTGACCTTACTCTTTGATCACACCTATGTTTTCATAAATTGATTCAAATGTTTTCGAAATGCGTAACCATTCCCTCCGGGTGGAGCGCCGCGTAGTTCGCAAACGCGATTGTAGGCGAAAAGAGTAGGAAAATCACACAGTTTCGGGGGCAGTCGACGGAAGAATGCAAAGGAATCCCGGCCACTTACGAAAGTCGGTTGGAAACAGCATTATGCCTTTTCCCCCTCGCATAAGAGCTGTATAAATATCGCTACGTGTCTCTTTGTTTCAATTGGAACGGGTCACAAGTACAAACGTTCGGCTGAATCTGTTTTACGACCGCTATAATCGTCGTTCCCGTGCAAACATCCCGTGGAAGAGGCTGCGACGTCGGAGACCAGCGATAAAGCGCAAAGGCAAGGTTAAAGAACGACGCCGAAGAATAAATATAGATAAAACACCTTCCGAAAGTGAGGGAGCAGCCGAGGACATGGGCTGGGCTAGACTCGGAATAATATTTAAACAGCGAGTAAAATGGGGAACGGGGGTGCCGATCCAACCGGGAATTGCAAATCGTTTTATCGGGGAATTCCTTTCGGCCGCCACCGTGTCTCGTTTTATATGTTCAGCTAACGGAGATTAAATGCTTATGTTCCGAGAGCTAACTAATCGCCGTTCCGCGGATATTTTCGCTATGGTTTCCCTCTCGAAACAGCCCCCACGAATTTTATTCGTTTTCCAACGGTACACCGCTGGTTAACTCGCTTTACCCAGCTGTTTCGTTCGCTGTTTCTACGGTTTTAATTTATTGCCAGCTCGAGAACGATTGACGGACGTTGTTCCGCAGTGTTTCGTTTAGCAGGCAGAAGATCCCGCAGCTCCGTGCATTTACAGTCCTCCCTCGCATAGTGTCGCAACCACGGGGATGTGGAGGCTGAGAAAACGGTAAATATAATCGCAATTCTATCGTGTTTGGTCTTAACGAAAGAAAGTAACACTATCCGTGGAGACGGACGATTGAAAAGTAATAGAATTGACTTCGCAGTAAATTAGAACGCGGCAAGCGAATAATCGTAGATGCGCGACCAAATAAAACGGATCCCTGAGAATGAGGCACGAATCACCGAGACGGGGAATAACGTCTCTCATGGGAATTACGGTCAGGATATCGTTCTCGTGGAGCTGCGGCCAGAATATTTTGACCGGAGAGTAAAATCACACCGAATTACGATCAGAAAATTGCGGCCGGGACGGAAAGTCTGATGAGACGTTACATCCAAAATTTTCCTCTCGCGGGAATTATGGTCGGCGAATCGCCGACCGAGCTTCGGAGAGCTGTGGAATTTTCGTTGGACCAGTGGCTTCCTTTAACGAGTTACGATCGTGACATCGTTCGTTTCGAAACTCGAGGAGATTTTCGAGTTTTCCCGGTGAATCGCGCATAAAATTCTGAGAGCGTTCAACCAGTTCGATCAATTAAAGAACCTGTTTTGAACCTGCTGTCGTTAAAAATTAGAGAGCACAGCGACGTTCGAATTATATTATTTTTCGATTTCGATTGAAGAAAAATGCTGAGGAAGATACCCGGCAGAAACGATTTGGACGTAGATTATCGATCGGTGTTGCAAATAGAGTTATTTTATCGACTTTGGACAGATACCGAAGTTAGGCTGTACGAAATCAATGTCTAAAAATGTGTTCAGTTGTTCGTTCATCGTCAACTTGGCGCAAAAATTGGAAGCCATGTTGTCGGTCGCTGGCCGACGTAACTTCGGCAATATTTAGCGGCGGCATCAACGCGTTTTGAGATGATTCAACATTGCCTTTTGCTATCAGCGTGTTTTTACGTCGCGAGTTCACCGGGAAAGTTCTCCGGGCCCCGGTTACGGGGAAATTCAATTTAAACTTCATTTTCGGCCATTTATCGGGGGAAATTACTTTTCCACGAACATAACCGCGCTACCCGGCGAATATTAACTCGTTTCTGTTTAGCCGGTTTTCCCGGCGGGGCGTTTCGATGCCGATATACCGAATGAAAATTACGCCCCCAGATTGCATTGCAGGCCGATCGCCGATCGCCGAGCGCCTCGCCGCGCCCCGGTTTGTCGAACGTGTGCAGAACGTGCATTCGCGTCGCGAAAACTTACCGTGTTATCGATTCCCATGCCGGACAACACGGAGGTTACACGGTTCTTACGGCGCGCGAGTAATTGAAACGTGGAACCAGTTCTCAGCCATTTAAAAAGGTAAAAAGGTGCACGAGGTCTCAGGGCGAACTGGTTCGCTTTAAAATCGCGATTACTTCGGCTACTTGACGGTCGAGATTCTGTAAAGATGGTAGCCAGGGTTTCACCTGTGCTCATTCACTTTCCGAACACGCGGGCGTTCCTGAAACTGTATTCAGAGTACACCAACCAGAATTTCTATTTCTTCTCTTGCCCCATTCAGCTACCCGTCGAGTCTAAACTCGGAGTTTTATGTAGAAATAAGAAGGTCCGATAAGAGCTAATAGAGTATTCGTTTTATATTTTACGTCCGAAAGAGCCTTGACTCGAAATACACATTTTCCCTCGATCTCGCCTCCTCCGAAACACTTCGCGGCAAGATAAGGTAGATTCTTCTCGCAGCTCATTTTCTTTTATCTTCCTCGATAATATCGGAACAACGTCTGAAATATGCTTCTGTGTTAATGCACTATCGGCAGGGCCGTATCTCAGGCCGCACGCGGCCCTGGGAAAGTTCGAATTTTACAAGGGACAAGGGAAAAATTATTTTCAGATTATCTTTTAAGGTATTTCTCAATACATTTCTACGACGATATTCTTGGCGCTTTTGCCGTAAACTTTACGGCGTAAAGAAACTTTGTGTCCTCGAATCGAGCGAAACTGGTTAAATCTGGGAGCGTTCCGTGTCCAGCGGCTTTGCGCGGTTCGATCCTCGATCGGCCGATCGGCGAGCGCACTTTTAAAAACGGGTCCCTGGGTTGCGTGATCCTCTCGGTTGTAAAGAGGGGGCTGCGGGAGAGGGGCACGGGATCGTAGAACGTGGGTAACTGCAGGAGTCCGCCAGCTGTGGACCGAAGAAACGAGAGCAGCCGGAGGAGAAACGATCGAAGCCGGTCTTACAGTGTTTCTCGGGCCAGGGACCAATCCGATCTGCCGTTTCAGCCGTTTCAGCCGTTCAGCAATCACGCGCGTTGCCTCTCTCGCTGATCCTCATCCTCGCGCCATCAACCGATGGATAAGTGCGCCGGAACGAATCGGAGGATGAACGAGAATCATTTGCGCGTACCCGAGACCAGACGGCTACCATTTCGGGAAATTGCGCTCCGGGGCTCCAGGATCGCCGACAAAATAGTTTACCTGGAAACCCCGGTCCCCGTCGTTCCTTATCGACCCATTATGCAGATCTCTCTGCTCGCAGTCGTTGCAAGGACGTTTGTCGCGAATCGATAGCGAATCAGTCAATCGCCGACTTCGTTCACCGGGCCGAGCGATCTTAGCACCGCTATTCCAACGTGCGGCGACCGTGCGGCAGAGTACCGCACGTTTACATCGACTGATACGCGATAATGTACCGACATCGCGTTTAGCATCCATTTCACTTTTTTTTGTCGCCTTCAGATTTTTTCCCATGTTTTCGATAGCATAGAATACGAATCTGAAGTCAACAAATTTGTTGACTACCCAATAATTTGGTTTCCAAATGGTTTCGTATGTTCGTCCCACTGTGCCGCACAGTGGTTAAAACCGACGACATCTGTGTCAAAATCAAAGAACTTTCGATAGAAATTAGATAGAGCCATGAAATTTTTTTTAAATGAAAGCTGAAACTTTGCAGACTATGGGATAATTATGGAGATTGTGGTACGAACGTTTTTTAAAAAAATTCGTTAAACTTGCATAGTTTGAAGAAAATTGTGGTTCTTCCAATACCACGCGCGGAAAAAATTTTTTGGAACATGCTATATATTACTCCCTGTAGATTTTTTCACGCTGATTCCAAATCTGGTTTCAAAATTCGTCTGCGACCTCGGAATTGTTCGAAAAATCGATTTCTGTGAAAGAAAACAGTGAAATCATCATTTTTTCGTTGAAATGATTTGATAACCCTAAATGATTAGGTATAATGTTCGATTATTATACCTAACCGAACCAAAAATTTAACTAATATTAATAAAAAATCGATTGAGCTTGTACAAAAAGCATAAGGTATCGGCAGAACTTAAAAAATTAGTTGATGAGAAGTAAGTGAAAAAGATTAAATACTTACCTTATCGCTTGTGTAAATGAAAACATAATTATGGAAAATAGATATCTAATTTAAATTGCATTACAGCCGCACACAGCCTGCAAGTAACGCCAGCGACAATGGCAGCAATTCGTCGAGCGCTCGCGAGATTCGAAGCGTTTCATGCTTCGCGAGGAACTCTAAACGTTCAAATATTTCAATTATGTCGGTGGGTTATCAAATCATTTCAACGAGAAAATGATGATTTCACTGTTTTCTTTCACAGAAATCGATTTTTCGAAAAATTCTGAGGTCGTAGACAAATTTTGAAACCAGATTTGGAATCAGCGTGAAAAAATCTACGGGGAGTAATATATAGCATGTTACAAAAAAATTTTTTCCGCGCGTGGTATTGGAAAAACCACAATTTTCTTCAAATTATGCAAGTTTAACGATTTTTTTCAATGTTAAAAAACGTTCCCAACCACAATCTCCATAACTATCCCATAATCTGCAAAGTTTCAGCTTTCGTTTAAAAGAAATTTCATAGCTGTATCTCATTTCTATCGAAAGTTCTTTGATTTTGACACAGATTTCGTCGGTTTTAACGACTGCGCGGCGCCGCAACTACGATTCAAACAAACGTGCAAAAATTTGTCACAGCCCGATGCGTCGAAAATTCAGGTCGTTAATAAATCTGAAAAAGCAGAACCTCTCGACAACCTTTTTTCTTCAAGGTCCAGGCCCCGCATTCGGTCATCCCGAAGCGACGTTCGCCCTCGAAAATATCCGTCAGAAGTCTCGCATCGTCTTTTCGTCTTCGCGCACTCAGCTCTTCTCTCGCAACTCCGTCCCTCTTTTTCGAGGACTACTACGCTCGTAGCTCTCTCTCTCTCTCTCTTTCTCTCTCTTTCTCTCTTGGACAGTCTCTTCAGGATGTACCCGCCTCGAGTAACCAGGCGAACGGGACTCGAACCCGCGAGATCTCGAGATTCGTCTACTGGCCAGCCGTGCTTCAAGAACCACGATCAGAAAAGCCTCTCCACTTTTCGTAGTCTTCTAACGGTTCTTCAGGGTCTATGTATCCTAACAACCCCTCGGCAGAAAATGTTCCAAATCGTGGACGTGATTTCTGGCAAATTCGCTCGCGCGTTCGCTTCGAAGAAAAATTCGCTCGATCACTTCGTATTAGAAAAGATCGAACAAAAGAGCGTACTTCGATAGATCATGCTCGCGAAACACGCGAATGGTACTCATCTCTTTACGATGGTTCGGTTCGATATCGCTCTCATCGCTGTAATAATAATAACAGAGACACGGGCAATTTAGAAGTATCCAGGGACACCATTAAACTCGAAAGTGTTCTCGACAGACTCTTCGTTATAGCGCAGGACGATAACTTCGTGCGATCTTCGTTAAATACGGAATGTCGCGATAAGTATACCAGAGAAATTTCCAGATTTTTCAGAAATATGCACCCAGGTCGATGCGGAATCGATTAGGCTGGACGAGAGCTGCGTGTCTCGCGTTTTCCTGTTGTCGTGGAACGATTAAGCGGGCCAGAGAGAAAATTGTACAGTTACACGCAAGCGCTTCTTTGAATGTACATCGGTACTTTATTAAAGAATGAAAAAAGACACTGAGCATGCTCGAACGTATTTTATCGGGTTCCAATATTTATATTTCTTGAAAAATATTGCAGCCCGAACGTAGCTTCCAGATTACAGAAAATTATGTTCGTCGAGAAATAAAATGAAGCAGCGAGGAAGCAAAGCCCCGAGGGTCGCGGTGTAAATTATAATTTTTGCAGATACTCGTTCCAGTTCGTAGAACATAATTTAATTCGGAGGCGGCTCGTCTACATCGAGATATCGGAGACAACAAACATCAAACGCGTTTTCTTTTGCGCGCGGACTCGACCAGAGCAAAGACTTTCTCGTAGTCACGGACTTCCCGTTGAAATTTCCCGAGAATTTTCCGGGGAAAGCACTCGTCCCACGGAGCAGTGTCCGTATTAATAACCCCCGAAACGTGTACGAATTTACTCGTCAACCCCTCTCCATTTAAACTTTGACAATGTTCCCGTGTCTTTGCGTCGGTGTTTGCGAAAAAACCGCCGCTGCCTCGCCGAGCGCGCAAAGTTACTCCGAGGTACGCGAGCAAGAACCAGCGAAGCTACGCTTGCGAGTGAAGCTAACGCGCATTATTTCTAGAGGAGTTCTAAATGAAAGTTAGACGATTTACAGGAGGGCTTGCCTCCTCTGTAATGTCGGTACCGTGCGTGATTCACGCTCCCGAGAAATTCTACCTTTTTGTCGCAACTTAAAAATCCTCCTAATGCTTATAGAACACCGGAAGCGAATTAAACCTCGGGAAAAATCGACTGCGAATGGAAGGAAGAGAACGTTCAATTTTTAATGAAATGCACACGTTCGTGGAACGCTCAAAATTCGCTAGAAATGAAATTCGTATAAATGGAAACCGTACGAATGCAGACACGTCATCGATGTCGGTTCTAGTTAAATGTCACCAATTTACGCGGGATCAACGAAAACTTGAGAATGAACAGAAAAAGAAGACGTAGAACTACATACGCGATATAGTTTTGATAAAACATAATTTTTTGGGCGAAGTGAACTGAAGATTGACATAACAAAATTGTTACATAAAAGTGTTAATACAAAGTGGACATTTAATGGTTAAAACCGATAACAACTTCTCACACGTTCCACTAAAAAACGTCAAGCGTTTTTACGGCGCAAGCATAGCCGCGTAAAAAAAAGCAATTTATCAAACCGAAGAATCGAAACGCGAAGTACGAAATCAAATACAGCGCTCGCACCTTTTCTAAATCGCGTCTCGACCACATTCGCTTTTTCCTGAAACCGAATGTCCGCGCAAGAAGCATCATTTGCGAACATCAATCACATTCGGAATGTTCTCTGTATCCTGTCTATGCAATTAAGGTTGATTTATAATGGTAAGGGCGATTGCGATTTAATTAGAACAGGTAATTGCAGTTTTATGGGAAAACACGTATGAAAGAAAGATCTCTAATAACTACCGATTGTTTTCACGTATGAGAGAACTCTAATTCTACGTTGTTTCTGCTGTGCCTCCGCAGCAGATTATCTGCACGTACGATCATAATCGAAATGTTCTTTTAATGTCATCCTATAGATTCCGTTCTGGATTGAACGGATCGAAGGGGGAACGGCGGCTCGCGTGTCCACAATTTCTCCGAAATATTAATGTCTCCATCGCTGAGAGGTTCGATCGCTATTCGATAGAAAATCGGTCACCGTCATCCTACATCTGCGACGTGGGTCTGAACCCTCGTTCGCGTCTTTCTTCGTTATTGACTCGGCGATAAAGGGATGAGCGAGGATGACCGATGTAATTTCGGAAACGATCTATATCCATCGTGCGTGGGAGTGTTTGCATACAAAAATTTGTCAGGGTCGCCATTTTTCTGACAAAAACGTTCCGCGTGGCTACTGTGCGTCGCCAAAACAAATGCGTAAAAATCTAACGTTGTTCGCTGGAAAATCAATGGACCCGCTGTGTCGCGTGCTCTTGTCTCTTACCCCTGCCGGCCATTTTCTCAGCTAATTACGTGAGCGTTGTTAACGCAATTTTTTGGCATGCCGTGTTCCCAAACGTCGTTTGAAAGCCCGCTCCTTTCATTAAGGAAATTACCTGTTATTTTTCGTCGCAGCGCCACGAGATTAATCTTCCGCTTTGCACGAAGGAAACAATTTCCCTTAGAAAAATATTGACGATGCTCGTAAATGACTCACGTCCGTTTACAAAGATCGTTTGAATACATACCCAAACAATTTGATTAATTTTTACGTTCGAACAGGTTTTCTAGCGCCGCGAATACCCGGAAACCGAAGTTTCAAACTTTTCAAACCGTCGCACTGTGGTCTAAAAATCAGTTCTAGCGCGAATAAATTGAAAATACCAGCTAACGTAAATCTGTTAAAATTTATACTTGTACGATAGTTTGATACGTACGCTACAATATCAAAAGCAAAATTAGTAAATCGCATCACCGTATTATTGTTGGCAAGACTGTCGACATTCCCGTAACCACGTTTGGTTGTTCTGCGTTAGTTAATTGTTACAAATTATAATCTCAAAATATCGAGTTCTTTTTTGAAGTGTGCATAAATTGTGTTGGTATCTTGTTATATATGATATTGTCGGTACGGCTGTAACTGGAATTGTAGGTTTACGTTTGCTTCGCACACTTTATGATATATTTTATGAACTGATACTTTTTGAGAAAAATTATTAGAATGTCGTAAGTTTTACAAAATTTGCACGCATTGGCGCGTGGCGAAGTATTTCATTTGAAAGCTTACTTCGTCTCCATAAACGGCAAAGAGAAAACGCGATACCCCGCAATCCCATTATCATTTTATTTTAATATTTTAACAAACGTATCTACGATCACCCGCTTAGAGTTGTTCGAAGAATGGCTCAAATTGAAGAATTTGAATCGAGACGATTGCGTTAGTGGATCGCTAGAGGCTATTTTTACCGGAAGGAATGCGAGCGGATACAATATTGAAGAAATTCTAGGGAACTTTATCAAAAATATTGAGAAACGAAACAAGAAACAAGGACTTTAAATTTATAAGGGAACACAGAAGTAGAAAGGATTCTGCGTAACGTACGAACATAGATTTGTTTAACTATTTTTTATTGACTTCGGATCCAATTATATCTGAATTAGGTCTGCAGGAAAAATGTGGTAAAAAGGTTACGTCTCGATCCCGGAGCTTTGCAGATGCTAAAACCACAGAAAAATTCGATCGAACGCAAACTCCGACGGTGAATAATAATCTTTTATATTGTATTCGTAAGACTTAATTATTACATTGATAAAGAAGTAGTCGGTATTGTAAATTATGTTTTATTTACTTTACACAAAATGTCGATTTTTTCTTCGCGCAATAATTAATTAGCGCTGAAACTGACTTTTAGACCACAGTGCGTCGCGTCGCTCGACGTCGCAATCGTACCGCGGGTATTAAAACAGTTATAGCGTTTCGCAACACGCGAGGAGCATTAACATAAAAATTTTAATAGAGCTGAAGCACTGCCATCTCGCGTCTCTAGAGTCTACGAGACATCGTAAACTGCGAATGAGCGACACCTTGGCGCTCGCCTGACCAGGAAAAACTCTAAACTCATTCCCTCGGTCAAACGCTGCGAGCCAATTGCCGAGTAAGAGAAACAGCCACCAAAGACTGCGGATGTTTATGTAATTTTGAAGATTCGTACTATGATTTTTTTGAAAATTTTCAAAAGCCACAATCGCGCGAAGATCCGCAGTCCGGTTCAACCATGTGGTCGCTAATGACTCACTTTCGACGCGACCACATAAAATAAACTGTAAACGAATAAACAAATACGTTTTCGGAAGGTAGAAGACACGGAAGACTCGTTCATGGCAACACGGGAGCTCGACGATGGTTCGACAACACGTTTAAGGAAACAAAGACGGCGGCATGATCCCGTTCCGCGCAATTAAGACGAGTCAAAGGAGAGTGTAACGTCAGCAGAAAAAGGATTTCAGGATGAAGAGTTCGCTCGGAAAGCGGAGGCAGAGCCGTGCAGAGGCTGAGCAGAGCTGAGCAGTGAATTTAAAAGCTTCTCACAGAGGGACGAAGGATTTTCTCCGGTGCGACTCGACAAAACCGCGGCCCACGATTCTCTCTATAATTCAGGAAACCGATCAGTTTCTTTTTTTTTTTCTTTTCACTGTCGCTGGTAAAAAGCTTGTTATTCGACGTGACTGCAGGGCCCCCGGTGTTCCAGCGGCGCACAGCCGTCGCAAAGCAATTGCACACCGGCGTCGTTCATTGCCTATCCAAGCAGGCCATCATCTGTCTCCGGTTGTCCGCGAGCGGCACCATGCGTTTTTCACCGAGAAGTATATGTCAGGTGGGGCGTGGAGGATTCCGTAAGAAGATGAATGCCGTCATTTTCCGCCGCCGCGTCTCTGCTCTTATTTTTTCGCGGGTTCTCTTCGCAGAAAACCGGCCGCCGACGCCGATCTCGTCGACTCGCTTAGATCGTCCACGAGTGTCGCTCAATTATTAATCCCTTACCGTATTTTAACCAGTCGGACTCGTCGTAAAGATTCGAACAAGGTCTAGCAAATGTGAACGCGTTGCGTGTTTCTTTTAGATGAAATGAAATTTGATTTCGAATAAATGTAACTGTACGAAAGATATTCATTTTCTTTTCCCTTCTACGACATTTTTCGGGATACCGTATACGGGCGTCTCAATCGCTGTAACTGTAAAGAAAACGGTACGGCGACGGGTTAACCAGATTTTTTATTTAATCGTGTATTCTTTGTCCCGACACTTTCCTGACTGCCGCCACCTTACAAAAGTTACGAAACGTTATTAGGTTGGCGATTTTGCTTGTTGAGCATCGAATAATATTAAACATATATTTTGAATTTTCCCTCCAACCTAATAGTTGAAATGTAACGGTTGAACGAATAATTCCACGTCGTACGCAAAGCTGAGAAACGAAATGACTCTTGAGATGCTATCTCGCTTCGCAAAAGTATTTCAATTGCTATTCCGTATATTTCTTATTTGAAGAAGATGAAGAATCACCCGTATAAAACAGCCTATAAATAAAAGGGAAATTAGAAGCTCGCGACCCGATTGTTTTATTGCATTCTTGTCAGGTTGAAGAGTCTGCCATAGCTGCAGAAAAATCCGTCCTAACCATGGTATCACGTAGGAGGATGTAGATTGTTAGCGGCTGATCGAACTCATTAGAATGCATCTCGGATATCGAGTTCGTTGATATCGAAGATGGTAGACTGTTGCAGTTGCGACTATCGTACACGGGAGCAGAGAAAGAGAAAGAGAGAAAGAGAGAGAGAGGCCTCTGGACGTGGATGTTGCGAGAAGGAAAAATCCCGAGGAGAATGAACACAAGCGTGGCCTTGAACATGGTTAACCTTCAGCGCCTTGGAGGATTCTCATCTCGAGCTCCGTGAACTGAACGGAAATCGTTATCGAAGGCCCAGCCCTCGAAACCTGGACATTAAACTGCTTTCGTCGATAATAGGGCCATTTCGTGACGTGGCCAGGTGGAAAGCTGTTACCAGCGAACGTACGACGTTGCTTTTATCGGTCGGTCTTCTATCGGATAGCCCGTGAATGAAATGTTGACCTTACCATTCTCTTTTTCTCCTTTCTTCAGATCTTTCTCTTTTCATTTCGATATCTTTTTCCGATTGTCCCGCCTCGGAGATGAAATGTAGGATACCCGCGACCGCGCAAACCGTGAATTACGCTTCAATCTGCTGTTTCAATCGCATCGTTGACAATTCTTTCGTTTATCCTTTTTATCATAAGCCATTCATGGCTTCCTAACATTCTCAAAAAATGCCAGAATATAATGATTAAAATGATATTTGAAACAATATCGTAATAATTTGAAAATAAAAGAAACTGCGTTTAACATATTCTTATTAATTATCGTTTGTCCATTAAGCTAATTGGAGCAGCGAACAACGAAACAGAAATGTTTGCTTATCATACCGATAATAACAATTATGTCTCGCGAGGATTTCAAGTGAATTGTTATTTACAGATACACGGTGTATAATTCGAAAATGGGAGGGACTGGTCGCCTGGAAAACAATTAACGGTCGTAAGCTTGATATTCGGTAAAATAATTTACTTGTTTCGCTTGACAGTCGCAATTCGTAATCGAATTCCCACAGCAGACCGCCAAAATTGCCGAAAATTTGTTATTCTCTCGTTTCGCGAAAGTTGCCGTCATTCCGCAATGTCGAACGTTTAACCGAGAAGCCAAACAAAATCGCTGTGAAAAAACTCGTACAAAAGGTCCGCACTGTTTAGTGTTAAACTTCGAACTAGAAGTTACCAGAAGTTATATACGTATAGAAGTATTCCGAATGATCGTAATCGTTTCGATCGTTGCGCCAACTGTCCCGAATGATAAAAAGGTAAACGGAGGAGAATCGCGGGGCAGCGTTTCGACAGTTGGACGCAGAACTATTCTAAATTACGACGCGGTAATTTTCGAAAATTACACGCGCGTAACACCGATCCTCGCACAGGCGTGTGGGAAATTACGGTGGCACGAACCCGGAGTGAAACAAATCCAGAAGCGGTTTAACGTAATAGCAGCCGGTGCGGGAATTTTAAATTAGATATCGACTCCGTGGAACGAGGAAGAATTTCGCGCGCGGGGTTGCACGTGTAGATTGCCACGTGTTAAAACCTGTACTCTCGAGCAGAGTCGAAGAGAGAGAGAGAGATGGGGGGGGGGGGGAGAGAGGATACAGTTATTCAGAAGCTAGAGCTCGCTCTTGCATGACATGTCAAGCGAGTAACGCGGCGGACAAGGTGCATTTAAGACACTACTTACACACTCCGCAGCTTTCAAAACGGGAACAATGCAGCACTTGCTTTATGAAGTACTTAGAGTGGGTGCATTAATTGTTCTCGCCCTGTCAAAGGCAGTATACCGAACGTTGGTTTGGCGACGGCCGTTCAAAATCGATGAAAACACTCGGCGAACGACAATACAGCCGCGCCGGTTCTTCGCTGAACATTATACCGAAAGAATTTTACTTGCTGGATTTAATGAGACGTCTTTTATTCCCCTGTTCATTGTCAGTGTCAAACCCAGAACCACGACTTCCTGAATTCTTCTGTAACGTAGCAACGATCGAACATCGATCTACGATAAATTCGAGGAATTTGCCGGTGCAGCAGCGTCCTTTTAAATCGTCAACGCGTTTTAACGTAGCCCGGTCCGGGAAAAAGCAATCAACAACCTGCTTTGTTGCGTCCGCTCGCCTCTCGCGAGAGCTCCATTTTTCGAGATAATTAATTAGGTGACGTTACATGTCGCTAACCGAGTCTTTTGGCATGTCGTGCGTTCAACAACGATGTTTCAAAGCCCGTCCGGGTTTCATTAGAGAAACCGTTTTTTATTTCCCTCGCTCCGCAACGACGCGAGAACCCAGCTATTGTCTGCTCCACATTAAGCTAACCATTTTCCTCCCAAGAAACATTAATGGTTTCCATGCTGGAACGACTTTTTCGGTTTACTCGTCAACATAGTTACTCGGCATTTTTATGCTCTACTTTGTTGCGCGCGCTCGCAGTTTTCGGGTGAAATTTATGGAACATAAAATCGTTTGTTGCCGCAACCGTTCGCGGACATGTGGGCAACGTGCATAAAGTGAATTTTATCGTCGTGAATACGTAGTTGATGTAAAAAAGAACGTCGAACCGGGTCCAACACGACTCGAGATGCGTAAAATCGAAAGTTTTCGGAACCGCTGTCGATATTGCAGTCGATTAGTATCGGCGCCGTTGGAGCCGGGTTTCGATGGATCTTGTCGGTGCAAACGTTGTCGACGAATTTCCAACGTAACCCACTCGTAAGTACTGGTTTTGCTTTCGAAAATGCTTGCTGTCCAGTTTCGACACCATTTCCCATGCACTCGGACCCGCCGGTAGAGTGCAGACTTTTCGCGATTCGCACACTGGCGAAAATTGTGCACGGTGCGCAACACGGGCGCTGCTTTGTACCGACGAGTTGGGCCGCTCTCGAACCATAAATTCGAGTTCACGAGATAACGAGGCGGGCGTAAAAACTGACGAAGTTTCGCGTATCGCTGCATCTGCGCGAAATATTTACAGCCGCCGCCGCCGCCGGCTGTCGCGTTTCACCCGCGAGGAGGACCCCGGACAAAAAAATCGACGCCGACGTCGTCGCGTCGACGTTATTTCGAACGAGTGTTACAGGAAACTCGTAACCCGACCCGTAGATGCGAAAAAATGTTTAGACTGGTTTTGATCGAGTTCTGGGGACCCAACGAACACGCGTAATGCCGTTGAAGACTACCAGGCCCGAATGTAGATCGTTTTTATCCCGGGGACGTACACTCCGCGACAGAAAGATCATTTGAACACAATAAATCTAGTCTTTCTTGGTACACATACATTTTTATTACAAAATAAATTACATTACAAACGATAAAATTAAAGAAAATGTCCGTTCGTTCATGGAAACAAGAAAATAGCAAAAATCGGTACGACAAAATGATGGCACATATACAAAAAGATACGTAATTTACGTACATAAAATATAACAGTGTAGAACAGTGTAGAAAAAGTACGAAACCGAATACAATTTATTTCTGGTGCAAACAGTCTCGATGAACAAAAGCTACTTCGAACCGGCATCGATTTCTCTGGAACCCAATGGTAACGGTGTTAAAGATTATAACATTCCGTGTTCCAAGATGATTTTATTCCAGGGACGTACGAGGTACTTTTAAGAACAGACTAGAAAAAGAACGAAACCGTACACAATTTATATCTGATGCCAACAGTCTCGATGAACAAAAGCTACTTCGAACCGGCATCGATTTCTCTGAAACCGAATGTTCGCTGTCTCCAGAAGCTCCATTGCCGCACGGATCCAGGTCTCGGTGCGGCCGCATGATAAGAAGATGGGCGCCGCATTTCCAAGACGAGTCCCTACCGCGCCCTCGTAGAATAGACAAACCCGTGGCGAGGAAATAAAAGCGTCGTTCAAACTATTTACAAGTGGATCCAGGCGGCGGCGAACGATTCTCTGGTCGATCGCGACGCATTCAATCACGGCCGGGCAGAGCGGCGAAGAAAAGAGTACACGAGCAACAGAGGAGCATGGAGAGGCGGAGGAAAGGAGAAAGGAATCTCCGTGAAAAGCGGGGCCATCGATCTGACCGGGGCAATATCGTTACTCCTCGGCGCTGCGAATCCGCCAAAATGTTATTCCGGACGTCCGTGCCCTTTTTTGCGTCGGTAACCACGGCGATGACAAAGATGGCTAGCGTTGGTTGGACCGGAGGGACGAGGGGGGCCTAGAAGAGAGACAAAGAGTAGGGGAGAATAGGAGAACCTGTGAAAAGGACTTGGAAGAGGGTGAGCAGGTGAGTCGAAGCGAGAAGGAGTGGAAGAAGCACAGCAGCCGGCGCGCGGCGGAGCACCGGGCATCGGCAGCGCCAGCAGCTTCACCTTTGCCACGGCGAAAAAGGAAGAGAACGGCGTGGAAGGTTGAGAAACCCGAAGAGGAGTGGAGAGAGGATAAGAGAGGAGAAGAGAGGAGAAGAGAGGAGAGAAGAGGGAGAAGGTTCAGAGTCTACGCGTGGCCTCGACGGCGTTTCCTGCCCTGATTGGACGTTGGCTCGTGGCCGGCGTTCGCCATTCACCGGAAACCCAGCAGCGACCGTGGAACGTTCGCGTGCACCCTGCTGCCTGCGCCCCTCACCTGTTCCCTCACCTGAGCCCCCCATCCTCTTAGCTGTGTGCGAGCGTGCACGTGTGCGCCCGTCTACGTGTATCTCTGTTCGTTTTCTCTTCTCGGGACGCTGCCGGGCCTGCGGACCGAGGCATCATCGCTGGTTAGACCGCTCTTTTTCTTCGGGGCCACTCTTTTGCCCGGCCTGCGAATGGAAAGCCACGGGAACCTGTTCGACCGGTTTCGTAGGTGCTACCTGCGTCCACGGGTAGGTATACGGAGCAGAGCGCCTGACGAGCGGGGAATAATTGTAACGATCCGCGGCGACGACCACGACCACGACCACGACCACGACCACTCTCCTCTTTTACCGCAAGAGGCACCAGCCTCTTCGACCAGGTTCGACCAGGTTCGACCAGCTTCAACCCAGTTTCGAATATCGGGCTGCTTCTAGCGCGACGCTAATTGCCTATGCCGTCCGGAATGCTGCAACCTGAACGCTGCCACTGCTACAGAAGTCGCACATAGCGCCAGACAGGACCGAAATAACTCGAAGAAAAACCGCCTGCAAATTACCGACGACCGTTCGATCCTCTAGCTGGCTAGAAACGTCCACTTGATCGCGTATCGGTCCGATAGAGTCATGGCGGATCCACTTCCTCTCTGCGCAGAGTCTACTCCGGATACCAGAGCGCCAGGATTCCCGGTAATTTTACCGAGCGAGACGTTTGTCAAACTAACCGGTAAACCTTCGACGATCAATCGTTAGGCTTAGGAGTTCCGCTGGCGAATTAGATGGGCGGGGTACACATACTGATCGAGGATGCGCAACGATGTAACGAACTTCAGGGAATTAGTTCGAAAGCCTCTTTCCGACGTTTAGACTTGTAGATCCCGGCTACTGGGTGGGTCTGACGAGACGCGCTACCGGGAAAAACAAAGTGCGCGGAGAGTACAGGGATCTCGCCAGGTAACTGCAAGATAGATCCTCGAATCTCTCAACGGCCTCTGGAATAATAATTTGCCGAGTTTCGCTCCTGTGTTTCGCGTTTTACGGCGAGCATCATCGAAAATCGTTTGATTCGAAGCGACGAGGATTAATTTGATAATTAGCCGTTGCCGGGGTTAAACTGCGACTGCTTTGTCATTGTTTTATCATGGCCGCGGGCACTCTAAATATTTCATTCAGACGCGGTAACACAACCATAAACGTCTACTTAATTACCCAACAGTTAACGCGGTGTTCCTAACGCATAGCGCAGAATTTCTGCGGTGCAACGAAAGCTTCGTGTTTCTCTAACCGTGCTCGTTGTTGCTCGGAACTGTTCGCCGAGTTTTATGGAAAATCATTCGTGCGACTGAAACGTTGCCGAACAACCTCGAAACGAAACGAATACAGCTCTTGGAGCTGTTCCTCGAGACGATTAGTACTCGCGTACCTGCTCAACCTTCGTATTCTACTTTTACCACGGCAAACACGACCCTGCGACTCTTCCACGTCAAATTATCCTAAAACGTGATTCGCTACGGTGCAACGACCCGATTATCTTCCGGCGTGCGATCGTACGAATCGATATAACGGAAATAGAGTTCGGTAGAAATATTCTTACGGTCGCGGCGCGGCGTTGCAAAATGTCACGGTGAAATTTAAAAAAAAACAAGCCGAAGATCGCACTTTCGAAGTTATAAAAAATCAATGCAAAAAATCGTTTCAGAAATTCAACGAAAGTTGAACGACAGTTTCAACGAAACTTCTGTACCCCGGTTTGTCCGTTTAAACCTTGCGCCTTCAACCACCTCTGGTGTTCGTTCTTTTTTCAAAGATCGCAATCTTCATATTTAGCGTTCGCTTTTAGTTATTTTTGCAAAGCGAAATCACCCCAGAGGGGTTTAAAGTGGTTCGATAAAAAAAATTAAACAGAACGATAGGATCGTATGAATATTTCAGAGGAAAATTTTCGCAGAAGTTTCCGCAACGGCGCTCATCGAATGTCGATCTCGTTTACTGCGAGTTCGCTGGACAAAAAAGTTCTTGAAACAGCGAAGCACCAACAGAGCGATTCCTCGAGAGAAGAAAAATGGAGGACGGACTTTTCGGTGCTCGTCGGGTTTTCCATCTTCGCCGGTTATTCCCGAGCTCCTTTCCGTTTTAAGTGCTCGAGAGGAAGCTTCTCTTTATTAACGTCTTCGCCTTTAAAAAGATAATGGATTGTAGGAGAGGCGCGAGCGACGAAGAGATACGTCATCGACTCGAGGGGTGGATTTAGATAAAGGAGTATGGTAATCCGTTGAACACAGCCGGGCAAACAACAACGGCGACGCGCGACGATGTAGAATTCGATTTCTGTACGTTTCTGCGACGGGACGGAGTCGTTTCTAGAAACTAATCGTTTGAGAACGCTCCAATGACATCCCGAACTGGTAACGACTACAAATATTTTGATCAAAGGCGTCCTCGTTTCTACCGAGGAGAATCCACTTATTTCGCACGCAGATACAATTGCTCCGAGCATGTTTTCGAGAATCGATCGATCTGTTCCGGCAGTCGCGTGTCGCTGATCGGACCTCGGATGAGAGGTTGCTCGTCTTATAAATTATTCCGAACGCGTGGGGAGCATGGAAAAATTGATTTCCTGCTTGAAATCGCCCCGAGGAATTATAAAAGTGCAGAAATCGGATAAAATTTATATCCCGCCCCGATGACGAGTTAATCACCTTACTCTCTATAAAAATCCCGGAAATGAATTAAAATGGATTCGCTATTTCAAGCCGGCAGATCGAAATTATTCGTCTTATAATTTCATTTATGAATGCAGAGACGAATTAAGAATTGATTTTCATAGGAAATTCATGGCGAACATTTGTTACCGGCGACGAATCGGTTCGATAAGGATAAAGATGAAACGGAGACATTCAAATCCCATGAATCTAGCTATCGCGTCGCGTTGCAGCTCGACGGTCGCATTGCACGTGCGACGAATGCATAAAATTTTCCGTGCTGGGGTCAGAAACGCAGAACAGGTTAAAAATACTCCGTGTCGCGCGTGCCCTCGGCCATTTTTCAGGTACGATCCTATTTAAAGGCGTAACTCGAAAATTTTGTCGTTCCCCTCGCGCACCCGTGGAAACTGTATAACTCTCGCCCCCGAACCACTTATTACGCCTATAACTTTTCAAACTGCCAAGATAAATGGCTGTTTCCCACGGAGCAGCGCATCTTCTGTAATGCAAATTAGAATCTGACTTTTACGGCCCGGCCATTGATACTCGATTGGCATAATTCCCTGTTCGGCCCTGTTCTGCTATTCGTCGCGCCGGATCGCCAGCAATTTGCGCGACTCACCGCGGAAACTGTCGTTTACCGTCCGAAAACGTTTTCTTGGTGTATAGCACTCGTACACTTTTGTTGGAACAATTTTCTTCGTTCAAAATGTCTTTGTCAAATTTATTCGAATGCTCGAATTATATTGATTACAAACGAATGAAAGATTTCGCTTGAAAAGAAAGTCGTAACATTCGCGTACGCTCGTAAACGGAACAGCTGAAAGGGCGTGCGTACAACCGTCTATTTGTCCGTATTCTTCTCTGAAATTTCCACGAGGCGTCAAACATTGTGAAACTTTGCGAGCACGTAGCGCAACACAGCAAGGTTAAAAGGATGAAAGCGTTGTTCAAAGGGACCAACCCGCAAAATGGCACGGGGAAAGTTTTTTTAACAACTTTTCGTAGTTTCCACGGGGAAAGATAATACGATGTAAATGTCAGCAGAAGAGTAAATGAAAAGGTTTGAAACTAACTTTCACCACTTTCCGCTTTTAAACTCTTAAGAGCGTACAACCGTTTCTTTTTTAACCAGCTCGATTCATCTCTGTCGATTAATAACGAACGGATCGTTATAGAGAACTGTACGATTTCCTCGGATCTCGAGATCGTTCTTTCGGCGTTACGCACGCAATATTATTCCCCATAAAAAAGAAAAGAGCGGAGGGTAGTTCGAGCCCTTAGACCCGAATCACCGCGATAAAAATAAAAGAGACCCGGGCAGTTTCCAACGATTTACACGCCGGCAGGATCTCATAAAAAATCGCGAAGAGGACTGTGTTCCCCTTTTACTTATCAAAAAGCGAGAGTAACGGCGCAGCCGTTTACAATAGAAACGCAGAAACTAGAATTTTCATTCTACTTCTCCCGATCCGCAATTTCCCGCCAGAGGCACTCGAAAGTTTACCGTTCCCGAACTTTGTTAATAATTCTTGCCGCGGCAATTCCGTCGGCAACAAATATTGATCATAATTTTCCGAGGGTTTTCGGGAGGGCCGGGAGGAAAGGAAGGACCGAGGACAAGTTATTAGTTTCATTAAAAAGTAATTAACAGGCCGACATAGTTTAACGAGACAAAACAACGATCTCGTTATATATTGTTTTGCGATATTGACTCGTTACGGGCCGTAAATATTATTCTGCAACCGTGGCCGGTAATATTGGATCAATAATGCCGGCCCGCTCAGCTGTGCCGATGCCCAAGAGATCGCCACCCAACACCGTCTGATCGATGTTGATCTAACATTTGGGATAATCAACCCAGCCCCGAGGACAAGCAACTGTCTACCTCCGCCGCAACCGTAATTCAATTGTTTAATAGGCGAGCCATTGTTACCGCATTGCTGTAACTTGGGGGCCGAGTAATTCGACCGTTTCGTTATCGACGAGTCGGAAAAATTAAACGATTAAATCACCAATCGCCATTCTCATTAAATCGCCAATCTCGTATCCATCAAATTTTAAAAATCATATCGAATCGAGTTATTCCAGGTCGGAAGAAACGTTTAATTTTTAGTTAAAATATCACCGAGCGTCAATTTCACCGAGTTTTCCCGAAATAAGTTATACCGTTTTGCTGTTTGTAGGTAACCCGAAACTTCGAGACTTTTATTTTTCTAACGCGAACACGCGTAAAACGAATAAAAGAGCAGTTTATGAAACGAGCAGTTTATGAAATGAGCAGCTCAGCACTCGGAGTCGACATTTCGTAAATGCGTGTTATCGATAAGCTCGCCGGCGCCTCGCCAATGTCGCGCGAACGAAAACGAAAAAAGGTCGGGGCGAAAAAGAATTTCACGGAACAATTTGTAGTGTTCCGGCTGAAAATGGAGATGGGAATTCGTCTTTGTAACGGAGCGTAGCGCGGCGCATTCCGGGGCGTTTGCATATTTAACCTGATTTCCTGTCGCGTGTCTGGTCGTGCATATTACATGCGGCAGTCTAAAGCGGAAGATAAAACGAATCGCAACCATCGCCGGAAACTTAAAGTCGTCCTCCGTCGTGCCTGGTTCGAAAGCCACCCCCGTTCATGCGATATCAACGATGTTACGGGGAAGTTCGGTGTCTAACAGCTCGGGCGTTTATCCGATTAGAGGGTTGAAGCCGAGGTGTCGCGTTCCGGGTTGCGTCTTTATCTACAATAATTTAAATCTAACCGTCGCGGAGGAATTAAGGGGGGTGGGACCCGGTAAATTCGCGGGGACATTGCCGGAAACATTTAAGCCGACGTATCAAAAGTTGAGACGACAAACGCGGGAAGAGAGCGAGCCCCGGGATATACCGGGGTGTCGTGTAGGATCACGTAATTACGTATTGATGAGGACGGCGGCTTCTGCGGCAATCCCGTTCCCACCTGTTGCCAATTTCTACTCGCCTCGGACTGCTATCGTTCGATGGAATAACTGTTAAACCCTCTTTGATAATCGAGAACACGCGCTCCTACCCCCAACCCTCCAACCCTACAATACATATGCACCTATATGAAACTGTACGACCGATGTTGCAACGGGGCCGCGCAACCCGCCCGAAACTTCAATATTTAATCACTTTGTTCTCTCTTTCTCTCTCTCTCTCTCTCTCTCTCTCTCTCTCTGCCGGTCATTATTAATTCAACCTGTAGACGCAATAAGCCAGTGCGCCCTTTTTCATGCGCGTTGCGTGCCGCTTCGGAAAACGTATCGGCGCACTCGCCATTTTTCTGCGGTGAACGCTGGTCGCGAAGGCGGCACGCTAATTGCCGTCAGCTCCTTTCGAAATTGTACTATTGCGAAGATTGCATTTTGCAGGAAGCAGGGACCAAAAGATTTCTTGAAAATACTCTACACTCGCCGAAATTTCTATAAAGTCGCTGTGTTTTGTAACGAATTCTTATTATTACACCGTACCAATGAAAAATTTGTATTTGGTAGCATTTCGAGATTACACAAAGAAAGCGTACACACCGATTCCAAAACACAAGTACAACATTTATCGATCAAAGAAAAGAAAAATATAATTTTACGCAGAACAAACTGCGAAATTTCTATAATGTCGCTTTCGTTTTACACGGATAAAGTTGAAATTAACGATTGTCTTTGTTTGTAATTTTCACGTAGGTCGATATAATTATTAATCACGGTATATGAACGATTAATATCTTAGCAATTGCACGATTAGTGCAGCCCATATCTTTATAAGCATCGATCGATGCTTTTTCTTCGACGAAGAAAATGCCTTTTTCGGCATTGCAATACACGCGAATCAAATGATAAGAAACAGGATTTCTATGACTTCCAAAACTAATACTTTTAGAATATTTCAAATTTTCCGTAGTTCTCGGCTCAGAATCCAAAGAAGCGCTAAGCGACTTTATAGAAACTTCGCGCTTGTGTTCTGCATCGCGCAGAAAAAAATCCAAACAAACGTAAACAGTGAACATAGCGTTCTAGAGTGCGTAGTCCCTCTATCGGAGTGTCAACAAGGCACAAGACCAGATACGATGAATCAACAAAAATGGTGATATTTTTCAAATATCTATGACGTAGGACGGTCGAGAGATTTAAAAATAAACTGTAGTCAGGTTTAGCAATGGATGAAATATATATATTAGGTAGGGGTTGGTTACGATCGGCTAGATACGCTAGTTGTTACTCGGAGTTATTCGTCGACGCTACTTCGATCCCTGACAGATATATTTTCCTTGACACGTTGCGTCTTTTATCCGTATCCCTAAGTGGGCGTTTTTCTATAACACCCAATCGCTAGGTATTTTGGTCAAAACACGCCCTCCGAAATCAGTGGAGTGAGGGAAGGTCGTGACCGTGGGGTTACTGTCGTCTCTAGCTTTTCGTCAGCCATCTGGGGTTTCGTCCGGGGTACACGAGTTTTATGGTGCGTTCGTCGCTAATAAAACTTGGGACTCTTGACAAAATTAGGAATTCGTCGCTGTTTCTTTAAGTCCCCCAATTGACTAAATGTCGCGTCTGCATCATAAAACTCGCTTCCCGTCTCTTTGCTCGGACCTTTCGCTCCTACTTCGGTCCTTCTACCCAAAAAATGCCTACAACGAATACGAAGATGACCTTATAGAAATTTCGGCCACTGTATTTGCAAAAGGGCGAATTGGGAGCGCGGAGCCTGCAGAAGTTCGTACGCTGTATTCGCAAACGCGGAAACCAGATGTAGAACAGGGGACAGAGTGTAACTGTTTGGACAGATGAGGCAGTAGGGCAGTAATAGGGTCGATTGCCGGAGCAATCATCCAGCAAATTAAAACGGGGGAAGATCCTCGAAGAGAACCACTGACGGGTGGTCCGGGGAGTCGACTTTTTCCCCGGGTACCCGGCGTACAATACGCCGGGGACGAAACAACTTTTTCAATCAGAACGTTAATTCAACTATAGCCCCGTTCCCGGCCGATGTCTCGCTCGGCGATCGAGAGAGCTCGGGTGTACAATCACGAAGATCCGCATGGTCCGTTTAGGCTCTGGTGGGACACGTTGATCGCGAAACTCGTTTCGCGCACGCATGGCTGGATCGGTTCCCGATACGGAGAAAATTCCCGGGTCGAGCCGGGCTCGCCGGCGACCCGATGCGTTCAAGTCACGCGGACTTCGATTATTGTGGCGGTCGCGATACCGCATAGGCGCAATGCCCGGTGCAAACGCGTCCAGTTGATTGTCCCGAAAACTGTCCAAGATACACGGAAATCTCTTTTTACGGGAAGCGAACAGCACCGGAGAGAGAGCGAGCGTTTTAACAGAATCGGATTTCTATTTGTCCCGTTAACTCGAACACGTCGAACGGATTTCGCGCTTTAATCGTCGCTTTGTGTTATTCCTAACTTCTTCTATTCGTCGCGCTTTCAACTTCGGCCAATTTGTAATTTTGTGAACTGTTCCTTTAGAAGGAAACCATACTGCACGAGAACGAGATTAGAACGAGATTATTCGCATAATAAATCGACGGCGCTCGAGAGGTACTGCTTTCCCGGAGGCAGTGAAAAATGCGTCGAGTTGACGCGAAGAACGGATGAGGTTTCGGATCAGCTGATACCGCGTCTGAAGATAAATCGCGCAATCCGTGAAATATACACTCGATTTCGAACGATTCCCGCGGCGGAAGCTGGAAAAAAAGCTGGTAGCAGATTCCAGAAGGTAGAAACCCGTCGACAATGCAGAATCTTCCTGTAATTCTGGAACGCGTATGAATCGAGCCTCGCGACCAATTCCAAATCCTCGAGGAACTCGAGAAAGTATTTAGCTCCGGACAAAGTGGAAATCGAGACGCACAGTGTAGTTTGAAGATACGCGAAAACTTCGGGGTGGAACTTCTATTCTGTACAGATGTCTGATTTGAGCTCGATTAGCTCGAATTTCGGGCGACACGAGACTCCTTTCGCGCGTGTGGACGCATCGTTTTCCGATCCTGGAGCCTCTTATACTCCATTCGTCGCGAACGCTAACTTGTGCGTCTGGACGCGCGGCCGGAAGTTACGATAAATGGATTATGGATCGCAAAACGCCCGCGCCGCGTCCAAACTGGGGCTGTTACTTTCCTTCGAAGATCGAAGATTTTGAAGCTTCGAATTTCGGAGCTTCGATTTCAGAAACTTCGCAGGTGATAAGAATCAAATTTCCGAGGCTTCGAAATACGAATTTCCGTAGGAAATTATTATTATTATCATTATGTACGGACCGAAATCCATTTATACAAATGTTTACAATACAAAAGAGAAACAAAAATGAAAGTCTTAACCTAAAATCACTTGTAAAGGGACATGCCGTAAGCGGTAGGAATACAGGTTGTTAAAGTATTCTACAAGGTTACGAAATAAAATAACGCTAAGGATTCGTAGTACAGAAAATACGGAAAACCGGTATAGGGAGTTTATTCGAGGAAAGAAAATACAGATGAACCTTCTCGTTCAAGCGCATCGGTTCGACTGACTTTTGGGGTAGGGAAACGTGTTCCCCGTATACCGACAAGACGGTTCGTTCCATTGGCGGTCGAATGGTAGAAAGTCCCAGGCATAAGGGATGGCGGTGCACAGGAAACTTATTTCCCTTCTTTTCCCTTTTAGCTAAATCCTAAATACCAACTTCAACACAGGTATTGAACAGAAATTATTAGAGGATTAAAAGAAACGGAGTTTGGAAGCTTCGTACCTCGAGATTTCGCTGCTAAGTTATATTTGATACGATCACAGACTCTCCCACATTTCGGAAAAAAATACGCCACCACAGCTAAAAGATTGATTGAGTGATATCTTCATACGATTCGAGGACTTCGAAACTTGGTGCACTTGGTACGCTTGGTACACTTGGATCTTCGAAGAATCGAAGCTTCGGTAAAGTAGCAGCCCTGGTGCGGACGCATTCAGGAGATCCCGCGTTTATTCGGGCCTGTGCAAGCGTGCTCGAACGAGTCGGCGCGCGGCGGGAGGCAGCAGCAAACAGACTAGGGAGAAAAAAATGTATCCGAATTTCGCAACAAAGGCCATTGTCCCGCGGGTACGTGTCACTGTCAGGAGATCCCGACGAGCCGGAGTGAAATTAGTCGCGAGCAATTAACGTCCGCTCGTAACACAGATATAAATCCCCTGGCGGGAGCCGCGCGGGGGAGGATTCCGGAGCGTGCGCCATCAGGGAGAGAGGAGAGAGAAGAGAGAGGGAGAGAGAAGAGAGGAGAGGACCCGGGGCTGCACTCGGTCAGGTGCGCATCAAAGCGAAGTAATGCAGTTGCCAGTTGAACGCACGTACAATGCCGGCTAATGAGTCAGCTCTTGATGAACCTGCCGACGATGACGCGTGCCTATGGATTGTCCGATCGGTTCCGCACCGGCACCGGAGCCCCGGCTGCTCTACTCGTTTAATTCGGGCGACAGACGTTCCATCGGATCAACGGTGGTTTCGTTTCCGGGAATGCGGCAGGCCCATCCCCTCCCGCGCTGTTTATGGAATCAAATAAAAGATCGAACGACCGAGATGCCTGCGGATTTGACGGGCGTTTGGCATATTCGGGTCGTTCGATCCAATCCCATCCTCCACGGCCGGCCCTTCGCACAGGAATGTATCCTGCGCGCCGTGCGACTACGCTGCCCCTCGAAAGTATGTCGACGCTTCCCTAATCGCGTCTGCTAGCCACTACAAATCAACATTTTGTCAGCTTCGCGAAGAAGCTCTCGACGCCTTTCTATACTTCGCGACGAAAATATGGCGCACTCGTAAATATTGCTAAAATAATGCAACAAATATTTGATATAATGGTGTAAGAATGATCAGCGACGCCTCTCCGAGTTACCACTCGAGAGCGCAAAGGGTTAATCGACGCTATTTACTGTAAACTGATCGATTCAATTTAATTTTTACGATAGCGCTTGTTATTTCTACGTTATACGTAGTTCATTTCGTTGCAAGAAACATGTATACGAGTCGGACCACTTTCGTAATTACGGGCACAGATAATAGTAGAGTGAAATTTACGTCACCGATGCTCCGAAAATTGCAACTGTCCACACACTTTCCAGCTGCAGTGTATGCACAGCGGCCTTCTGAAACGGGGACGAGCCGCCGCGGCTCCTTTTTCAACCGGTGATGAAAGAAATTTCCTCCCGTCACAACTTTCCCGATTTTTTTTTGGCAGCACCGCCGCTCTTTTATGACACACGCTCCCACAGAGAACTCGTGTAGATACACGGAGAACTGTCTACTTTAGCGTCGAGCGCTCCTGTAGACTCGGTCTCCACCTTCAAAATTGCTTCGTCAAAAAATTCACGCGGACGAGAAAGTTTCTGGCGGTGTTTAAGGGTAACGACGAGTCCTTACGGCACGGGAATGACCGAAGTTCTCCGCGGCGTTCGATCAGTTTACGTATCGCAAATAGAAATGAATTTTAGATTGAACATCCGAAACGGGGGGAACAACGTAACAATTAGTTTCACGCGTTCAAAAGATTATTGGAGGTAAGTTTAATACGAAGTCCGATACGAGGTAAGATGAAAGATGGTATCGCAGCAATAACACGCAACGGTTACAACGTATGTACGCCTGTGAAAGAATTATTCGTTCAAAGGAACGACGCGCAAGAGAAAAGGTTCCCGATTGCCAACCAGAATCCTCAAGACTGAATTACCTCGGATCGAAGGATTTCCTGGGGAAATCATGACTGCAAATAGTCTTACCATAAATTGTAGGGTCTACTGCTTCCTTCGCCCGACCAAATTGGTACTAATTTCCCCGTGAGTGAAAGTTACCCGACACTGACAAATCGAAGTTCAAATGTTCGGGAAGATTAATGGCACAATTACAGTCCCCCAGGTATTTATATTCTTCCGAGCGCTTTATGATCCTCCGTATTACCACCGCCGTGACCAACCAAATGAACGATTTTTCTACCGGTCGGCCTACCTAAATTCAATTCGTCTGTTCTTCCGCGTAGAGAGCGGAATAATGGATCGTTGGCGGTTAATAATGTTGAAACATGTGATTACTAGACCGCGGGTCTTCGTGCAAAATAAAAATGTTTCGCATCGATCGCGGGTAGCGGAAGTAACATAAAAATTGATTTGTTACATCAAAAGCAAGACTACGACATTCTTGAATTTTTAAAATCTTCACAAGTCAATCAAGTTCTTCGTAAATGCGGTTAATTCGCGCACCGATTCCAACTTTCTCGTTCTCACGGATTCGCAAAGTGTAGCCAAAGCTTTGCAAGTTCCTTTGTTCAATTATCGATGCGATAAACTCCTAATGGAAATTAAGGACAAATATCGTAATTTTATATCCAACAACGGTAATACAAGATATAAAAATTAAATTTATAATATAAAAAGCTACAGCGTCAGGAACCCTAGCGAATATTAAAATACCGGTTACCGTTTTTTTTTTAGCAGTTTCAGGAATCGAATGAGAATGTCAACGAACGGTAGAATTAAGACCGAAGCCTTACACAAAGGCATATAGTTTTTCCGGAATTTTTTTAACGATTCGAGATACACCATGGTTTTCGGGTCTCAAACTACCTAGAGATTTTGTTACTTTCGTGAACAGAAGCCGTTGGAATCGTTATAATTGAAATGCTTCCCTGGCGAGAGTACGTTTCATTTCGGATGGTTCCTGTGAATGTGGAGCGGAGGCTCAAGACCTTAATCATATTATCTGGCAATGTCCAGAATATGATTCGGAACGAGGACACCTGTTCGAACTGCTCCTCGATCGGAAACATTATCCTCCTTATACTATTAATTCTTTTCTACGCGTACTAGACATTACAGCGCTAATGTTCATTTTTAATTTTCTCGGAAAATGTAAGGTTAGGATTTAGCGTGTACCGTTTATACATTAGCATTGCTACCTCGTATCACGTTATATACTTAATTATTTTTGTAGAATGCTATGCTAATGTAGGCTATATAAACCAAATAAGGTCTACGGCATCAATAATAAGTAAATAAATAAATAAATAAGTTCTTCGTAACTGCGTAAAGATCTTTCCTATGCAATTTTGAATGGCCACGTTTCACTGCAAACGATTAAACCCCGAAGTGGATTAAAAACAGTTGAAACATACTACACTGACAAGTTCGTTATCGTCGTGCCGATACGAACGGACTAAAGAAACGCATATGCAAACATAAAGACTCACAGTCGAATAATAAACCGCCCATACAATCTACCAGATTATTTCGATGCTATCGTCGCGCCTCGATTTAGATCCGATCTGAAAAGGGAGTCCTGATCCTTGGGCACCCTTGCCGCTCGGCCATTAACAGGGAATCGCGAGACGGTCGTTTAACCTGCTCAAAGGCCAAGCAGATTGCGAAAACGAGTAAAAAATCAGCTGTGCCTGCGCTGAATGAAACAGCATCGTGGCGAGTCGTCGGATTCGCGATCGCTCGCCATTCACCGTGCCCCCTCCATCACTTTTCCGTCGCGGCCTCGCAGAAGTCGCGTCTGTCGTTAAGGTCGCGAGGGAATTACAAATTTTCTCGTTATTCCATCGATCGCGCGAATTCGCCGACGAGAAGTTCAGCCAACGAGTGGTTCGGGGAGGAACCAGCCGTAGTTTCGAATTAAAGCGAACGCGAGGTCGACAACGATTGTGAAAATTAACGACGAGGTCAAAACGCGATGTCGGACGATCGGCAGGTTGTAAAACCATGTTTCCAGCTTCGAGAAGCGGCACTGTAATGGACGTGGCGAGGCATGGCTTCCGCGGGCAACCTTCTCATAGCCCGTGGAACAACCAAGTGCAAAATTGAAGCTATAGAAAATCGAGGATGAGTATTATCGGGGGCAGAGAGGAAGCGACTTGGAAGGAATGTATTATTGTACACAATACATGCGGAAAGCCTGAAAGATTGAGGCTGCGGAAGGTATCGATGGTGAGAACTCCCCTCGACTTCTTTTCAGCTGGCAATAATAGCGGTGTGTAAGTAGGCTTTTAAATCCCTGTTGCAGCGGTGAATTTTTTAGCGGAAGTACATTTTCAAGTGGCTCTTGTTCTTTTCGTTCTAAACAAACGACGGTGAAAATTGATAAAAATTGCCGTTAGTTGTTCGAGTCACGGGGAATTGTAAATCTTGCGATCATTGCACGGATCGCACGGATTCGCCGGCGCGACGGAAGGTGGGCCGTGAAGAGTGGTTCGCGGCAGGAACTGGGTGCGGAAAGGGGGGCAGAAAGATGGAAAGGAGGGAGCAGAGAGAAAAGGGAGCAATACGGTACACGGAGCTTGCACCCGGTACCCTCCATTGGGACGATTTTTCCAGCGGAGGCTGTGAAACAGGTTGTTCCGGTGAGCGAGCGAAAAAGAATAAAGAGGAGGCAAGAAAGATTATAGCGAGGAATGAACGGATGGAGGAGAGAAGCAGCCGGTGAACCCAGCCCTTTTTATTCATCTCGGTTGCTCGGTTCAATGTACGGCGAACCATGCCATCTTCGGGTCTTATGTAGTCCTGGTGGGTTGTAACGACGCTGTCACCTTTTTTTAATCAATTTTCGGGCGAAACCGCTGTCCGGCCGTTTTTCACGGATCCGCGGAATTTATACGACAGTGATTATTCAGTCGTCAACGAAACGGGAAAGTGATAATAAATCTTTCGCGGACACGAAATTGCGAATACACCGGCCGGTGATTAACTGCCCGCGCTTATGAGGTATTAGGTTTTTGCGGACTACCCTAAAGAGCGAGATTAACGCGCTACAGCCGCGCGCTTGTCGCCTTTAAAAAATTAATTCGATTCTTCGGGCGTGATTCTTCGTGACGTTTCGGTAAAATGTTTTATCGTGGACTCGCTTTCGCGCTCGTCGCGTTTATTGCCTTCTAAGAATCATGAGATTGGATTTATTTAAATTCTGTAATGCATCCTCGGATAAAGAAGTTTTCTGAATAAGCTCCCGCGAAGCATCTGCATCGTGATTTCAATAATTCTACAATAAAGTATCCGAGACTGGTCATTTACGCCGACGATGGCGCTTTTACCGTTAATGTAGCCAATTTGTATGTCAAGTAAAAAGTTCCTGCCGCTTTCTCGAACCTTTTAGAAAATTATCGAGGCTGTTATTAATTTTATTCGATCGTGCTACAGTTACACGTCTTTCGCGCTGGAATCTTTTCATTTGTATATAAACATATCCGAATATACAATTTCTCTCTGATTCTATATAATCTCGCGATTCGCCGTATTTATTTATAATATAAATTATTATCTCTCCGCCTCTAGGTAACGTACAATATTTAATTTCAGTCTGATTGCGTTACAATTTATCGTACATTCATTTGAAACATAAAATTATAAATAAAACAGATCTCGTCCGAATGGAGCGTAACCAAATATTATAAAACAGTGCGTGTGCATTGTGTTGTAAAGAATTCAGTTGTGTCTGGATGCAAAAACAATGAGATGATTGAAAAATGTCATGAATAATCATTGAGATCGTATAATCGGTTATTAATAAATATAATAAAATAAATATAATCTATTATGTTGGAGGGAAAGTTCTGTCGCGTTTTAAACGAGCAGATTATAATTGAATTTTGGCCACAAAAAGCGGGGGTTTGCTGTGCGGTGCACAGGGAAAAAGGTCCGAAATTGGAGGTAAAAAAATGTAAGTATTGGTGAATATTTTATGTACTATACATTCCCCTGAGACGCGAGGTGTTCTCTGGTATTGGTATCGTCAACAACGAAACGACGAAGGCAAATGCAAATGCAGGGGAAGCTATAGAATTAAGTGAAGAAAATTATGAAAACTGTATTGTTGATGAAGATTATACATGTATGCTGAATGTAAATTATAATGTCCACCATATACAAGTATATCGGTAAGTTATGAGTTTTACAAGTATAAGTTTCAATATATTTTGAAAACTACCGATTCTATCGATTTAATTTTTATCAAAATCGATTTAAAATAACAAAAAATAGATAAATAGTAGCATCGCCATTGATATAAATATAATTTTAGATTTTTCTCCTCCTACTTATACGATCTGGCCCGCTGCGCGGCGCGGCGGTTAGGGAGAGCGCGTCAGAATTCGGCGGATTATTAAGAAGCGTTTCGGAAGTTCGATCGCATCGATTGCTAATAGATTTTCGGTCCCGGACGTGCTCGTCGATGAACAGTATTGTTTCGCGACGATAGTTCCGCAGGTCCGCGACAAATTGCCAGAATCGATCTTGGCGTCGCGTCGCGGCGTTCCGGAATGTTGCCGGGAGACTCTCTAATTGAGAATGTTTCAGAGTATGGTGGAACTGCCATGACTGGGATCGTTCTCGAAAGAGTTCGATATCTGGATCCGAAGGAGGGGGACTCTGCTCCTGAATGGTTCCAATTACGGCGCGGCCGGTAATAGAGCCGATGGCCTTGTAACGCGAGCGTAAATAATCGTGCAACCTGTCTCTCGGTGAATCCTTACACTTGCTCGGCTTTTTATGGTAATCGTTATGAATGGCGAGAAGAAGTTACCCCCGCGTGTCGCGCGTTTTTCTCGGATCGAACGATTTTTCTGGGGACCGTGATCGAACGCAATAAATGACCGGCACAACTTCAGGGCATTCCGAAGGTTCTCTCGAGTCCTTGTTTTCTGTTTGCGCGAAAACTTCAACGCATAATTTTCGATCAGATCGATCGACACCGGGAATTTTTCAGTAGAAAGTGTAACATTATGTTTTTGCGGTCGTCTACCGGATAGAACGCAAACGTAGTTCTTATAATCCCTCTTACGAGAATTGCTAACGATATTACCGAAATGAATTTTGCGCAATCGAATTTTCGCCCTTTTCAAGAGCGTTCAAATAAATTTCACTTTTTTACCAAGATAATTGGACGATTCAGCTAGAAATCCAGCAAATTGGAGAATTCTGAGTTATCGACAGCCTATAAATTTTGATTCTCTATACATCGAATTATTAAACGGTCGAAATAGTTTCAGATTAGATCGGTGAATTAGAATCGAGGAGGGAAGCGGGTGCGAGGCAGTAAATGTTTCTCCTTAATAAAAAATTCAGAATAGTCACTTTTTTACAAAGATAATTGAATGATTCGGCTGGGCCAGCGATTTAGTTAGTTATCAACAGCCTGAATTATTAAATGGTCGAGAGGTAGTTTCTGATTAGATCAGTCAATTGGAATCGAGGAGGGAAGTGTACGCGAGGCGGTAAATGTTTTTCCTTCATAAAAAATTCAGAATAGTCACTTTTTTACAAAGATAATTGGACGATTCATCTAGCAATCCAGCAAATTGGAGAATTCTGAGTTATCGACAGCCTATAAATTTTGATTCTCTGTACAACGAATTATTAAACGGTCGAAGTAGTTTCAGATTAGATCGGTGAATTAGAATCGAGTAGGAAAACGGGTGCGAGGCAGTAAATGTTTCTCCTTAATAAAAAATTCAGAATAGTCACTTTTTTACAAAGATAATTGAATGATTCGGCTGGGCCAGCGATTTAGTTAGTTATCAACAGCCTGAATTATTAAATGGTCGAGAGGTAGTTTCGGATTAGATCAGTGAATTGGAATCGAGGAGGGAAGTGTACGCGAGGCGGTAAATGTTTTTCCTTCGTTAAAAATTCAGATTGGTCGCGAGAGCGTAAGGTAAATCCGTTAGGTCCGGTTCGGAATTTACATTCGGAAGATAACATTTCCAACTGCCTGGCAAACGAGGTCTTATTCTATAGACTATACATAGAGTATTTGCAAAGCGTTTCCCGTGTATGTATCTCTTTTATCCGGTAGACCCTACTGGGATTTCGATTATCCAGGGAACTGTATTTCTCATCTTTCCAAGATAATCGAAAAAGTAACGTACATCCTAACATCCTATTACAGAGTTGCGGCCGGCAAGAAACACCGGCGCAATAAACCTTACGCGGTTGGCTCGTAAACAGGCTGTATCATTAAACAAAAAGGCGAAAAAAGAAGAAACAAAGTAAACACACAGAGAGCTAGCAACTTACTAAAAGACCGACTTACTTTTCTGTAAGGGATCATAGATCACAGGAAACATTATTACAAGAGGGAAACGTTGGAGAATATAAAACGATACCCTCTACAACTCCCAAAAGCAATATTCAAAGCGCTTCTAGAAAATTTATACCGAGCCTGCGCCGTATTACGAAGTTCGCATTTATAAAGACAAATTCCTAGTAAAACCCCTATTCCCTTCACAAATGCTTCTAGGAAATGAAAAATAAGAGGAGGCATTCTGTAAAAATTTGTATGCGATGCTTTTCGTCGGTTGTTTTCTAAAAATTTTACGCTACGGAGGTCGGAGGAACGGTTTTTGAATTAAAAATAACACAGACTCGCTAGGCGTTCGCGAATTTCTCTAAAAATTCTATCGAACCGCAAACTCGATACACGTTCGTGAATTTTCTTGAAAATTGTGTCGGACGAAACGTAAATTCAATATTAGGTTCACCGAATGAAACGTAAACTCGCGTTATGCATTTATACGAATCAATTCTTCCAAAGATTCTGTGAAATGAAACGCTGTCCGATAAGCGTTCATGAATTCTTTAAAAACTTGTATCGAAGGTATCGTTACGACGATTAAATTATACAATATATGGCAACGCAACTGTGGTAAATCGGTGGGAGGAACCATGTATTTTTCCAAACTTACTTTATTATTATTGGATTAACGATTATAATGAAACATCCAAACAGGTGTGCCATCGTTTTTGTCGCGTAGTGTATATAGAAAAATCGTTAGAGATTTATGGGACGAGCGAGCGCAATGCTGATACATCACCGATCGATGTTAATGTAAAAATGCATATTGGTGAGACTAGACCAACACGCGACACAGAGAAATATCAAGAATTGTTAGGTAACCTTATGTACTCGAGTGTGTATGCTAGACCCGATGTATCGTTCGCGTCGAGTTGTCTGTCGCAATTCGGTAAAAGTCCCTTGATTTTCCGAATGTTTTCAAAGCAAGAGTGTAAGAGTCTCGTTGTCGGTTTTTAGAAACACGGTCAGGTTTTTCGATTAGGTCTGCGAATGTTAGGATGAAATTATCGGTTGCCGGACCAGGCGCGTAGCATTAACAAGCAGATTAGTAGAAGTTCATGAATAATAGGAAGGTTTGGTAGCTGGCCTATCGGTGACGCCCTTTCGACGCCCCCTTCGCGCCGGCTGGTTCCGCTCGCCTCCCCTATCTGTTACGCGTGACACGATCGCGTGCATACGCGTCGAATCGGGTCTATATCTATGTATTGTCTAGCTCGATTTTTCACATTTATCTCGCCGCGGTATTTTCCCCGGGACATTTTTCAAATCGCTCTTTTCCTCGACGCGCCGCGAGCAAACAACGTTTCGACGATCGACTCGCGAACCCCGTCGCAATTACACGCCAATTAGAGAACGTTCTGTTTGCGATCGGTTAACAGAGCGATCACGTTGTTTGCCAAGCCGAAATTTATCTGTCGTCGTCTCCGTTGATCGAAGGCGGAAACGATGCGCATAAAAATCCCCTCGAATCCCTTGTCACACAGGTTGAAGACCGCTGCCGCGGACAACTGCCACGGTTCGTTAGCCGTAAACCATAAAGTATGTAATGTTACGTTAAAGACGTTGTTTGCGAAAGAATCGCCGCGACGAAGATTGCCGGCTACGACCGCATAATGGTTAATGCCGTGCGGTTAGACCAGCACCGCGCAAAAGATCTAACAAGTCCGCGATTAAATGCTCGCTACGCGTAGAGTAATCCGATAGCTCCTGCGGAGACGCGAGAAGAAAATAACTTCATTACGAACGTCGATGACTATCTTGTTCGTTCTGCGAGATCTCTCGCTGTTACCGATTAACTGTTCCACGAGAATCATAAATATTATACATGTGCACGAGCAGATCGCGAAAGAATCCTAGAAGAATTCTAGATAACGATGTTGTACCGATTTAGACAAACGAACGCATAATTTTCGTCAAAATTCTCATTTTCGCAGACTCGGAACGAACATGAAAATGAATTCGCGGCTTGCCAGCAACTCTTGTCTCCTTTATCGCCGGTATCTAAAAGAACAACGAATAATCGCGTAAAGTTTACGCCGTAAACCACAGGTTGCTGAAACAGAAAACGACGGCACGCCTAAAGTAAATCACACCTCGTTGTTGCTCGGCAAGCCGGCAACTTTCTTATTCCCCGGTCGGTCTCGATCCACGGCGTGTTTAATTTGCCATGAAAAAAATCGCGCGATCGCGAAGCGTTCTTAATTTACCGCATGGTAAATGAAATTCACTCGACAAGATAGAAACGAGCTTCCACGCCGGGCGGCTGCTCGCATTTTTCTCGGGCACTTTTTCTCTCGGCACCGTAACGCGTATCGCGATGCCATTACCCGAAGGTGTTTAGAAACGCTTCGTGGGTCCGTGATATTTCGTCACGATAGCTGAAAAAGAAAAAACGAAAAACCATACGGCGGTCGTCAGACCCCCGCGACGGTCACGGGCTGATTCGTTATTCACCGCGTATCGTGTAATTGGGGATCACCGTTCAGGTTTAAACGGCATTTAACCCCCGCGTCTCGGGCCAGTTCGTCCTCGCGCGGACAGCCTTGGAAATCAGGCGAGCAAACCCGTCGCGCATCCAATATTTCCCGATAAATGGGTCGTCAAATTATAGGCCTCGACTTTCCCACGGTGCTGCTCGCGTCTCGACAGCCTCCTATACTCTCATTTTCAGTAAAAATTGTAATTGTTCCGGTCCGGGGGGGCGTCCGCCTCGACGCCGAACCCGTTCTCGGTTCTCATGAATGAGCCGTGTGAGAATGAAATTCAATTTTTTTCCGTCTCGGATTTCGATCACCTGTTATTTGACGCTCGTGACGTGCAAATCGAGGACGCCGTACTCATTCGCCATTTCATCTTCGTTTAAAATCATTTACATATTTATTCGCTCGCAGGTTATTTGTAATTAGCAAACGCGTAGTTTATACGTGGTTGTAATATATTTGCCATGTAATTTGTAGAAAGGCCTGTCGTTGACATTGACATTAGGACGAGAGGCAATTGCGATAACATTGTAACGGTTCGTATATTCCTGATGTTGTCTTCGTTTTGATTCGACTCGAGGTGACTTTCGATAGAAAATCTGGGACATTCGAGTGTGATACGCTACGGGAGGCTTCGTTTGGCTATAAAGAAGCCATGGGTGTATCTCGAGTGTCCCGTGTTTCCATACAAGTAACATTTTGAACGATGTTGCAGATGTTCGTGCCCATTTCTGACCGATACTGGTTGTACGTTCGATTCAATTAAGAGACGCGAAGGAATCTCAACGAACAGCATTTGCGTGCAACGATGATCCGTATCTTTAATTGAATCGCACCTCGAAGTTTATCGCGAGCCGGAAAATATCAAAGCCAAGAATCGAGAGTTGCGAAGGAAGTAAAACCAGCATCCGAATTTTTACCGCGCCGTCCAGTGCGCATGGTTCGCGATAAATGAGAGTGCGTGCTACGCAATTCGCAGTCCATAGTCGTTCCACACGCAACAATCTTGCTGCTGGCACGCCGGTTGGAATTGATCGGGGAGGAAAACATTGCAGATTTTACCCAGCGGATAAAAGCTAAACAGACTTAGGCGGGGTAACGGAAATTGCAGACAGGTACTTTTTGCAATGCGGATCAATCGAACGGCGCACGGCAGACAAATCGGTAAACGGAACAGCCGAGGAATTACGATTTCTCATTTCCCAAGACGAAGGAGGAGCAACCCGTCTATTTGTTTTATTCTAGCGTGTCGGCTTTTCCCCGAGCCATCGCCGTTCTCGCATTATGCGTTCCGTTGCTAATTAAGGGAAACAGAGCCCGATAAACTAATTTTTGTCGGTTCAAGTCGTTCCAACTATTTCTCGAGAGCCTTACAACTTCTCGCGGCGGTGTATTGTTACCGGAGGAGTTTCGTTTCGGAGGCGAAAACAACGGTAAGGAGTTCGACCGCTGTTGTTCGCGTTCCCTTGAATTCCGAATCTCCAGCGTTCCTTGTTATCCTATATTTTTCTGGACCCTTTGGAACTTTCCTTTCAGCCGACGGGAACGCTCGCTGCGAAAACCTGGTCGTTTCAGACCACCCGGTTTAATTCCTCGATTCCAACGACGCTCCATTCAGTTTCCGAAATAATTGTTCTACCACTAGAATTTATCTGAAAATCGAAACAAATTTGTACGTACTATCCGCGTTCACTTTATGCGCATACTTATCGTAAGATTATGGTCGAACGATTATTGTCTAGAAATTTAAGCTACTTGGTCGTTATTGTACAATGCGTCTTTATGCGCGCGCAATAACGTTTACGAAGGAAATGCTCCTTCGTTTAGTTACATTGTAACTGTTACAAGATAGTTAACCTCTCCTGAGAACGAACGAACACTCAAGACTCGTAAACTTACTACTCGCCAATGGTTGTTTAATCGCCTAAATGCTCGCTGGAGCCGAGCTGTTTCGTTGTTAAGGTCATACATTCCAGACCACGATTCTAATGTTCGATAGTTACAGCCCCCGTGCAAAATTTTAAGTGAGAAACGATCCACGCAACCGGAACGACGTCCTGGTAGACGTGGTCATCCGATGTAACCGGAAGTTGATGGAAAAAGACGTTTCCACGGAAACATTCGACGCGCTTTCGCGATACCAACGCGAATTAACTAAACCGCGGCATGACGCAGGAATAAACTCATCCTCTAACTAAGTGATTAACGCGGTTAATCTACCGTGACGTATCAGCGGATGATAAACTGGGTTTTTGAAAAAGCCGGATGGAACGCGTTGAATTCAATATAAACCGATAATTTCATCGATCGGTATGTTTAACCGTATCGTCGCAGTTTATGACGGTAAAGTTCATGAATAATCGGCCATTCGCCATACTATTATGTTAATTACAGTCTCGCCTCTAACGTGGAATAATATGCTAATTCTTGTGATTAATGGCGGATGCGTACTAGAAATTTCGAAAAACTGGGTACGGCGTGGCTTCTGACCACGCGATGGGAAAAATCCCATGGTGATTTGTATCGTGTTGCTATTCGCTGAAATTGTTATGATTTTCTAAGAAGGAAACGAGAGTCTGACATCGATTCCGACAACTAAAAGTCGAAAAAAATTTATTCGCCGACCCATTTCGAACATTTTCCGTAAATTTTCATTGTCCGAAGTGGCGGAATTTATTAATTAAAAGCAGAGACGGAGCAAAAATTTCGGAACTATTCGAAATTATTGCGACTGTAATAATAATGTCACACGGTATCCTTGTTTCTGCAACCGTGTTTAATCTCGATTCGAACAGACGAAAAAATACTGAATATTAAATTCTCCTCGACTCCGGCTACGGCGAAGAATAACACAAATTTGTATGATAGTGTACCGTAAAAACACTGCAAACTCGCCAAAATCTAAATAACATTTTCCACCGTTGAGGATCAGGCTGTTTTCGCGAACTTGAATTTTCCCCAATTACGTTACCAAGTCAAAGAACACAGAATTTCGCGAAGCAGTTCGAGGTGTTAAAACCGAAGTTAAAACTTTATTAAATTCGCACAGATTACTTTTTCCACGGGGACTTTATATCGCGAGCCATTTTCCTCGGGGCGTCCATGCAACTTCGCAAAGTAAACAGGCCAGAAAAAACTAATTTATTTTTGTTTTTTTTTTTTAAGAAGAAGAAGAAAGGCGCATCTAAAATTACAATTAGCCCGTTGAAAAAAAAGCTCGAGCCTTCGGACAGTCTCCGACAGCGTGGTGCGACAACAGAGAAAAAAAACAGAGCGGGTAGCAGAAATTTAACAGAATTCATAATCCCGAGACTCTCTTGAACAAATCGTTAGTGCCATTCGAGCAAACATTTTGCGATCCTCTATACAAACTACGCGACGATAAAAAAAGCTAGAGGATCGTTGAACCATATTCTCCTAATGACGCAAGAAACTACCTCCGTTTCGCTGAAAGTATATAGTACCTGGCCCCATTATCATTCCGGCTTTTTAACGAGTTGCCCCACTAATCTTAATCCGCGCAAATAAAACCGGGCAGTATGCAAACGAGCCTGATGAATGGATTATGCGCATGCCATCGATCACGCGGCGGAGTACGTTTTCATCTACCGTTTTCAATAAAGCGATTACGCACCGTGTAAGTTGCCCATCGAGGCGGCCGAACAAAACCAAAAACTGTTCCAACAGTTTCTGCGTTCCCGATTTTCATTTCGTTCGACGATGGATACTCGACAAAATTTCCCAACGGTTTTACAAGCCATCCCAGTCAACTACAGCATACTTCGAACTCGTCGGTAGTCTTCAATCGCCAATGAAAACAGTACACTGACACACCGATTATATTGTAGAAATCATGATTCTATAAAATTGTGACGCACAGTCTTCGCATATTTCACGTACGATCGATCAATTTGTGGTTGAAAATCGTCCAACATCGTCCGAGTTCGTCTAATTTATTTATGCAGACGACCGCTCGGTTTCCCACTCAAATAACCATAGAATAATTGACTAATCGAATATGTGCAATATTGTATTTCGATACGAATGAATCGAGGAGTGAATATGTTTTGCCATGTACACGGGCGAGTTTCCGAAAAAAAACAAACTTCGTTTCTTCTACGCAAAAAATGTTACGACACAGTTTCGGTTTACATTTCGGGCATGCCGCACACCATGCACAGTTTCGTTACAAACGAAATTCACTGATCGACGCATGAAAGTATCGATTACTCTCCTCGAGTTCGCAAGAGCCATCCACAAAATATTAAATAACCGATCGAACGATTTTACAATTCCGGAACAAATTCAAACAAATTCGGCCCGCAAAATTCGCCGGCCAGCGCGATACAAAAATATCGGTTGCAGCGCGCGAACTCGCAGGAGGCATTAACAACATATTAAATATCCGATAAAACCGGCTTTCCAGTCTGGGAAAAATTTGTATATATGATTACAAATAGGATCTACCGATAGTTAATCCTTTGCCCTTCGCACTCGAATATTATTTGAAACAGTTTTTAAATTATTAAACTGTTCCGTATTCTAGAAATTGCTGAAAATTCGAATTTTATGGAAAGATTGTATGGGACATAATATGCAGGATGGGGTTCCTTCTGCCCCTCGGAGCCGATATGGTTGTGCCAGACCTAACAACCCCGTTGCCGTATTTTGACGAGCCAGACTCGTGACGAAGAATTTTAACAAAGTCTAACAAATACGAATGTTACGCATTTGATTTTAGGTGAAATGAAATTTGATTCGTTCGTAATCAATGTTTAAGCATTAAAATAAATGTAGCCATACAAGAAATATACATTTTCTTTTCCCTTCTACGACATTTTTGTGCATAAAGACGTTTCAATCGCTGTAACTGTAAAGAAAAAGGTACGGCAAGGGGTTAAAATTACGTTCAGCCGTAAACCACATTTAGAGACGTCTGAGAGCTTAAATAATAAAAAAATGGAATATAAAAATCTTCTGGGGTAAAAGGTACGTCTTGATTTCGGAATCAAAATAGCCGAGGGGATCGATAAAGATACACATAGTCCGGAAAAAATGTTGCGTTTGCGACACACGGAAAAATTCGCGCGACCAAGCCGCGAAGGAACTTAAGGGCGGGACATTGTTCGAGTTAATAACAGAAATAAACAAACCGAATGCAAGCCAATTAGGAGTTAGACCGACACCGGCTAGCTGGGTTAGTTCGTTCACACGTGGTGCGTCCCAATTTTGCCGGTTATACGGTTCGCAAGGTATTCAAAACAAAATCACGGGGCCAACGCGTGGGGTCAGGCTAATGTCCATTTTCGCCAGCCGCGCGTAAACGCCATTCGTACGTAAATTTTACCGTCCCGGCGCTGCTCCGTGTTTTTATCACCGGGGCTCCGCGAATTTATTTCCCGTCATGCCCGCGTTGTCGTCGCTGGATCGGATGGACGCGGACGTTCGGCCGACATTCGCGCGATCGTCCCAGATCGGCCGAACCTGCCCAAAAACCCCAAAAATGAACCCCTCGTTGGGAATACTTCAACCCTTCCGGCCCCTTGCGCACTGCGAATTTGACGCATTTATCACAGAAACGAGTCGGTACAATTTAAAACATCGGCGAAGTTACGTTCTTTGAGAGATGTTCAGAATTCAGACAGTTTATCTCTTTCCACCCTTAATTTCTCTGATGTTTGTACCGTTTCAAACCTTCGCACTTCAAGCTATTCTAACTCGAAAATGAAACATTTTTTCCGATCTGGGATATTTTCATTCCCCATGATGTCTTAAATTTGATGGATACGATATCGATGCAATACCTCGATATGTATATTTAATCGTGTGAACGCTATTTTGAATAATGGTACAGAAATGCGAGTGCAATTATTGAAATTGTAATGATGCTTTCATTGGAAACGATTACGGTAAAGTCGGGTTTACTGTCCAGAGTCAACACCGGGTTCTAAGTCCAGTGCCTACTCATTCCACTGGCGGCTCGAATGAATCGAAATGTTCAACTTCCTTAATTTTCATTTTTTTTTTAATGAAATTTTACTATCGTATTTCTTGCATTTTTCTGATCAATATAAGACCAAACACGATACAATTCCAATTGTATTTAGCGGTTAAATCGACGATTCGAGTTTCGGTCGCGAGGAAGAACAGGGTATGGGAAAGAAAGAGACACTCGTTCTGTCCTTCTCTATGTTCGGCTTCTCCTTTGAATTTCATTCTGACCTTCTCTATGTTCGGACACTCCTTTGAAGTAACAAAAATACGATCGCGACACCAGTATTACTGTCCACCAAAAATACGGCTGTTGGACGGTAAACCCGACTTTACCGTGGACACATTTTTGCAGAAAATCTATGTACATAAATTCTATGGTGTGATTTTTATAAAGCAACACGCGTGCCAGCCATTTTTACGGCTCGGTAGGTTCAGTGTTAAACACGATCCGCCCACTTTGCTCGTGAATGTATAAAATCCGAGTGCGCTAACAGCATTTGATTTTTAAATTGTAATTAGGTGGAGCCGGTGTTTTGGGCAACAGTCCGCGAACGAGGTTGCAGCGTTCCCAGGGTCGGTTGCCATCCAGCCGGCCGTAAAATACGAGTTTTAGGTTAATTTTCGTTTACGGGGTAGTCGATCTTCCGCTTGATATCGCGTTTAGAGCCGCTTAGGGGCTCGTGCCCCGTGTTTTATTAATGTCGGTCCTCCTGTTCCGACGATTTCTACGGCGAACTGCCACTTAGGGTTTTTGCCGACGAAACCGCCGGCGAATGTCTCCGTTAACCATTTTATCGGGGCCAGGTCTTTCGAACGAATTGCTTGATTTTTCGGTGCTCGACGTTTATTACGAACGCGCCGATTCGGGGGAGATAGGCTGTTCCTCTACTTCTGTTTCGCAACGAATACGCTTTATTGCTGATAAATTACGCGTGTAACATTCGCTTTGTGATCCCGCCTATGCTCGTTTGCTACTTTGTCCGCGATGCGCCCGAACAAGATATTATGTCAGAGCTATTAACTGACGTCCAGCATTCGCGGATACCTTTGTTGCCCGGTGAAATTGAGATTGAACGAACCTCAACGCCGCTGTAATATCTTCATTTTGCAAAAACGTTCGAGGCTACCTTATCTGACTTGCGTTCCGTTGTTCTCGGAAAGACGCAGAGGTTTTTGTTATTTCAGCAGCTGCTGCTTTTTCCCCCATAAACCATTATCAAACTTGAGATACGAACGAATAAAACTGAAACGCGCGAGAACCACAGTCGGAAATCCCTATCGAAAGAACAGTATCGAATGAAATGCTCCGCAACGATGAACCACTGTGAAGATTAAAACCACTGTCGAAAATCTCAATTAGTAGAAAAATATCAAATGTATTCGTCGTAACAATCTACCGCTGCGAGAATTCGAACAATGACGGTTAGAATTGTACGCTTTGCGGTAACTTGACTGCTGATTTCGATGCATCGATGGCTTCTGAACATTTTTAAAAAAATGCTGGTTATAAAAGATATAACATTCGACAGAATTTCATGCGAGATTTTCGCTTATTGCGGATCTACAAAGGCTACCGTCACCGAAACTAAGAGTTTATTTGATTCCACTTTCTTCAAATTTACAGTGAAATATAAAACAGTAAACGATCAGATAAATTGAAGAATATTGAAACGAACGTTTCCCATCGACGCAGAACATTTTTATTTTGCACAAAGATCGGCAGTCCAGTGACAACGAAGCACCGTCAAGAATTAGGCGAACGAAAGAGAGCGATCTCACGGAGTACAGCATTTACGTATGCTCGTCGCATCGACAAGAGCTCGCATGATCTCCGCCCACTTTCTTCGTCGAGCCCGGTATCTTCGGACAGTTCGATCGAGCGCGCTCGATATTCTTCATTCGAACGGAGACAATGGGTTTTCGTGGGGTCGGTGGCCAGCATCCGTGCTGCAATTTCCCAAGAAGATTGACCGTGTCGGAGCCATTCGTTTTCTTTGACCCCGCTAGACGAGTTTGCCAACAACGATCTCTCGGACTTATAAAGTTTTACCGTTCCTGTTCTAGTGGATTAACGGCGAGCCTGGTATCTACATAGAGACGTGGATCCATGGATCGAGTCTCTGCCAAGGAATTGCAATCGGCGACACCGACGGAATCGTCGATCCTCGTCCTTTAACCCGGTGTTCTCGGCGGGTCCCATGAAAATCATCGACACAAATTTCACCGACACGGTTTTCACCGACTCCAGATTTGACCGACAATAACTTTGGCCGACAACGTCTTGAACCGAAAACGATTTTGACCAACAACGAATTTGATCGACAACGGCTTGCGACGGCCACAGTATTTTCCGACGGCAACATTGTTCGACAACAACGTTAGCCGACTGTGTATTTCTCCTACAAACGTTACCTCGGTTAGCGTATTAGAATTACAATTCTTATTGCGCAATCATTATATTTTCACATAAAAGTAAAAGTGTCGGTGCACTGAATAGTCAAAGAAAAACATGACAGCGCCATCTTTGAAAGGTACAAATTCTGCAGAACGCAATAACTCTGTTATCGAAGAAATTATATTATCAAGCGAACGAAAGGTAAAGATTTGTACAGACGGTTATGCATTCGACAAAAATAGGAACAGAAATGACTTATACTATTGGACGTGTGAAAGAAGAGGAAGAAATGGCAATGGCTATGAATAAAAATCAATGAGATGGTACATCCTTGTTGGTAAACACCATATGCATGTCGCGTTACCGTTGGTTATTACTGTGGCCGTCGCAAGTCGTTTTCGGTTAACGCTAGGTTTACGGAGCTCTAGAAATAACTATTTCACATCATTTTATAAACATAACAAGAATGTATCTATTCAAATTTTTGCCCATTTTTCCAATAATACGTAACTCGAGAAGTAAATTTGGTAAATAATTCCTCAGGGAAGTATCCTTGCAATCTTAATAATCGCAAATTACAAATATCAGAACCCGTCGTTTCGACGGGTCCCGTAAACCTAGCGTTAAAAACGTTGTCGGCCAAAGTTATTGTCGGTCAAATCTGGAGTCGGCGAAATGTTGCCGATGAAAACCGTGTCGGGGAAATTTGTGTCGGCGATTTTCATGGGACCCGTTCCGGCAGCCTCCGTTTCCGATTGGCATCGATCGTGGCACGACGAGAGAACAAAAATGGTTCTCTCCGGATTGTATGCGTTTAAAAAGGTATTTTCAAAATTTTTGTAGCGATTCGAATGATTCCGGACTCGAAGGTCGCAGTCTCCGCTTTACGACGATCAAAGTACAATTTTATATGACCCGGAATGCGAAGTTTGGCGCAGCGGTCGAAAATCGTCGATCGTTTCCGGGCGGGCATGATCGTTGCCCGGATCCATGTAGGGTGCACTTAGCGGATAACCATGACCGATCAACAGATTTTGAGAAACATGGCATGTGTCGGGCAGCGGCGTAGCACGGCGTCTATCAGGCCTGTGTTAGAGGATTAAAGGCCGCGCAAGAATCAAAGCGTGGCGTCATCGTTGCGCTGCGCCGCGCTGCGCCGCGCCGGGGTCACTCGTTCGACAGCGTTAATTAATTTCGACTAATTGCTGATACGACACTCGAACTTCCTGTAATTAGAGGCGATTAATTCGGAAAGCTACTCCCGCTTCCGTCGCGCCGGGTCCCTGCCGTTCGGTATCAATCGTTTACCGGGCCGAGAGACCTAACGGCGCTCTCTCGCCGCGCAGTCTCTTTCGTGCCACGCAGCCTCGAACACGTCGGCAACGATTAAAGAGAAGATCCCTGCGAAACGATCGTTAGAAGGGCACGCTACGGCCCTTCGATACGCGCGAGCTACCAGATCCGATGAGAGCATCATCGATACACGATATCGACGCTGGTTTAACACGTGTATCCATCGCGTATCGAAAATTGTGCCGTGAACGCGTGATTTTATGCGCGAAACGCCCGGAGGCCCGAGCGCCTAGCTGCGGAGCAGCTAGTATTAAATAAAAACGTTTCGGTTATGCGAGCCATTTTGATTGGTTGCCGGTGCAGCGCAGCGGCGCGGCGGTCACGTTAATATGATGAAACTAGTAGCAGCGAGTTCCGTCGAATCGTGAAAGTTGAAAATTTACCTGGGTCTGCGTTCATCGATTCAAATGTCGGCCAACGAAAAGAGGGAGAGAGAGAGAGAGAGAGATAGAGAGAGAAGATGCGAGGAGAGAAGAGAAGAGGAAAAGGTTAGGTTCTTTCGCTTGGCGCGTGGTCGAAATGAATTTATCGCTTACCTGAAACAGAAAGAGGAACCTGATTAGCATTCACGTTATTGCGCGGATGCAAATTCCGCGAAGGCAGATTACGCGAAGTTCCCGTGAAATATGGTAACTTTGGAAAACAGCTTGCGCTTTCGAGCGACGGTAGTCTGATTCTAAAGCTGATTTATTGAAATGGAACAGGCAATGGTTCCCGATGGTAAAAGACCGGGCCCGGAAGGTGGAACCACGTATAATTGAACGATACACAGGGCCAACCGAGAAACTCGTGTAATAACCCGGCAAAGAGATGTTTTCGTGCATTAAAATAAATTCGAATAACAAAATATATCTTCTTGAGGCAGCCGCCGCTCCCGTTCTCCGGGGAAATTACGTTGGCGATTAGTATTCGACCCAAAGGATTAGCTAACTTGATATATTACTTTTTCCGTTAAACATTCGAGGAAATACCGATTAATCCGTTCGCTCTACGGTACATTCTATCACCGAAAACCTTTACTCGCTAACCGATCGTTTTGAGAAACATTCATAGGTTATTACATAAATAAATTCCATAAATAATTGCGCCAGATGCGAAGATAAAGTCCGTGCCGACGTTCATTAAAACTTCAGTATCGGCGGTTTAACTGATCGAAATTTCAGCGAACGCGACGCTGTCGCGCCTGTGGCACATATAAAATTCGCAGACTCGTTCTTAAATAAAATGATTTTCCATTTTGAGCAGATTTAATTGACAGCGAGCGCTCGTTATTGAAAGCGTTGGTAGCACGCAAGACGTTATTTAGTAAAGAGTAAACATTTATCGGAACGGACGCGACGCGATAACCTGTTCAGGACAGAAGCGAGTTGCTGCCGCGAACACGCTGTAATTATCTTTATCTATACATCTACCAATTACCTCGAACTTTTAAGCTTATTATGGGCGTGATGTCGGCCGAACCGTATACACGCACACGAGAAATGGATTATGCTCTTTTATGCTTAGCTGCCCAGATAATATCAGTTACGAACCGAAACTGGGTCCACGCACACTGCGGCAGGAATATCGCCGCGATAAATCATCGTACCCGAAACGCAGTGAGTTATCATTCCCCCGGGGGACCACGATCTTCTTTCCTTCCCGAATTTTGTCCGAAGTATAATTGACAATCGAACTTTCGGAATGGATGATTCTCGTTCGAGATACGCGCTAGGCGGACACTCGAAATTCCGCGCTCGTTCTTAACGCTAAATCTACCGCAGTTTTGCGATCCTTTTAAATGAAAATCTCCTATAAATTATTCCGAAACATAATTTCGGCTTTGTAGCCACGTAAAACAATTTACGCGTGTTCATCAATTTTTGAAGATGCAAGGTGATTTTTGAAGGATACGATCGGAGTGGAATTCTTCTCGAATTAACCAGTTGACTGCTTTCGACGAGCGTACGCGTCAATCAAAATCTCTATCGCGGTGCAATGGCAATAATCTTTTGAAGAATTAATTGTTAACTTTTTATCAAATAGAAATGTAATCCTTCCTCGTTTTTCGTAAAATTTATAATAGGACACATTGCCCTGCGTTCAGCGTGTATACTCGTCATTGATTGATTTTAATTCCGTACTCTGTGGGGGATTTTGTAAAATGAAATTCCGCAGTTAGGAGGTTAAAACACAGTTTAGTGAAATAGGTAACTTTAAACTAAACTCCATTGTCAATGAAAACCAGTATACCAGGTATGTCCTGCTTGAACCGACTCGTTTCGACCGGTGACGCAACAATTCTCGGATTTTCAGCTTTTTCTAGAACCGTTTTACTTCGACACGCAATTCGGCACAATTCCGCAATTCTTGCAATTGGCGGAGAACCTTTTTGCGCAAAGATCACGGATTACGGCGAAACACGAAAAGGGCAAGCATCGAAAATGTTACAAGGTATATTTACACGCTAAACGTGCGGGCCTCGTGAATCTTTTTCGGAGACTCGTGGCACGAGCTACGCTTCTTCGAGAACGTACAAGGACCTGCCAGCTGCGTGGCAGGTGAGAGGATTCACCTGCCTACAAGCTGCCGTGGAATATCCCTGCCGATTTCGTACGAGACCCACTTGCCACATGGACGATATCTCCTTCCAGGTAGAACTATTAGACGGTCGCTCCGGAGAACAAAAGATATTTGATTGGTTTCGGGCTTTCGACTCGTTGCTGTCTGTTCTTCAGCTGCCTCACTCGTTCGCGCTGTCGTTTCCAATTTCAGGACACTGTGGTTATTGAACGATCTAACTCATGGGGGACTCGAATAAAAAAACCTCCGGCAACCGAAAATCTACCCTGCCGCCCCATAAGTAGTTAGAATAGTCATCTTCGCCGATGGACAACCACGTGTAACGAGCACATCCGTTTCCCATCCCACGGGGAAGTAATTAACAGTAAACCAACCTGCCGAATGGCTCGATAAATCATTGGCCAGCGAACGAAGTTCGATTAAGAATCCTAGAAGTAATCACGGATCGGAACAGGCTAACTAGAGAGCACGATTCATCAGGTTCTGCAGATAGTTTCGGCAGCCGTGTTCTAACGGTATCTGGTCATAATAAAATTGTCTCGTGTATCGGTCGAATTAACCCTCGTCACTCGAGAGTGGCGGCTCCGATTTATTAAATTATTTTATATCGAACGAATGACTAAACATTCGAGTATTGCACGAGTAAATTGCATCGGTTGAATATGCATAAAATGAAAAAAAATCATATACGTACATAGAATGAAAATATTCTAAGTCGGAAGAAATGTTTTCGTGTTGAAATAGTTCCAAGTGCGAAGAGTTAAATCTGGCAACGATAACGTTTCGCGCTTCTTATCGAGCTCGTTCGCACCGGGCCGCGTTAAATTCAATCGGGAATCGAAGAATTTCAATTAGAATCGACCAGTTTCCTGCGACAAGCTAAAAACATCTCGCAAACGATATCGTTGTTTAATGGCGCCGAAGCTGCACTCGTTTCGGATGCTCGGGCGCAATTACTATCGCTGATCGATCACGTCGCGGCCAATAACACAATAACCGTGCCGCACCATTAATTATACCGTCGCGAACTTTACAACGCGAAATGTCCACGCACAGGGAAACAATTTCCATTGTTTGCACGACTCTTTAATCACGGGATCCTTTACAACCGAATAAACCTTCCGCTTGATGAACCACGAGCGCCCGATCACTCCGTACTCGAAAAGGAGCTGTGTTAAACAGCTACAGAAACGCGATCGCGCGGATCGATAGCGATAAATGAAATTCGACAGAACGCGGCCGCCAAATGCGACGAAAATAACGCGCGTCTCGCGAACTGCTTTTCGTGGTTTGTAAATAATTCGTTTCAGATATTTGGAAATAGCATTTCTTGGAAAGTATTAATAATCGCTATGGCTCTACCGATTTATTTCGCGGTTTCGTCGTTATTTGTTTTTCGGTCACGCCGCGTAACATCGCGGATTTTTAATTTATTATTTAACCATCGGTCACGAGAAATTACGTGCCTTTTATCGGACCGGCTCATATTATATGCAGCTGCGGATTTGCAGGCATTTTCCGCCCATTAAACCCCGCCGTGGCACAATGAAGCGTGTGTCGCGATAAAATTTCATAAACTTGTCGTGTTACCTAAAATATATTAAATTTTTTCTGTCGAAAACGCGCAGTTCTGTGGAACGAGAATCTTCGGATAGTTAATTTCTCCCTTTGCGTTAAATCGACGTGGGAAACTGCGCTAAATTTCGTTATCGCGTTGCTGTAACTCCGAAAGGGAAACCCGGGAGCGTAAACCAACAATATGCGAGCTTGTAAATTACCGTGTAACAAATTCTATCGTACTCGCGTGATTAATCAACATTTTCTACGATCTACGATCAATTTTGGAGGTTTCGAAATTTTCTGTTTGCTGCGAATTAAAATAATGTAAGATTGTCCGCGGAGGATAAAATTGCAAAGGTTAACCGGGGGACACGTGAAAGAGAAATAAATCCTGAATATACCCTGAAAATTTGTTTCTCCTTTCTTCTGTGCCGGAGAGGGTTAAATCCACCTTTGATTTATAAATCAACATAAATAACCCGCTCAATGAGCCAAAGCACAAAAGCACACGCGGCAGGACCTACAAAATCAATGTACCTACATAATCCAGCCGAGAGAGCCTGAACTGGGTTAATCCGTTCAGCCGTAGCTCAAGATAAAAATGATAAATCAAGCTTCCAGTAACGTGTCCGTTTCATCAACTGCGTTCGCACGTGGTGCACACATCGCGCCGATCATGGCCAGCGAAAATCGATGGGAGACCTCTGGACTGCAAGGTACGGGATAACTGTCGCCTTTTACTCCCATTACCCGTTAGAACCAATCTTCTGGAACACACTCCTCGCCAAGGACCTTCTAAAACAGTACCTCTTCTCAGTTTTCTCGAAGGCTGCGATCGGAGTGGAGTTCTTTTCTAATCACTTGACTCGAGCCGCCACTGTCCTTGTCTAAATATAGTATTTGATCGATAAATGTCCCAAATGTCTGGCCGCTAAATGTCCCGGACCTATCCCCACTACTGCGGGGTGTATCCCCTCGAGGGGCCGCGAAGCTCGAGAGGCCTCGGTCGCCGAGAAGTATGACATCATACGGCTCGTGTACATCGGTGACACCGCGCTAATCCGAATTACAAAATCCTTCATTTTTCATTATTTTTTTATGGGACTTTGGCCAACATATTTGTGGCATTTTTCTAATCAAAATCGTACCAAATACGATGCGATTCCGATGATATTTACTTGTGCAATGGATGACTAAAGTTTTCGACGCAAGGAGGAACAGCGTATGGAAAGTTCTTTGAACTGTGCCGGGGCGCTGCGACTCTCCGCGTCTCTTTCTTTCCCATACGCTGTCCTTCTTCGCGACGAAAACTTTCTTCGTTCGTTGCACAAGTAAATATAAATGTTTACTCGATATCGATCGAAAAAGTTGTAAATGCAATTCAAAATGATGATTTCAGCGCACGAGTCGATCAATTGTTAGGACAATAACAATTGATCGACTCGTGCGCTGAAATCATCATTTTTAATTGTATTTATTTACAAGTAAATATCATCGGAATTATATCAAATTACGCATAATTTTCATTAGAAAAATGCCACGAATATGTTGGTAAAATTCGGATTAGTTATGTTTACGCTTCTCGGCGACCGAGGCCTCTCGAGCTCGGCTGTCCTTCTCTACGTTCGGCAAAAGTCAAAGAACAGTATCCCTGGCGGATAATTGTCCCTGGGCAGACCCGTGTTGGGGACAATTATCGACAAAATACTGTAACTTCGTCGGACCCTAGACTGTCAACCAAGCAAACCCATTTCTCAGTGTTCCCCTCTCGCTCCATCTGACCCTGAAGGTGTGACAAACTCCAGCGTGTCGCGGATACGTGGCGCGTCAAGCGGCCAAACCATCGCGGCAGTTCTCGAGACAGCATCGTGGCAGGTCCCTCGAGTTTCTGGCTTGCTGGAGCCGAAAGTCGAGAGAGAGAGAGGGAGAGAGAGAAGGAGGAAGAGAGCGACTTAACGGGTTTGGGGATCCTCTGGTCGTTCTGGTAGCAAACGGACGCAGCCTGGAAACAAAACGTGACAGGGTGGCGGTGGTGTCGGTGCACCCTCGCGCTGTGTAAACAGCCTCGAAGACTGCGGCGTCCGCGTTGCTCGGCACTCGAGCGGAACGCTCCCGGACGAGAAACGAAACGTCTCACGGAAGCGAAGCGGAGCGAGGCGAGGCAGGTGGGTATTGCAGGTGCGGCGGCCGCCTCGAGACTCCGACCCTTTCGGACTCGGAATTACCGAAAGCAAACTTTCCGCGTTTAATGCGGTTAAGCCATAATCGGATCTTCCTGCTCGATACGGAGCGTTGGCTGCATGGAGGTCTTTGGGGGCTCGTGCCGAGCTCTGCAACGAGCTGCTTTCCTCTTTCACTCTCTCTCTCTCTCTCCCTCTTCTCTCTTTTTAGCTCTCTCTCTCTTTCTCTCTTCCTCTCTCTCCGTGTCGTGACACCCGCTCGGAAACCTAATAAGTGTGAAAATGTCCCTTCGATTGGTCCTGCTCGTTACGTCGTTTCTGTTCGACGAAGCAACGAACCTCGTCCTCCTACGCTTTCGGTCCACTCAGGTCTACCCTCGATGGAGCAAACCTGGCAACTACGTAAACCGCGGTAAAGTACCCTGAGGTGGAACTTTTGAGTGTTGATTCAGCATTGACTAGCACGACGACCGATCGGGGGATGGGGACGCGCCGAGGCCATTATGGTTGCTAACCAGTAGCCGGCTACTTTTTACTTGAACGCGATTAATTTAAGCTACTTATGGTCCGTCGGTCGACAACTCTACCGCTGGTCCCGCATTTTTCCAACTCGATTTACCGCTTGCTGGGCATCGCGGTCGTGAGAAATTGGTCTAACGAGAATACAATCGAACGGGTTCCTCGAAGGCATGCTCGAAGGACGGTGCACAAGGTGCACAATCGTAAGTAGAGTGCGGGTCTTTATGCGTAGATGACGAAGATACACACTCATACGCGAAAGTATTCGAACGCTTACAATTCTGACATTCGACCAACGAGATACGTATATGTTAGATTAAAGCCTTTGATGTAATATTCCGCATATAGCAAGGGATGGGTCTCAAGGCTACATACACGAAGTTAGAAAATAATTTAACGATATATGTTTTTTATATACGTTTTTGCAATACATATATTGTAAACGCGTGCCAGACGCGGCACACGAAAGTATAACATTGGACAACTAAGACTTTCCGACGCTAATGGAATGTAGACAAACAATTTCCAACGCTCGCAGAATTAAATCAAACGTTGCTTGGTTCGCTAGCAGTCGATCCGGGGCAAACAGTGTTAAAAATTTCTGTCACAATTTTCATTAAAATTGCGGATTTGCATTTTGAACGTTACGCCTTTCTGTTTGAACGAAGTAAAATTTGATTCGTTCGTAATCGATAGACCGCGGATGTTTATGCGTTTTCCAATTTTTGTAGACGAATTTGAAGAAAGTGTAATGAATTAAAATTCTGTTTTTATCGGAAACAGCCTTTGTAGATTCAAAACAAATAAAAATTCCACGAGATTCTGTCGAATTTGATATTCTGTTCTCTTTTAAAGATTTTCGTAAGCCATAAATGCGTAAAGATCCGCAGTCTGGTAATGAATATTTAAGCATTCGAATAATAAATTCTCCTTTCCCTTCCACGACATTTTTCGGGATAAAAACGTTTTAATCGTTGTAACTGCAAAGAAAATAATGCTGCGGAACACATCCGAAGGATCGCAATGCACACGGTGCACAATCGTAAGTAGACTGCGGGTCTTTACGCATAGATAACGAGGATGTATGTACGCAGAATCCAGTTCACCGAATAAAACTTCCACCAGTTCCCCGAAGCAGGGGAAGAAATGTTAACAGCCTGCTAATTAACTAATTTCGAGATCCTGCGGTCGGTGAACCTCGACCACTATGACGATGGTGTCCCCGCAACTCTTTTCTAGAGACCAGGTGTAATTTCCTCATCGTGGAATTGCGCCCTCGTAATACGAAACCGCTCATCTTCGCAGGCGTCCCCCTCTTCGTAAAAGGGAACCTTTGTATCGCCTTACGAGTCGCCACTTCGACGCAGCTAGCTGTTCAATTAATTGTGTGTCGAGCGAGTTTGCGTAACCCGCGTAACGAATAATTGCCGGGTCGTGGAAACCCCGTTCTAACGACCACGATTACTCTTTAAAGGGTTTTTCCACGGGACGCGACGGCGGCGCCCATTGCCCCTTCACTCATTCTTCAGATAACGCTGGGAAGAAAAGGAAGAGCCTCGGTCCACCGTCTCGATATCTGATTTCGAATTTTTCCTCCTTCCTGATTCCTCAAAATTAACTGCCACGATTAATCCTTAGCGCAATCGTTAATCACCTAACCGGGTGATTAACGAAGAGTTTCGAAATGGTAGCTGGTTATTCGTTTGCTACCATTTCGAAACTCTTCGTTTTCTTCTTAACCCTTATTTTAACGAGTCAGACTCGTGTGGAGAAGATTCTGAATAGAGTTTAACGCTAGGTTTACGGAACTCTAGAGATAACTATTTCCCATTATCTTATAAACGTAGCAAGTATTTTTTCAATAATATATACCCAAAGAAATAAATTTGATATGTAATTCCTCAGGGGAGCATCTTTACAGTCTCAATAATCGCAAATTAAGAATATTAGAACCCGTCGTTTTGACGGGTCACGTAAACGTAGCGTTAATAAACATGTATGTTATTAATTTTCTTTGAAATTCTAAACGATGAAGAATTTCTTACATTTAGAATTGAGTGTACGAAATCCAAAATTGTTGAAAAATTGTTGAAAAATTGTTCTATTATAGAAAAGTTCAACGAATCTCGTGTTATTTAAATAATTCGAAGACCTGTTTAGAACTGAAATGCATAAGTTTGTCCTCTTGCGAGCAATAGAATAGTTATGAAATCTGTTTAAAAGCTGTTTAAAAGATTTTCTGAAAGTTGTATAAATGTAACATAGTCTTCGCAGCGTTGAAACGCGTTTAACGTCAAAAGTATATCGGTCTCCGGAAAGTTTCGACAGTGAGGCATTATTTCTTCTTGCTCCGATATCAGAAATCAATATCCCCCGCGGAGTATCGAATCGTTTGCAGCGTGCTTAATTAAATTTATAGAATGTCACGCTCACACATTTTCGCCTTTCAGTACATTTCGCAAAAACAACTCATTCGACTTCAGATACCAAATGGCGTACGTAATTCGCTAAACACTTCGCGATTGATAAAAACTTTGGTATCCGCGTGGGAACATTCTACGAGCACGGTGAATTGTATTCTTCGCAACGCAAACACGAAAACATTTTTGAAAATCAACAGATTCCGACTTGTTTCGATGTCTTCGACGGTAAACATGGAAGTACAATTGCATTTGGGATGGAGCACGAGTACAATCTGGATTGTTCGATCGATTTAAAAACACGCACATATACATATTATTATAATTTCGGTAGTCGATGGACATTACAATATCGAACATGTAAAATTCACAGACATAAATAAAATCAATTATAATTTCAAACTAAAATGAAGACCTAATTAATCTTGCATACTTTGAGACTCTATAAACACGTCAACCACAGAATTCATTATTATGAAAATTACTGACAGAATGAACATTTTATCTATTTTTGACAGATCAAAAATTTAACAACGACCAATAACAATTTAAAAAAATTATTAAACATTAAAATCTCTAGTTTGGTCTCAATTTTGGTTCAGTTAATTTAGTTTAGTTTAGCCAATTTTCCAATATTTAGTATTTTCTCTGCAATTCCGACAACTTTCCAAAAATTTTAACTTCTCAAAATAAAAATGATCCTCTTTTTAAAAGTGTCCGAATATTAATGGGAGTCGCTGTACGTTCTTAAGAAACCGGTCTGCCGTGTCGGAATGTTTCTAACAACCGTGCGATAAATGAGGAAAAATGATATCGAACGTGGAGAAATAAGTTTGAAACGATTTGTTCTATTCCGCCGTTACGTTTTCCTGGAGCGTAGATGCTGTGGAATTCGCGGCTTTAATTACGCGAGTCCGCAGGAGAGGAATCGCCCTCGCAGTTTGACGAGAAAAGTTTTACTTCTGTTATCAAGTATCCTTCGCTCGTATTCCGTCTACAATCGCGCGATAAAGATATCGCTTTAATTACGACAGCTCCTCGGAGAAAAAGAGAACGTTCCTGCCGTGCGTGCATACTTCTTCAAAGTTGCAATCTAAAGTGGCCGCGATGTTTAAAGACATTGAATCCGTTTCGAGAATGTTTTTGCCGTTTTGCGGAAAGGGAACGGCGCAGGCTGCACCTGAACACGAGATAATAGCGACCGATAGAAACGGCGTTTGATGTTTCCGTTGGAGAAATTCTTCTCTGGGAACGTCATCTCTTGCGAAACGTAAATGCGATCGTTAAATCTGTTCGCCACTCTTCGCTATTATCGTTCGTACCCACTTAAACGCAGGAAGTAAACAGATATTCTTCATAAATTTCACTAGAAGGACGTTTTAATAAGTTCTCTACGGATTTGTTATTACCGCGGTTCGCAAATTTTTAATCAACATATATTTGCACGTATTACAATCGAACGCTGTCAAGGCGTCGCAGAAATTTCTTACGGTTATTTATTCGAAACGGACGGAAAGAGTTAAAATCTGTATCGCGCTGCGTTCGACCGTTTCGCAGGAATTCGGAAACGCCGCGTGCCAATCTAATTATATCGTTGCAAGGATGTTCGCCAATTAATTGATAGTCATTCAGCCGCAAACAGTTTCATTCGACCGGGCTGCAGTTAGGGACGTCCAATTTACGGGTAGATTCTCCCGACGAAACATTCTAACTAGATAATTAAATTTTCCCAGCGACGGTAACGCTTTTTGGCAGTGCGCGGGTCGCGGCGAAGGGTTTAATAGAGAAGGACATAAAGCTTTCGGAGTATGTACGTGCGCGTGGGTCTCTTGCTGGTGAAAAACGGGAACACTGGTCCACCAGAAGAATCCCCGAGCCCTTGGAATAATTACCGTTTTGCCGGCAAACACGGCTGCTTTTAACGACACCCCTTCGCGCCGTTCATCCCTCTTTTTGTCGCGACCTGCAAACGAATCCGTGCACGGTGCAACATAAATTCCGACGGAATGTCGGCCCATTAAGATGTTTCGAAGACGCTCGGGCCGGTAAGAATCGAAGTACGTACACCGAGGATCGCTGGAAATCTCTGGAAATCGCTCCGGGAGCCTCTTTCCGGATTAGGAGGCCGGGATATCTGTTCGCGGCGGAAACTAGTCTTCTCGCACGGCCTGCTCTCGGCTTCAACGCGTACCAGACTGTGTCGAATGACCCGCCACTCTGATGGACAACACCTGACACGTTCAAGCCAGCCTCGTTCTTTTTACACCGGATTCAACCGATCGTTTTTGCCGCTGCCGACGCAATTACGCTTCTATGTTTTGCCGCGTAATTCGTTGCCGGTTATTCTTTTGTTCTCGCGATCCCAGCCAACGCGCCAGACCGATGGAAACTAACGCGGAAATCGTATTTATTAATCGTTAAGTGCCGCGGCTTTCAAAAAAATTCTCTAACGGTATCGAACGGGTAGACCGCGGATTTTTATAGATTTATAGAAGAATTTTGAAAATTGATGATGTCTCGACATATACGATTTCTTATCTAATTAACCCTTTGCGCTCGAAGCTATTTTAAATGGAAAATTGAACTTTTCTTCCGACATGAAGTATTTCCATTTCCTACGGTTTTTGAAATTTTATGGATATGAAATTGATATAATATCTCGTACAATACCTAAATATTTAGTAATTGATTAGATAGCGATTTATTTAATAATGTAAACAATATTTTGGATGATGGTACAGAAATTTTTAGTGGTGTCTCAGAGGGGACAACCGAGTGCAAAGAGTTAAAACGATTAAGGGAAGCAATAACGTTCAATTTCGTTTCTATTTCTTGCAATCGATGCAGGCAGTTTTTATTTTGCATAAAGATCCGCAGTCTATTGATCGGATACCGATATATTTTATATTGTAAACGATATTTTGATTAGTGGTGCAGCATTTTTAGAATACTTCCATTTCGGCAAAATCGAATCGTATTTGATTCCGAACGAATTCGAAAAACAGGCCAGTTTTCCGGTGTTTCTTCGAGAATTCGCCTCGGACGGGGATCTCGCGGGTTTTAAAGGCCGTGGCAGCTCGTAGTTCGCAACTCGATCTGCCCGCGTCTGCCTCGGAGCCAGTAAAATTTCGTTGAAACTTGGAAAATTTATTTATGCCCCCGATATGCCCGGTATACGGGTCCCCGTGTAAATGGTTGACGCATTGGGCGAATATGCCACTTTTAGTAATATATTAATATTAATGTCGCCACGTTAACGGGCGACGGGAATTCGTGGAAGATTAAGACGACGCGACGCGACGGGTAGTTCCCCGACGAGCCTGTTTAAGACACGGATACAGTTGCGGGTATTAATATTCATTTGGCCGGCTGTTGTGTACGCTGGAGCTTTGTCGCGTAATCCGGAGCGATTGAAGCCATTTTTTTCTACGGTAGACAAGTTTTCCCGGGAATTTCCCTTTTTCATCGTTCTCACGGTAAACAGGCAAACTCGGCTGAATTTCTGCTATAACTAAACTGCGGATGTTTACACCAACTTAAATCTAACCTAGCCTAAAGGAAAATAAGGTTGAGCACACTGCAGTTTTCTTGCAGTAAGTCTTTCGTTGCTTGTCCGTTCGACGTTCTACTTATTTTAACGATGCGCTTAAAAAAGCCCGATAAGACACGAATTTTACGATCGTCTCGAACGCGGGGAATTACGGGAAGATTTTGAATACCGATAGAACAGCGCGGAGACAACTTTTTCTGAAATTTCGGCAGTTTCATAAATTACCGTCGCTTAAAAGTTTGTCAAGTTCCCAGGCGAAACGGCGTACTCGTTTTCCCTCGTTTCAGCGGCAATCATCTTTGACTTTGACCTTCGTCATTAAGACCCGTGGCCCTCCGCCATTCGCGCGATAACGCTGACGAAAGTTTCGGCCAGTTTCTCAAAGGCCGGCGCGACGCCTACGCCAATGTGATTTCAGCTTGTTAGCGGTAATGACGAAAATTATCCTTGACGAAATCAAGAATTTTAATTGGAGCAAACTCTGCCCGGGGTCTTCTTATGAAATTTCACCGTGACGCGCTTTGAGCGGAAGTTTCGCGAGACAAAGCTTCATAAAATAATTTCGCCTGTCGCTTTTGTCGACGGCCGGCAAAAAATGTAATTAATGAATCGCCGGCGAATAAAAATTTCGTTCAATCAATGCGCGTCGGATGCCGCGCGTACGTGAGCGGCGCGACACGAAACGCGGTTATTTTATTTCGGAACAACCGGATGAAAATATCGAATACAATTTTTTTCCGTTGGTTATTCATTTCGGTTGTTGCGCTCTATTATTACATAGATTGTCGATCGAAATTTTATCCTTTCGCATTTCATGCTTTTCGAATTTCCAATATCGGTCGTATACTTTTGCCGTTTCTACTTTCCCTCCACTTAATATTCGCCGAGGTGTTTCTAGAATTTCTTGGAGCTGCTCTAACGTTTCTCTGCATTTCGCTTGCAGCGAATGTCTCTCGTTCTCGTCGCCGATGCACTCAACAACTGGAGCAACCCGGGGAGAAATAACAGCCGGCAATTCTCAGAACACCTGTCTCCCTCGATAACAGTCGCTGCGCGGTCCGAAATCTGCGTCTATTAAACGAGCACTACTGCACCGAACCGTAGCAAACAAATCTTTCAGATTAGTTTGCGAATCTTGCAATGTCCAGCCTTTCAAACACATCGATCAACCTTCAGCTTACCCAGTAATCTAAACGAACACCTTCGTTCAGAAATAAACACTGCCGATGTTCTTAACTTCTTAAAAGCTACTGATTTAAATAACAAAATCTAACCTTGGACGATCCTTGGACCTATTTGACGATAAATAGGAAAATTACACCGTTCACACTACATCATACATACGTATATGTAATCCACTGCTATAAAGATCAGCCTTCTTGGTCGCTAATAACCTAGCCGTTGACGCGACCTTAATAAATAAATAAATAAATAAATAAATAAATAAAATCTTTCGGATTATCTACAAGTCGATCAAACATGCATTTCGTTTGTTCAAAACGACCAACTTTTTTCGCGGATTGACGGGGTGAGCGGCTCTTGAAGAAATAAAACAGCGATTTACGCGTAATCCTGGAAATGTCTCCGAGGGGAAAACAAAGAGCTGCAAGACGGAGCATTAATTCGGCTTCCGGGCGATCCGTGTCAGGATGGTCGGCGCAAACGAGCTTCCATTAAAAACGTTATTTCCTATGTTACCTGGAGCATCCTCGATTCAGAGAACACAGACACGTACGCTCCGGTGTATCCTGGGCGTGGAAAGAAGAGGGCGAGGGGTGTAGAACAAGCAAACATTACCACTTTAAAAGGGATTACCTGGGAAAAAGACGGGGCGCGAAAGAGGGGGTGGGGGTGCATCCGTGGCTCCGGTAATCCCGCGGCGAGTAATGATTTAATGACGCCTACGTGGGCCCGTTTCATAATGCGTTTCCGGTGTTTATTTATACGCGAGACGCGGCGATAATGCAGAGCCTGGAACGTTGTTTCTCACGCGGTAATTCCATTCGCCGTCTTGGGGCCGCGGGAGGATGCGCCGGAAACCGTATCGGCCGCCATTGTTGTGTCCCGCCGTGAACGCTATGAATTTTACCACGGAAGAAACGCGATAATTAGTCGCCGATTTTGCCCGCGAATATGTGTCTTCCATCGCAAGAACAGCCTAAACGCAGCAACGCCCGCGACGCGTTAATTAAATTAATTCCAGTCATTCGAACGCCAAGCACGACTTCCTCCGTGCCCTTCGCGGATACATTCCCCACGGTCAACGGCCCACACGAACATGAATTTCTTATTTTCTTCGCTAACGTTCTTTAACTCGTCTCTTCGCCTACCATTTTTTAGCCAGCTCGAACACATTGTACCCTCTGGGAGTCGAATCGCGTGACCGGCCGTGAGATGCGGATGAACTTCGCCGTTGATTAAACGCTTCATCTTTTTCAAGCATGCGAACACCGGCCCTCTTCGTCGCTGATTGCTTTAATTATTCGGTCTCTCGCGGCGCCTAGTGGGCGGCAGCTTTCAAGATTTCGCCGCAGCTGATAAGAGCTTGCGAACGGAACAGGTGAAATTATAAGGCAACAGTGCGCTATGGGAGAATCGGTTGTTTCACCATTGTTGCTACCGATACTCGAGTGCACTGGGTTGCGATGTTTCTGGTGGAAGCGTGTCGAAGTGTGTTTACTACGAAACCATTGGTTAACGCGTTGACTGCCACGCGAATTTATGAACTCCACTGCTAAGAAGTGCGCTGGTATTGTGGTATAGCAATGCCAAGCGCGCTTCTAACATTGAAACTTACTCGATGCAGGTGTGTAAACATATTCGGGACATTGTTCTTTTTATCGTAGTAGAAGGTAATTACGTTTTATATCGTTTTACATCGTATTTTATCAATTGTTTTATATCGTATTTTACGCTGTCGATCACCGGCGACTGTCGCGGCCTGAACGCAAAGTTTAGTGTCGGTCGCCGATGACCGACGTGACACTTAACGCGTTAAACTTTTCCTTTCGCGACCAGAAATTGTTGTCTTCTTCTTACGCGGTCCTGTAGATTTTGGCGAGACGATGCCAAAAATCCAAGTTTCGATCCTTGGCGATCAGCGGTTCGAAAGTTATGGGTTTTTAAAGTTGAGCGATTTTCTATTGAAAGTTTAAACACTCGTTACTTTCGAACCACCGATCTCCCAGGATCGAAACTCGGTTTTCTGGCATTTTCTCGGCCGAATCCACTCGATTGTACAGGAAAAAGGCCAAAATTTTTAGTTATGCAAGGAAAAGTGTGGCCGAATTATTAATCGTTTCGTTGCAGAGAGAAAAATACAAAGAGCAGAGTAAACGTCGGAATCGTCCGCGGCCATTATCAAAGGAAACGTTACAGTTTCCTTTTTAGGTTCGCGTATCCGTTTCCACGGTGCGCGCGGCGAGGGTCGACTTAATGAAACAGCAAAATGGCCGATGTAGGTGCATTTTCGCAGCGTTAAACGGCCGATTGTGCACCGAACTGATAAAAAAAAATGTGTTGCCCTGTTGCCGGTCCCGCGGACAGTGGGCCCGGTTGCTTTGTTGCAACGCACAGTTGAAAACGTTGCAGTTCGTTCCGCCTGCAGGACGATTCGATTATTGTTTCGACCATGGTCCCGCGGATCGAACGCGGGAACTAAATATAGAGGAACGTGTAGAGATACGTTGGAAACGGGACAAAGACAACGGTAACACGTTCCCGGCCGTCTGTCCGGATAACTTTCAAGAACTTTTTCAACAAAACTCTGTCCGCTAGTTGCTAAAAAAAAAGCGGTCGAAAGTTCTGCAACTGTTTTAAACTTTCAAATGGATCCGGCACCGAACGACCGCGAGCTAGAAAAATTGAATATCTTTCCCGGGCTGCATGAAATAAATGATCTCTCTATCTCCGGCAGAGGCTTCTTATTGCGCTCGGTTTTCAATCAACTCGGTACAATCGAGAATTTTATGAAAGTATCTCGCCGTCATTCTTCTACGTATACGTATATACGTATTATATTATACCGGTCTCGGTTCGTTCCTCGCTGTCGCTCTTACGCAGATTTCATCCCCATAAAATCCGGTGCCAGCACGAAAGAAATTCATCATTGGCGAACCGGGGTTATTTTACATAACTTCTGAGTTGGCTGTGCTCTATCGCGAACCTGCCCTGCCCGGTCGGGATTATGCGAGACTATGTTTCGGACTGCAATAACCTAATGTTGCTGGCGGATCCCCGCCGCGCCGCACCGCGCCGCGGACAAAACATCGAATAAAGGACAGCCGCGGGAGAAGGAGAAAAGAATTTCATCTGAAAAATTGCTCCGCGCTGGTATAGCCAGCTATAGTCTGCTTTTTCGTCGGCGAATCTGTCCACCCCTTCGCTGTCACTCCGGACCGATGACGTTTGATATACGATTAACGCGAACGCGATTTCGCTTTTCTTCCACAGTTTTCTGTCTGTTTAAAAAGTTATTCTGGATCTACGGGATACGGAAGCCGCGCTCGATAAGAAGCGGGAAAAAAAAGTCGCGGTGATACGGTTCGGTTTCAGCCGCTGCTAACTGCAGGGTGTGGATAGAGAACGCGAATAAGAAAATTTCAAACAGGCGGAGGGAAAAGAAACAAAGAGAACGCAAACGGAACCGAGAGGAAGGGGAAGCAGAGAGGCAGAGAGCAAAAGGAAGAGAGAGGAAGAGAGAGGAGATCCGAACTCTCAGTGGATCTGTCAGACTGGAGTACGAGATGGGGTGAATCCCTTGTTTAAACAGAGGCACTTCGTACTCGATCCGACGACCGGCGCGCTTCGGTCCATGAACAAATGCGACTGTTCTTTGGATACTTTAATCCTGGGGATTGGCTGTAATTTATATCATTTGCTTCTCCCTTCAACTTTTTCTCCTCTCTGTACATTCTTTCGCTCCTACCTGTCCCCTGCATTTGTAAACCTACGGGAATCAACGGAAGTCCTCCTACCATCGGTTCCGTCTGTTTTCCCGTCGTTAGTTCGGCCAGTGATCCGAGGCAAATATTAAACGTCTCTTTGGGCGGACGGATCCGAAATGGCTTTGTAAATTGTAAGGCTCTACGGCAAATATTGGACCGTGTACCGGTTGTCCTCTAATCGATGCTGCGACCTACGCTCCGCGAAAACTGTGTCAGAGAGACTTTTTATGCGATCGTTAGATGATTTTCGCGGTGATATTTAGCCCGGGTCCGGTTCGAGTAAGCCGCTGTTGTATCCCCGATAACTCCTGGATAAACATCCGAGTCGCTAGAACCCGATGATACCGAGCAACCCTTGGACCTTTTCGCCTCCGCGTCATTCTTTCCCTTCCGCGTCATTTTTTCCACAATGGGTCTTTCCCACTCCTTTCCACATTTTCCTCTGCAATAGAATATATATATATATATATATACAGCAGCCCACCGAAACCATAAACTTACTTTGTCTCTTGCGAATTCAAGACCGAAAGGTCATTCTGTTGTACCTTGCTTCGCTACCGCGTGTATTACTTAAATAAAACTTCTTTACGATTTATAAAAAGTGTTGTACTCGATCTCGAAAAGACGGAATCCAACGCCGCTACAAATGACGAGATCCATTTTATGCAAATACCAGCATCGACCAAGTTGAAGTGTCGCCGGTCGGAATATTACCGCTTCATAGACGAAGAGGAGGGACGCCGGGGAGTCATGGTAGAAGCCCGTTGATTCGAGCCTCTCGGGAAACAGGAGACGCGGATGAGGTCAGGTCTGAATTGCGAGGCCAGAGAAGGCAAGCCGCGTGACATTCGAGCCTCTGTAGCTGTTTGAAAGCTAAGCTCAGAAATTCGGGCCGGCCAGCTTGTTCAACGAGAGGACGGTCCGCTATTAACGTTCCCGGATAATGAACTCGCGTCCGCTCGATGTTTTCGGATTACGTTTGAACCGGGCTGGCTCGCGGGAATAAAGTGGATCGTGTTGTCTTAGGGTCTGGCCACGAGTCCGAGGTCTCTTCCTCTCTCTCTCTCCCTCTCTCTCGTTGGTTCAACCGTCCTTTGTCTGAAGGAGAACTCGCTCGACGGACCACTCATTAGCATGGTAATAGCCGTGGACCCAGCACCTGCTAAATTTTAGGTTTTCAGCTTTCCCGCAAACCATTCAGCCCCCGGGCGCTAATGCTCGAACTCGTGACTGTTAACTTTCCAGCTTCCCCTGACCTGGAACGACCATCTTTAAACGGTTTTTTGACCAAGCAGCTCTCCGACAGCCGTGTTTTTCCGCAAGCCAGGAACGGTAACACGTGCCAGGGTCTACCCTGATGATCGCCCCACGAAGAGGAATGGTCTGCCTCGCGAACTTCTCGTTCGAACGCGGGACAAACTTCGTTTCGCTTTCGGGGGTTAACGAGCGTCGTTAATACCGCTAGAAAAAGCCGACCTACTCCGATACTTTACCTACGTGCCCGCGTTCCCCTAAGAGGGAACCTAATGCGCTGACAAATGGCAGCTCGCGGAGGATCGTAATCGGTCGTAACTGTTTTATCACTCTTTTCGGGACGATCCAAAGGTGTGAAACTGTGATTGCAACTTACTTGGGGCCTCGATTTTCTTTTTTAGTACTGGATGCGAAACGCTGCTGTTCTTACCTGGAACGTAAAAAGCCGCGGTTAGCGTCCGTGTTCTACCGTGGGCAGAGAACCAACGGTGTTCTTAATAGTTCGGGTAGTAACTTTCGTCGTGGATGGTGTAACGAGCCTGCGTGTTCGTTGCTCCCTTTTCGAATGGGGAAAACAATCTTGAATTTTGAACATTTTTCTGTTTACCGTCCAGAGTCAACACCGGGTTCTAAGTCCAGCGTCTACTCATTCCACTGGCGGCCAACCGATCTCGGCTCGGGTATATCGGTGTAAACACCACACGTTGACTCGAATTATTCAAAATGTTCTACTTTCTTAATTTTCATGATTTTTTTAATGAAATTTCGCTATCGTATTCCTGGCAATTTTCTGATTAATATAAGACCAAACGCGATACAATTCCAATTGTATTCAGTGGTTAAATCGACGGTTCAAGTTTCGGTCGCAAGGAAGGACAGCGTCGTTCTCTATGTTCGGACTCTCCTTTGAATTTCATTCTGTCCTTCTCTACGTTCGGACTCTCCTTTGAAGTAACAAAAATACGATCGCAACACCGGGATTACTGTCCACCAAAAATACGGCTGTTGGACAGTAAACCCGACTTTACTGTACTCGTCAATTCAATTGCATCTATTAATAAACTACAAGAAGTTCGGTCGGTAGATTTTCAAGAACCACTGCGATTTCAAAAAAGTAGGACAAACCGCCCCATTCGTTCTCGGTAGCCCATTCCGCGGGCAATCGCGCGGCCATTGATTCCCAGATACTAAACAACCGAGGCGGCGCGGCGCGGCGCGGCGGGCAGACAATTTCGAAAGGCAAACAGTGTTTCTTCGATTCCGGTTCTCGCGGCGCACCACCATTTATCACCAGGCCAATATCTGGCGCCGTTTACTTTGAACCTATGGAGTTTGCCGTGATGCGCAACAATCGTTCTCGTCGTCGTGGCGGGTTTGAGGACGCCTACCGGGCGGGCTGAAGCAATCCGAAGAACCGACTCTCTCTCTCTCTCTCTCTCTCTCTCTCTCTCTCTCTCGCGGAGGTTGGTCCCATCAGTATCTGTCAGGAAAGCAAGACACGTCTTCTGATCTCGAGGACGGGAACACGGTCGTTCTCGACGGTAAACAGACCGAGGGCTCGAGAAGTTTGTTGCCGTGGCTCGTGACGCTATTAAGGGATATGTCTGCGGCGAAAGATCTCTTACTCGATCCCTCTATCGCATCGACAGTGTACTCCTCTCTCCGTTCAGCTGCCACCAACCTCCCTCCCTGCACACACCCCTAAACCTCGGGGCGTCACTTCGTCGCGGCAAAGTTATCGTTTAACGGCAGTTGCTTCGTATTCTGCGCAAACCAGCGCTGCAACGTTGCGCTGAAACAAAACGACCACGCCAGACGACGAGCAAACAACCGGCACAATCAATTACACGAGCTTTCTTTCGGGACTCCTCGGTTTATCGAACCGTCGACGAACCGCGTCCCCGTTTTACTGCCAAACGCCTTTCGAATCCGACCGCTACGTTACTTACTCCCGATATCTCAAACTCCCGTTCGACTTCCAACACACCGAGTGTTTTGCGAACCGCGAGACGTTCGGGACGATCGCTCGAATGTTACAATAAGAGTTGCACGGGACTCGCTGTTCCTTGGGGCGGAGAATTTTCCCCGTTTCGCGTGTGTTTTTATTTTACTCTCTCGCGTTGGCTGTGTTTGTTGTTGGCACGACCTGTTTGGCGTCTCGGTTTCGTTTGACTGCGTTTTACGATTCGGTTACATTGTTCCGCTACTCGTGGGAAGATATTCTTCTTCTTGGGAACCAGGAACGGGGTTGAAAGTTGTTGCAGAGGTCATTAGGGGATTTTGTTGGCCGTCCAACGACTTGGCTAATTTCGGTGAGAAGAGCCGCCCTGTTCCAGATTTGTTTTATTAAAGAAAAGACTGTATTCTCTTCCTATCCAACGCTCAATCATTTATTAATACCGCCTGTTAATATTTAACCGGACGGAATGTTACGTAGAAATCTTTCATTCTGCGCGGGATGAAAATTGCACATTTTTTGACGGATTTATTTAGTTTATTCGCGTTGTTTTAATCGAATGTGGTCCTCGGATCAATTTCACTAGCACGATATTTGTTCACTTTTGCGAATCGCGTACAAACAGCGAAAATTGATAATTACAATATTTTGAAATAAATTATTATGATATTGAAATTGATTGTTGATTCTCTCTCGTTCCGCTGAAATTATTAACCTGGAAAATGATACTCCACTTTGCGCAATGTTTAATACAAACTCGGAACTCTCAGACACCGCGAAATTATTCGAACCAATAATCATTTCAACAAAATCGTTTTATTTGAACGTGGAAAATGATTAGGCGAGGGAATAATCTGGAAATTGTGAACGATCAATTTCCAAAATATCCAGATCAAAAATCAGATGCTGAAGCGTGAAACAATTCGCGAGCGACTGGAATTGCGTCACCGAGCCATTCGGCAAGATACAGTAATGTCCACATTACTGTCCAACAGCCGTATTTATGGTGGACGGTAAGATTGGTGTGTACATGTATGATCGCATATTTGTTATTTCAAAGGCGATTCCGAACATAGAGAAGGATTGATTGAAATTCAAAGGTGAAGCCGAACATAGAGAAGGATAGAATGACATTCAAAGGAGAAGCCGAACATAGAGAAGGAAGAATGAAATTCAAAGGAGAAGCCGAAGTCTCCGAAGTCTCTTTCTTTCCAATACGCTGTCGTTCCATGCGACCGAAACTTGAATCGTCGATTTAACCGCTAAATACAATTGGAATTATATCGTGTTTGGTCTTATATTAATCAGAAAAATGCCAGAAATACGATAGTGAAATTTCATTAAAAAAAATAATGAAAATTAAGAAAGTAGAGAATTTCGATTAATTCGAGTCAATGCGTGGTGTTTGCACCGATATACCCGAGCCGAGATCGGTTGGCCGCCAGTGGAATGAGTAGACGCTGGACTTAGAACCCGGTGTTGACTCTGGACAGTAAACCCGACTTTACTGTAGCTTTGTTTCGCTCGCGACCAAACAGATCTCCCGTGCCTCCGTCTCGTTTCCCTGTATTACCGAATCTTTCATGAATTATACTGTACACGTCGCGCAGCCATCCGAGTTGTTCCATCCGAGTCATTTGACAATTTAACTCCCGTGTTCAGGAAACGCGGCGTCGTCGTTTGTACAAATTAATTAAATAAGTCTAGGTATTCGGCCCGTCTATTGAAAGCCGTGGAAGTTCTCCGGCCGTGCACCTAGAAATTGCTTTAGTTATGAGTCTGTTTGAAACTGAAATTTTTTCCAACTACAGCTGCGAGCTAATTTGTTGAACAATTATTTGGCAACGACACCGTTCATCTGGGAAATTTGTCTGAGAATAATTTGCTTTAAATGTTATTTCCTATTAAAATCTGTTGACAAGCTTTCCACTTTTTTAAATAATATTCCGTCTCGATTAAAATTGATTAAATCCACGCAGCTCGAAAATGTTTGATCAGGTGTTAGGCGAGCGATAATCTTTGCTTTTATAATGAAGAATCGACGGATTCGAACTTTTGCGTGCACCGAATATTAATAGTACATTTTAATTGATTTTCTAGTTGGACCGAGATGATCGCAAATGGTCAAATATTTTTCGAGGATTGCGTAAACTATTAAAAAGGATGGTTGGACGGATCCACTCTTTCCGGAAAGTGTCGCTGATGCGACCGATAGGAGAAGAAGGATCCATCTTTCATATAATTTTCGATTTTCAATCTTCTTTTACATCTTATTTCTTCGAGCAAGAAGCTGACGTATTTACGAAGTGAAAACATGAACGTGGCTTTACGAGAAATTCGTCGTACCTCGAGATTTTTCGACCGTCATTTTATAAGTGCCCGTCTCCAGTTTTTGAATCTCAAAGCTTTTACGGCGAATACAAATCATCGTGTTTCAGATATTGAAAATGTTAATACAAAAGATTATACGTTGTTATACATTTAATTGTATTCTAATTCTGCGATACAACTCGACAAGAGTCTGAATTTGCATCCATAAACCTAAATGCGACGTGCATAATAACTTCCGATTAAAACCGGCCATTTATGACATATAAATTCTCATTCTGCGGAAAACAATGGCCACAATGTCAGTATATTCGTTACTAAAACGCTGATATAATAGTGGTACACGCAACCCAATTGTTTATTGTGGTCGAAATTTAACAAATAATATCATTCAGTTTACCATACAAACGTGCACGGCACAGTTTCTTTCGGTATATGTCTATTTACTATTGTTATTCAAACAATAGCTTCGTTAATAATTGTTAATAAACGAATTAATATGGTCGACGGATCATCGATTGTCCTAGCGCATGACCTTTTCGATAGAGTGAATTAACAATTTGTTAAACTTGGTTTCTACATACAACGAATATATTTTTTCGGTAATACTGTGTATAATATTCTTACAATCTCTTTACTGTTTTAGACTACACCGCTGCTCGTAATTTTCGCTTAGTCGCATCTCCGTGTCAGAATTCGAAAGAACAGTAATTTCTCAATAAAAATTGATGAGCCCTCATCGATCGTAAAACCAATAATTAACGGGATGTTTGACTCTCCTTCTCTTCGAAACTTACTTCTCGCAACTTCAGAAGAGTCGTACAACATCGTTAAAGAGTTCTTGTTAATTATTAAGTTTCGGACAAGTGACAGTTAATACATTCTTCCTGGGGCCTTGCTTTTCTTACGAGCTGCCGCATAAAAGTTAGAATAATCCATTTATATGAAACAAAGCGGACAGTAGCGTAGCTGTTGCTTCCGCGTCAGATCAATAATTGTTTAGTATCGCAAGACTACGTGAATATTATTCGAAATTGCGGATGACGTAATAATCAGCAATACATTCTTCCTGGGGCCTCGCTTTTCTTACGAGCTGCCGCATGAAAGTTAGAATGATCCATTTATATGAAACAAAGCAGACAGTAGCGAAGCTGTTGCTTCCGCGTCAGATCAATAATTGATTAGTATCGCAAGGCTACGTGAATATTATTCGAAATTGCGGGTGACGTAATAATCAGCTAGCGAAATTTCTTCGGGCCCGTAATAACGTAATTTAGTTGCTATTTAGAGAGAGGGCAATAGAGAGAGAGAGAGAGAGAGGAAGGAAGGAAGAGAGAAATAATGCTCTGCGGCGGGTTCACCTCGCTTATCGTCGGGGTTTCATTCCAGGAAATACGAACTTCACCGATACCCGCAACCATATGACTGTGTCTCGCTTAACGACCCGTCGATTAACCCGCGTAGCGACCCGGCATTATCTGGAAAACGAAATCGACAGCGACGAAGTCCAAAATCGCCTTTGCCGTGTGCTTCCAGCACGATCCAAGAATTTTCCGTTCTGTTTCCCGTTCCCGTTTTCCTAGCTGCTTCGATACGGACTCCTGACGTTGCCAGGATTTAACAGTTCGCTTGATACCGGCCGCTAATTTCCCACCCCTACAGATACCCGATGCATATTAATCCTCCGAGAAATAATCTCGCGTCCGATGCACTTATCGCGTCTGCCTCACTCGCCGAACAACGCTTTTCACTGAACCTACAGTGACTCTCACTAATATCCGGACACTGTTAAAAGGACGATAACCTTTTTAATATTGGACCACACGATTTCAACTCTTTTTTAGAAGTTAGAACAATTGGTTTGCTGTATAACGTGATAAAACAATTTTGAAAAAAATTGCAATTTCTTGAAATTACAGAGAAAATATGGAAAGTTGTATTTTACAATTTTTTAATGAATGCGGCTCTTCGCAATTGCGAACTAGTACTTCCAACGTCTCAAAAAGCTTTTGGGTCTAATTCTGGAAAAGTTATTCGTTTTTAAAAGGTGTACGAATACTTTCCACGCCCACTGTATATTTCCGAATAACCGCTAATACCTTATACTACGCATTCTGGAAGTTCTCCGAAAGCCATTTCATTGAAATTATAGAAATGAAATAATCTTTTAATTATCTCACGCAATATGCACGATGCTGGTTTGTGCTCCAGTAGATAAATTCTTAAATGAATGTTAAGCTTCGTGTACGATGAACAGAAAAGAAGATTAAAATAATAGAAATACAGAAATAATTCCCGTTAATACCCTTTGGACGCAGATTGTGCGAACACAATGTGCGATAATAGGGTACGTAATTACCCGCAAAAATAGACTGAACAAGTGGAATAAAGCTCCTTTTTGTACGGCGTGTTATAACTTTAATACGACTGGCCGATGTCTGTCTATTCCTCGGTGAATCTACTTGCCGCGAACACCGACGATAATATGGAATTACCTATTTTCCGGTTTCACCGCCGGCTCCACCTAACAATTTACATTAAATTACCGTCAAAAATGGAAATTATGATACTCCGTTCAACACTGCGAATGTTTAAGCGATACCTAATTTTCGGAAACACATTCCCACGGCTTAATATTAAACGTGAACTTGCTTCCTGCATGCAAGACCCGATATACTAAATTTGAATACAAGTACGACGAACTGGAAAAACAGTATTCGCAATTGGTAATAAATCACCAGACCTCGATGATTTATTGGTAAACGTCGACGAAATTTTCTAAATGAAACCAATGGAAAATACTAGGTGCGTAAACACGTTTTAAAAATTTCGTTCCATTTATAAACGAAATACAAGGTATCGATATCCGACAATCGCGCGAAAAAATTGCGAGAATTGAAAAGAAATTTTTGCGAGGGCGTAATACGAAAATCTGGATCGTCGTGATTACGATAAAGCGGAACGAGCGGATTGAAAAATTTGAGCACAAAGTACCGGAAGTGCTCGACATCGTGAAATCAATTGTTCAGGCCGCTAACGATTCGGTTTACAAGTTACACCGCGCTGCGGCCGGGTGCAAGGGTTACGGAGCGTGCATTATAGTCCATCGTCGAGTTTGCTGGGCGGAGGGGAAAATAAAGGGAAAACGAAATGGCTGTCTATATACTTGAGCCGCTTAAACCTAGTTCTTCATACATAAGTTCGTAGTTTTTACAAATAACTTCCGCTCGAACGAGCTCACGGTAATAGAATTTTCCCGGGCGATCCGAAGAGTAAAACAAGTTTAATCCGGCGCGGCGCGGCGGGGTGGGAAAAGTTTTAAACCTTCGGGTAATCTCGTTCCGATCAATTCGAACAATATTAGACACGGAGAATGAATTGTTTCACGGTAGAAAATATACGGGAAAAACGTAAACGCGTGTGTTCGTCGGCTGCATCCAGCCGACCTGAAGACGCTGTCCTTCCTCAGAGTTTGCATTCTTAAACGATGCCTGCAACGTTTTCAAGTCACTCGAACACACGAGTATTTGCGAAGATCAATATTTGCGGGCGGTCACCGGCAGCGAACCGGCTTCCGAACGGTGAACTTGCACCAAGGGGGAGCCATAAATACATTAACCCTTAAAGGGCACCGGGACCAGACCTTTTACCTCTTTACATATTTTTTTCAGACCCTTCTCCTACGTAGTACTTTCATTTTTCATGCAATTTCCCCGGCCCGTACGAGCAACCTGGAAATTTAAACACGCTCGACGACCACTTTGGCCGAATTATTATCCCTTCGCAGTTGTTTAACCCGGAATTTTTATAGGGTCTCGCCATACTGATACAAATTAGAGTGCGGCGTTCCTGTCGCCGTGGGAATTCCGCAAATTTTATGCCACGGTTGCAATTCTGTTTCAGATAACGAGATTGTTAATTTTCCATTTTTATCAAATCCGGATGATCGTACGGAAAATGCGGATAATCGGATAAGTCTCCGGTCCACAGAAGTTGATTAACGTACGACGTACGTACATAGAAACGATTTTTTTAATTATTATCATTTAAATGTACGACGGTGTTACGAAGCTGTAAAATTTTTCAACGAACGAATAAACCGCGGGCGTTTCGATTTCGCCTAAGCGTTTGATAATAGGATTCGAGAACACGCGAACGGAATTATGAACCGACAACGGTGATATTTTTAATAATGCAGATTCCGTGCGGAATCGCGTCGTTTCGCAAGTGGATCGATACATCGGTGGCCGTCTGCGGATGTTTATTCTAATGAACATTTGTACGCTCGACGGCCGGACTATACGTTTATCCTAATCCCTTGCACGGCTGGCCGCAGAGTCGCGGAACGTTTCGCAACCCGCTTGCGATCGGTATATTTATGGAAACACAATTAAGTCTGTGCTTGCTGCGCTTGCCAATGGATTCCAATAAAAATCTATACCTAGAGAGCTAAAATTCAATTTCGGATTAAACTGATTTTCTCTTTGCTTTTGAAGCTGCTCCGGTGGAAATGATTAGACGACTCTTTCTATCTTTCGGCTGGTCTACCTCTGTGCTACAACAATAATACAGAATACACGAACACGGAAATTTGTATATTAGAAATTATTGAATTGTCCATGCGAATTGAAAACAATGCGAACACCGTGTAGAAACAACAAGGCAAAACTACAAAATACACATGTCATATAATTGATGTATGGGAGCCATGGAAACGAGACAATTACCAATGTGCCTGTTACGCGAACTGCGCAGAAACATGCAAAACATAATTATGCTCAAACCAACGAGGGTAATCGCACAATTTCGTTATAACAACCTTGATAAAGGCCAAACATAGTCGATTTATTTTCCTTTAAACTAGAATGATTTGAAATTAATATTCGTAATTAGACTTTCTTGTAAGACGATTTCAGCGATAACGATCGTACGAATTGTCACGTTCCCCGACGAAGCAACAAATCATTTCCGGACTGCGCGGAGCAACAAATAAAATACTTTGTTACTCGCGTTTTATTGCCGCAGTGTAACGCCGAAAATTCCGCGTATCGCCAATTTCTACGTGTAACGTACTCCAGACCTCGGAGCTGACTGCAACTTCGAGTTGCAAGCAGTATCGCGAGTACTCATAAATACTCTATTACAAGCTGGCCAACTTTCACTATTCCGCTTAATATATTCCACATTTTGAAACCAAATTCATGTGTCATGACGGATATTTCCCTGATATATCCGTGTGGTAAGTACCCTCGTATAAACTCGGCAATTTTCACTATTTCACGTAACGCGTATAACTAGATTTGAAAACCAAATCGAGTTACAACGAGCGTTTCACTGACATCCGCCCGGTGTAAGTACCCTCGTGCAAACTTGCCAATTTTCACTATTTTATAGAACACACTCGACATCTGTCCGCGCGGTGACAGTTGCAAGAATCGCTCGCTGAAAACAAATCGGTCTAACGCGTTCGCCGGCAATCGTGTTTCAACAAACCCCCATAACAAACCCCATATCTGTCTTCGATCAGTTTAATCCGTCCACTGTTTTAAGTTATACCCAGCCATTTTTCTCGTAAACGCATAAAAAATATACGCAGACTAGATATTAATCTACGGAGACTGTATCGAATAATTAAATATCTCGCCCGAGATTATCTTCTTCCGAGATTATTAAAAATATTTCGAAACATAGAAGGCGTGGAAAGCTGAAATTTGGTGCACAGGTAGCTGTTAGCCCATAGAGACGCGCGAATATGCTTTTATCCCGGTAATCCTGCAGGATTAAATTTTAAAAATAAATTAGTGGCATACATCCTGAAATAAGCCGGCCTTTTCATTGATTCATGCTAGTTATTAGGTTGTCCCAAAAGATTCTTTCGAAATTTGTACGTTCGGTATTGTTAAATAACGCGAGTATACGCAAACAACGTGATCATCCGTTCCAGATTATCTGGAAACGATACAGACATTTGGTAGAACCTAATATATTAATAAAAATGCGGGTTCCAAGATAATTTCCGAATTAAATTGCGCAAGAACGAATGGCGAGGTGGTCGATCGAACCGTTTCATTAAATTGCATACGCGTCTTTCTCCGATCCAGGAGAATCGCGAGAGCCGCGACGGTCACCGGTGACCGTCGGACGTGTCAGCCCGTGATAATCGCGGCGACGAGAACCGTAAAACGATGAATCCGCGAGTCGACCGGCGTAAAACTGAACAGAACCGGCCCCTACGTCCTCGTACGAAACACATTATTTCGTGGGAAATTGAGATTCAATAATTCCAGCACGGGCTTCGAGCACGGAATTGGGTCAACGATACTCTAGCAGAATTTTCGCGGCAACTTTGTCAAGCTGGTCTACTCGAAACGGTTCCCGGCTGAATTGCGACAGTCGACACACTCCGTTAATCAACCCGGTGAAATGCAAAACGACCGCCACCGTCGACGACGATGATACCGCCACGCTCCGCGCTCGACGAATAAAAATCCGCATCGCGCGGGTGGACGAGGGGGGCCAACAATGCATCTGTATGTATTGACCTTCGGAGAGACCATCGGAAAAGCCCCGGGAAAACCTCGGAAAAACACGGCCCCGGGCCCATGTTTCCCCCATAACGATTATAAAACTAGCGCCGCTGCTCCCAATCACGAAACGGAGAAACTCAATTATTTGAAGAGACAAGCAATTAACCTACCACGGCGAAAAAAAAAATAGAACAACACCGGTCCAACCGGTTTGCCGTTTGTGCATATTCGTATAACTTGTTCGCAGTCTAAATAAATCGAACTGGGTCACCCACGGGGTGTCCTGCAAAACAGTCGGCGAGACTGCGGATTTTTATGCGAAACAACAATCGTCTACATCGAAACAATCTGGAGCGAAATTGAAATCGAATTGGTCGAATAAGGTGAACGTAATATGGTTTATCGATCCGATTGATTTTTCTATTGTACAATTTTTGCACTTTCTCCTTGCTACTGTTTAATGTCTTTGAAAATTGTGTTTTACATTTTATACATGTATAAATCCTCGGCTCGCACCGCTTACGGAACAACGTCTCATAATTTCGTATTGGCAGAATCGTGCAAATCCGTTGACGACATAAAATGATCGAGCGAATTCAAGAGTTAAATGGCTATTAAACTTGCAGACCTTGGATTGGAAGAACAATCACCGTTTAAGAGGAATTAATCAATGAGAAAATCAACGTGAGTTTTCTCTCGGAATTGCGTGCAGTTAATCGATGGAATGACGAATGTTCATTGTCCCGGCATATTATTGCTTGCGATTATACCAGTATTATAACGTATTCCGGTACAATGATACGTGAATGAAAACATACAAGTAGGACGAGAGAGTACATACAGCATCGTACTAGGTCGGAACTTCTTAATTATCAATTCATTAAATAAATTACTTTGATTTTATGGAATTTTCGAGGCTACGCTGGAACTTTGAAATTCGTTAAATTAATGGGTCCCTGATATTAAATTACGATATTAATGAAACGATGATCCGTAATCCGTTAATTTGAGAGGTCCGATATGCTATTAAAGAATTTGAAATATTTTCGCGAGAACTATAACAATCCTCCCAGAGCCATTCTGCACCACCAAAAATGTGCATCCCCAATTAACGCTCGAAGCAATCGATTAAACCGCGACACCACTTGACAGAACAAGATCCTAGAAACCCGAGTCGGCAACAAAAGCTTCACCGTGAACCATCCGCGTGCTCGCATTCCTCTCAGCGAGGCACCACCCTAATTAAGATCGGAGCACCGATCAACCAATCAAATTCCGATGTGCAAAACTTGGCAAAACTTGGACGGACTTGGAAATACCTTCGATTTTGCTTTTTCCATTTAAGCGTAAAAATGCAGTGCAACTAAGGAAAGGTAGCATCGGATTACCAATGGATAACCCTTAAAACTCGAATGACGCCTCTGTGGCGACATGAATAATTGTTGTACCATTAATTCAAATATTGTTTACATTATTAGATCTGTCGGTATCTAATCGATTACTCAACATTTACGTATTGCACGAGGTATTACATCAATTTCATATCCACCAAATTTAAAAAATCGTACAGGATGGAAATATTCTAGATCGGAAGAAACGTTTAATTTTCCAGTTAAAACAGCTCCGAGTGCAAAGGGTAAATTTCCAATGAGGGCGTTGAAAGTGCTGCAACTCAATTATCTGCTAATAAGAAATAGGAATTCAACGAGCATCGGTTCTCGAAGTCGCCAGGAAATAGTGAGAAACCTAGACGAAATAAATAGCACTTTCCGAAGAAGCTGATAAGATGAAACACGTGTTTCGCGTTGACGATGTCTGCAGAAGGGCGAGTTCGAAGCGAGCTTGGTGGCAGCCAATCAAATTCCGATGAGTAAAACCTTAGAAAACTGGAGCGCTGATTTCCCTTTCGGCGAGAGGTGCGCGAGGGTTGGATCCGGGGGTTCGAGAGAAGGTATCTGTTCGGTCTCTGATCAGACCGAACGCGAGATTTATACGTATTTATTTAGAAACGGTCGGCTCTAAGAGCTGGACACTGTCACGGCTCGATAAGACCAAGATGTCGACCCTCGCAAAACGTCACCGGGCCCAAGTTCATAACCGAGTCAGCGACCCAACGCTTCGCCCTATCGAGCAGGCCAAACCTTTGGACCCAAACCATCGACTAGCATATAAGACCCGAAAGTACCGTGCAACAGTCAGTCGACAATAACCTCTGCTACGGCAGGTTTCATCGATTCAAGATTCAATAAATTAGCTTTGCGTTCTCGATAAGTCAAAACCTTGGAGCAGTGAATCGTGAAAATTGTAATACGACGATCCTCACCGAAAACACCTATTTCACCGTAACAACACGCTCGACGCGACGCGACGGCCCCAGAACAATTTGGGCGTCACCGGACACCACTTCGAGACCTCGCGAGCGAACCCATTGATAGGGCAATCTTATGCAAAACGAATAGTTTTAGTTTCCACATCGCCTTTCCGTATCGTCGAACCTAATTTATTGCATGCCCTAAACACAGATTTACTAGAATGCCCCTACACCGACGACCAAAATGCACCCACCCACTCGCCGATAGAAAATCATTTTGTCACCCCGCACAGTTTTTGGATAGCCAATAAGGATAGACCCGAGTTGACCTGATGCACGACGCCACACCGAAAGTCAGTTCCAACGAATCACTCGATCTCGCTTGACTTCTGACAAATTGAACTCGGCAGAGTTCTAAAAATCGCTCGAACCTAACTCGCAACGATAGTACTTTACCTCGGACATCGTTGATACCGTATCCAGTTAAGTTTTTCAAATACATCTTAAAGCGTGTCATTTCGTGAACGCGAATTTTACTTTCAACTAGACGCGGTTGCCTACGTAACCCCTGCTGGATCATTAGTAACGATAATGCAACACAGTTGCAAAAATGAATTTCGTTTATACGAGAAACACTGTAGGTTCTCTATCAAAGAACAATAGACCAGCTATACGTCACCGGACCCATAGGCCCGGTATTCGTCGTACTGAAGGGCCTGTGCCGTAAAATATGCAGACTGGGGTTTTTCCTAAAAGTCAAGGGGGCGACTGATAATCTCTTCCTCCCCTACAACTTTCTTTTTCAGGCAAGTCGTCCTTCCGTGTTGTTTAATAAAATAGTCTTAAAGTTAATTGAACAGTGTTTCTGTGATTTTCTAAACCCATTTCCAACAACTCCGTCGGAGCCCCGAATATCGTCGCGAGCAAGCGGAACGGGAGCTACGCCCCGCGAAGTTCGGTATACGAACGCAATATTTGCGGTATTTGGACGCTTCGGTGTCCTTAGGACGATGCGTGCTGGCTGCTGGGCTCGAAGTGAACCGATGCGGTATACAGCCCGCGTGTCCTAGGGTGGAGTCTGCTCTTCGGAGCAACGTAGGAGAGCCTTCCAGGCGGGGGTGGTTGTGCGGGGGTGTAGGTGGTGCTGCGCCCTCGGGCAGACCGCGAATCCCGGATCGATCTCCCCCATAGCTATGACGTCATGGCCGACCCACTCTCGCGACGCCACCCTCGTTCACCGAGGCCCTCGCATCCCCACTGTCCCGCAGTTCCGCAGCACCGCAACTCCAGCGACCTAGCCATCCAACCTTTCCCTTCTCCGCTTCCGGCTTTCTCTCTCTCTCTCTCTCTCTCTCTCTCTCTCTCTCTCTCTCTATATATATATATATATATCTCTCTCTCTATCTGCCTACTTCCTCCTTTCGTACCGTTCTCCTCTCCCCATCCCTCTCAACCCCTCTCTCGATCTCTCTCTCTCTCTCTCTTCCGTGCCACCCTCTAGGCTGGACCACCGACCCTGGAGCTACTGACGTGCACGCCAATATCGTCTGCCGACTGCACCGTCCCTCATCTCCGCCAGCAGGGCACCCTGCTTGGATTTATCCTAAAGTTCTTGTTTTTTTTTTACTCTCCCACGCCACCCGAAACCAGAGGAAAACCAGTCTCGCCCGACACCGCGCCGGAAAGCTTCTCTCCGCGTCAAGTGGAACGAACGACGACCAATGGCTTGCCGATCAACCCCTACAGCTACTGGCAGAGTCGGACCCCGTTTCGTGCCCGATCGCTGACAGACCCCCCCCCCCCCCCCCCCCCCCTCTCTCTCTCTATCTATCTCTATCTTTCTCTAGCTTTCGCTTTCTCTTTCTCTCTCCCCACGTTAATGGAACGGATTCGGATTTTCATATTTTAGCGCGTCGGGGATAGAGGTTTTGCTTCCCGATTCCTGCGGTTGGCTATTGCTTCGGGAATGAGGCGCTGCTGTATAGGGGTGCTTCGGGGAGGGAGCTGCATTTTCTAGTAATTTGCATCGAATATTCATCCGATTTTAGGCTCCCGCGATTGACATTGAATTCGTCGAATGTAATTTTTACGATATTGTGAGAAATGAAGGTGGTGCTTGTTGTTTCAGCATTATATGGAATTCATCCTTTCGTCATTTTATTGGCACAATCATGAAAGTAGCCAAAATTAAAAATTTAAAGAAAATGAGTTTACGAGTTATTTCGCATTACATTATTTTAAACTAAATGAATTCTACGTTATATGGAATTGAGTTGGTATTAATATCCTTTTACTTGAAATATCTCGAAACAAGAAATATATCACTTGGATTATTTTCATAATTATGGGCACACAATCATGAAAGTGGTATAAAATCAAAATTTAAAGAAAATGAGTTTACGAGTTATTTCGCATCGCATTATTTTAAATTAAATGAACTCCACGTCATATGGAATTCATTTGGTATTAATATCCTTTTCCTTGATATATCTCGTAACAAGAAATATATCACTTGGACCATTTTCATAATTATGGACACAATCCTGAAAGTGGTTTAAAATCAAAATTTAAAGAAAATGAGTTTACGAGTTATTTCGCATCGCGTTATTTTAAATGAAATGAACTCCACGATATATGAAATTCATTTGGTATTGATATCCTTTTCCTTGAAATATCTCGTAACAAGAAATATACGACTTAGACCACTTTCATAATTACAGGCACAATTTATATTTTCCAAGAGGATCCGATCTTATACGAATAAGCCTCGGCTAATTTCAAAGAGCGATTTCCCTAACGAGTACTATCAACGACAAACATCGAACCGAACAATATGTATTTTCATAATAATCCTCTCGATGCGAATAGTTCATACGAAGATGATACGAGGTCGCGAGGTTCCCACCGCTTAATGAATTCGAGACGGTCAGAATTCGAGTAAGTTGAATTGTCTATGCCTCTCTCGTCTCGCAATTAGTTGTGCCCCGGTCGTGTATTATCTCCGTGTTAGTAGGCGATCCAAAAAACAATTACACGCGCGATCCTGGTTTATTCGAACTTGCACGCGATCGTTCTCGCAGATAAATGATTGCGCGCTCGTTAGTATTCACCCTAAGAGGTCGCACAATATTAAGTAGGCGTGTGAGAGGAAGAAGCGAAGAGACCCGGCTTCCGGTGTGCAGAATCTCACACTCGGCTCGCGGAAAATTGTCTGCCCTGTCTGATCCCCCGCCCCTTCTACCCATTCTCTCCCCTCTCTGCCTATCTACGGTACCATGTATTAGCTTGATTAACAAGATATCGGATCTTCCAACGAAAACGTTAAGTCATACTGTGTTTACGCAGTGTGCCTTGCGAACAGTGAATCATCTTCGATTACATTTCGCCGGTTCGGTCATTTGCACATTCCATTAGCGTAAAAGCTTCCGTTTTTGCCAGGGAGAAGCTCGCGCGGCAGCATTTTTAATATCGTTGGTATGCAGTCTCGAACGACTCTCTCTCTGTTATATGAATTTTCTGAAAGCCCGTGACAAAAAAATATATATGAGGATTCGATGAAAGATTATGTTTGCTCTATAATGATCTCCGGCGGGTGTTGTTTCTTACGAAGCGCGCCGGATCCCAGCAAAAACCGGAACGAAAGAACAGTTTATTTTGTCTGTTAATGGATTCCACCGAATTAAGAACGAGTCCCAGTTTTTGCTCGCTCGAGAAAACGTAGGACTGGAATTTTCGACGAGCTCGAAGCACGGCATCGGAGTAAAATCGAATTTATTTGTACGAAAACTGCGGAATAGTGTATAGTCGGTTTGTGTGTTAAACGTTGAGTCCGACGAGACCCGGAGCATAAATTATTCGACGCAGTCATACGTTACTGTCACGGTTACGTGAAATGCATTTTTTCCAGAATAATCCGTGCCGCATGACCCAGATCAACGAAATCTGATGATGAATCAAATTTCTGCCGTGATAAACAAGTTTTTTATTTTCCATCGCGTACTGTCGATACCGGGAACGATGTTACGCGGGAATTAGAAATTTGCGATTTTTGTAGACGAATTTGAAGAAAGTCGAATCATATGAAATCATATCCTTTTTTCGGTGGTAGCTTTTTCAGACCTGAAGTAAATGAAAACCGTGCTAAATTCTGTGCAACTTTATGTTCTGGCGTTTTTCGAAAATTTTCAGAGACCATAATTGCATCGAGATCCGCAGTCTAATAATGAATAATGTTTCATAGAGTCCAAGAGTATCTACATTTGTTTAAGAATCGAAGAGAGTTTCGGAAAGGCGATTTCAAACAATTATGAATCGAACAGTTTCAGGACAGAAGGCATTCCTAATGATCCCGCTTAATCTGGAGCAGAAGGGAGGCGGAGAAAGGAGGATCGATTCGAGATTTTCCACACGCGAATCAGCTTACAATCGAGAGAGGAGCCGATCGATCGAAGCTCGTTACTCGATACGTAGCTATAACATCAGCGTGCAGCACCGGGCGAATTCATTTAAGCCGATCAGACTTTCAATTTATGGACCTCACCTGGAGTTTTAAACTTAGCCACCCGTGGGAAGCGACAAGATCATCGGAAACGTTCTCTCTCCGTGTGTGTGGATCTCTCACCTTGACCCATTTCCAAGATTGCTGGTACACGGGACGCATTTCAACCCTTTTGCAGAATACTGCTAGAGAGAGAGAGAGAGAGAGAAAGAGAACCGGGAAATGGAGAAACACGGTCCCCGTTTCAACTTTTTCGCCGGCGTTGTCCGTACATAAAGACGAGATGCAACTTTTTTTCCAGTAGGTTTTTTAAAGTAGACACCCGACGGAAAACGTGTCGGGTGCTTTTTCGTCGCGCGAACGATAACGACGGTCTTTCTCGCAGGTTAATAAAGTATATGCGTTTCGAGGATATGCATTTTTCGTTCGCTACCCTGTCGAGATTTTTCGTTATTCGAAAGTGTCCTTTTCAGTGGACTGCATCCCCGATGCGGAAAGAACATCGAAACAACGAATCTTCGCGGTTACATTGGATTTCCGCGAGCGAATCGCCAGCATGAAATTAATCGAATCAATTTTTTGAATATTTTTGTCGAATCAAAGGGAAATTAAGAACGATAACCGACAAAACACGATAAACAAGACGAGACAGCCGACCGATAATGCAAAAATGAAATGATTAGGTTAGGTTTGTGCCCAAAACCGAACGGAAGTCCATTCGCGCGGAATTAATTTCGCTCGGAGTTGAGATTATTCTTAAATTTTTCATAAATTATTCAAACGACGAAACCGCAAAAATATCAGCTGTTGCCCGGCGCGTAACCAACCTTTCGTTAGCCAGTTCGATGAGAAGAGGGCATTATCTGTGAATTATACTTGCATACGGTTGAAACTTTTCGCAAGAATAATCCTAGCCAGACGATCCGCAACTCGAGTACCGCGAAAGTAAAACTTAGGGCATCGCTGCTTCTCATTACCGGTAATATTTCCCATCGATAGGTTGACCTCGAAAGGTTTTACATTCGCAATGAAACCATAACAGGGTATTAACCCATTAATAATTCAACGAAAGTGTTGTTTTGCGCGGCGAGAAGCGAGTCGACGATGCAACAAGCCAGGCAACGGGGTTTTGTATGTTGCGAAACAGAAGCTGAAAATTTCAAACGTTCCGCGTTGTACGAGACGAGCCCGAATCCGGATAACTGACACGTCCCTGCGAGCCTGTGTATGTTTACAAAACACTTCGTCGAACAAAGCTGTGATTTGCATTTTAGTTCTTACCGGCGACGGTGGCTCCAGGCGATAAATTTACTGTCTCCGTGTAATTCATTATTTAGGAACATATGCGGCGTCTATTGATTTATTCACGTGTAAATGAACGCCAAGCGTGTTTGCTGATTACGTGGTATAAACAAAAATCTGAAGAAATAATTTATGTCGGATTTAACAAGACAACGCTGCTACTATTTAGACGATTATTTAACATCGTCGAACGAAATTTTCCGTTTCAATTTTCGCAAAAACAAGCATCAACGATTTTCACGAAAGAGTAACGAATTTACTCTTACTTGCGAAGAAATTGAAAATTACACGTCGAAACGGAACGTTTCGATAACATCCACGCGGGGTGACAAAAATTTGCATAAACATCGTTGCCCGTGCAACTTGACAAGATTAACTGCATAAATAAACAATTGCCAGCGACCAATGCGACGTGGAACAGTCATTTACGGACTGCCGCTGATTTCCCTTAATTATTCAAACTGATTTCATTTAATTCATTTGCAGTAATTACATGCGGCGAATTAAACGACGCTCTTTCAACTTGGCGCTCGATGCAACGTCCTTCCTGATTCTTATTAATTAATACCATGTTTTTCATATTTTCCCGTCGAACCATGTATTAAATATTGACTGCAGCGTAAAATCGTTGAAGATTGGGAAATATTACATTAGACTGAACTAATTAGCTTCAACGAGTTCATGAAAATGGAGATGTTTCGAAGAAAATGTCACGTGTTTTTGCGTGAGAATAAATCATCTAACGACAGGATAATAACGTGGCGGTGTAGACGGATAACTGGATCGCGGATGTTTGCGCAAACGCGCGATTTTACGAACAGTATCCAGAGTGAACGTCACAGAGAAACTCGCGTGTCGTATAAAATATTTGATTAAATTAATAAAACCTTGGCTTTCTCGCACAGTAATGAGTTTATAGAAGTGCTAACTTGAATTATTAGTCATTTATTTATACCGTTGGAGATGATATTTTTGCCAAAATCAATTATACTGCAATGAAAAAGTGTTTCACCTTAAAATAAAATTTTAATTTCCATTTGTTATTGAAAGGATTGTAAATAAATTCTTGTATCCGCGAAATATCAGAAATTCCTATGAAATTGTTCCACATTAAATCCTGAAATGTTTGCGTAATCGTCAAACAGAATGTTACACAAAAGAAACTGTTACGATTCAATAAAAATTCATAGTTTCAAAGAGAGCGTTTTATTAGGGAAAACGATTATCCCATTTTCTAAATCACTCTCACACAGAGAAACGATAATGTTCGTATAATTTTGAGCGAAATAAGGGCGTGTCCGGTATATTAAATTAGCCAAAGAGTTAATTATGCAGCCAGGCCATTAAATCATAATGGCGGAAATTTACGTAATGAAATGAAGAAAATGTCTGCTAAGTCGTAAAAATTCGTATTATCTGGGAGATGATTGAACATTAAACTCTTCCAATTTTCCCCTCTGTTTAAGCTGTTATTTACGCTGCCGTAAACAATAATTTATGAAACTATTATGAGCTCCTCCAGCCGGTTTAATGGCAGGGATTTTTGATAGTGCAATCCGTGCCTGGTGAAGCGCCACAAAATTCTTCTAGCTTCGCATTCAAATTTAAATTAAATATTCAGAACCGAACTAGTTAGATTCGACCATTAAATTTATACCGGATTAAAAATTCTTCGTAAAACGTGGTTTTCCATTAGAAAAATATTTTCATTCGACAAATATTCGATTTAGTTTCGCAAATATCGAGAGAGACGTCAAAACAAACGATCTGACCATGCGATATTTTACGATTCCAATTACTTTATTCGGATCTCGAAATAAATTTCAATTTTCTTCGGCGAGAAACTTTGAAAATTCCAGCGAATTAATTTTCCCTCCTCGAATCGAAAACATCGCGCAACAAAGTCTGCGTTACTCACTCGGGGCAAATTCAATTAATTTTCTTTTTTAGCCCGGGCGCGTTGGTTGGGCAAACCCGTTGACCCACGCGGCCTATTCTTTTTCACGGGCGCAAAGTTCGCAAGCAAACGATGCTCTTCGTTTTTTCCCCGTTTATTTTGTCCATGAAATTTTGGTTGATTAGTATACGATACATTTAATGGCGAACGGCAGACGGTCAAAGGCGAGTTCATTTTCGTTCCATCACACAAAATATTTGGGACGGACAGTCGATTAAAATCTTCTCGTCTGTTCCGCATCCCAATCAGGATACGTCCTCCTTTGTCCCCGAGCGTTTGGAGATTCCATTTGCAAAATGCTAATTAGTTTAATGCCCGGGTATAACGGGATCTTCCGTTAAATTTTAACGTCGATAATATTATATTCTGAAAAATAATTCCGTTTAACGCGTGCCATCTAAATGAAGATTTTTAAATTACGAATCGCTGATTTCATTGCGTTCATTCCTGTCTCAATCAAATAAATGAAAATCATTCGTCTCGCAGAGAATTAATGTTTTATCGCTTCAAATACGAACATACATTTATTTTATATTAGATGCTATATTTTATTTAACTGAAAGTCTCCCGTAGCTTAAAAAAAATGATTCCGTCAATTTGTTCACTTTGATACTTTTTAATGCCCCAGTTTCCCGCAACAGTGAGCTCAATTTCGACTAAACCGAGGGCTTTTATAACTATCGCAATGTACAGAAATTGCCAAAATACTGTGACAGAAAATTCTGTTGAAACTTCATCGAAATAATTCAGGAAGAAAATCGGATTTTCTCTAATTTCTTTCGCGTGCAGAGGACTGGCAATGTTCACGGAGCTCTACCATTTAATTATACCAACGACCGCCAGAAATCGAACAGTGCGTTCGAATGCATAAACACATTTGTCACACGTTGGCCCAATACGCAAGGTCCGCGCGCAATTTGGCCGGCGAACGAGAAAGAGGAAAAACTGGATCATGCGTCGAAAAAACCTTCGGTCCAACAAATAACAATATAATGCCGAAAAATGTGAACAGCTTTTAGCCGGTATTTTCACTCTCCACCCTCCGGCTTCGTCCAGCCCCATCCCCAAACCCAACACACCGCCGGATCTCCCTGAATCCGTGAAATACCGCAGCTTTGTTTCCATTAAATATTTCGTTGCTTTCCCGCGATGCGCACATTTCGAGACACGCGCGTTCGCGCAAACGAAAGAACGACGCACACACAGCGAAAGCTGAAAAGCGTCGCGGAATAAGTCGTTCATATTTTATGCTGGCAGAAAGAACTTTTTCGCCGGCGTGTAACCCGTTGAGAGCGTTTCAATGCGCCTCCCGAACGGAACATGTTTTTTTAAATTTATCGGCGTTCCCCGCAACGATTCGTTCGAACAATTTCGCGCACAATGGCGAACGGAAACCGGTGACGAATACTTTGAAATATTTTTAACCTCCAAGTGGACCTTCGAAACACTTTGAATCTCATTTCAGAAACTTATCTAAGAACGGCGATAGGATAGCAACGTTTCATCGAAATTCGATAATCTTATTCGTAATTGCGCATTAAAATTTGATTGGTCCTTCTTCGAATTTTTGCACAATCGTGATATTTGTTCGCGCATACCATAAATTCGTTTTCGAATCTGAAAAATATCTTCGCGAAATATTTTGAAAATCGAATTAGAACGACGAAAGTTCAAATTTGTCGTGTTTCGAATTTTCTCCCACGAGTAACGGAATCGTCGGGTTCAATTACCAACAGATTCGTAGAGAAGCAATAATGTAAAACAGGGATCCGAGGCAATCCGAAATTTATGAAGTACGCGGATCTGGTTTTGAAGATGTTCTGAGACGATCATACGAGATCCTAGGACGCATATTGCGTCTTCGACGTTGACAGAAACGAAATCAACCTTCTGTCCTTGCTTATTCAAATAAAACTCGCTTATGCGACGCATACTTTCATTCCTTTTCGCAGTTGCTGCGCGAAGACGGTCTCGGTGAATAGAGGAATACTTTTCCTTCTATGAAATCGCCTTCGCCGAACTGTCTTAACGTTACTCCGATACGCTACCTCGAATCGCGCTTTACCAATCCTCTCCGATAGCTCAATTTTCAGTCTACGCAATACACTGTGTGGAAATCCAAATTTTTATACCGTTCCACTTCTGTGTTCATCCGTCACCATGACAATCGACGAACACTCTTGAAACGCTATAATTGATTCAAGCATTTTAACCCTTAGCCTCTGAGGCGTCACTAAAAATTGCTGTACCATTATTTCAAATATTACTAACTAATCGCTAAACATTTAATTATTGTATGAGGTATTATATCAATTTCGTATCTACCAAATCTAAAAAATCATAGAGAATGGAAGTATTCTAGGTCAGAAGAACGGTTTGATTTTCGAGTTAAAATTGCTCCGAGTGCAAAGGGTTGATGCTTAAATTAATTACAAACGAGTCAAATTTTATTCGATTTAAAAAGAAAGGCGTAACATTCGTATTTGTTGGACTTCGTTTAAAATCTCCAAAAGCAAGTGGTTAACGGAACGGTCCCGTTGCGGGCATGATTTTCAACTTGTACAGTATTCCGTACGATGTCCCGTAAGCGTGGTTGCGTCACTCGACGTCCCACAATTTCATCTCGCGGAAAAGACCGCTTAATGACCGTTTCTGCAGGCCTTGGCGAGGAAAATATCGTTAACGATTGTCACTCCGGTGTCGTCGGAGGCTGCGGCCACCTAATGTCTTCGCGCGGACACGGCCCGAACGCGTTACGTGCACGCGAGAAAACATAATGCGCGTTACACGTGTCGCGGATGCTGCGCCTGCATACCGAAACACGCATAGACGACGACGACATAGGCGAACCAACGCCATCGACCTCGATGCGTCTCGTTGCATACTTACTACTCACGCCGGTTAATATGTTAAGCAAATTGATGGATCTCTCGCTACGGTGGAAGAAGATCCGGAGTGATCTTCCCTCTCCTTTCCGCGAACATGGAAGCCACCGGAAAACCGACGGCGGTAGACGCAAATTGGCGGAAAAAAGTGGCTCCTTCGACCGCGCCGCAAAAAGCCGACTTTTATAATAGATTGAATCCAGACAACGGGACGCCGAACTTAACTGGAAAAAATGGGCGACGTTTCTATGAATCATTGTCAGAGGATGATGTATACTTCGCGACGATCGCGCCGACGCTTCTGCCTGTTTCGGGGAGCCACGCGGATTTGAATGATGGAACGGTAAACATTAAATAGCTGTGCCATTATTCAAAAATATTTTATACCTAGTTCGACACCGTAGAATACAGCTCCACCAAAAGATTGAAGCGTGATCAGAAATGCAGTATAGAACGAAGCACATAGGTTTGTTTAATCGACGAGCAAACACAGATTCTTCGAATCTGCTCGATCAAACAGTTCAAAAAACAATTTTTTAAATGCATGTATTCTTTAAGAGATTCTTCGAATTATCTTGGTCCTAAAATCCCCGCAAAACGGATAGGTCGCGTGCGATGCGACATCAGAAAATAAATTCGCGAGACAGTGGTGAAATTTGAATGATGGAACGGTAAACATTAAATTGCTGTGCCATTATTCAAAAATATTTTATACCAAGTTCGACACCGTAGAATACATCTCCACCAAAAGATTGAAGCGCGATCAGAAATGCAGTATAGAACGAAGCACATGGGTTTGTTTAATTGTTCCAGTCGCTACAGTTCAGAAAACAATTTTTTAAATGCATATATTCTTTGAGAGATTCTTCGAGTTATCTTGGTCCTGAAATCCCCGCAAAACGCGATAGGTCGCGTGCGATGCGATATCAGAAAATAAGTTCGCGAGACAGTGGTGAACCTTGAAGGGAAAACGTTCTTTCGCTGCCGCGACTGATTCTGGTTCGGATAGCTTCACCGTTTCGCCCTTACATATTCATACAAAATCCGCCTGTATATGGTACGAAGTTCCTTGCAGATTAAGTACGCTATCAAGCCTCGTATTCCCTCTGCACAGTTTTCAGATGATCTCATACCACTCGACGAACTTCTTACTAAAGAGACACTTTCGGGTCTTGCGCGCCGGTTCCGTGACAATACCGCACGTACTACTAAAGTTATCTCAGCTGTTCCCGTCTTTCTCTATCCCAGGGACCCTACCCTCTCGTCCCTATCATCCGTATCTTAGCCACCACCCTCTCCTTGTTCCCGTTTCTGCCTTGCTCAGCCATTCTTCCCCGGGTCTGACTAAAATTACATAAATTCCCGTTCAATAAAGGCGGAAACGGAAATAATTTCGCGCGCTTCGTGCCGGAATGGGAAAGTTCGACCGGCGACCGCGTTCAACGCAGTTATCAATGTGTTTTATCGCGATCGCGTCGCGGCTAGTTCTCTACGCTTCCAACTAGCGTAATTGTCGCCCGTCATTCGGGTTTATCGAAGTTTATATCTTTTCACTTGCGGCCACGGGTTATTAAGCCAGATTTCTATCGTTCGCCTATTTTCTCCGCGTGTGTTCTACATCAGAAATTCGTAAAAATAATCCGAACGGTCGTTGTTCGCTAGGTATTCTCATAGTCTTCGTTATTAAGGGCTTATTTCGTGCGGATAACGTTCGTCGTGTCACGTCGAAGCAAGTGTCGTGAACCGGAACGAGTAGTTAGTACGAATACTTTTTCCTGTCACCGTGCATTCGTCGCTCGGCAAAAAGGAATGCGTTTCCTGTCGCGTGCGCTTTTACGAATCTCTCCGTCGTCGTGCTCGAATTATACGTAATTGCCGCAGAGGAACGCACCGTTATCGATATTTATTGAACGTCGTCCGAAACAGGATTTTCGAAGCTGCCGGGACGATGTCGCCGCCGAGTGTTTGCCGATAGAAATGATCGAACCAGACACGTTGAAGAGATGCCCGGCACTCGAGGGTGTTGTGTTTTCATAGAAACAAGGAATCGAGAGCAAACAGTTTCTTCGTACCTGATGAGTTCGGCCGCGGAGATGAGAGAGAGTCTGCCGGGGAAAGCAGTGAAGTTCGGTAAACGTCGAGGGGAAACTTTGCGAAAACTGAAATTGGAATTTTTATTTGCGCGAGAGCCGCGGTTCCACTCCGATGCCGGGACAGTGGAGAGTGTGTCGTCTTCATTGAAGTTCCCCGTCCGCTTTTATCTTCTCCATTAGAACTTTTGTTACACCGCGCGGAATTTAACATTTCGTTGATCGCGATCGAACATCCTCCGATCGTAAATTCCGCAGAAACAGGGACGATTCTCAAATTCGTTTAACGAAATCATTTTTGTTTCGCGATGCGGTTAACGTTGAAACCAGCTACCAAGGCATATGTCGGCCTCGATGGATAGTTCAACGTGTAGAGATAAGGAGAAACGAAGAGGACCTGTAATTGTCCGAAATTCACCACGTTCAGACTTTCGGACAAGCGTTATTTCGTCGAGACTGAATAGCGGCGCAGAAGACGGAGGCACGGAAATTCCGGTACGTTTCTCGGTTCCGTGGAAGGAAAAGTTGCCTCGCGAAAGGGATTGGGAGAACGGAATGGAGAAAGCAAGGCGTCTTACGCGGTACTCGAGGGATCATGCATACTTCCAAGAATGTTCGGTGACATTCGTCACGATGCTTTCTTCTTCGATATCCCCGGGCCCGCTGTTTCGCAGGCGACTCGAGCCCCATCTCCGCGTCGCGTTTCACTCGGCAATCTCCTTCCCATCGAGCGTTGGTCTAGTTTCCCTAGGAATTCCCTGGGATTATCGTTGCTTCAAATATCGTTCGACTCGGCCCGACTCCATCCACGGTCGATCATCCTCGTGCGAGTCGCGGACGAGATTCCCTAGAAAACTTTTGTCTTAATTTCTCGCCGAGGAAAAAAAAAAGAAGAATTGGAAAGACGAGAAAAGCGGAAAAGCGGGAAACTGGGGCACCGAAGGTTCGAAGTTGGGGAGAAAACAATTACCGTTTGCCGTGAGCCGAACGAAAGTTTGCTAAACACCGCCGTGAAACTGAGCGAAATCGTAACACGGTTTATTGGAAACAGTCGGGTAGGATTAGGGGATCGAGGATGTTACGAAAAATATAGGGAACAGCGGGAAAAGGAATCGCTATAACGGCTGTAATTGGAATAGCTATTTTTTAGAAACGAAGGGTTGATTTTCGGTTTCTGTTCAGCAGTCTGTGACAGCACGAATTGGAACGGGTAACGCGATTGTAGGGAGCAGTGAACAAATTCCACCGCAATCTCATTGGCCAGTGGCTTTCGTTGGTAACCAATCGGGAGGAAGCGACGCCCACTCTCAGCTGACCTGATCGAACAGCGGTGATGACTGCGAGATCGTACGGAGAAAGATCAAGTTGCGATACGTATAAGAAATTCCGTAAAATTTGCAGGTGCAGAGATTTTTGTAAAATTAGGAAATATTCGAGTGTCACGCGATCCGCGTGTAGTATCGTATGATATGGGTCGAACGCGCGATGCAAAGGGAGGAAATGAAACGCGCGCGACGCATTTGCAATATTTGGGGTCGGGCGCACAGCGAACCGATTGGCACTCGAGAACGTTGAAAAATTAACGAGAACAATTTATTGCAAATTTCCCTACGACAGGACCGGGGACACTTTAGCTGGTCGGCCGTCATTCGGCGCCATTAGCGAATAGCCCGTTTGTATCAAAGGAATGTCATCTAAATAAATCATACGGTCCGCTCGTCGGATTACACATTAGCCGCGACTCTGGCGCGGGAAATAATATTCCGGTGTTCTATAATTTCTCGATCGATCGAGATCGCGTGTCGGATACGCGTCAATTAACTCGCGTAACGATTCCCCAGCAACAATTTCGCGGGGAAACGGAGAACAGCGTTTCGGTTCCCGTTGTCCGGATTGAAACGGCTATTTACAACGAACGATTTCATCGGGTACTCCATTCGTGCAGGTATTAATTAGCGCAGGACGTTCCCGTAAGCTCTCTTTCGACGCGCGATTGTGCCGGAGTTAATGGTGGTTCAGATCGAATCTGACAGTGTTCCAGGGCTTGGTCGATTCTGTTAGATCCAGCGCGTTCCCCAGGGACGGCAGAAAGAGAATTTTTAGCCTCGATTGCGTCCGACGATCTAAAATCCTCTATCCTCTCGCGCCTCGTCCTGACAGCCACGTTGTTAAAAAGGAGTATCACTCTTCTCGAATTCAAAAGAGAGAATTTAAAACCTTTCCTAATCGAGAACAGAGAATAACGAACATCCAACGAACTTCCGCGATGTCCGGTGAATTTATAGAACGAAAGAACAGCTTATAGAATCCTGTAATTATCCCAAGGGCCGTACAGTTACAAAAGTGAACAATAACGGTGGTGAACCGAGGTTCGCGGTGTTCCAGGGCCATTATTAAACTCCCTCGGTCCTTTGTACCGATTTTTCTTTTCCCAGGACCTTTCCCGAAAGTCTTGAACCCGTCGAATAAATCGTGTTAACGCATAATATCGCGCTCGATCACGTCCAACGACCAGATGGTCCCCGATGGTTTCGCGCGACGGTTAATAAAGGGCGTTCGAAATCGATGGCTGATCGATCCATGCAAATAAGATGGAGATGAATCGTCCTGGAGAGATGCGACAAGAAAGAGGGAGAACCCGCGAGAAGAATTATAGGAAACGAGGGACTGGAGCCGTGGAGAATCGGTGAAAACCCGCGGCGACGAGAGAAAAGTAATAAGGGATAGTGGCGACAGCGACAGGACAAAAGAAATTCCCGAGAAACGTCGACGACGACGACGTTGGGTCCGAAGCGTGGGAATAAAGCGAGAAACCTCTCCGCGCGAAAACGGAAGCAAGGCGAAGGAACACCGTGCAAAATAGTCGTACGAACAGCCATGAGAAATTATACGACACCGCACCGGTGAACTTCGTAATTTCGCGTGGGTACGCGGCCCGCTAACTTCTGCGAAGACGAAAACGCGTTGCGGTTTTGCGCGCGGTCACAATGCTTCGGCTGCGTGCCCCGCGATCGATGCAATTGTATAATTTGATGTATAATTGCACGCCGGCGATCCCAACGACGATGATTAGCTGCCTAACGAATCGCCGGAAGCCCTTGTGTGCACGCGAATAATGATAGCGCCGCGGTGTTCCCATTGAATGAAAAGTTCAAATGGAGGAGAGAAAGAGAGGGGTACAAATGGCGCAGGCTGATGCGGGGTGGCTAATCGTTCTGGGATCGTTCCGCGTAGAATTACGAGTTATTATGCGAATCTTCGTGCAAGACAGAAAAAACCGTCGCCATTTTGTAGACAAACATCAACGAACATCGAAACTGGAAAAATTCGCCTCCCTCTGTTTCCGCTTACGCAGATTTATTAGATTACCCTGAGTAATTGATCGGTTATCCATTTCGATGGCCGCGAACGCAAATAGCAATAATTATACATATTGAATTCGCGCAGGCAATTACCAGGATTTCGAAAGCATAATATTAATTGCAGAATTATTTAAAAAATAATAAGCTATCGCATAATTAGGCTCGGTATTGTACACGTGGGAAAACAACACGGGAGCGCATATTTGACGGTTTCAATGAATTAATTAGGAATTCGGTTAAACCGAATAATAACGCCGATCAGTGAAATTGTATATTCGTCGTTTCGATAAGGCGAGTAAAACCTTCAACCAGCGGCGAACAATGATTTCTTTCACAACTCTCTCGTTCGACCGGAAATCGAGACAGTCGCGTTCCGAATTAATGACGATCGCGCAGAGTCGTTCGGTTGTAATTCGATGCTCTTACGATGCAGCAATTACGGGACTGCGGCTGAAAAACCGCACTCGCCGTAAATAAGCGAGTTCTGCGGTAGAACAGCAGGTTACTCGTTTACCTCGTTGTATTTTTATTCTGTTGCCGGTCTGTGGCAACCCCGATCGAATGATACGCTGTTTTCTGTAATCCGCGGCATCAACGGGAACATAGCGATCGCGGACAGATACCATACGATCCGCGCAATTAATAATCCCCGAGCAACCTCGCGTCCCTTTCTTGTCGCGTGCTGCTTTCCTCGTAAAACGGGGAAAAAAGAAAGCTGTTCTACTTGGCGAAAAAAAAATTCACATATTCTACGCTAGAGAAGGATCGCTTTCGTTTTTCCTTCGCCTCGCCTCGCCGCGAATGAAATTGTTTCGTCAAATATTTGCGGAACGTTCGAGTTTATTATCCACCGGTTTCACTGTTTATTCCCCGACGGCGGATTGCTACGTACAGCTTTATTCCTACTTTCGACACATTTTAAACGAGCACAACCGGCCGAGATTATGCTACCGAACTTCCCGCGAACGAAGAAACCGGTGCCAAAACTATGGAGACATTGTCGCCATAAATACTCCATCCAATCTGCTTGTGATACAAGAAAACTGGAGAGGGCAAGATTCGATCGACGAAGATTTCGTACGCAACTACTTAACGCTTTACCTACCGAAAGCCTGTCAACCTCTTAACCACAGAGTGCGGAATTAAAATCAACCAATGACGAGTGTACGCGTCGAATGCAGAGCAAACGGTCTTATTATAAATTTTACGATAAACGAGGAAGGATTACATTTTTATTTGATAAAAAATGAACAATTCGTTCTTGAAAAGGTTATCGTTATTGCACCGCGATAGAGTTCTGGATTGACTGTATACACGTCGAACGCAGTTAACCGGTTAATTGGATTTTCAATCGTTGCGCTGTACCAAAAGAAAGCGTAGAAATGTTGACAATCTTAAATGAAACTGTTACATGACATTATCGAGGATGACTTGTTAGTTCACAATGAAAATTGCTGTTGCCATCGAAGGTTCCATTGCACAGTGTTTAGCCATGTAGCATAGATTTTTCGAAGTTATGGAATATTCACCGGTCTTAATATTATTATTATTATCGATATTAATGTACGCGCGAAACGAACGGATCTATGTCGCGTGGTACAGAGAATTTCCGAGCGATCGTATACGCGCCATTGTCTGGGAGGATCATCCCTTCCGCGCCTATGCGTTACACACTCGTTGGCAGTCGGCACTGTTCCTCTCAGAGAGGATCGGCCGGGGCACGTAGCTAACCTAACCGTTGGCGCGACAGTTTGGCTCGGTGCACCCTCTGCATCCTTTTCGATTCTTCTTTCGAATGGCAGAAGCTCGAGCGCCAAATGTCTCTTGCCTCTGGCGGCTCGAAGCAGAGGGGGTTGCGGCCCTCTCATCCCCTCTATTCCGGGGGTGTGGGTGGACAGATTGCAACCGGGCCACGAGGAAGCGGATACGCGTTCCGTTAGGACCCTCTCGATTTCGCAACCGTTTTCGAAACGCGTCGGGCTCTCTCGCCGACCGTTTGCTCCCGTGGCTTTTGTTGTTACCGTTGCGCGGTTCACGGGACCGGGAATCCCTGGATATTCCCGATTCTTCGTTTTTTTGCAACGATCGCTGTTGGATTCGCGAATTTCCCAAGGATCCGCTGTGACTTTCCACACCGGGCACCGACGGCTTCTTTTATTTGTCGACGCGCATAGCTCGTCCGGACGATTTTCTTTCGGTAAAATGAAATCCTCTCGTCTCGTGCAGCAAATTTCAACCGCTAAATATCGCTGTATCGTCAATCAAAAATTGAAACAATCGAGTAAAGAAAATTCACATCGCGGCGCTGCTACAGGCGCCTCTAGAATCTCGAGTCTGGATGCCGAGTGCAGATTCATCGCGCCAAAAGTGGTTCTAAAAGGCAGCCGCTCCGTTAAGATCAGCCTTTCGAGGAAACGGAGACCTTGACCGTTCCCGCTGCTCAGAATTTTCTACTTCTTGGCTAAATGGATTATAGCGATGCCATTAGCTCGAGTTAGCCGTCGTCGTCTAATGGTCAATTAAAAAAGACTTGCTCTAAAAGGAGGTTAACTTGGCGATCTCTACGTCTCTCGACGCTATCGTCCAAGCTCTAGCAAGACGGAAGCTCGGCACAGCCGTCGTTTAATTCCCGAGAGACGTTTCTCCGCGACACGCATAATTTTACACCCGGTGAACACAATGGAGTCTGCCGAATCGCGTCGGAATCCACCCCCATTGCATTATCCCCCGACCCCTGAATCCTGACCCCCGTCGTTCTTATAGTTTATGGCCTTTCGCTGCGACTTGCCGCGTTCGTCTGCTAGCCGCATACCCATACCCGTACGCGTATCCCCCAAGATTCCCAAGTATCGATCTATCTCTATCTCTCTTTCTCTGTCCCGGTATCGGCGAGATTCGGGACAGATATCCGATTTCGAGACACCCTGTTAGTTTCACGTTCCGCGCCAGGGCGACTCAAGTGAATGTCGTGGAATCGAGGAGAGCGGCTGGTTCTTCCCCGATGAACCGTGCAAGTTGATTCCCAGGGAATGTTTCGCGAAGGACGCTGCATCAGGAAACGGGAAACGTCTAATTCCGTCGCCTGAACTTTTCCGAAAACATGATCCAACGTCCACGACCTGCCTGTAGGCTCAGGAATATTTTCAAGGAAACGTGCAACTTCGTTGAACGCGCCCTGTACGAGCTGATCAATGAAAACGCAAAAGATTTCTGAACGAAGTACACAGAAACATCGCTGTAAGGAAAGCGAACGAAGTCATTGCCCAAGCTAATATTAAAATTTCATCGAGTATTCGGCTGACGATCGCGCTTCCGTGTTTCGTTACGCTTTTACTCCTTTTTTGGGAACCTTCAAATATTTCATAATATGTACTCTTTCCTCTACTCTATCCGCTCTCCTCTCCTTTCCTCCTTCGCGCCTTTCGGAATAGAAATCTAGGTGCCGGCGTGATATTAAATTCGCGGTTTTCGGGAGAACCCGGGCGCATCGGAAATTGCGCCGAGCGAGATCGCCGACGAATTGAAGTTTGATATCCGTAACGATTTAAAGATTCTATTCAGATGGCTGGCGAAAGCACAAGTTGGTTTATAGTTGAATATTATACACGGTAAAGAGAAAATTGTGTGAACGTTTTCTTCCACGTACGAAATTGATTATTAGATATAAGCTATAATTATGTCTTGCCGCGTGCGAAATATCTGATTCATTTCAACGGACGAAACTGCGCGAGGAAACATTTCCAGCTTCCCAGTAAAATGAATTCCATAGTACGCTGGAGTTTTCTTAGGGCGCGGGAAATTAGTGTCGGATAGTTTTGGCAATGGATCAATTTTCATCTGGATCAGACCAATGAAACGGTCGTTTCGGCCGCGTAGTATCGCCATCGCAGAGCTAATACGAATTTCCATAACTGTTGGACGATGTTATCGCAACTACGCGTGTAACTATAATGTAACAAGAACGGTTCTACCGGCAACTATAGAAACCCGTTCGACCATGGGAGTCTGCACAAAGTAGACGTGCTCAGTTTTACCCTGTATAAATCATCCGCAAACAGAACGCCATCTCGCATCGAGGGATTCTGTTTCACGCAAATTCACCCTCCCGGAACATATTCGATCGTCGCGTTGGATCGAGGTATCAATTATCAACCTTAGACTTGTGCGGTAGCTTCGCGCAGACTGGCTCGCATAACTGTTTCAACCTGTTGTAAAGAAATATCCGTGAACGGTCACGCCGAACGAGAACTGGACCGTGGATTCTCGTGGAAAATAAAAATTGTCTGGATCGATTGCGAGACACAGGATCCTTTTTAATCGTTCCAGCGACGATCTATTCATTCGATAACGTTTTCTGTGATTTTCCGCTGAAGGCATTTTGTAGCTGCGCAAATATTTCTAGCGTTTCGCGTTCACCGCATAGACCATTCCGACAAAATATTATTTTTACCGTAAAAACGAATCGACCCGTAAAATGTACAGCAAGGAAAACCGAATTCGCTCTCGCCTTAATATTTTCAATCTATCGGAACAAATTTTACACGAGGAAAACAAAGATATTGAAAAAAATGTGGGGGAGGGTGAAGCGTGACGCACGAACACGCGTATATTTGCCTCGATCGAACGGTTCGCAGAAATTTCAATTCGCGAGACAAAATCGAGCGCGGAGAGCCTCTGTCTGCTCGAGAAGAGAAACACACCGGGCACAGTTCAAAGTGTAACAAAATTTTTGCGAACGCGAAGCTCGCACGGCACACCGATAAATCCAACTCCCGCGAAACTATGAGTTACGGCGTTTAACCGGCCGAATTTACAGCGTAAACGTCTATTAAAATAATAGGGAAACGCGTGGAGAATCCGCGCGAATTCCGCGCGCGAGAAGGAACGCCCATTGCCGCGAACTTCCACGACCGTCTTTTAGATTTTAGAGGAGACATTAAACCGCGATTACGAGAAACGACGATCCAGCAACGTTCGCCCCAAAGTTTCTCTTCGCTTTAAAACCACTCTCGTAATCGATTACGATACAGTTTCACCTTGACGATCCGCGTTTTATGGATCGTCGCCATTTTTACGGAATTCTGCAAGACGCTCCGACCCGTTTTACCATGTTCGAATTCATTGCGAGATCTCTCGGGAAAAAACCTCGCTTTTATCCGCCCCATATTCTGTACTCAAAGACCACGCTTCTTTGCAATTTTGCTCGTCGACTGCGATCCCTGCTACTTTTGCAACTTAATTGTTAGGAATGGGTTGAATTTCTTCAATCGTTATGGGATCGAATAGTAGTTACTAGACTGTGGATCTTTATACATTTATGATTTCTCCTCTATTAAAATGATTAAGGCAAGAAATAACGTTCAATTGAGTTTCTATTTCTTGAAATCGATGAAGACCATTTTTATTTTGCATAAAGATCCGCAGTCTGGTTATTACGATATTGCTATTATCGTCGATGGCAAAAAATCAGGTGCGATAAAGTTTTAAAGTTTTAAAGACTTTTCGAATTTTATTTCGCGTACAATAATACACGAAAACATTTAAAAATCTGAAAGAATCCGACCCTGGTCAGAGAGAATTTCCAGTGCTCTGTTCGCCGAGTGAAAAAGTACAGCCCGTCTAAAGTAAATTGATCGCAAATACCGCAGTTCGATAGACACCGGCGTCTGCTCCGGCACCGCGATTCACTTTACACAATTATTAGACAAACAACGGGGGGAAAAAGCGGGAATACTTCAATCAATGAACTTACAGAGCCTGAAACATTCGACGCTGCGGAAGCGCGCGGCGATATTTTGTTGACTTTCGAGTCAGCGCCGAGTGCTCCTGAATTAGTCAGCACCGATCGAAGCATGTTATTGACCGAGAGCAATAAAAGCAGCCGGTGAAAAAATCGTTCGATCTCGAGCGTGCCGATTACGACTAACTCCGACGATTTCAACTCGAAACGATTCGACGCGATCGCGCGTACAGACTGGAGACACTGTTAATCGATTAAAATAAAAAGGATTTATCCCGTACAGCTTAACCCCTTGCCGTATTTTAACGAGCCACGCTCGTCGCGAAGATTTTAGACAAAGCCTAATAAATATGAACGTTACGCCTTTCTTTTTAAATGAAATAAAATTTGATTCGTTTGCAATCAATATTCGAGCATACTAATAAATGTGGCCATACCAAAAATATGAATTTTCTTTTCTATTCCACGATATTTTTCGGGATAAAGACGTTTCGATTGCTGTAACTGTAAAGAAAATGATACGGCAAGCGGTTAATAGAACCACCGAAGGGAGAGATACATTTTTATTTGTTTGTTGCGTGTGTTGCAATTAATAAAAATTAATATGCACACATAAAAAATCTGCTCGTACAAATTCGTACTGTTTTCATTCCGCCGCGTTGTTGCATCGCCGACGTGAAATTTCCCTGAAATTCTCGGAAAATGTGAAATTTCTACGGAAAAAAAAAAAGAAATGATCAAGGTAAAAGCCGTGGATTCGCCGGTGGTTTACGAGGAAACTCGCAAGGAAGAAACCATAAAATACCAGGGTTGTTTCGTGGCCCTGTAATTATGCGCAAATGGAGCCGCTTTGTAATTAATATTCTTTTCTTCGAACCACACGTTCGCCGCGTTGTTCACCGGTCTCGCACAATACACGCCGCCCTTTCTAATGTTTTCCACCGTGTGAGACAGCCGGTTGTTTTTTCGGGCACGGTGAAAGGAAAACGCGTGTACTTACACACGGTAACTGCTTTTTAATTCTGCCTGAGAGCTCGGCGGCAACATCAACCTGTCTCTCCCGAACGAACGGCAAGAAACGTGCCACGCGAACTTTCGTTGCAGTCGCCTCGCCTGGTCTGGTCTCGACGAGAAAAAGTATTATTAACGAGACACGGTGACTGGCTGAACGTACTCTAAGTGGATTGAAAATAATGTAGAGCACTCGTTGCCCGGGCCTTGCGTCATAAATATTAGAACGGAGCTTCAGGAATGTGTCTTCGATCACATTATCCTACGACGCTCGCGACGGTCAATCAAAAATCTTCGAAATTGAATTTTGCGTATTCATGGCTCGCGATGAAGCAAAATGAACATTCAATTTACGCGGAGTCGATGGGTGAACCCCGTTCGAGAACGTCATCCGTCCTTTCACCCAGCAAGAGGAAAAAATTTCCTATTGTCCTGTACAGTGGACAACAAAAGTTAGTTAATACTCTACTTTTCAAGGACAAAATGATAATTACAGTAAGATTTATACATTTTTTTTTTTAATGAAAAATTTATTTATAAGAACTATCTAAGAAATAATAGCCAATCAATTTTTTGCATTAGTTACAGATTTAAAGAAAATATTGCCCTTCCTAAATTCTTCAGAAAAATATTCCGGAAACTCTGTGTCGTTCGAGCCGCGGTAGAGAGAACATCTCCAAAGACTTGTCGATTCAAACGGTTGCTGTTAGGTGTGTTTTTGATGGTGATATTTAAACTAATCGATAGACTGCGGATCTTTATGCAAAATGAAAGTAGGCTGCTCCTATTACAAGGGACAGGAGCCAAACAGATATTCGGTTCTTTCCGTAATCACTCGAACGTGTTGAAAATAATACATTGGTGTTTTTAAATTATTTTAATCTCTCTGCAAATGCATAAAAACCGCGGTCTAGTGATCGCATTACCTGATTGTTGTGATTTGTGCCGCATTACAAGGGATATGGCAATTGTTATTGGCGCATAACTATGTGTCGACAAATGCGAACAGTGATCGCGAGTGTGGAAAAATTTCAAGGCATCTGTGCGAAATAAACATACTGGAAACATACGCCGTTTCGATTTCCTGCAATCAATATCGGCAGCCAATACCGATATATTTAATATAATAATTTATTAATAATAATAATTAATAACGTGAACAATATTTTGAATAACGGTACAGCAATTTTTAGTGCTGCCTCGAAGGGGAAAACCGAGTGCAAAGGACCAATGAAGCTGTATTCTTTCAAGTTTAGCCATTCAATTTTATTTTCAAATCGAGCACGAACTTATGCAATCGCCTGATACTTACAATATATGATGGAGTAAATTTACAGATGAAGTTTATCGATTTCCCTTCGGGATTGCAAGGAGGTTTCACTTTCACATTTCCGACACAGAGGGATCCGTTGGGTCGAACGATCTCAATTTGTTCGCCGGTTGTTTCAAATAAAAATGAAACAGTTTGAAAAGGGACCAAACAAGATGGTAAAAAGAGGACCGCGCTTTCAGAAGCTTATAAGACTCGGAAAAAAGACTGAAACATGTTTAATGAAACTAAGCACGAAAGAGCTGATGCTGCCAGCGCAGCATGCGATGCCGCGTTGGTAAAAACTTTTCCAAAAAATAATGTTAAACCGGCGCGTTAGCAACTTCCGCCATTTTATTAGTTCGTTTTCGCTACGCGCTCGAGGTATCTTCTGAAAAAACATCACTGATTTATTTAACACTAGGTTTACGGAGCTGTAGAAATAACTATTTCACATTACTTTATAAACGTAACAAGGATGTGTCTATTCAAATTTTTTGCTATTTTTCCAACAATATATACCCAAAGAAATAAATTTGGTAAATAATTCCTCAGGAAAGCCACTTTTACAATCTTAATAATCGCAAGTTAAGAATATTAGAACCCGTCGTTTTGACGGGTCCCGTAAATCTAGTGTTAAAGATTCTTGCTCGATACAAGAACATTGCGACACAGTTTATTAGAGTACATTAAAAAGTTTTATCGTGGTCTAGTAATGTTACTTTACTAGAAGGTTTGGAAAAAGTTTTCAGAGCTAGGTCTCTGCATGGAACCGGCCTGAAAAATCCTCCCCCAAGCAGGTCACGCGACCCCCTTGTTAGCCGGAGTAATTTCGAGACATCTGTAAAGAAAATCCACGTTTCCAAGGTCTGAAGTTCGACCATCTGTTTACCAGACGCGGACACTCTCTCTGGTAGACACCAGCCAACCCATCAAAACAGTGACCATCCGAAGGGATCCGGTTCGCCCAGAATGCCTCGGGATTTTCAAGCGTTTGCCACCTTACTTTCCTCGGGACACAAACGGTTTCAAGTAGCTGAAGAAGCTAACCCGAGCAGTCGGCTAACCAAAGATAAATATATGGGTGACTTAAAAAACGCGACTCAAATTTACTTCCACCGGGAGACAAATTGGGGGAAAGTCTGCCTTCAATTCGGGGCCGCGTAAATCCGCAGGGAACCCAAAAAGCGTCTGCACACCTGATGTTTATTGTTTTATGTTGGAAGGAAGGTCGACGATCGAACGTATTTTTCAGTGTTAGAACTTTATTCGAACATACAGAAGCGTGATACAGCGAACAATGGTGAACTTTAGACGAATTAGCGCCCTTGGGCCCTTCGGTGCGGAGAGTGAAGAAGCGGAAAAGTCCCTTTCCGTTCCTGCATGCGCTTGATTATGCATTTCGGTGTATAAGTCCAACAGTCTACGACGAACTAAAGCCAAACAGAAACGTCTCTCTTATTTAAATGGTTTTAATAAACTGAATTCGTACATCGAAGCTCTTGAATTTTGATTAGAAATGCAATGGCGGGTTTAACGGTAAGCGGACCGAACGGCCACGCACGCGTGGCCCCCGGGATATTTTTCATTACTTCTCCTTTTTTCGTTAATAAGTTTATGAGAGTTATCTTGCAACTTCTATTTCTAACTCGAGTTCGAGGGCACCAAAATTTTTACCGCTCGGGGCCTCCGCTCGACTTCAGCCGCCACTGCAGAAATACATAAAATCCACGGTCCGATCATAAGTTAGGCAGTTATCCGTCCGTCCTCCACTTGCAAGCTTAGCGCGCCAAAAGTCCAAATTTTTAGTTTGTTCGAAACGACTGAAACTTTTTTCTCATGTACCTGAAAATATAAGCGAGTAATCTACAATAATATTTTTCCACACACAGTACTATTTGGTAACGCATAGACACTTGAAAGTAACATATTCTCGTGACCAAGAGAAGCGTCGAAAAACGTGTGTTAAAGAAACGATGTTTTTTCACGAGTTTAGCGTATCAAATCGATATCAAAACTTACCTAGGACGTAGAGGAAGGTTTGTAGAGTAATTTTATAGCTTTTTGGTTTTATAGTCTTCGGTGGTTTTGATAGAATAAACAATCGAAAGTGATATAATTTTTTTTCTTTCAGAAAATTAATATGTATCGTGTGATAACTTCTTTTCTCCACATAACTCCCCTCTAATTTCTTGTGAGATTAATCGGTAGACATTGCTTTGTACGATCCTGGAAAGTTTAGGTGCGGACTATTGCGGACGCTCGATGACATTTAGCTTCTTGTGCGATACATATCAGTTTGGCCCGAACCGACCGTGCATCGTATGACTAATAATGATGAAATTATTGGACTGTAAATGAAGGAGAACGAATGTCGCTATTGCTAGAACATTTAGTTTATATTATCAGAAGAATGTAATCGTGATTTAGCGATCGAGTGTCGGTGTTTCTTCGAATACTGTTACGAACACGAGCAAATATCCTTCTGTAAGAGAGGAAAATGCTCAAAGAGGATTAGACAATATTTTATTCAGACCTTTCGATAAGCAGTTCTACAAAAGACCGATCGCTCTTTTATTTTATTTAGACTTTGTGTTTAAATCTTTGCCGCAGCTACGCGTGAAATTTGTTTGCAACAGCGATTTTTGTCGATCTGACGAAAAAATGTTTCGAATAAAAGTTTAACGGTATTCGTATATGTAAAAATTGCGATATAAAAAACATTAAAAAAATTTTGCTTAAAAGAAAAAAACAAGATCGCTCCGATTTTTTAAATATTAACCCTTAGCACTCGAGTGGCGACTCTGAGGCGCCACTAAAAATTGCCGTGCCATTATTCAAAATATTGTTTGCATTATTATATACGTTGGTATCTAATGAATTACTAAACATTTAAGTATTGCGCGAGGTATTGTATCAATTTCATATTCCTACAGAGAAAAGAATTAATATAGAATGGAATTATTCTAGGTCGAAAGAAATGGTTAATTTTCCATTTAAAATAGGTCCGAGTGCAAAGGGTAAAATCGTATTTTTGATTCGATAATGTTGTAGCTGGTGTTAAGACGAATTCAACGATATATAATATTATGACCTTGACGCTACTAACGTTGTAATAGTTTTGGCGCGCTAAACAGGCCAAATACCCCACTGTGCGATGTACGATTTTTCGGGAGATCGTAAACTAGTCAACTATCGGGCAGGCAATCGCCTAATCAGGGATCGCATATGGGTCAGAGGAGTGTGAACAAACATTCCGTAGAGCGTGGGAGAAATGTTAGTTTCTCGTTCGGACAGTAAGCCCTGATTAACGCGTGTCTGAAGGGGGTCCGGTCGGTCCGAATCAGAGTGCTCTTCTCGTTAATTCGAGGGCTCGGAGAAAATTGAGGGAAACGAGAAAATCGGTGAACGAGCTGGCGAAAAAGGGTGGAGGGAAAAGTCAAAATCTCATTTCTGAATTACATTGTCGCCGCCGTCGTCGTCGGCGGCGCGTGCACTGGCGCGGAAACTTCGGAGAGCAGAAATTGTGATTCGTTTTCCCCTGGTGGTCGAAGATGCGCGACGCCGCTGTCCATCCCCTTTGCGGGGGTGTGGGAGGCCGGCAAAAAAATGGTGAAATTCGTTAAGCATATTACACGGCCGTGAAACTCGATTAAAAGCTTGGCGCACGTGTGTGTGCGCGCGTGTTTGCGCGTTGAACGCGCTAACTCGCGTCACGGAAACTAACGTTGCAAACAGAACTTTTCCCAGATACCACGTAACGAACGAACGTGGGATCGGTAATTTTTCGACGTTTAGCAACGCTGCCCCGGCTGCAAGATCGGGAGAATTGTTTTTGTATTGATGCGCTGCGGATATGTTTAGCCGAATTTATCGTCCGCGCGGATTCGTTTTCAGAAACTTGCCTCGCTTTATTATTCGCTGCGTCACGCCGCGCTAAATTTTACAGTTTACAGGAATTCATCTCCCCGTTGTCTTGTATCGATTATCGAATTATTTCAACTCGAAAATTTAACATTTGCTCGACCTGGAATATTTTCGTTCCCTATTATCTTTTTAATTCTATGGGTATGAAATTGACGTAATAACAAATCAGGAGCCGAACAGAAATGTCGTTGTCTTTTTCGGTGGTCGGTCGAAACACATTAATATTTTTCAATTGCAGTCGGTGCTCGTTCTTCTCATAAATCTTGGAGATTTGTTAGAAAAATAATGTTGACTGAAAGGACTGAAAGCAAGAAACCAGGACGCGGTCGATATAAATCGCGTAATTTATTATTCCGTACGCTTTGCAACCAATTTCGTTGCTTTCCGTCATTTTCGATAGCCGCTGGTTTCGCTAGAATGTAACATATTTGCTGGCTTTTAGTACGCGCTCGAACATAAATGATTTACTTAAACAATTCGCGTTTGTACGACGCGTGTTCATTGAAATCGTTATAACTCCGCAGGGTTGATGGAAAGAGTCTAGAAAACGCGGGTGCAAACACACGCGCACGCAAAACGGCAACGAAAAACGTTCCCTTGGGGAAAACTGGAACTATCGAACACGAAGAAAAAATCCCATGAAAAGAACATGAAATACGGCAACGTTTGAATTCGTCCGCGGATGAATAATTTCGAAAGAATCGGCACACGACGCGACCAGCAAACAACGAAATCTGTCGCGTGTAATTTGTAAATTCAAATGGCCGACGAAAGAAATATACGGTGACGCTGCCAGCAGACAGACAGACAGACAGACAGACAGACCGGGATTCCGGGATTCCGTTTAACGAATGATCGAGTGGCTGAACACGATCGGACGATATCGGTTTTTTCGTGAAAATTTTCAAGATTCCCCTCCCGACGGAGTGTACTTTTCTTCGCTCGAAAGTTTCATCTTTCGTCGGACCGCTCTCGAAATCTCTTGGCCACCGCCATTTTTGCTTACTCGAAATCCTTTCAACTTCTAATTGGTCCTTGAAGTGCTCTCCTGGAAATAATTACGCCGCAAGGCGGGGTACTTAATAACTTAATAAGTCTAGATCCGAGGAATGTTTTTTCTTCTCTCTTTTCTATTCGAGTGCAACTTCGTGTCGCGGTTTCGCTGTCCCCGGACTTCGCGGAGAAACGAAATTTGTTCAAGTCCAGCTTCGACATAATCAATCCTCTGGAACATTCGTTATTCGATTTCAACACTTTCCATTTACCGCCGAAAAATGAAAAACTGGCTTCGTTAGGCGGAAACATCGTTGCCGGAGATTTCGTTAACGAAGTACAGCAGCAATTTTAAATATTTGGTATCGTTCAAATTACGAACATTCGAATGTCCACAGCGATGGGACGCGCTACCGTTTTTTTATTATCAATCCACATTAACGAAATGAAAACCATATACGTGCAACAAAAAAGCATGGCTCTTTATTACGCCGATGTCCGCCGAAATCGATGGATAATCAACAATTCGTTCCGAACGGATTTACAATCTGTCCCAATACGATAATATTAACGTAGCAACTAAGACATCTTTCAACAATTTCAAAATCCCAATAATTCCTCTCTAACCAGTTAACTGCGTTCGACGCGTATACGCGTCAATTCGAAACTCTATCGCGGCGCAATAACAATAACCTTTTCAAGAATGAATTGTTAATTTTTTATCATATAAAAATGTAATCCTTCCTCGATTTTCGTGAAATTTATAATAGGACCATTTGCTCCGCGTCCGACGCGTATACTCGTCGTTGCTCGATTTTAATTCCGCGCTCGGTCGGGGATTTTGAAAACTAAATTTCGCAGTTAAGAGGTTAAATAATCATTAAACCGATACGCCGGCGATTCTCGTCTCGAATCGAGCACACTCGCCGACAGTATGCATTAGATTGCGGCGTATGAAATGTCCGATTTGAGAACGATCTGTAAATTGATTCTATCGTGAACCCAGTCAGATTTCTTAGCTGCAAAGCTGAAATAAATCAACAATAATAACGCATCGATGGCCAATACCTTTAACGACGGTCATAGCGGACAGAACGACGAAAAACAGGATCAGTCTCATCGTTGAAGGTTTGATTCCGTGTTCGTTCATGGTCAGAGCTCTAGAGTCCGCTACAGGAACATAGATGAACACACACCGGACACGATAGAACGTATATGAACACAGGGGTCCACTCTCGTACGACTTCGAACGTAAATAGTTCCGTTGCACCGAGGCGTAACGGTAAACAAAAAGAACGAAGAAGAAGAAGAAGAAGAAGAAGAACAAGAACAACAACGCAACAAACAAAGTCGGTTCACGGTCTACCGGCACTTGTGCACTATGTCGAACGGTGACGTAAGGATCGAGAAGTGTCTACCGTAGACGAATAAAATATCGATATCGATCGTACGACGTCGTCGTATCTCTCCGAAGTATCCAGAAAGTGCGTGTGCGCGTATCTCCACTGTATCTCTCCGTGGTTTCACTTTAAAAATCGTGGTCCACTCGGCGTCGGAGCTCTCGTCACAAAAGCGTAACAAGTTTCGCCGCTAGCGATCCTCGTCCGTGAATCTATCCACGGAAGAACGTCGTTGTTCGCGCGCGCTTGTTAAAAACTCGAATGTTAATCGAGACCGCGGGAAATCAACGATCGAATTCGCTCGCGTTCGATCAATTAATCGATATCGTCAGGTAGCGTAAATCGAATCGACTCGAACGTAATATTTCGAACACGATCCGTTGCTCCCGGCCGCCTTGCTCCTCGATTGTCACGAGACGATATATTTCCCGTTTCCCGTCGGTCCGTTTTCCGCGCACCACCGCCGATGGCTCGAGGCTTTCCAGTTTCGACTGTCGTCGTTTTCCACACTTTTCCCGGGGTGCAACACGCGCGGCTGTCACCGTATCGGTATCCAATAACCGGCGATGTCACACGAGCAACACAAGTTCACGATCAACACACTTTGAAAGATCCAGTAAATAGGGGGAGAGAGAAAGCGAGAGAGACAGAGAAAGAGAGAAAAAGAGGGAAATAGTTGCGCGAACGAGAGAGACACGTACACCGTCGTTGTAACAGGTGAACTGTCAAGGTGCGCACACCGGTCGGCGATTTTCACCAAATATCCCCGAGTATATCTGACGCGTCGGGAACGAACGAATCGGATACGTATGTTGTCGTTTCTCTGGACACCCGACGGTGTCAACGAATCATCCCTTCTCCTCGCCGGTTCCCGTGCACGTTTTAACTCCTGGTCCAGGGAAATGGTAACCAACCTCGCGAGAGAAAACTGTCGTTCCAAGACCGAACGATACACTGGCGCCTCCTTTCTGTTGTAGTCGAGGACTTTTCACTCTATATCACTTTTATAATCGATCGTAGAACGATCGGAATCACGGTATACGGAACGTCACAACTCGTCGATCGCGGGACGAAGAAATAAAACTCGCACGTACCGCCGCACACCTACGCGGGAGTGTGAACACTGTGGAGTTACTCGGAAGGGAAGGAGGCCTCTGCCCCCGCAGAGATCCACGGAGATTGCCGAGCACCGACGATCGCGCACGAACCCAACAGCCGACCAGCATCCCGACTACACCTCCCAGCCCCTACGGCTTGCCCACCACGGTGAGCGCAGTGCGCACGCAAAGCACTTGACACGATGAGAATGGGAAGAACAACGCAGATGCGGAAAATCGACGGAAAACGTCCTCAAGATACCACAGATAGAAAACGTTCGAACCCAGAATACGATTATTTCGATCGTTCCTACCGAACAACGACTTCTTACGTTTTCGAAACCCATGCAAGGACGCGCACGCATAGTTACCCTTCTCTCTCAGTCATTGTCAGCACACCTTTCCAGTCACACGCTCTTTATTACCGCCGCTGGATAACGCCGGGCCTACCCTATCCCCGTTAACAGAAAAAACGAAACCTACCCTACCCTATCCTACCCCAGTTTGAAAAAAACCGACGTTACCCTACTCCTCGCTAAAAAAAAAACAAAAACTACTCTACCCTACTCTACACCCGTTAAAAAAAACCGACGCTACCCTAACCTACTCTACTCTACTCTACCCTACCCTACCCTACCCTACCCTACCCTACCCTACCCTACCCTACCTTTTTTTTGTTTTGGTTTATAGCGAGGATAAAACCGGCGTACCGTAAACACACCTCGCACGGGACAGCCAATGGGCTCCCCCTCCACTATCTAGTTGGCCCAAAATAAGGCTTCTCCAGGGACCTACTGTCCGCGTTAACTCCTGGAGAAGGCGGCTCCGAGCTATAACCACGCCCTACGCTACCCTACCGTGCCCTACCTACGTTAAAAAAAAAACGAAAAATACCCTAACCTAACCTAACACCGTTAAAAAAAACGACGTTTCCCCACTCCTCGTTAAAAAACAAAACGAAAACTACCCTTTCCTACCCTACCCTTTCCTACTCTACCATTTCCTACCCTACCCTTTCCTACCCTACTCTACCCTATCCTAACCTAACCGTACCCTACCTTCTTTTTTCGTTTTGTTTATAGCGAAGATAAAACCGGCGTACCGTAAACACACCTCGCACGGGACAGCCAATGGGCTCCCCCTCCACTATCTAGTTGGCCCAAAATAAGGCTTCTCCAGGGACCTACTGTCCGCGTTAACTCCTGGAGAAGGCGGCTCCGAGCTATAACCACGCCCTACGCTACCCTACCGTACCCTACCTCCGTTAAAAAAAACGAAAAATACCCTAACCTAACCTAACCCTCGTTAAAAAAAACTGACGCTATCCTACCCTAACCTAACCTACCGTACTACTTGAATGTTATACGCCATAATCATAAAAGTGGTCTAAAGTCAAAATTTAAAAAAATGAGATTATCAGGTATTTCACATGAAATTAATTCAATGTAAATTTCATAATTATGGGCACAACCGCGGAACTGGCCTAAACTCGAAATTTGAAAGAAATTATTTTATCAGGTATTTCACGTCATATTATTTTAAGCTACATTAATTCGATGTAATTTTTACGATATTGTAAAAAATGGACCTTTAGATGATGCTTGTTATTTCAACATTATATAGAATTAATTTAGTGTTAATATTCTTTTCCTTGAAATATCTCGAAACAAAAAATATATTACTTACAATACACTGTCATGCTTACGAGCACAAATCTCCACGATATACTCTGACTATGTGAATTTTAATACGAAATATTGATCAGTAGCGGGATTCCTGAACAAAACTGAACAACATACCTCGTTACAAAATGCTGCGTATTTTGTACCAAAAGGTGGCCGCAGAAAATATTTACGGAAATATGAAAATGGTTGAAAATAAGGGTTCTAATTAATTCCGGGTATTGACACGAGTTAAGGGTTCATCCTCCGAATGAAGGAGTATTCCGTGATAAGCATCGCACGGTCGAAAAATTGATATTTTTAAAGCTGTAAACGGTTTTTTAAACTGTAGCTTCAGCATGATGGAGTAGCAGGGGATTATCTGTTCCTTCATATTTTATGCACACGTATCGTGTCACGGGATTATCTTACCATCAAGCTTCACTAGCAGAATGTCGGAGTCACGTCATAAAATACAAAATGCTTGTGAAATACTTATACCATGATCAAACATTTTATGAAGAAACTCGATGCAGATCCACTTTTTTACAGTTTCTACGATCCGATTAAAGTTCTCGTTATAAATTCTTGTGAAACTTGTTCGAACAATTATTTATTAAAGAATGAATTTGATCGTCTGAAGAGAATCGGAGTCGCATATTCTTGCGACACCCGGTACGTAAACTAATTCAACATCTGCTGCGCATACGTGCACACTTGTAGCACGGAGTTTTGTTTCACCTAGCTATCTCACATACTTAATAAATATGTGACAGCAATTTAAAACAATTCGATACTTGTGAAATTAATACCGACAGAAACATTTCTTTGAAATTTTTACCCAAAACTTTCAGAATTTTCTACCGATTCTCTAATTTTCTTGTCGCATTTATTAATAGAGTAACAATTCCGTGACACGATACGACCAGAATTTAATTACAACAGACTCGTTAATATTAAACGAAAATTAGGTACCTCGTGCTTTAATTTTCAAGTCAAATATAATGAAACTGTAACGCGGCAGCATTATAATAATATATATTTGCTTATTTATGTATCGTAGAAATATTGTTAAGCTTCTAATTAATTTTATTCGGCAAACTAAATATTAAATGCAAATGAATCGCCCGTATATTATCGCACAGTGAATTTATTATTTATGAAAGTGAATTTTCTTTGGATTCTCTTTTACGATTAAACTGATGAGGTAATCAGGTCGTGAAGTTCATTAGGTGATTTCATTTGTCTTATGAGATACAATTTTGCAGAAAGCTAGAACTAATTTTCGAGTTAAGACTGTTGTATATGCTATACAATTTACTTTACTGTATATATTCACGGGAATATAGGAAACATAATCCGTAAACGTTGCTCGAGACATGTCGTGAAGACCTAATTAGTCTGTTCTGCCTATCCGTTATCTGAATCTAGGATATTTCGATGAAAAGTCTTGCCGAAATATGCTAATTGAAATATTGGAAATCTCTTGTAGAACAATTGGACAGACAGACATTCATTTGAAGTAACAAGAAAATCGTAAATCGTTAGAAAGTGATACATCTTCGACGTTTTCCTGTGATAATAAAGATAGAAACGATATCAACCAAATACGTATGTAATTACAATTATTAAAGAAAAACTATATCTACGCATTAAACCGTGAAAGAACGGCTGGCCGCATATAGTACGCGACCTGTTCGTAATAAACGGGAAACCACTAATTCGCCCTGGATTTCTGTAAGTTTATTGTGGCCAGCTTAAACTATAAAAGTCGTGAAACTTTAGACGAGCTAGACTGTTCCTTCACGGAACATTGCAGAATAAAAGCAGCTGGTGGTAAAATAAAGTCTTCTAGTTTTTGAATTGTAGCTGTCTGGCGTGAGAATTATTAGCGATTTAACCAAACAATTTCTAACAAGAAAATTTTTCATTTCTCTTTGCATAGATGAAGTAGATTTATACACAGAATTAAAATATACATTTTTATCGTTTCTTTCCTAAAATAAATTAGCGATTAATTGCATCTTCGTTGTAGGAAGCATCGCTTATCATAAGTTCGGGGCACGACCTTCTACATCGTCTTAAAATAATTCCACGAAATTTAGCGACAGTGTCCGTACCGGCGCAACGTTGAAAGTACTCCTCTTCACTGTTATTATTTATGAGAGCAATTTTCGTCTTGACAAACGAGAATCGATAAGAGCTATGGCAAAACTTATTCCCCGTGTTCAGCCTTAGAGAAAACTTCAATTATCCAAATTATATTTTTGCCGAAGTATAGTTTCAGTTGATTTAAATACGAATCTTTAAATTAAATCTCCGAGAAAGAACGGACCTGCAATTTACATACGTTTACTTGCAAAGTATGCTAAAATAAAGAACAGAGTTATAATCCTGATAGCGAACAAAAAACGGACTTTTCGCGACGAGAATCACAATTGTTCCAAAAGAAGGCGTTTTTTAAAAATCAACTTTATCCGCTACGCGTATCTGTTCTTCTAAAAAATGTACGAAAATTAAAATTGATAAGTATTATCTTTCTTACGTATTTTCGTTCGAAATTACACCTGCTCGTTTTTGACATAAATGCATCAAATCCGCAATCCATTGATCAGCGGATCAATGGAAAGGTAATTCTATTTTAAAAAATGGCGCTGTCGAACCAACCACGATATTGTGCAAGAGTTCGCTTGATAGCGATGCAAACTTCGGTACCACGCAGCCATAAGTCATGAGAGAACCGACACATCGTCCTGGAAATCGAAATAGCGATAGAATGGTTAAAATTTATTTCGCAGTACTTTGAAAATCAACTTTTCCAGGGAAGTAGCGTAATGCTGCTTTTTAGTTTCATATAAAGAATAATTAAATTACATACATTTTACTGAACCTTTGATATTTCAATTCTACTTTTAAAATTGAGTTTCGAAATTATTCTTCACTTTATTCTTCACTTTGATATGAATGGGAACCGACTTGTAGCATTTTCAAAGCTCCGAAAACCACGATTGCCCGATTACACTAGTTCCTCGATTATGGTTCATACTCTTTTAATCGTGTGGGCGTTGCTGCTATCATAATTAGCAGCGGGGAGTTCACGTGTTTATGGTCTGCGTACGTATACGAAATCATCAGGTGAATCGGCTTTAATCGCGTTCGGTGATATTTCATTTGCGCACGTCGTAAAACCTTTAACGTGCTAAATAAATATCTGTTCGTGTCCTGTTTTTGTGTTTGGCTTAGGAACCCGCGGATTTGCATAGACATTCGCGGTGTATTTATACGTTTCAGTATCAAGCAGCATAATTATCTGCTGTAACCTAGTCCGCGGTTCTACAGAATCATTCACCTAACTTTGATCGCTCTCAAACAGATAGTCAGGTGGTTTGTTTTCACAGGTGGCGCACGTTTTGGGCTCTCGCTATTACATACAAACGAATAAAAAATAATACTGCTTACTTACACATCGTACAGCGTAAACCACTGGCAAACAGCATTATTTTCGACAGTTCTGCAGGTTGAAAAATATTATTTAACAAAGATCAAGGATCATCGGGAACAAACATTTAAAAATATTCTTTTCAATTATTTATGTAAACGCATGTTTAATATGGTTAAACATTCATATCGTTTGTACAGCGTGCTACTTCTTTAACGAACCTATCTTGCGTTTATTAATAATATACATGGAGAACCTGTTGAATTTGAGAAATGAAGAGACGATGGTAGATCGTTGTGTGTACCTAACGAAACATTTTTGTAAATCAATAATTAAATGATTATGTCGTTTAGTATGGCAAGAAGTCTCACTGTCGAGCAGATCTTAAAAATTTCCAAACGAACCTGTAACTTCTCGCGTACAGACGGGAAAGAAATCGAGAGAAAGGTGGATGAGGCAGGAGAGAAACATGGTAGCCAATCGCGAAGAGGATATTCTTCGTTCCGTCGCTATTCATTTTTGTCAGTCTTATAGGTACCTATACTAATTACGAGTCGAAGAACAACGTTGTACTCGAACAACTTCGATCTCACGCTCGAGAACGATGAGATCAATTAGGGTAAATGTACCTATTACTGCGGGTGTACGTTTCATTGCAGTATTCTTCCCAATAAAATTTAAAATACGTAAAATTGAATATTTTACCCTGAATAAATTTGTACAACTCGACGAGAACGTATTCTTGTTGGCGAGGCAAACAATATTGTCAATACTGTTCTCATATTTTTATAATCTCAGGATTTGGAAAAGCATTCCCCGTAAAAGGTAAAAATAATTTGTACATGGCTCTTTTTCGTCCGCAGTAATACGTACAAAATATTATCGATTCTATTTTTTAACATTCTCTTATGTTTGGGAAACTCTTGGAACGGGAAACTTCGAGGACGAAAAGAGTATTTTCCGAATACGTGTTCTTCGGGCGTCTCCCTAGCTTGACGTGGATGAGACAGATTTTACAGAAAACGATGTTCTTTCGTTATGAAATATATTATTCCTAAATATTATATATATATATATATATATATATATACATATCTGTGTGTATATATATATGTGTATATGATTTTTCCATCGCTGCGTTCATATCGTCTTAAATTAACGGTATTACGTAACGGGTTTTTGCTTCTCTCGCTGCGTACAGGATACGCAAATCGTCGAATCGAGACGTGCACACGAAAAAAAAAAAGAAAGAAGAAGAAACAATCTATGATTACAGAAAAATATAGAACCTATTTTAAATCTCTCGCTGCGCAACCGGACGCTGGTTGGTTTCCTAACTCCCCGGAACATTTAGCTGCGCTTTTCACCGTGGAAAAGCGGAACCGATCGCCGAGATATCTTTGCAACGTTTCCGACAAGAAACGTAACCAAAGATATTCGACGGAGAAAATCACGTTCGTAGGGCACGCATTAGAAAAAAAGAAATGAATGCGATATTCTCTCAGCGGAAGAGCAAATACAGTCCGAAAAGAGAGAAAAAATATAATGTGCAGTCGGAGCAAACTCAATTGGCTACTCAGGACCACTCACGCCAGTCCGGCTACTTCAGACGTAGCTTCCCTTTTTACTTTTATGGAGCACGCGGATCTTCTCCCCCTCTTCGTTATTACGTTGTGGACATTATACGTATCCTCTGTCTCGTCATTAACACTAGACCCGCAGCGCACTAAAAGTCACTATTTTACAATTACTTTATAAAAGCAACGAGAGCGTACACACTCGGAGTTCTCGAGATTCCAGCGGTCACCGCTAAATTCATTAAAATCGCGTATTCGCGTTCACTGCAATAAATATATAATAAGGTACTCTGTTTGCGAAGAATGAATTAGAATACGATTGTCACCTAAAAAATACCGTTTACGATCTCCGCAACGTTTAACTTGATATCTCGGTACAAGTTCGTTACGAAGAATCTATTGATTTAAGTGTACATTTAATTACGTACAGATTCAATCTTCGAAAAATCTTGCGCGAGATTGAATCCCGAAAATTTCGTTGAAAAAGAGGATCTCTGGCACAAGATGGAATCTTGTGAATTTGATTTTTACTATAACATTGTCTAATCTCATTCAACGTAAGAGATACAAAATGAGAGACAGAGAGAAAAAGAGAGAGGGGGGAACGTTTAACTTGATTCTTCATCTTCAAAAAACCGTGCACAAGATTGAATCTCGAAAATTTCGTTAAAAAGAAGATCTGGCACAAGATTGAATCTTGTAAATTTAATTTTCAGTATAAAATTGTCTAATCTCTTTTAACGTAAGAGAGAGGGGGGGGGGGGGGATTAAAGAGAATATATAAAAATGACCTTGCTAAACTGAGAAGACGATAATTGATTAGGACTTATTTGCGGCCGAGGCACATAACTTGGACAACGCGATACTTAATCGTGTTGATAACGAGTTTGCGAGGAAGTTTGTTTCCCATAGCATAGAACACACGGGCGAGTGGCATTGTGCTTGTAGAAACAGAGTAAGGGACGCAATGGTGGCAAATTGGGGGAGTCTGTGATAGCAAAGTGGAAGTTCCCTAAGCCCTGGAGCTTATGTTGGACAGCACTGCACTAATTAATGTGATGCATTGCTGTCTACGGGTGAGACACCTTTTGTGGTATTGTATTCCTCAACATGTCTTACTGTGAACGTGCGAGGGCGGAGACAATACGTGTTAGTGGAGGAGTGCTGTCCACCAGTGAGCCTCATTGCTCGTTTTCTTACTTCTCTCATCCCTTCCAAAATCTTCCAAAATTCTACGCTAGAACGCAACAACGAAATATCTATGTGTGGTAGAGAGGAAGATTTCCTCGAGTTCTCTAACTGAAGTTGGAAGACGCACGAGGAGAAAATTTGTAACTTTCACGCCACCTCGTTAAGGTAATACGGAGAGTTGTAGTCGCGTAAACGGGTACACAGCACCATTTTGAAATTTGTTTGTTACGAAGAGATAAAACGTTCGCATTAAACAGTGGCTGTAACAATCGATCTTGCTAAAAAGGTCTGAGGATGTTCAAGGGAAATATTAATGTGATAAATGATTTTGTCTCTTTACCAAATACAGATTAATGTATTGTTCACTGGTACGAGAGAATTTCTAAGTATTAGTAATGAGAAGGAATCTTGACGTTCAATCTTCGCCTCTGTATTTTATAAAGAAACATATTCATTTTTACATCAATACTTTTATATGTGCACGATGACAATTGAATCCTATCTGGATAATATTCAATCTTAAAATATATCTAAAGTCGTTCAACGTACGAAAACGTAGTTTCAACGAATTATCAAAGTACAGAAGAAGAAAAGATAAAGCTAGTCGGAAGATGTGGTGGGGATTTTCGTAGTCCTGATCGGCCACTGACTTTGATCCGACTGTATCCTCCGAGGACCACGCGAGATGTGGCCGAGAAACTCGTCCTCCTAATTGAAAAAGTTCCTGAATGTACTTCCCTTAAACTCTATAGTTTATACCGAGCGTTTACGCAGTCTTACAAGGCACACGTATCGTTTTTTTTTTTTGTAATGAATACACGTTTGATAAGGCCACAGTGTTCGGAGACGTAGGCACGGTGTATACAAAAATCAGAGGAAATCAATTCCATTTTGTAATAGAAGTTACTTTGGTAATGACTAGGTCATGCACTATCGCTACGCAACAATATACCAACGGCTTCGCTATATCCGTTCTCTCGACAAAGCAGCGAAGAGAACTAGTGCCTCATTATTATGGCTGTTCGCGTATTGCTCGCGCATATACGCACGTTTAGGACTCTATGCAGTCGAACTACAGAAGAACGAAGCAAAAGGTGCTCGAGAAAAAGATGGTCTCGCTTTTGATTCTGCGTTCGATATCAATTTCCAACCTGTCCGCTATCGCTGTTGGACGTCAGCTCCGCGTCGGTTTCGTCGTTCTTCTCTACGGTTCCCAGCAACTTGCGAATTTCATTCGCAATTTCATTTCATCGAGGAATCTATCTCCGACGTACTTCCCGATATTACAATTAAGCTAAACGGCTTTACATATCAGCCGCTCGCGAATTTCACTGGTGCGAGAGCCACTCTTTTGGAATAACTTACATATCACTATATAATACCTATATAGCACGTTCAATATCATTATTAGACTGCGGATGTTCATGAAAAATATAAATGAAAATTTATTTCATCCCTTAACGACTTTGTTACGTTGAAAGCAACGGTACAACATGAATCCTATAAATCTTTTACTGTTTTATATTTCGCCCGACCAACTTCTTTGTAAACGCATAAAGATCCGCAGTCCAATCGTTATACGCAATACATGTCTAACATGGCTAACAGCGCTTGCTGGCTCAGACTCGTTCTACAAAGCCAGAGCAAACAACTTGGGCTTGGACGAACACCGATCGGTTACCAAAGAAAAATTATGAACGAACCCGGTGCCAGAGCAATTCGCATCGACTGATATGTAAACGAACGCGTTAAATCACCGGCGCGAACGAGCTGAAATACGATGCCGATAGCTTCCGTGTCCAGGCGAATCAGAATTGAATGCGGTAGTTGCTGGGACGCGGTATGGATCTTGCTTTGGACGGCGGCAGCGACGATGTGGATGCTTCGCTGCTGGCGGTGCCGCCAGAGTCGCGTCCTCCACTTTTGCTGCTGACGGTACTGCCGGTGCTCTGTCCTCTGGAGCTTGTCTGTTTTCTCAGGGTGCCTTCGCTGAGACGTCCGTACTCCCCGATGCGACGAGACGGTGGCGGGATCAGCGAACGGCTTTGTGCCTCCCTGTGCTTCACCTCTACAGTGGTGGAGGGTTGTTTCTTGCGCAGGTTCTCGCCCTGAAGACGCTCGTATTCGTGACCCACCGAGGTGGAGGGCTTCTTCTGTACGCTGCTGCTCGGCACCAATGGCTCAGCACCGAAGGATTTCTTCCTACGCTGAGCTTTCATGTCGAAACGACCATACTCGATGGTACAGTTGTTAGGATCCCGCACCTTCATGCTCGCTGTGGCGTCCAGAGCCGGACCTGGGTCCGACTTCTTCCTAGCCTCCGTGTCGCTCAACCGGCAGTAACGAGAGTTGGTCGACTTCAAGGTTTTCGGCGGCCGTGGCAACGAACTGGGAGGAAGACTTCCAGCCCGACGAGGCTCGCCTTCCTGCATCCTCTGCCTCTGCGAACTTCGGCCTTGCTTCTCCAACAGCATCATATCCTCAGGCTTGCCGTCCGACAATCGAGAGACAGTACCCTTCAGCCGCGAGGCTGCACTCGCGAATTCCATTATACCCGGAGAGACCTCACCCCCCAAGTCATCCAACAAACGACTCTTGCTTGAGGCTGTGCTCGAGGTACCTGTGCTATCTACACCCGCCAATAGTGGCTTGGGTATTTTTCCTTTTCGCGACGCAGTGCCTGGATTAGAGAATCCTGGAAAACAGCAAAGTGCCCGCTGAAACAAGACAACAAAACGTCCTGCGTTGGAAAGGAGATCCGGGACCTGGAACGGGGTTAGTGCTCGCCACAACAGCGCATGCACACTCCGGGATCACGAAGGGATTGGGAATGGGTTAGCGTGGTTTTAGGGTGATGGTCGGTTTTGTTCATTAGAGTCCGAAGAAAGAGTCGACATACTCATCTCGCTATTCTATACTTATCGTTTAGCAACTAAGTGATATCACGTTTCATGGAAATGCTGATCTTTATCACGGAAAAATAGCAACCCTGGTAAGTAGATAGGTAGGAGACAATGAACATGATGGTAATATTGTACAACTAGAAAATGTGTGTTTTGCGAAAGATTGCGAAGCAAACCCCATTTTCTATTTCCCATGACTCGCTACGGTTGCTGTCTTAATAAATTTACAGACGAACGATCTGTGTCGAAAATGTCTCGAATCAATTCTTTCTTCAGGATAACTAGAATGTGTTACGAAATTGTGTAGTTAATTGTAAAACGCAAAAATCAATGGCACACAAAAAGTTATATTAGTGAAAATACAATTTTACTGGGCTTGCGAATAAAGATAGATAATGAATGCATTTTTTTACATATTGCCTACAAAAAAACTTCTCTAACGCTATACAAAGTTCGCTTTCTATTATTAGTCATGTTTTACCGATTAACATATAAAAAAATATAGCATATTATCGTTGTCACGAAGAAAACACGCCTGGAGCAACAATAGCGATGTATAATAAAAAGCTTGCTTTCTATAGTTCCCATTAATAAAATAAAAGAAAAGAAAATATAAAGTTTTTAACAAAAAATAATTAATGGAGCACACATTGTTATTCGAATAATAGCAATCGTAAAAACAATAGAAGAATAGTTAATGCGTCGGTGAAACAATTTCGTTATCTACACGATAAAGTGAATTACTATTATCGAATCGTATTGCAACCGTAAAAAAAATATTCGATTATCGAAATGGAGATTTAGTCTCATGCAAATAATAATTGAATTCAATTATACAAAAGGCAATGGAATCGATATAATCGTTGATTAAAGGATGCACATTAACTATTCTCAACTAAACTACTAATTGAAACACAACACTCGAATACCTTTAACCGTACAATCAGTAATATCTTTCATATTCTGTAGCTGTATCTATGAAGTAAATGCTAAACAATATAAAATACAATCGTCGCAAAAGTAAAAAGTATTATGTTGTCCGCAGATCAATTCGAATACTAAAATTCTGTGAAACAGTGAATAAATAAAAATTATGTCCACTATTTACGGCCGTTCTTTGTACAAATTTTTTACGTAGAAAAAAAAAAGAAATGTGGATGCTAGTGACTTGAAAATTATACATTTACTTGTATTGTGCATACCTTACTAAGCAGCTGGGAATCTAGCTCTTTTAATTGATCGTCAAGACTTTTATTTGTTTGCTCGAAACTGCCTTGCTTCCTGTATTTATAGCTGTCCGTAACACCATAAGAACCAGTACTTCCATAACCACTGCCTCCACCCAATACACTACTCACTTTTAAATACAAAAGTAAAAATTAGTATTTTACCTTGTAACGAGGAATTACCTTACAACTAAACAGCGAATGCATTTGTATAATATATGAATCTATGGAAACTTGTAAAATACAAAAGATAACGAGAACTTTATTTTTATAGGTTCTACGATCTTTGAAACTTTAGGTAAAAATGTAATTTTATACAAACACTGAATAGGTAAATGATGGAATATTTAGGCACGTGTATAGAATATGTGGATAAACATTTATTTACCAAGTTCTGGCGTGCTCGTCAGCGCGGTGTGATGATCAGCCGACGTGCTCGAATGAGACGAATGAGCAGCAGGGTAGCTCCCAACGCCACTACTGCTACTACTATCCTTATCGTACGTGTGTTTTTGGAGAACTCTGATCATAGCATCTCTCTCAGCCAATTTTGATTCTAGATCTTTCATTCTGTTCAACGTAAAACGAAGTGTATTAATTACATCGAGCACTTGCACTTCTCCACTACGAAAAAAAACTAGCAGAATCATTTATTACCTAGATTCAAGATCAGCCAACTTCTTTTGTGCAGCATGAACTTCGTCCATATGTCTCATTTTTTCGGACCGTGCTTCTGCGATTAATTTCTCGGCATCTTGACTCGTTTTCTCTAGCGCAGCAATTTTAGCATCCCTGATTAGAACCAGACATTTATTACATGTATTAGTTAAACATATTCTATATCAACGTAATTTAGAAGTATAGGACTCACTTCGGGAGACTAGCCGCGTCAATCGCGGCTTGCCTCAGCGCGCTTTCCTCTAGATAACGCTGCTCCCATTTCGCCACATCACCTTCCAGTGACATGATTTTTTCGTCTCTTTCGCGGATTCGTCGTTTCAACTCCGCAATCGTTTCCCCATTGAACGATTGTTCGATACCGTTAATACCGATGCCGCCGCCACCGCCTTCTCTTAATTCCCGTTCTAGTTGACCTCTCAACTGTCTTTCTGTTTCTTCTCTTCTGTCGCTGGACGCTTGAAGAGAAGACAGAGCCCGTTGAAGCTGACCAACTCTCTCCACGTACACTTGTTTCTTCCGACACTGTAAAAAACAAGATCTGTAACATCGAAGTCACACACTCTCTTCGGTAGTGTTGAATTTTCAAATCATTTTTTTACTTCTTCTTCAAGACGCACAACATTCCCTTGTGCGTTAGTGAGAGCTGTGTCTAAGATATCTATATGTGTACGTTGCTCTTGCAATGTTGCGCGTTGCGCTGCCAATTCGATCTCTTGTCTTTCTTTCGCTGCGGCTAATTCTTTATCTAAAACAAAAATCGATCGTTCACCACACGATTAATTAAAAGATAAATATTGGGTTGGCAAAAAAGCAATTTCGGTATTTTAAGGTGAAATAGAACCCAATTTTTTTATTCGATGATCTATTGCCATTTTTCTGGTTCACAATTCCGCGCTCATAAAACTTCTGGTCCTAATCAGTAAAAAACTGATCCAGGTATGATTTCAGGTCATCACATTGTTTCACCTTAAAATACCGAAATTACTTTCTTGCCAACCCAATGTATAATATTGTTTTATATGGTACATGCAACGCCGGTGGCAAGTTGAACGTACTTTGTGTGATCAATTGTGCAATTAGTAATTCACGTTGAGTTAATTCTTTCCTCATAGATTCGACGACGGGGGGGACTATCAGTGCGTGCGGACAGTAAATCTATCTGATCTCTCAGCGCGCGGTTTAATTCGGTTAATCGTCTACAATCGTTTTGTAGCCTCATTCTAGCAGCCCGTTCCAGCTTTTCTCTACGCTCGCAGGACGCCGCTAATTCCTCGTGAGCTCGGTGTACTTTCGCAATTTCCTGCTCCAATTTTTGAGATTTCGCGACCTTGTTGTAACACCGTTCTAATTCTAATTTTAAGGCACTGTTCTCTTGAATTACGATCTGAATCATTTCTGACGGCGGCCAGGTCTCACCGGCCGCAGATTCCGTCTCCTCTCTCCCTTTCGTTTGAGGCCTGCAAATAATATTATCGCAATTACAACGCCGTTCAACGCACGTTGATAAAAATGATCTAGATTTAAGGTGCCTCGTGGCATTACCGTGGAGAAGTAGTTCGCAAGTTGTAGTTGTCGATGTCCGGTTTGCCGATTCTAGACAAGTCAGGCTGCGATCTGGACAATGTCAACTTTTCCATCGGCCCGACAAGTCTGGACTTATTTTTCAACGGCAGTAAAACAGACATGTACGAAGGTGGTGGCCTGCCTTCAGATTCGCTGTCATTCTGCTTCCCTCTGTCGCCATCACGCATTCGCATGTCTATATTGCCACCGTTGTTCGTAAGTTTACTGTACGATGGTACTTTCACCTCTTTTGCCAGATGTTTTAAAACCTGCTCGACACAAAATATCTGTATAAAGCATCGGTTTCCACGCATCACCGTTGCTATGCTAATTTGTAACGAGAAGTCACCTGCGATTGACTCAAATAATCATCTGGTATGTCTGTAATTTCTTGACACCCTCCGTTAGTGGGTTGTTCGTAAACGTGATCTTCGTGCGATAAGTTGGATAAAGATTGCATAGTAGGACTGTTCGAGTGTCCTTTTCCACCACCATCGCAATACAAGTAACCCATATCGCCATGCTCTCTCACAACACCCGATAACCTGTGTATCGAATCGTTAACACTAGTTAGACAAAATTGTACACTGAATTAAAGTATCGTACTACGTTAGAAAGGAGATTTGCTACTCAAATATTGTTTACCTTCCGGATGGTACCCATGAATTGTCATCGTTAGCATTATGAATGATGAGCGTATTATACGAACTGGTAGACACATCCAGACTACTTCTATTCGAGCCGACGCTGGTACGATTACTTAAGTTATCCTTCAAACTATTTCTATTAGAACCATTGATGCTGTCTTTAAGGCTATTCCGATTGGAACCATTCAAATTCTCTTTCAAACTGTTTCTGTTCGAACCATTCAAACTGTCCTTCAAACTGTTTCTATTGAGCAGATTACCCTGGATAGCAATGAAACAGTTTACACTTATGTAACATAATCACTCTGATCGTTGTAATTTATGGTACATTGAAAAAACATAGGTAGCATTAGGCAACATCCACGCCTACTCGATAGACAATAGAATGTATGTATGTGCATACTTCATAAACCACAGTAACAGTTACAAAATTAAGAAATGCATTCTAAATGAGAAAATATAATAAATCACGCTTACTTGTATATTTGGTATATTTTCTTTGTGACTGGAAGACCTGGATGGACTTTGCTGCTGATTCTCTTGACCTTGAGGTTCTTGACGGGCCGTGTGCCTTATTACATATCGATCTTCGTTGGTTAAATTTTCATTGGACGTTGAAACATCGGTTTCGCTACCGCTTAAACTTTGTGGAAGACCTCCTGTAAAAATGTACAATAGAAATATTCAGAAAAACTTGTTAGGAAAATCAATACTCTGCAAGCAAAACGTGTTTTAAATTATACCTTGCATCGATAACTGTTTCCTTTGTATATTGTTATTCGAGAACGGCAAGAATCTGCTACCTTGTTGCAAAGAACTCATTTTTCTATTCTCTCATTTATGCCTTCTATGTTTTATCTGAAAGCGTAACATTGAAATCTATTAGTTCAATAAATTCATTTTACAAATTTACAGACTGAAATAGAAATATTTGGAATACTATTCTAATCAGGAAACATTCGCAAAATACTTTTTCAGATGTAATGAGCAGCTGCAAGCATACTTCACAAAATACAAGTGATTCTTCAAGTTTTACTTTCTCAACATTCTCCATTAACATTGAAATCGACATTAGAGTAAATAAAAAATACAAGCGTAAAAATATTGACAATACGTCAGTCGTTTAAATGCATTCTTACACAGAGAATATATACTATTTATCACTTCACTTTTCAACTGTTGTAAATATCCCATCTGATTTCTGAACGGTTTCAGGTTGGAGTTCGAACGATTATTTCAACTGCATTGACGTTTCACTGTTTAAAATAATGTAACAAATACCTCCGTGATTCCGTTTTGAACAACAAACGCTAATAAAATATTTCAAAAGCGTTTCATCTCGGAACTGATGGAGAAGGTTGAACAAGCATGATGCGGACAATTGTTCAAAGATAATAATCACACTCACATCTTGGAACACTAAATAACCACTGGGAACGTAAACCTATCCGTGGAACATTTTATTTGACACTACACGGTAAGGTATTCGAAAACGAGAAACCGAAAGAGAATTATACGGGGAGCCGTTTCCAAGAGAGAGATAGCGATATTATAGTAATGGTAAAGCAGAGCATTCTCTGACAGAGGTGTCAACACTCTGGAATGTTGATAATCCGGAGATATTGGATTTTTCGTTGATGCGTAACATCGTAGCGGGAAAAATATTCGTGGTCCCGCAAATCAGACCTCGTTTTAATGCACATAAATCGCGAATACGAGAACGCTGTTTTTCCACGGAATCTTTAATACTTTTATAGCTTTCAGAACTTGAAGGACTGCATAAATAAACAAAAGAATATCCTCGACGTGTGTCGAACGAGGATTAATTCGCATGCTGCACGAACGAATCGCGAATAAACGACCAAAACAAGAATTCTTCTCTAATTACTCACAGTATAACGAAGGTGCAAAAACGGGATGAGTGTCGTAATTATTTCAATAAATTAGTACACTTTACTGCTCCACGCACGAGAAATAAAAATCGCTAGTTCCTGCATTCCTCATCAGGGTGCGACGTATACGAAAACGGGATACGGCTCTTCCTGACTCTTCTAATCTTTCCCGACTCGTTTCTCCATCCGTAGATGATTCACTATAAAGCAATGCACGAAAAATGTCATCTTTGTACCTCCTTTTTTTTCCCGCGTTACAATCGCTGTAAGCTCTTCCTTTCTTCTTTTACTCGCCGAATATAGATTTTTACATTTTACTTTCGGAGCTAAGATTTATGCCGAGTTCATCGCTTTCTGAACGCACATTGGATTACTAGCAATAGACTTTCTACGTAATGGAGAATCAATATTTGATAAAAAAACACTAAATTTCAAGTTTTCAGATTGTAAACACTATATGTGAGTAATTAAAAGTTAGAACACTTGCTTTGATGATGATTTATTGTTTGTTGCGCATTCGAATGTTTCTGATAAATTTGGATCAGAATTTTCTTCGACCTGCCATTTTGAAACAAATCCTTATGTCGCGTTCATTCGTACGCTTTAATTCATTACAATGAATACTTGGAAGAAAATTGATAGGGAATCAATATTGTTATCTTATTTACAATGTCTTCAGAAAAATGTCATTACACGATATGAACGTAATGAATTTTTACTTTAATGTAAGAAATGTGTACTGTAGTCGATTTAGAACATGCCTTAAATTATAGTACTTTCACATGTACAGGTAGGTAGGTAGATAGTCCAGCAACACTTTGGAGTAGCAGCTGCTGTCGGTAGTATTGTGTACAAACCAGAACCATGTCCACTACTTGTAAATTAATTATGACTTGTCACAAAACACGTCAGTTTTGCAGATTGTTAATTCCTCTGAAATCGTTTTATTGCAATTCCCATATTGCAGATGTAACATCTCCTCATGACGAATTGTTAAACACCGCATCATATAGACCTTTCTTTCACGGTAATTTACAAGATATTGTTAACTGTTTTTAAAGAGATATTAATACTACTTACAATTAATTTCGATACGTAAAGATACGTATACAAAAAATATTTGAAACATTCTGATTTTACTTGTAAGCTCTCCTAATTGTTGAAACTTTAATTGCTATATGTTTTCTAAAGACACTAACATTCCTTTACATGGTTTTATAGATCAATCAACTTCGTATTTTTCAACTTCAACAGTTTCTAAATCTAAATTTACAGCGATGGCAGAAGACGATGCAAAACAATTGAATTTAGAATATAACGATATTGTAAAAGCTCAAAAGAATGACAATGTACTCATTATTGATGTTAGGGAACAAAGTGAGATTGACGAGACAGGAAAGTTACCAGGAAGTATTCACATACCAAGTACAGTTTTCCGTTAGACTTGTTATAATATTATTCTAATGTTCAACATTAGATATTAATTACCATACTATATTATTCCAGTGGGAGATGTGACCAATACTCTATTGAATCTGACTGAGAAAGAATTTAAAAGTAGATTTAACAAAAACAAACCTTCGAAAAGTACAAAGATCATATTAAGTTGCAGATCTGGTAAAAGAAGCGCAATAGTACAAGAAGACGTACAAAAACTTGGCTATCAAAAGTATTCAAATATTTATGAATTATATTTTACATAGTTTGAAACCCTCTAATTCGATTTATTTATATTTCAGTGCGTATAACTATGTCGGAGGGTGGCTAGACTGGGAGAGTAATCAAAAGGTATAGACTTTGTTCTATTCAGTCATCGATATTTATGTAATTAGCATGTTCAACAATAAATTGTTATCGGTTAGTCAAAATAAAAATTGTTTAAATCGACCTTAATTAGATTAAGTGTGAAAGAACTCTATAATTAGAGTTAGATAATACTAGATTACATCACTAATATATAATATGTACACATACACATCAGAATTTGTACACATACACTTGTACATATACAAACAACATTTCATCGTTCATTCTGTATCATCGCACTAGAATGCAAAACATAAATGATCACTTATCTTTCGTACAAAAGAATTCTCATTTATTTTTCTGTTCCTGCGCTAACTTCTGATTAACCATTTCCCTAAATTGTCCTAAAATAAGATTCTCTCGTTTCTGTCTTTCTTCTTTACTGAACATAGCCAGTGCTCGTTTCTCATCTGCAGAATAAATCTGGTTTTCTTTACGTATACGAACAGCTTCCATTCTCCGATGTCTGTGTAAAAAAAATGTATTAGAAATTAGATTTTCATTCTTTCATAGAATTCTTGTAAAACACAATATTATAAATTACCTGCTACCGCTCATAACATAGCCAACAGATTCGTACGAAGCAATTTCGTCCGAAGTTAAGCCAATTTCTCCTCTCCTAGGTATACGTTTTCCTTCCGCAACATACGCTGCCATGGCAGCACCTTCTCCAGGCAAAAGAGCTTTACCAAAGTCTTTAGCAGACAATGTTACATGTGGTTTTTGAACTGGACCCAGTATGCCTTCGTCGCCACTGTCGTCGGAACTAGAACCCCTCTTTACTTTTACTTTATCATTGGATCCGTCTTTCTCCACCCATTCTAATCCCTCCGATTCGCTATCGGAGCTGGTGTCAGATTTTTTTTTACTCTTTTTACGTTTCTTCTTCTTCTCCTTCTTGGACTTCTTTTCCTTCTTCATTTTCTTGCTTTTCTGAAATCGAAGCTCGTCGTTAGGTACCAGTTATCAGATGTAAAATAAATTTTTTAGAAATTAATCAAAATAACACGAAGTACCTAGTGTAACTCTATTTTGAAAAATAAAATTGATGTTGAACAAAATCGTCCAGAAAAATTTGACGATACAGAAAAAGGTTGATGATCAGTTATAGAAATTAAAAATAAATAACAGAATGCCTTCAATATTAATAAAAAAAACTTCCAAATCGTCACTAAATATCATACCTTCTTCTTCATCTCATGTTTCCTCTTTTTATCCTTTGTGATAATACTATCCTTGTGTTTGTTGATCTCTTCATCTTCGTCAGAGCTGAATCGAAAGTCAGTTGTCATGTTACGATTGAAATAGATACATGTGCTGATACACAATTAAATGGATTCACTCGTGAGAATTAGAGAAAACTGTAATTACTTACTCTTCGATACGTGTTGGCGATTTACCCCAAATTCTATCTACTCCACATAATCCAATTTGTTCTCTGTCACGTCTCCGTGCGTCCATTATACGCTTTACCACAGAATATATAACAGTATGAAAGTGCTCAGAGACTCAGAGCTGCTCAGAGCTGATGTTTCGCTGTTCCCGGTACAGTGCTGCACTCTATACCCTCCCCTCCGCAACAGCTGCGATTCCCCCTTCCCTGGGTCACCCAGCCTCAAACTGCTGCACCCTAGTCTAATTTAGCTATGTATGTATTTGGTTCCTATAAGGAACATTAAAAAAGATTGGCGGGATATACGAAAGTGATTGGCGGTTACATAGAAAACGTAATTTATGTTAATTAGTTAATTTACAAAAATTGATTCATATGTCTGTGGTTGTAAGAAAGAACGCCGCATGTCACATAATTTCACTTTCGAGATACCACGAGGGGTCAAATCATCCTTTTTGGATATTTTTTATTTGACAATTATTGAAATTATAAAGGTGTTTTCATGGGAATTTATTGAATATTTTTTTTGATTCGAGTATATATTATAGTAAAAATCGCACAAAATGTAAATAAATGTAATCTTGTTATTTTATAATACTATACGCATCAGTCACTTTTGATGATCGGTAGGTATAGTGTTAAAGTTTTTATCACTAATGCTTTGACATTATTTCTTTTGAGCCTTCCGAATTTAGTTTCATGACTTTTTTTCTGGTAAATAATTAATGCATAAACTGAAATTTTTTGAAATTATGACATGCGGCATTTTTCCTTACAATTATAGATATATATATATATATATATATATATTCTTGTTGAATAAAATAGTTGGAATGAAAGGATTAGAAGCGAATGCAAACTGACGTAGTATCAAAATGTGTTTTAATAAATATCAATAAAAAATACATTACACAAAATATCTACAATGATTACAAAGATCAATATAAAATTACATGTCTCTGGACAGCGTCACCATCCCAGACTAAATATACAAGTAGCAACTGTCGTCATCTCTAATCGTATTTGTTAGTAATATCTATTGTAATTAATAAATATTATAATTATACTCTCCTCTCGTCGAGTCCTCGATAGAAAAATATTCATAACATTTTTCCGTTATTTAGATCTAAGCATCCATGCATTTTCCGAATAATATAAAAGGATAAGTAATTTTTTACTAATACACCGCTAATGAAGAGAGTTGCTGTAACTGGGTCGCGATTTTCGAATGATTCACTGGAATTCAAGTGTCACATAAAACAAGATTCGATAATGAAATATTTGTATAATAACAGAGATATGACAAGGCACTCTTAACAAGTCCATCCTTTTCGTTCTTTTTTACTTTGTTAAAAAATTCTAATTGTGCTGAAAGTTACATTACAAAAGGGTAGATAATAATTTTCTTCCGACATTTTATGATCATTATTTGTACACTAGGATTGCACATACAATACCGCTCATAATTATTTGAAGAACTTACTTATACAAATTACGAATTTAAAGCCATAATAAATTACTTATAATTAGTATAACGAGTATATTCGGTTTTAATCGAAGTTGAATTCTATAATCATTAAAATGAAAAATGTAGGCCAAGAACTGGATATATATGTATATATATATTCAATGTTCAAATCATTATGAGCAATACAGTACCGTGAAGAGGAATCGAATTTCCTTGAAACTTTATGGTTACAATGAAATTCGTACAATAAGAACAGTAATAATATTCTACTATATAATCACTCGGTTTTACTTCCGCTTCGTCGTTCGCAAGATTCGGGTCGAAATTACGAATTTCATAATTGGGCCCTTAGAAGTACATTACCTTAATACTTTCTTGTATTGTCGAGAAATATCATATATAAATACAACGAAAGAATCATTAACGCCGTGACAGGGTAAACTATTTTGTATTCGTTGAAATATCAGAGCACCATTATGTTGCACAATTTACGAGGATGATTGCTCGTAAAAATTGCAACGTTCAATATTCGTACAAGGTAACCATAAAAGTCTTGGAGTGTTTCTAATTGGAGTACTGTAATTGTAACAAACGCTATTCACAAACAATTGAAGAAGCGAATTCCAGATAGTACTTACAATCTCAAAACATTAAATTTAGTGTTTCAAGCATAACAAATAAGGTGCCGTCTGCACTAGTAAATACTCATTTTGCATTGAAGTAGTTATTTTGAAGAATAAAAATTAATTTATGTTGGAGTCATATAAGGTTTCATGTAAACAGTTGTGCAGAAAATCGAGTGCGACAAGACTTTTATAGTAACCAAACGATTTCAAATTCTTCGCTAAATGTTTACACATGTCTTGTGATCCGATCGAGCCTTTTAAGCAACAAGCAATGCAAGTCTGATTCAATTGTTTTTCATCTGAATATTTTAGTTAGACCCACAAGGCGTGTCGATTAAGAGGCAGAAATGTTTCGAAGAAAATGATCGGAGGAATTCTATCGAGAGTTCTATTTTCGAACGCTTGGCGTTCAGAAAACGAAATTGATAGGCACACCTCTCTGCCTAAATTTTTTTGAAACTTTCAGCATGGAAGCTCGAGTTAGAAAAGCACTTTATCACTTACGTATAAGTATACGATTTCTTAGCTCCCCATCGTTAAACGTCACGAATCTACAATGTCTTCTAGTTTTTGTGAATGTACATTTCACATGCGTATACGAAGTAGTCAAAATTCGATTTGGATATCAGTATATGTATATCCCAGGCAGCGATATAGCGATTGCATTACTGTTTCGCGCTAATACTGTCTTGTAAAAAATGTCAGTATATCTCTTATAAGTAGATCAATTAAGAGCTTGTATAGCAACAAAACCTGCGTGAATATCGTTCCTGTTTCAATCAAAATTTTCGCGTGACAATTAATAAATCTCTCTGTACGTTGTACTATAAATATAAATAAAAATTTCCCGCGATTGCATAGTCGAAGAGATTCGTGGTTTCAAGTGAACAATGTTAGGTACAAAATAAGTCCCTGTTGTATCTGTACGAATACAAATATCGAGTTACAGCGGTGAACTGTAAATTGATTTTCAATATAATAGATCATTGGTATCGTCTTAGATCTTTCTTCTAATACTATTTACGAAAAAGATGAAAACGCCCGGTTATACTTTCATCCGCTTTGGATAGTCCCCCCAGAAAAAAGAGAATAAAATGGATCAGCCTTTAATATATATATAAATATATATATATATTAAATACTTAACAAGTCCTATAGAGAGTAAGATGAACACGATTATATGTCTCAAGAATAAAACTTCTCGATATATTATCATTTCGCTTACAATTAGATGTGATCAATGTCGATCGATAAATGTTACTCGTTCGTTCATACAATTCTTACGAACGAACAGAGCGTACATTTCGGATCCGTCATTGACTAATTACTCACAAAACCGAGTTTAAAAGCGTCCTATCTTTTGGAAGAACGAAGTGTGGCAGTGATTCTGAAAACTGTGCGCTCGCAAAAACTGCTCGAAACATTGCATCAGAACTTCTCATTTGACCCACATAAAATAAAAAAATTCGTTTTAACTGGAAAATGCTATAAATATCCGCTGTCTATTATTAGTAAGAAGACATTTTACAACATACTCGATTGCCGCATTTCGAATTCAAACACTATTTCGACAGGAACTGACCGCATTTCAACAAATAAAAAGTGTGCAATCACTGCTTAACAAAATCTGGAAAACGTCAGGAATAGTTCAACAAAAGGCTCGACGAAAAACTGTTTGAAGGATCGAATGGATACGTGGGTGTTTAGAATTCTCGACTCTAAACTGGTAGTACTCGCGAGCTGAACAAAGAAATCTTTTCCAAAGGCAAAATTCATATTCTCCATTATTATTAGACTTGATAAATGCTATTCTATTTAATTATTCTTATCATTATTGTCGGATCATCTTGACTTAATCATTTTTCAATGCTACTTATGGCTCATTATTATGTTAGGTCGTTCGAAAAGTCACTTCATTTTCTCAGGGGAAAATCAAAGCGAATTTTTTACCATTTAGAATAAGTTTTATGACATATCGTTCAAGTTCTGAGGGAACCAACTGTTTCAGCTCGGTCCTACCAGTTGGAGGTGAACGCGAGTCCTGTAATCTGTTCGTAGGTAAACGTATCAAACAAGAGCCTCGGTGTGGTAATGATGATAATGATGATGAATGTGCTCGTGAACGTGTTTCCGACCGGAGTTCGCAGCGGCGTTCTGCGAGAATTCCCGTTCCAGCCAACGTACAACCTGCACCATAGCTCTGGCCTGGTCTTGTTCTCTTGTCGCGTGTTTCAGTTGGTGCTTCTTGCTCGACTTACCGCACTGTTGCGATTGATTGAACTGCGTTTCGTTACGGGGAACATTATGGTTGGTGGTCGGGGGTTGCTGATTCACTGGGTGTTGACTGTTCGGTAGCAGGTCGCCGACGTTACGGTTCGCGTTACCCGTCGTCTGTTGCTCCGGAGAGACGGTGGGACTAATTACGGTACGGGACATCACCTGCGGTTGTACGTATGCTCGCGGTGGTTGCGTTGAGCTGTTATTCCGAGGTATACCGTACTGTGGCCGTGTTTTCCGAAGGTTTGCCCGTGTCTTCGCAGGTACCTTGGAGAAAGACGCGAAACCCTGTGTCTTCTCCCGTGCAGTCTTCGAGTACGCCATCGTCGTCGGTCGGGACTCCGATGGCGAACGACAGTCTTGATTGTAGTGGGTTGAAGGTTCGACGTGTGCAGTCTGCGTTGGAATGCGCGCTTGTTCGTTCTGGTGCCGTTTCCTGCGTCGAAAAACGTTCACATTAGTTTCTTGTTACGGCCAAGTTCGTTTGGGGATCAGCCGTCATTTTTGTATTTAATTTGCACGAGATACTCCTTCCTTTGAAGGAAAGGAAAAGAGAAGGAATGAAAATTGAATTTGAATTTAAATTTAAATATAATGATTAAGTTTCTAAGCAGACATAGCGATCCAGTACAGTTTTCTTTGTGTTCTTTTATTTTTAGAAAAAGGTCGAATGCCGCATTTATCGGTTTCCTTTGCCGATTAAACGCGAACAGCGTACCTTGACGTATGAAAACTGAGATTATTCTTTTCCATGTTCGCCTGAATAATTTCCAAGAGCTGTTGCCTTTGTAGGGCACCGCTGCGTTTTCGCTGATTAGTCGTGAGGAGAGGCGTCAAGGGGGAAACTGCAGGGGAAACGTCACTGTCATCGCTGATATCGCCCTCGGAGCTATTCGAATAGGGTGATGGTAAATGAGGCAAGGGACCCACCCTTCTGCGTAATTCCTCCTGCTTTATTCGATTCGTTCGCGCGTTTTCACCATCATCTTCGCTGTGAGAATCCACTTCCTTTTGTTCAGTCTAAACAAGGGGAGAACGTCAAACATTTTATTCGTTATAATATCGTTATCGCGCGCACAACGTTCAAGCTCTTTTATAAAATAATTGATACAGCCACTCTATATTTAAAAACTGGCTTCCTCTGTTAAAGAGGGTGCTTCAAACGATTTCCACCGGAAAAGGAAATCAAGTTAATCGTTTTTAATATTTTATAAATCAATCCTTCGAAGTACGGTATCCTCCACGTGCGGATGGTACAACATCCAACGTTAGCATTTCGAGAAGGACAATACCAAGACCCAGCTAATTTTGTCGGATCTCGAAAGGGAGCGAATCAACAGCGGAGGGCTCTAATAGGAGACCCCGTGGCGCGGTGATATTAATTAAAATCGATTAAAGTTTCTTCTGCGCGGTGATAAATCTCGGGAGTCCGAAAGTCGATAAATCCCACTGTGTAGCTTCTAGAATTGTCGAGTTACGAGTAGAGTGTCCGGCGTGCTTCGAACGGGCAAAAGAGAGAAAGAGAGAGGTAGCCCCATAAAACGAAACTCGAAACTTCGCCTGAAAGGGGCATCAATCTTACCTGACAACGGTGTCGTGGTGCTCTCCTCCTTCTAGGAACTCTGCGCAAACCGTGTGCGGTAGTGTGGGTCGCGGCATTGTTGCAGGACGCGTGCTTCAAATGGCAGCAGGACGGATTTCCGGAAAAGCTAGCAGCGGCAGCCGGTTGAGGTTGAGGTTGAGGTTGAGGTTGAGGTTGAGGTTGAGGTTGAGGTTGAGGTTGAGGTTGAGGTTGAGGCTGAAGTTGAGGTTGAGGCTGAAGCTGAGGTTGAGGCTGAAGCTGAGGTTGAGGCTGAAGCTGAGGCTGAGGCTGAGGCTGAGGTTGAGGCTGAGGCTGAGGCTGAGGCTGAGATACGTTCGGACAGCCGGTCCTCGTCTGGCTGCCTCTCTGATCCGGCGACACCGTCAATTTCACCTTAATCGTCTTGCTGCCGCACGGCGGTACCTGGATGGAAGCGCCCAGGGTATCGTAAATGGTGGTCACCAGGCCGGCTATATCGTCCTTTGTTATCTTCCCGTGGCCGTCGAAGTCGTACAGAGTGAACGAGAATTCCTGCCTCCTTCTGTCGCCCTCCGCCACCGACACGTCGCATTCGAATTCCTGAAAGAGGGTAAACCGGGATAAATAAAAGGATAAAGGAACGAGTTTCGAATATGTACACATATTCGAAAAGCTGATTCTTGTCGCTCGTCGTCGTCGTCGTCGTCGTCGTCACCGATGTTCGACGCGCGGCAGATGCAACGCCCAGAAAGTTTCCGGTTCGACCCTGACTCGCTACAAACACGATAAACCCGGATTTTTGTTCTTTCTAATCGATTATGTAACACCGCTGTTCCTCGTCTACCTACGGCCGTTTATTGCCTCGGATGTCTCGACTCAATTGTTACAACAGACTGCGCGGATTTTATGCATTTATGACAGAAACGAGCGGGCGAAGATACTAAACGGTGATAAACAGGCCGAGATGCTCGTTCAAATCGTTAACAGAAGAAACAGATTTCGATTGAACCTCTGTTTTACGAAAACAGCAACGACGATATAAAGTTGTTCGATGTTGCTTCTGTGCGGTTATGAACCAATAAGGTGTAGCTTACAACTAGTTCATTTTACAGGGTTTAATAATACCTCGAAACTAAGTTGCTTTGTCGTGCTGACGCTCGGTTGCTCGTCATTTCCGGTTGCCGGTGTAGGACTGGTGGAAGCGTCGACCGCGACCTGCGGAGCTTCTGTTTCTAACAAAATTGGCTTGGATTCCGGTGGCGAACCGCTACAAGGTGCCGAGACACCGCCAAGAAGTTCTTCCGAGTCGCTGCCTTCTGTATTACCAACGACTGTAAACCAACCAATTTATTATCCTTCAGTTTCAGTGATCGAACGATCGATTTATGGGCTGTACGTACAAGAAATATCTGCGGGCGAAAGTGCCAGTTAATCTAATGAGTAGACCGCGGATCTTTACGCATTTGTGAAAGATATAAGCAAATCTAAGAATATTTTTACGTTGTATTCAACGTGAAAAGACTATCAACGCAGTTCATATATACACACAATCGACGCAGAATATTTTTATTTTGCATAAAGATCAGCAATCTGCTAATGAGAAATAGGATGCGCAGAAATAAACTAACGTCGAAAGAGGAGCTTTCACGATCCCCATAGGTTACAGGATTATTTCATCACGAGGATTCAAGTTTCATAGATACCGTGTATCAAAAAACGTAAAAAGGCTTTTAGAAATGCTTGGGGATACCACTTTCGACCGAATGATTTTTACCAGCCACGAGTTGGCCAGCTGCTGCGAGCTGCAAGAATGCCTAATGTGTACACAGCGTTTCAATGATGCTTAACGTTCAACCCCTTGGTTGTTCTGTGTCGTCGGATGAAAATCACTTCATACGCCGCTGGACGTAAGCCAAAAAACCCGTGGATCGCATATTTACCATTTCGAAATGATTAAACACGCCGGAATGTTCAAATAACAGAACAATTACGAGATTGAATTATAACTAGACTGTATACCTTTGTGCGTTTATAGCAAAATGGAGTAGATGAAATTCAAAATTGTTGTAAAATTCGAAAAATTGAAGATGTTATATGATTTCTCCTTTATTAAAATCAGTATGGGCCAGGAAAAACATTCAATTTATTTTCCATTCCAGACCAATTTTTATTTTGCATAAAGATTCGCGGTCCAATTACAACGAATTGAAAAGATAATATTATATATTTACACGTTGCAGATTCTTTCCGTGATTCTGTGAGTCTAAGAAAATTTCAAGAAATCAATGTTAATAAAAATCACGCTTCGAAGCGACGGTTGTAGGTCGTAAACGGTAACTCAGACCATTTGAGGGTATTAGTGGCGTTTTCGTGAAATAGGAAACGATTCGACAGTGTTGTTGCGATCGAGGTTGATGGATGGAAATGGGACAGCTTTGTGTTTGTCCAACGAAGGGTGAGCGTTACGAACATTTCGAGACATTTCGTTTTATCGCGTGTGTCGTGGGCGTTCTTTTGTGCGAGGACCGTTGCGTAAAGGCTCCTTTTCAACGTTTCATTTCGTAGGAACGCTTTTACACGCGCCGTCTCTAGGTAACGGTAAAACCGGCGTAATGCAGACACATTAAAGAATACATTACACCTCCGTCGCGAGCGTGTAACGCCTGCGAAGTAAACGCTGCAAATGGATGCGCCGCGCCGTTCCTTTTCGGTACACTTTCGTTTAACTCATTAAGTCGCGCGAACGTGAATCATTTTCGGCCGGCAGCCGTCGTAGACGAAATGCATTAACGATAATTGCGCTTTTACGCGAGGAATTCGACCGAACCGATTACGGAATCGGACGCGTTTCATCTGTAATTGATGAATTGCGCTGCGTCCATTTCCGAGAACTCCGAAACACGTTCGAAAATATTTTATCGGCTATCTTTTTTTTCTACACTCCTTTTCCCCGTTTCTCGTTCGACGAATATAATTTATACGGCGTGTCCCGTAACTAGCGATGCGTGTAATCCGTTAGATTGTAATTGGAGTGCGGACGCTATGCATTCGTAATATTTATGAATATTTATGAATATTTATGAATACGCGGGCCATACGAGCCATATGTTATTAATATCTAATGAAAGTGTTAAACATCGGTATCGAGCGCCCATTTAAATTGTAGTTTTTCAACAAATCAACTTGCCTCTCAGAGAACTTCAAGCCTGTATATATTATTTATGATATTCAATTTTCTCGAAGCGTTACACGGGTTTCTTGTAGATCGATCGAGTCCTAATCACTCAGCTCGTTTTAGCATTATATGTTTATTAGGTCGTTCGGAGAGTGATCTCGGTTTTCGCTGAAAGATGGCATTGCTTAAATTCGTTATTACTTATCCTTAATTTACGAAAGAATTACCATTTTTTTCGCTCTATTGAACATGTTTTACGTCGTGCAAATTGCATTTCAAATAAAGTCGTAAAAAGTCTGAATGAAAAAAAAACTGAAATTCAACGAGCATGAGATCTTTAGGTTGCCTGAAAAATCGCAACAGATCGTAGAACAAAAATGGTAAAAAATTTGCTTTGATTTTCCTCTGAGAAAACGAAATGGCTTTCCGAGCGACCTAATATTTATTCGTAGAGAAAATGATCGGTAAAAAAAAGGAATGTATCGATCTTGTCGATCGTGCTCGTTTCGGGTCGTACGAGGTAACAACCCCTTTAAAATAGTCCGAAAATACTTTCCGCGCTCCATGACTTAAGTACCGAGCAGCACTCAGAAACTAACTATAAATACAGTCTTTACCGAGGCGGATGTTACTTTGATACCTTTGAAATGCTGACTTTTGTTTACGAGGGTTGGCGACGCTCAACCATAGGCAACGGGGTTTAATTCCCTTTGATGAGAAATTCAGGCTAGACACGTTCCTATTGAGAGACATCCCGACTCTCGAAACAACCACTAAAACCGTAACCTCTATTTTTACTGTTTTCCCCGTTACGAAGTCTCGCTCTTCTATTTTTTTTTCGCTTCGTACCGTTACAAGCAGCGCAAGAAAATACCTCCCGGACTTCTGGTTTTCTTCCTTTATTTGCATAGCAATAGAATTTCATTTTCTCCCTTTGTATCGTCGCAAACGAATGATGCGTTTCGTACGGCTCTGCCTAATTCTAACAATCTTTTCGGTTTGGTCTCAATTTTGTGCTCACGCACAAATTATGAAAGTGGCTAAGTGAAAATTTCAAAGAAATGTCATTTTTACCGTTAGATAGTGCTTGTTGCCTCAACGTTATGTGGCATTCGTTTACCGTCGATGTCCTTTTCCTTTGAATATTCCGAATTGAAGAAATAATTGTGAGCGTAGCCATACAAAACATTTTTGCGAATAAAGACGAGAGGTTAATGCGATTTTTCTGAATGAAAGGAGATCGATAACGAGGTTACTTGATTTTATAAACCGTGCGCTATGCTCGAGTTCTTGACTGACCAGAATCACTTCGGCGACGGTGCTCGAGAGGAAGTGGAACGGCATTTGTTTATTTTTTAACATCACGTACACTTCGGCGACTGCCATATACAATTACATGACATCCAAGAAGTACCGTGGTAGTTAAAGGGGACGCTTCTAAACTAGCTTGTAACATATCCGATTGGATATTCATTTACGTCTATGCCGCCGCTCCAAATTTATATGTATAATATAGGTGTAGTTACTTTATCGAATAAGAATATATTTATGTCGGAGCAGTTATGTTGAAAATTGTGTGCGAGTAACTGATGTACATATCCATGCAGAATCTATTAAATTCCTAATGATCGTGGTGTTAATCCGAAATAAGATAACAACAAGCATCATAACGTTGAATAATTACATATTTCGATTATCTATGAGCATAGTCTCTCAAAAACTGCACAGCATGCATAATTCATACGCGGTGCGCGAGCGAAGGCACCAGTGAATTTATTTCATCGAATCGCTGATAGACGGTGCATATTTTATGTATGTATATGTATAATGCTGCATTATCATTCCGCATAATATATGCATTAAACATATTTTTAATTAAAAAGACGCTTCCGGAAGTGTTGTTTCGTTTACACATTCCTATAAAAAAGCAAAAGTCAATGCGACGTTAACAATCTTTAAAAATACGGTTGTGTCGTGCGTGAATATTTCTTTCATTGTTGATTAGCATTAACCCGACATAAAACGGGTTGTTCCGTCTGGATTTATTTCTCAGCGGCGAACCCGGCCAGACCGGCGGCAAATATTTGATGGAAACGGTGAAAAATAAGTAAATTTTTATGTCGGATTAGTGATATACACGACGGCGCAGGCTGCGCAGCATGCTTTGAAGTATCGGGAGCCATCCGACGAATCCCGTACCGCCATTCTGTCTAGCTCATTCCCGGTCTACCGACTCACTATCCTTTTCTACGTTCACGCACGGCTGAACTCGATCTGATAATTGATGTGGGGTCAATTCCTGGAACTGAAATAGGTACCTTGCCCTGTTATATGAAATCGGACGGACCTAGAGCGTTTCATGCTTAACCGGGGAAGAAGAATGCGCTCGTCGTGATTATCCATCTGGTGGAAAAGAATTGTTTGGGCGAGGCATCCTCAGGAGTCCGAGCAAAAAAATTCCGTACGATTCCGACCGAATTGTGCGAATTGTTCGATTATAAACAACTAAAAATGCGCTCGTACGAACTCGCGTTTATACATCTTTGTCTTTTATTATGAGATTTTTATTTACGTCGCATCAACATCCAGGTCATTAGCGACTAACTTTCACGATGACTTTAGATTTTGTGGTAGTGGTTGATTTCTTTAAGGAATTCAATTGTATTTCTTGTGTGCTTTTCGGATTCAAGGGCAGTGTTCGAGTTGACTTTGAATTTATACGTCATGCGATCTTAACCCCTCGCACATATGTATATTGTAATATCTTCTCCGATACTTAAATGTTTAGTAATTGATCGGTAGACTTTATAGAAGAGAAAAGGGCGGATCTTTATAGAAGAGAAAAAATCTCTGCATCGATCGTGAGACACGGGAGCCTAACAAAAATTTCGTTCTTCTTTCAATTATCTTATTAAGGTGAAACTAACACGCCGGTGGTCTTAAATCTTTTGCGTGATAAAACATTTTTGCATCGATCGCGAGACACGGGAGCCTAACAAAAATTTCTTTCTTCTTTTAATTATCTTATTAAGGTGAAACTAACACGCTGGTGGTGTTAAATCTGTTTGCGTGACTCGTTAAAATACGGCAAGGGGTTAACGGATTGTCTGGATAAGGAAGATGGATAAAACTAATATCAGTGATTAAATTCTGATTAAATTGCTGCGGTAATTTTCCGTGAACGACTATCGATCCACCAAATCCTAATGAAATTGAAGTACGTTCCCCCTAGTCGGTTCTTCTTCCGGTTTCCTTCGATGTCCATACATTAACGCGTAAGGACCAACGCCCATTCCCAGTATCGGCCAACGAACTGTCGCCAGCGATCAATATTTTACAATGCACGATAATGTGTTTATAGATTGACGAAATGAGATTTCTATGTTTTTCCTCCGGTATCGTTCAACGCGATTCAACGAGAACCGTTCGAAAATATCGTGCAATACCGCTAAAAGCCCCTAACTCCAATAACGGCCGTCAAATAATTTCCATATTCATTTGTAAATGGAAGTAAGATTGGCATGTGCACGCGTGCACTTCTGTGGTCGTATATATTTACTCAATTTATGGAAAGGGGAAGGGGAACCGATGACTTATCGTGCCAGCAGTGTGTCATACCGATTTCCACCCCTCGCTTGAACGCCCCGGGGGTGGTTATCATTGATCGGGTCTTGCCAAAAATTGCGCGACATGTTTGCACTAGCATTCAGTTTCCGTCGACGCTTTTCCAACGTGTTTGTCAGCTGTGATTTGCTAACACGTCTTTGTTAATTGTAATCGCCAGACTACGGATCCGACGTACTTATAAAGACGACAATTTTTAAATTCTTTTTCTCCGTGCCTGTAACGAAAATTTCAAACATGTATTTCGTAAATCTACGTAAGTTATATACCCATGTACATGCAGTCTGTATGCGCAAAGTCTCCTCGAAATCGATCAAGGTTGTTGTGAAAATAGGAAAAATTGTAAGAATCAATAAATTCAAAGATTTTTACATCTTACAATGCCCATAGCTATTTTACGCGTCGACCGATTTCGATGCTACTTCGTGCATGTATACGACATACTTGGATTTACAATATACATGTTTGAAATGTTCGTTACAGGCGCAGAGAAAAAAAATTTTAAAATTTTCGAACAATTGAACGGCAACTTCGGCCAAGGGAAAGTTTCGAGCTCGCGTGTACAGATCGAACGGATTCCGGCGAGATCCGGAAATTTGCGAGGAAAATCGAAGGATCGCGGGGGTACGTGCATACTTTGAACCGGAGAAAGGGAGAAGAATAAAAATTCCATTGCGAAAGAGAGGCCGATGCGAAATGGCCAAGTTTTTAGTACTCGAACAGAACGAAGCCGAACGGAACGATCCGAAGGTTCGAAATTTCCCCGGCATAATCGAGTAATCCGGCGTACAATCTCGATCGAGCGGAATATGTACTCCGTGGTCGATTCGATAAAACGAGTTCCACGAGAGAGAGAGAGAGAGAGAGAGAGAGAGAGAGAGAGAGAGAGAAAGAGAGGCCAGAAGAGAGGCGGCCCATGTTTCCAGCGTTCAAACGTTTCGACCGCCCGTGGCGACCTTCCGCACTCCTGTTTCCTTCGGGGGCTTCTCTCTCGCCGCGGTCTTCGAATCGGAACGATTCTCCCGGTTTATCTTAATTCGCGCGATACATCATTAAGGCCGGTGTGTGGGGTGATTCCGGTAAAATATACACTGGGGAAAAAAACCGTCGGCATCAAAGGGGCCGCGGGGTAACGATAATTAGCGATACGGAACGCGTAATAAACGAAGCCGACCGCTAATTTCAATTATTCGAGGCAGAAGGGTAAAAAAAAAGAGTAAAACGAGAGCTTGAGGCGGCAGTGGCTTCGACGGCGGCGGCGGCGGCGGCGGCGACGGCGTCGGAGGAGGAGGATGAGGATGAGTATGAGGAGAGAGGAAGAAAAGAAGAGAAAAAGCCGAATAATCGTATCTGCATAAAGAAACGGACGCACATCCGCGTATAATGATACCTGCCGTGTGGTAATTACGCCCGTAATTCTTTCGTGGGGGCAAGCGTTAAAAACCGAGTCTGTTCGTGGTTGTTGTGCATGCACAAACACACGCGACGGCGGAAGTATGAGAGAAATTAGAGTCGACAATGCGTATACGTGTGCACGCGTGCGTGCCTCTGTGGGCCAAGGAGCAAAAAGAAAGAACAAAGTGAGAGAAAGAGAGAGAGAGGAGGAGGAAACGGGCCGCAAAAGGGGGATCTCTCACCGAGGATCACCGAGAGAAGTTGTGTTCTTTGCTTGATACCGAAGGAATAGAATGCCAGCGGACGCCTTTTATCTAACCACCGGACTAACGCATGTAACGAACTCGCAAGGTCTCGATAATTAAACTCCACCCCTCGATCGCACGAGTGCACTCCACACCGCAGAGTGCACGCGCGCAGCTAGCTCTCCTCTCTTTCTTCCTCTCTCGCTTACTTCTCAACAGTGATGCGAGCGAGATCGCTATACGGGGTGAGGCGTTTAAAACAGAACACCTGAATAACTCGCTTGTTTTTGGAGATAGAGGAAAATGCCTAGGACCAAACTCATTTGGTGTTCGAGGGGCTGATCATCCGATGTTACCAAGTTTCTTGATAGGTTTCAAAAAAGTGTTCGCCAATTTGAACACTTGTACCAGCAGCGAGTTGATAATTAATTTTCTCTTGCAGTTTACCTTGAACGACCTTCCCAATAGGTCATTGTATTCGTCTTTAAGTACTCCATCAGAATATAAATAAAAAAACATACCGTTCCATTTAAAAAAACAGATTTGACTTGCGTATCTCCTCGACATCTCCGCCTATCAAAAAACTAGTAACATCGTGCCGACCAGCCTATAAAAATTTAATAATAAAATAATAAAAAAAACATACTGTTCCATTTAAAAAATACAGAGTCGACCTTCGCATCTCCTCGACATCTCCGCCTATAAAAAAAACTAGTAACATCGTACCGACCAGCCTCTCGATACCAAATAATTTTGTTCCAAGACATTTACCTCTATTATCGAAAACAAGCGAGTTATTCAGGTGTCCCGTTTTAAATGCCTCACCCTGTACAGTTTCCCTCTTCTCCCTTTCTCTGTGTGTGTATTCGTGTGCGCGTAGGGTATACGCCGTGCCGCTTTTGCGCCCTCTTGAATGAAAAAGCGAAGGGGGAGCGGGACAAACGGTTTCTTCTTTGTAAATCACCCCTTTCTGTTTGCTCGCTCGTAACTTTTATCATTTGCCGGCGAGCAACAGCTTTCCCCGGTATGAAAATTCGCCCCGGCTGCTGATGCATGAGAAAGCACTCGCGAAGAGCACAAGATTGGAGGGAGAGAGAGAGAGATATATCGGGATTTAAGCGGGATCTCTCAACAGAGCTAGACAACACAGGATCGGTGAATAATTCGACGGGTAACGTGTTGTTTCACCGATCAGAATATGTTTTCACCGAAACAACCCAGCACCCCCGCGGCTTTCCTTTCCTTTTCTTCCTCGCCGACACGCTTATATTTATTTTCGGCGTTCTATGTTTAGGGGGTACGCGTCTCGTCTTCTTTGTCCCGGGGGCTTGTTTTCCGCAAGATTTTTTTCGCCAGACCTAAACCCGGGAACCAGAAACTTTTTAAGAGCAATTTTATTGTCAACGAACGAAACCGTCCGTTCGCGTCTTCTCGTCGCGCGTACTTGCGCGCGAAACGCGGTAAAATGTAAGTTTTACGAATGCGTAATAAAGTTGTTCGATGGGGGAAATAAAGTAATAAAAGTCATTGGACAGAGCCAGCGCAGCGTTGGCTTTTGGCAACATTGTACCCGCGCGACGATCGCTATCGCGCGCGGTGAAATTTTTGCATTTCTGTTCTCGTTTTCAACATTCTTTGAAAAGTCAAAATGGAAAGACGCATTTCACGTTCCACAGTGGACTTCCGTATGACGCGAAACTTGTTTAAAAAGACTGTACATACACGTATATATACAAAACATTGCGTAACACGTACCGTACATTTACCGCCACAGAAGATACAGATAGACGGTAATTTTAAACAGTTTTTTTCATCGCGTTATACGGGAAGCCTGCTATAAATGATCTTTACTAATTGTTGAGAACGCGTTTTTAAAAGTAGACTCGTGTTTCGACATTTCCGTGCCTCGGCTAGGATCTAAAAATGAAATTAATTAAAATTTCTCGGATTCTGGATCACAGCTGACTTAGGAGCGCGCTTTATTTTTACTCCTTCGCTTAAGCCTTTGACGCAATCGGTTCAGATATTTTCTCTTATATGTATTCTCCTCTGTAAAGTGGGCTCGACGGATTCCGTATTTGATGCATTTATGTCAGAAACGAGTAGGTGTAATTTAGAACAGCGATGGATTGGCGATGAGGCGTAAATTACGCCTCGTAAACACAGAAATAGGAAACTCGGGGGCCATCGCGGCCTCGATTGATCTTTTATCTAGCGCTTTCGACTACCGAAAAGCCCCATCTTTGCATTATCGAGAAATTAGAACACGCGCCCCTCACCCTTGTAATCCTGGAAACGAGTTTACCCCCTTAAACCATCAAGAAAAATGCAAGTGTGACGCAACACCACGTGGGATCCGCTTCTGTCATACCGCAGCAGCAGCATCATCATCAAAGACACGCACGTCGCGGTTCACGGCTTGGGCAAAATATCACGCCTATAACCGGATTGGCTGGAGAATCCGTATACGGAATAACACAGGATCTATCGTACATCGTGATTTCGACGCGAACATCGATACCGAGTGTGTGTATATGACAAAAAAAACACAACGGAAGGAAAAAAGCATTGAGAGGAGGAGGTGGAGGAGAGGGGATGAAGCTGAAAGAGAAAGAGAGAGAGAGAGAGAGAGAGAGAGAAGAGTCGAGTCGCGAGAGGGAGAGAAAGAGAGACGGAGAAAGGGAAAGAGAAATCGAGAGAGCGAGAGAGAGAGAGAGAAAGAGAGAGATAATAGAAGCTTACCAGAAAAGGGTCTGTAGCCAGCGAGGAACCTTGCCCGCCACCACTTTACCAATCCGGTAGCCATGAGACCCTCATGCATCCACAAACGCTGCGCACACTTTCCTTCCAGGCTTCTTGTTCCGTCACTTTTTCTTTTTTTTCTGTTGTTTCGAGGCTTGCCGCCGACGTAGAAGAAATTCTTGTTGATCCTTTACGCGCGACAGAGCGACAAGCAGTGACCGACGTTGGAGCGGAGCGGCTACACCTAACAGGATACCGCTTCAACTCCGTAGAAAATCCTTGATTCACCTGACTCGATCATACAACGTTGTTCCTGGTTCCAAACGGTACGATTCCTCGACGTATACCTCCGCGATTGTATTCACCGTACATGATCACACTCTACCGCTACGAAACCGAAAACAAACGCACTCCCGAGAACTTCATGCTCGTCTCCTCGTTGGACATCGAGTGACACGGTACACACTCGTGCCAGAGGGAGCGAGCGAGAGAAAGAGTAGGAGTATTCAAGAAAGAGAAACAGAAAGAGAGAGAGAGAGAGAGAGAGAGAGAGAGAGAGAGAGAAAGAGGACACGTAGAAATAACACGTGTTTCAGGCAGCCACAGCGTTTGCAGCCTGGCAAGCAAACGACCAAGTAACGCGTCCCAGTCGGTGTCCGCCTTTCCGCCTTACTTTCTATATCTTCCGTTTATCGTCGTGTATCTCGAGCAAGGGACGAAACGTGCGTGGTTTTCTCGCATGCTCGCCCCCTGTCACCGAATTTAGTAACACGCACAGCTGCGGCGGCCGCGCAACGAACACTCGCTCGAGTATAATCCAGGTAAAAGCAGTCCGTGAAAAAGAAACGCGGCAGCCGACGTCGTAAAGGGTCGGTCACACGGCATCGCTCGAGACTCGTGGCCCGTCTACGACTACGGACGATCGTTCTTGCCTAAACCACGTTCCCCGTAATTCCCTTTCCCCCTCCATAGGGCGCTGCGTCGTCACAGTGCCGAGTCGTGGATACACGGGCCCTGAAGGTAGGAGGCGCGGCTCGAAAACCTCCGATTCACGGCTCTCTTTCTCTTTCTCTTTCTCTTTCTCTTTCTCCCGTTCCCTTGGTTTTTCGTCGGACCCTCTCCATCCCACCGTCAGAATCCGTCCGCCAACTACTACTTTTTCCCCTCTTTTTTTTATACCCTATCTCTCCCTCTGCTCCCTATAATTCCGCCTCTCATGTTTCGCCTCGCTCTCCGTCCTTCTGGTTCTATCCTATGTACGTCCTCCTCGTTTCTTCTTCTTCTTCTTCTTCTGCGTCTTCTTCTTCTTCTTCTTCTTCGTTCACGTTCTCTCTTCTCTCGTGTGTTTCGTTCCGTCCCTTCCTTCTCCCTTTTGCCTTCGCGCGCGCACCAACCACGCGTATACTTTCCTTTTCTCCTACTCGTTTTTCTCTTTCCTTTTTGTACGGCGAAGGTCTATGAGAACGCCGAAGAAGGACAGCCTCTCGCACGGCTGGTGGGGTTTTGAAGGAAGCCGATGATGGTTCAACGTGGTCTACGACGACACTAAATGTCGGCGCTGCGACGCCGCGACGGCACGAGCGAAGAAGAACGAATCGGCTTCCAAAGGATTTTCGATGATCGCCAGGAACCGACAAACAAACAGTCCGAGAGGATTTTTGCGACGATCCAACCGAGAGCGAGTCGGTGTGAACGCGAACGCGCGCACCGCGGACATTGCCCCGGATCCGTTTCTTCCAGAGAAAGTCGGTTTTTGAGCATTCGGAAAAACGAGGCTTCTTTTGAGAGCAACCCGCCGAGGAACGGAATCACAGATTCCCAGCCGGCGACACGTAATTCGCAGGAATCATCCGTGAACGGATTCTGCCGGCTTGATTTCTGCAAACTTGAAATCCTCGGAGATACCTTTGCATATTCTGCGATTTATTTTCTATTCGGATGTTGTAGTACGATAATTGGGATTTTATTTGTAAGGTACAACGGAAGATCGTGGTTTTAACCAGTTAACTGCGATCGACGTGTATACGCGTCAATCCAGAACTCTATCGCGGCGCAATAACAATAACCTTTTCAAGAATGAATTGTTAATTTTTTATCAAATACAAATATAATTCTTCCTCGTTTCCCGTATTTATAATAGGACAATTTGTTCTGCGTTCGACGCGTATACTTGTCATTGCTTGATTTTAATTCCGCACTCGGTCGGGGATTTTTAAAACTAAATTCCACGGTTAAGAGGTAGAGCGTGCATCGATGCATCCTCATCCTAATTTGCATAATTTTTAGAACACTGGTATTCATTTCTGGCATCGATGTTTATTTGCGAATATTAGACCGCGGATTAAAATAAACATTGATTTCATCCCGCAATGATCTTGTTGCGTTAAAAACAACGTTACGGTACACTGAAATTTTTCTAATCTTTTACCGTTTTATATTTCGCGCAACCAATTTCTTCGTAAATGGTCGGTATCCAATCAATTACTAAATATTTCGATATCGTACGAGAAATTATACGAATTTTCGGCAAGGACAGAGGTCGAGGATGAAGAAGATGAAATCACGAGTTTGCATAGCACTTTGGGCGAAAAAACAGGAAGCCGGAAAATTATGAAAACATTTGAAATTTGAACGAGTAACCCAGTAGCTTTGTCAAATTGATCTGCGAATTATTTCAAGATATTGTAACTGCGAAATGCTACCGCGTTGACGTTCGGTACTGTTATTGCGGCCGCACATTGTTGCCGTTCTGCATCCACTTAACGCGGTTTCCGGAGTTTATCAGAATTTTCAAGAGGGGACTCCGCACTTCCTAAACGGTCGATTAATTTATTTTCTTTTTTTTCTCGTGTTGTTCAAGGTTGAAATACGCAAGTGTGCCGGCGCGATGGAATAAATGAGAAATACTCTTTTTGGAGACTGTACCCGCACGCTATTATCTCCTAGCGGTGTTTCAGAAGAAACATAGGCGTCGCCTTCGGCAATGCGATGAATGAACTTTAACGGAAAGCAGTTTGTCACGTATACGTATACAATCAGCTACCGTGATAATCGTTTTACATCTAGGAAAGAACAGAAAAGAACCAATTTCCCTACGAAATTCACAGATAACCCTTAGCACTCGAGCGATGCCTCAGAATCACCAACAAAAATTGCTGTACCATTGTTCAAAATATTGTTTACATCATTAAACATGTTGGCATCTGATCGATCGCTACACATTTAAGTATTGCGTGACGCATCGTATCAATCTAATATTCATAAAAAGAAATAAATTAATGTAGAATCGAGTTATTCCAGGTTGGAAGAAATGTTTCATGTTCTAGTTCAAAGGCTTAACATATTTCCCTAACGAAAAATTGTAACTTTTCTGAATCTCCTACAAAGAAACCGCTATACAACTTGGTACTTGTAGCGAACGTTCTTTTCGATAAAAAAAATCAATGAATTCGTGATAATCGAATAACAATTTTCCGAGGAGAGGTTGAAGAATGAGTTTTTCTTAATTAGAAGGGAAGTGTTGGCGGAAGAAAGTATAATAGAAGAAGCGGAGGGTATGGTAAACGCGTGGAGGTACAGTAAAAGCAAAGATGAAGAAATGTGATGGTGATCGGTTGTCCCCTGGGTATCTACGCCACTGGCTCGGCAAGTACCCCCTTGCTCTCCCTGTACGGAAAGTCTCTGCCCACCATGCCACGCTATGCCGTGCTGTGCTGCGCTGTGCTACGGTTTGCCGTGCCATCCTCAACCGCGTAGCGTGGCTAGTTGTTTCTTTTCTTTATTCCTTTGTCGGAAAGTCGGTGGCGAGTCTCGTTTTTAAGAGAAGAGTAGAGGGGAGGAGGCAAAAGGAAAACGACAACCGCTCAGCAGGGGCTGAGGAAGGAATGGTCGGGTCCGGGGACCCGAGGGAACGGGGGGCAGGGCCACGCAGCAAAGAGAATAAAACGTACCGTTCAAAAACTCGGTACAGACTAACCTCGAAATAAAGCCGACAACGCGCTCGGGAAACCGAGACACGTCTATTAATAATAAACTGTTTTCAGTTAAGCCTTCTTCCGACGATCGTCCTCGAGTGGCCGATCGGTCTGGCGAACGCACACCGGCCTTTTGCACCGACGCGAAACCGTCCAACGCCTTCTCCGGCCGCGGCCTGCGCGTTCGTTCGGTTTGCGTTCTTATGTAATATTACGTATGAATAGCGCGTGTATCCAGCACCGCTAAGAATGCTTGCTCGTCTCTACAATAAAATCTCCTTGCCGTAAGCCTCCAAAATAAAAACCGTGCGTCTCCTCAACCTCGGATCGCATTGGGTCCTGTTTGACCTAGAGGATCGCAGGCGCTCCATTTTAACCCTTTGCACTCGGAGCTATTTCAACTGGAAAATTAAACGTTTCTTTCGACCTAGAATAATTCGTAATCCATTCTATAAAATACAATAAAATCCTTGATCAGGTCATAGATAAAGAAAATCGATTCGTACAAATTAGAATGGAGTGAATTTTTAATAAATGTGGAAGCAGAAGCGCAACGCTTGTTAGAAGCGGAAACCTCGGGATAGTCTAGTCTCTAATAATCTTGTACACGTGTCTGAGACGCGTTGATTAATGACTAAGGGGTTGGTGACGCAAGAAGAGACGTTTCGGGGTGACCATCGGTTACCCTAATGACTAACGTTAAGAGATAAATGATTAGGAACAGTGGAACGAAGAAGTTGAGTCAGGGCAAACACACGGTTATCTAACGCTATCGATGGAAATCTTCTTTACTCGTAGAAAATTCGTCACTCTATGATATTTGTTGACCGATCGAGTCGTCCAGAGACGTTTCTATACAAACTTCCTGCGACAAGACTCCATTTTCTCTTCGATAGACTCGAATGCTAGGATCGCTCCTAAGATCTGCCGCGCCACACGGAAGATCGATGATAATTGAATTGGTCTATAGACTCATTTCAAAGGTATGCGCGTGTCTTTTTATCGAGACTTTCATCTTATTTCGCCGAAAGTTCTGCTCAATTATCTAGTATACATTCCAATTCGAAGAATAGGAATTTGACCGTGTAGATTCGAATTGACGTTTAACGAGACTTTTAAGTTGCGACAGCCACATTCTACCGAATAATGCAAATTACGCCTCGTAGACGTAAAAGTAGGACTTTTGAGGGAGACAGCTCCAATTCTGGAAAGGAGAGCACCCCCTGAGTCTAAACGCGTATCCCTAAAATGTGATCTTTATCGGGGAAAATCTGGGAAACGGTCTTTTGCGCGGGTCCGCTGGGCTATCCGAGGAAAAACAGGAAGAAAGGCGGAGTAGAAGCCGGTGAAGGGAAGGAAATGAGAGAGGGTAGAAGGTCCACGACCGGATCTTATAATTACGCTAATTAGGCAGTAACGCGTAAAAAGAGCGGCGCGAGTATTTATCGCGAGGTACCGTCGAAGGTACGAAGATCGGCAAAGGAGGACGTCGCACGACAGGATACGACAAGAAAGGCTATAATACGGTTTCGCCGCGAGCAGGCAGAGAGGCCAAAGCAACGGCGATGGCGGGAATAAGGCGATATCGTCGTCGATTTCACCGTGCTTTCGTCACGGTCCGTACGTCTAATTGCAATCATAATCAAGAACACCGGAGAGTACCCACACGGACCCTGAGTGACGAATACTCTTACCGAGATAACTCTTATCCGAGGCATCGCGATCCGTATCAGCTCCGATAATCTTCGAACGGCCACGCTGATTTCGCTACTATCTGGCATCTCTGTCCCATGGACGCCCTCTCATCCTATGGTCAAACATCTGGCGTGCACGATTCATAATCGTCAAGATTATGCGACCCCTCCGGTAATTTTTCAATGCGCTTCGTAATGCAGAAGCGATTTCGTCCCCAAAGCTTCTGCATGGCCGAATGCATCTGGAAACGAAACGGTGCCATTATTTCAAGTTTTACGAGCAAGCGGAAGAAACGAGAATTCAATATTTCATCGATCAACTTGATAAATGGAACTTCCGACAATGAACACAGCTCCGAAGGACTCGAGCGTAAGGAACAGGGTACGGAGAAAATGTTGTAGACGGCTTTGACCAGCTTTTGGGACTAAACGGTTGCCGGTGGCGTCGGAGCAGTCTGTCCCCATGAAATTAGCTTATCCGGACTTGTCGGCACGGATCCGTTGGTGAGGCCCCGGGGCGGGTCTGGGTTCGGTCTCCAAGGGAGACGATCGTTATCGGCGTTTTTCCGCTCGATTTTTCCGCGAGGATGATAGACGGGGAGAGGCTGAGATTTCTTTTATGGGTACTGTTGGATGATCAACTATTTACTTTACGATAAACAGTGACTAGACGTTTTCGACAGTAAATAAAATGTTTTTCGACGGTGAACCTCGACCGGTCACTACCCTTGCTCTTACACAAAAATCAGCACTACGACATATCATTGTAGTCATCTACACTCTCTCTCTCTCTCCCTTCAAGGGACTGCTATTTAAGTTCGCGCAAGAGACTGAAACCGAATCGTAGAAGAAACCTCAGCACCGTTAACAATAAGACCTTACATATTCGAATTCCTTATTATTCCATATCGTAAATCCTTAGACTTTCAACAAATTATATCTATAAACTAATGTTTTATTTATCATAAACCTAGAACGTTTATTAACCCCTCATCCGGAATACGACTAGTACCTTTGGTGGACGGATTCGTCGGAAGGAGACGCGTTGTGCGACGTTTGGCGCGGCATGGAGCAGAGCGGAGAGCTGAACGGCTGAGCGGCTGAGCGAAGCCGAAGCTGAGCGAAGAGAAGAGAAGAGAAGAGAAGAAAATAAAAGAGAAGAGAAGAGAAGAGAAGTGAAGAGAAGAGAAGAGAAGAGAAGAGAAGAGAAGAGAAGCGGGACAGGGGAGGGTGTAAGAGAGAGCCTCGACTGGATTACGGGGCCGGCTGGGTCGCGGCGAGGGTGTGGTGGGGAGGGTTGAGGGGAAGAGGAAGCGGTCGGCGCGTTTGATCTCGGCCGCGGGCGCCGACAAAGCGTTCATCCACTCTCCTACAACGGCGTGCTGTCTGGCGTGCGGGAGCGCGACAATGCGACTAACCAAAGCACGCGAGAGAGACAATGGATAAAGCGAGCCAGCCGGGCTAAGGTAGCGTGATACGGAGTAAGAAGGAAGAGAAGCGGAAAGAGCTTGAGCAACAACGTCGGACGGGACGAATGGTGCGGTGCTCGCTGCGCCGCGCCGCGCCGAGCCGATTGGGGGAAAGGGAGAAAAACAGAGAGACCGAGGAACGTATGGGACGACGCGACGATACGCGATGAAGAGAAACGGACGAGAGAACGAAACAACAGAGAAAGAACGAAACCCGTGCCTTGCAGAGAGCCCCACAAGTGAAACAGAGACAAAGACCGAGCATCGCCAACAGGGACGAACGGTGAAAGAGGAACGGGTATAAACAGGGCCGTGCCGTGCTGTGATACAGAGAGGCGGCATAAGCAGCGAAATCAAAATACAATTTGAACCATTAAATAATTCAAAATCTTTCCATATCGGTCTGCGATGTATACAGATATCGATGTATACGATTTATCGTATATTTTCGAATCGCAATCGACGGTTATTTTAAAGAAACATTTAAGGGGCGGCATTTCGAAGACTTGCGTCGTACTGAGAAAATCTACCGCACGGCCCTGGGTATAAAGAGTTGGCGAGACCGAGACCGCGACGAAACAAAAGCGAGATGAATAGAGAGAAGGAACGAGAAAGAGGTAGGGGTTGTTTGAAGGATAGAGGAAGGGAGGAGAAAAAGATCCGAAGATCCGTTCCACGATCCGGTGTTCTGTCGCGCTCGCTTTAGCATGGCACAGCCACTCCCTGCTGCCGGCCACACCAGCTTTGCTATTAATAAATAATGCTCCGTGATCCGCATTACAACTAAACCGACTCGTTCTGCTCTCTCGGGTTTATTCTTGATCCCGAAATCTGGATACTCGCGGATACCAGCTTTCGTTCTGTCTCTTCCGTATCATGGAAGGATCGCGACCATCTTTCGGCGACGCTCAATGAATGCGCTCCGGGTTTGTTCGTCCCCAAACCGGCACGCTGTTCCAGGGAACGTGCTGCTCAACCGTTCTTCCAACTCATAGAGACGTTTCAGTTTCAGGGCTTCTAATTCAGAGCATTTCAAGCGACGCACACTGCTCCACGCGCTCGATCTAGCTGTTCATTAATATTTTAGCACTATTTGAAAGTTTAAAGGTATAGCAATTTAGGTCGTTGGACTCGTTTTGATATCAGCTACGATACGGCGAAGTCAGAAATACATTTTACTTTTAAAAATTCAAGGTGACTTTAATTATTTATGCATTGAAAATTGCTTTTTTAATTTTTTGGATTGAAATTTGTAGACTGCTGAATGTTGATTAAGTTTTGTTTAAAACATTTTTTTCTCAGATTATAAATAAACATTTTATGAATCCTATTTGTCACTTATCCTCCTGTTTGTTTCTTATCGATACCCTGGAGAATCTATTTAATATTGTGTGTCCATTTTGGTTTCAAATGAATAGTATTTGTCTATATTTAGAGTATATCTTGTGTACTAAGATTTAATATATATAATTTCTTGAAATAACAATAATAAAGTAACAATAGTAATGATACCTTCCAAGTTCCACATTGTTCCCCATCGTATCAAAGTGCATTATTATCAGCGTACTTTTCTCTATAAAATCATGCAAAAATCACATCCCACTAGGTCCCATTACACAAGTTATTATTGTTTAAAGCGTATGTGTCGCCTGAATTGCGGCCGAACCTCCGGCGCGGCGCGTGACGCGTTAAGATTTTATTCAATTCTTTTAAAATGAAAATACATACAAAAACTAACCTAAAAAATAAAACCGTTTGAAACTAAAATGGACAAATAATATTAAATAGATTCTCCACGGTATCGATGAGAAACGAGGTAATTTTTCGGTGACAAATAGGATTCATAAAATGTTTATTTATAATCTGAGAAAAAAATGTTTTAAACAAAACTTAATCAACATTCAGCAGTCTACAAATTTCAATCAAAGAAATTAAAAAAACGATTTTGAATGCATAATTAATTAAAATCACCTTGAATTTTTGAAAGCAAAATGGATTTTTGACTTCAGAATATTGTAGCTGATATTAAATGAATCCAACGCGACCTAAATTACTATACCTTTAAACTTTCAAATAGTGCTAAAATATTAATGAACAGCTGGATCAAGCGCGTGGACCAGTGTGTGTGTGTGTGTGTGCGACGTGCCGCCGCGTTGTACGCCGATGAACGCGGTGCCGGGCTTCTGCGCGCGTTTAACAATATGTACCGTAATTTGTCATGGATTTCAGGTTTCTATCGATAACGAATTTGTAGGAACGAACGCGAACCGAAGATTTAAACAAGGTTCTACATGTATTTACATTCGTATGCGAATAAAGAACAATTTCAGCGAGACCCGCGTGTGTTAAAACACCGTAATTTATGGATTTCAATTTTATAATTAGACAGCAGATCTTTATGCAAAATGAAATTTTTTTTATCTGATTTGCAACAAACTGGAGTGAAATAGAAAGTTACGATAGATTGAAAATAATATAAAAATATGTGTAAATTATTCGTATGTTTTTACTGTTTTAAATTACATATCATTTTTGTCATGAATGCATCAAATCCACTGTCTATCGACAATAAATTTGTAGGCTAAATTGATCGGTAATTAAAATTTAAATAAGGTTCGCAGCAGGTCCACGCGAATGAAGACCGACTGGTATCACCAAACTCACAATATCTTTTATTATTTGTAAAACGTTGATTCTCAATTCATCATGAACTTAAATCACAGGGGACATACAGATTGCACCAACCATCATCAACTCGTGTGGTTAATTGAAGAAAAATTATGGAGTAACGTATACATAAAGGAAACAGTACACAGTACGACAGATAAAAGGTTCTTTGTAAGTTCGTATTAGCCGTATAATTAGTTATCCGAGACTGTTTGTAATTAAAACGCTCCTAATGGTAGAATTGCGTATAAATTGTATAGAATAATTTCTAGAAAAATGAATCTCAAAAGGAATCGGGGTTGCCTACTTGAAACACGTTTTCGATACAAACAATTCCGGTGTTTGAAATTTTCGAGTACGAAGTAGGCCGCGATTTTCAATTTACAATACTTCCGATTCGATCTTCGTCGTTCATCAATACGAAACTTGAATCGAATTTCCTCGGGTATACTCTATCTTTAGTTATTTTCAAATAATTAACTTTCATGCGCATACAGTAGTGATTCCCATTAATATTCGAACGCTGTAAAAACATTAACATGTTTAACTGTTTAAATATTTGGACTGTACGATTTGAACTTTTTCAGAAGTTAGAGCAATTATAGTCACGATGCGAAGAGATATTTTAAAATACTTAAAAGTTGCATTTTACAACTTTTTTAGTTTTTGTGGATCTGTGTCAATTATATGCATTGTGAAAGATTTTCAGAATACGTTTGATTGACGCAGATCTACGAAACGCCTTTCCTAAATTTTCCATATAAGCCCACATAAACAAAGTTGTAAATTGCAATTTTAACTATTTTCTCTACATTCCGACAACTTGCAATTTTTTCAGAAATTTTTGTCTAACTTCTGAAAAAAGTACAAATCGTATGGTCCAATATTAAAAAAGTTATGTTCTTTTTAACAGTGTCCGAATATTAATGAGAGTCACTGTAGTTAGAGCACATTAAAATCCTATAAACATATATCACCAAATACTAAACGCTGTATAGTACAAGCATCTTAAACGAGAAAATAATATAAACTACAAAATCTGATAATAACATTAATTAAAATAATCAAAATTTCTTTTTTATAAACATTGATTCTTCACGTTACATAAATATACACTCATTAAAAAACATGATTAGAAATCAAAAATTTTCTGAAAATCGATTCAATTAGCCATATTGAAAACGATAGTTCAAATTGAATTAATTAGTTTCAACGTGGCTGATTCTTGAAGGAAAATGGTTGCTTTCTCGCAACGTATTTCAAGTATAGCCCGATATTTTCGCATGTGGGCTGTACATTTTATCTATGTAAATATTCATCCTTATAAGAATCGTACTTAGAGATAATCGCTCGAACCATTTTTCTTTTCTTTAATCATTATTTAAACGTCTATTCAAATGCGACACGCGTAATACGGTTTTGTGTGCTTATTACATAATTAGAATGCAATCGTGACATTCAGATTAATTAGGGACATACGCTGTAAATTCATCAAAGCAGTGCTGGAACTTGGAAGTCAAGCGAGAGCCAATAATCGATTTTATGTGTCTTAAGACAGATCTCGTCAGAGAAATACTGCTTAAAAAGTTCTCAAACAATTGGCACGGTAAACTGACAATGATTTTTCCATTTCTTCGAATTGGTACAAAACGAAAAACACTTCCTATCGCTATACAAAACACCCTTATCTCACAATTAGTGAAATACAGTGTAGAACTTGTGAAAATATCCCAAAATATTTGACCGTAGCAAATACAACAATGTCGTAGTCTGTTTCGCTATCTTAAAATTTATTGTTGGATCGATTCTTATTTTTAGAGAATACACGAGAGAGATGTTTCGGATGGTCACAGAAAGTGTCTTACGTATTTGCTAAAAATAATAAACATAAATTGATATTGCGATTAAAAATTCGAATTTTACAATATCGCAGAAATAAATCGTATCACGAGGTAGTTGAGATCTCATCGAACGCAATACTTTAAACCAGTGTGTCCCAAATTCGGGCGTAAAGTTTGTCATACTTTCATGAGAAACTATTTGTACTTTGAATTTTAAATACACTTGCATGCAGCAAACACATCTTTGGCTTTTTTTTGTTTTTCTTTCAAAATGTTCGTTCTCGAAAATGAAAAAATAACAGTTTTGTACAGCGATGACGATAGAAAAATTTGGGATTAACTGGCTTAAATGAAACATTTTTCGCGTACGTAAAGAAAATATTAACATGATTCTGAATTTTATTCGTGTATAAGTGACAGATGATTTTTCGTAGTGAATGATTTACACAGTATGTACATTCAAATTCGAATCCATGGGATTGAACATATAGATTCAAGGATTCTCAACAAACATCAGCCCGCATGCAAATGCATCGATTCAGTTTTCTTCGTACTATTTTGTCTTAGAAATAGATGTGGCTCACGAGAGAAGAATATCGAGAGCTGTATTTATACGCGTGGTGAAGTTGTTCGCTTCTCAGAAACAATAATGTGCAGATTGACTTTGAAATTCATTTATATGTTACATGTCTCCCACGGACGCTGGATGAGATGACGTTAATCATTTATACTTTGCACCGTCCTCTGAATTACTTTGATAATCGTACAACTAATTCCCGGAAAGAAAATTGATTGTTTGCTTCAGAAGCAGAAACGATTCGATATAACAATATAAGCAAATTTCTCGGTCTTCGTCGTTAGAATTTTTTTCCTTTCACTAAATTTATACATTACGTTTGCGTTATATTTGAAATTTATACATTATGTATGTGTATATTTAAATACAATATGCAATGGACCAATGACAGGATTGGTATCTTATTCATCTCCCATCTCGTGAATTAAATCCATTTGTTAACCATTTAATATAATAATTATCCTATTTCCAATAGAAGTCGATATGCCTAATCGTTTAAAACGGCATCCTTCTGTTGTTGTTATTATGTTGTGTAAGCTTATGAAATATATGTACATCGGTACATGGGTTCGGTGACTGTTGAAAACAAAACGACAAAGTTATCTCGGCAATGTTTCATTGCAACGCACGATAATAATAAGTGAGACACTCTACCAAATGAATAAGATACATTAGCCTTCAAGATTCCAAACGCTCGTAAATTTTTGTATCATTTTTCACAATTTCGATTACCTAATCTTTAGTATGTACATACGTAGAGATAAAATCATGTAAGCGAGAAAAAAAACTACTTTCTCGTTTTTTTATGTTTGTGCATGTTCAACGGCCGATGCATATAAAGGTGAGTGCACACATCTCCGGAGACAGAATTCTTTCGATTATGAAGAAAGCATTGTAAACTTAAATTGATACGAATCTTGTTTTTGGTTTTATGAATAAACCAAAAGCATTTTTTAATATTTTTATATCTTATCTTCTATACGTAATATAACTTGTTAAAGTATTTTACTGTATCGCTGTAACGAAGAAAACAGAAAGAAAAAAAGAAATACACGTCTCGATACCTTCGTTCAATGTACAAGATGCAATAAAATGACGTTATAATATAAATCCCCGTTTCTTAATTCCTGACACAAATTTGTATACCCCGATAATACATTTCGACACAATAAAAACTACAAAATTACATTAAACTATTAAGAATTTCGATTTGGTGAAATGTAAAATGATAATCATCTATCTCTCGGTAAATATACACTTTGTCCATAATCTTTGAAAAATAAAATAATACATAGATAAAGCATGTTTATACATTTTTCATCCAGACTTATCAGAGTAAATAAGTGCTGCTATTTATCTTTTACTTGTAAAGAAAGGAATAATAATATGTTTAAGTGGCTAAATTATAGTCTGACACCACCGCAATTAATCAACATGATTCTCTTGATTTTCTTTCCCTATAACAACGAACCATGCTAACGATTCATTGATTACAAATGATTCGAAAATAAACTATAATTAAACTTTATACCTTTACTTCTTCTTTTCTTTTTTAGCCATAAGATTTTTCATTTTATGAATCCGTGGATTCGATAACAGGACAAGGATTTACAGTTGAGGGCACTTTTTTTCTCTGCCTGTCTTTAATAATAGGCGCTGGACCATTCTGTATGCTATTTTTGAAACAGCAAAGACTCAGCGTAATGTACAGATATTGTACTTCTCTAAATCTATCGATCCATAAACTTGGAGAATCGATAATTCACGGATTGTTCTTATCCTCTGGTACTCTAGCCACTTTTTCTGTTTTAATCTTTTCGTAGAGTACGCGCAAGCCCCAGACATATATATTTGTACATAGCTATCATATCCAATGGAAAGTGTACATTTAAACTCAACTGAATCACGTACAGTTCATTCACAACATCAAAAATAGACTATTGCAAGAGTGCATTAGCATGTGACACCCTGTAGATAGTTATTACTCAACCAAGGTACCGTTCTCATCATACATTCCGTGACTTTCTTCTCCTGTTGGGGGAATCTGAAACGTAGACGATATGTACAAATTTTGTATGATATCACAATATCACTCTTATAAGTCTCTGAGAGTCTTAGATTTCTTTTTTTTTCTTTCTTTCATTCATCAATTATATGCGATTTTAGCCGCACAGTTATATAAATTGTTGATCCCACATTGTTGGACTATAATATAATGCAGCACCTGATAGATATAAGAATCTTGAGATCATATTATATTACATTACAAATTGATCGCAATTTTTTTTAAAGACTGTACTACGTGTACATATTGCCTACGGTACAGACTCTGTTCTAGGTGTAACACAGGAAAAACGTGCGTGTTACGTTAATCTTATGTTCGACCGCGTGGCTTTTTTCGAGAAGCTGTCTCTTCGCTTGATTGAATACCTGTCGTGGCAGCCATGCGTTTCGGGCGTCCTGCTGTCTTATTACTCTGTTGCGTGTTTTGTGCAGTCGCTGAAAATCAAGTAACAATGAAAAAATTAATTATAAAAGAAATCCTAAATACATCGAGCCAATAAACAAGACGGATTATTACCACGTTGTTTTGTCCTGGACATCACACTCGTGTTGTTGTTACTCGGTTGTTTTGTGCTCTTCTTAATTTCACTCTTCTTCGCATCAGCATTATTTTTTGCTCCGTCCGTAGATGGAACCATGTTAGTACTGGCGGTTACGCTAGCATTGGCAGGAGCAATAGCAGAACTAGCAGCAGCCTCATTTCCAGACTTCGTGTTTCTGTTTAACGCCCTTTCCGCTCTACTCGAACCTTTTGCTACGGACTTAGCAATCGCCAAGGCTTTGATGAGGGTCTGCTTCTTGGAGCGACTCGGTTTTGGAGATTTCTTTCCTGATTCCTCTTCGGGTGCTTCGTTCTCTGAAGAGCTCTCACTTCGTTTCGATTTTTTACGCAAACTTTGCTTCTGTTTGTGTGAGCTGTGACTTTTTCTTCTCTTCAATTGTGACTCATCCTTGTAGAGTGAAAGGTCAACTGCGGATAAGATATTAGAGTTTCAATTTCACGATAAACAACAATTGAGTTACTACTACTTTATTTCGCGTTCGCAATAATAAAGTACATTTAGAACTGATAACAGACTTTTTTTTTCTTTTCAAGAAGAAATATATATACTAACGTCCATCCGGGTGTTCTTCTGTTACCCGAGGTTTTTCGGATACACCAGCCTCTACATCGATTGCTCGTTTTAAAATATTCTCTGTACGCAATAATTCTATCTTGGTTAGTTGATATTTATTTTTATCAACTTTGTTCAAATTTAAATTTGTTAATATACAATCGAAGTCTGGAATTGTAAAAAGAAGAGGACTCAATACATGTACATATCTTATGTTGTCCATCGTGAAATAAGAATTATCGGTACTATGATAAGGAAACAAGATACAAATTTTTTACAAAATTACCTATAAAATCATAAAAGTCAGGTGAATATATTTCTCCATTATTTTTGTCTTGAGAAAGCCAACGTATACGAATTCGTCTGCTTGACTTATATATATTTTGCATTGCTTGACATACATAAAAGCTCCCTTCCGCATTTCTCACAGCCAAAAATTCATTTCTGATAACACATATATTAGGAAAAATTAATGAATATAGAATACTTAAAAAAAGGTAATAACATTGGTAATAATTTTCTTATATTCACATGAAAATTAATAGAATTAGAAATTTCTATACACATGTTTTCGTTACAGTGTATTTCGTATGTAATTCTATAAAAAGATTATAATTACACAATTCTTTTAAGATACAGAAGTTTCACTCACTTGTAGAATACTATAAGTTTGTCGTCGGCAGCCTTTGACGGCGGTAGTTTGTTTAAATTCTTGACGATTAATGCAATTTCCGGTAAGGGACTCTGATAAGGCTGTGTCTGAGTTCGATTTCGTTTCGGCTTACTTGCTCCGTCTAAAGACGCCTGCGACCCTTTCAAATCCTTCAATTCTCTAGACTTTCTTTTATTAGCTTTTGGCGAACCAGAAACTTTTGTCTCGACCTTTGGTGGGCTATTTGATTGCACCGTTGCAGAATTATCTGCTGTGACTTTCAGATTTTGAGCCGTGGCCTTTGTCTTCTGATTATCAGGTTTTGTCAGTGCATCGTCTGGTTTATGCACAGGTATTTCCTTTTTGACAGGTGCACTGACTGGCATTCCGTCCGATTCTTTCGAACCGTTATTTACAGGAGCTTTCTTTTCTTCAACTTTGTTTTGTAATGGTGGACATAAGGCTAAAGCAACATATGTATACATTCAGATATATACATGCATCAAATTGTTCAAAAATCGCAATACTTTTCAATAATTTCTTGTTTAATTTATTTATAAAATTAATAAATGCAAACTATGGAGCATAAATAAAACATGGAAAATTGTCTACATACAAAATTAATTAAGGGGGTAGTCTCGTTTCACTCAGAAGTTCTATTTTTAAAATAAGAAAATAGCTTTATACTTCCGAACAATGCAAATTATGCCACATAAAGATTGACCTTTTATCTAGCGCTTTCACCCTTGCAATCCTGGAAACGTGTCTACCCCGTTAAATACATGAACAAATCAGCAAGCTTTACTAACCAGGAAACTCTAAACCCATAGAGGTCATCTCTTGCTCCGTTTGAATCTCTCTCTGCGAGCCCTGTGCAGGATTCTCTGGACTTAGATTGTTGTTTCTATTAGATTCGCTTTGCTTGATAGCAGCAGAGATAGTCTGCTCGGTATCGGTTTTAATAATTTCCACTCCGTTCGGAATCAATTTATCCAAGTCCGATTCCTTTTCAGAATTACCGCTTACGTACGGCGGCGTCTGATACACGGAGGGTCTATGATCTTGCACCAGACTCAAAGGTTGACTGGGCGGTTGCAATGTGACATAGCTTAACCCAGTTCCAGGTAAAGGTTTCATAGCTCCTGGCTCCGAGCCTGATACAACCTTTTGTGCCATCGCATTCATCGGAAGAATGGAGTGACTGGTAGAAGTTGGCGAGCTACCTACTCCAGGTATCGTTGATTTTAAGGCCGATGCACTCATTTCGCACTGATTAAATACGTCTCTCTAAATGCTTATAAAAAATCATTGACCATTAAACGGAACCTGGTTACGGCACATGTACGTTAAACATAAGAAACATGACAGTCAAAATAAATATCAGGTTGTAAACTTGTTGTGTACCTATTGTTGTCGATACAGATATGATTAAAAGAGAGTAGAGAAGCACAGTCTACGGTTCGGTGATTGGAGTCGGTGAAACAACAAACAATTCGAATGAAATGTTTTCAAATGAAATTCGAAGAAAATATTGTATTAGTTTGGAAAAACGAGGGAGAATGCAAGGAAAAGTTTGGAGCACAGAGGGTGGCTGCGGAGGGAGGGGGTAATTAGAGGAGTAAACATAAACACGAAGGAAACTCTGAATGATTGAAAATCTTAGGAATATGTAAAGAACTCGCAGAATCTACACGGCGGTAAACATCAACGTATAATTACCTCGACGTTATCAAGTCCTGAATATGGATATATATTCCCTTACTAAAACTTCCACGGATTGTTGACCACTGCGCGTTAACACACGGTTAACTCATTTTTCCACACACTTGCTTGACGCGTGAACGCTTTCTCTCAGCTAACATTTCATTCGGCGTACGCACAGCATAGTCAATTTACCAAAGATACTCACTTAACTTACCGAATTCTACAAAACAAAAACGATAAAGGCTTGCGCGCTATAGAAAGCCGTGATTTTACCCGCACGAAAAAAACAGGAATGCCAGACGTTAGATGGCGTCGGTTCTTGGACGCCATGTGTGGCGCAAACTTGATTTTATATGCATTTTGATTGGCTACGAAGCAATCGCTCGAAATCTCTTTTGTGATAAGTTCTATTAAAATATAAAAATTACACCGGAGGAGATTTGTATGTTCGCTCGTTTTTTCCTCTCTGTTTTTAGATCAACGTTTATACTCGTAATTTTTCGTCCTTGAATGTGTTTCCAGTTTATCGAAGCACCTCACACGGAAACATTAAAAATTACGAAATACACGTTTATCTTTTTATATGTTAATTATTATAATGCGTGCACGATTTTTTTTTCTACAAATGTAATATCTCGCGTTGATGAATATTTTAGTATTTGTAAATGAATAATTTAACAAGTATTAGTTTTTCTAACGAAATTGGGCATTATTCTTCAATGATGTCTAATTCGGTAAAATGTTATAATGCGATATTTATTATTTATTTATTTGAACAGTTTTATAGAAGCATGTCTATGACGAATATATTTATCAAGATATTTTTTATCTAACAGCTTTTATCCACTATCGATAGATAACGTTCGCTATCTATGGATAATTAATACGTAATTATAAGACTATATAATTGTTGTACTTCTCCGAAAGTTTCTATGAAAAATCTGTCTGTTTATTATACTTGTTATAACGACAATAAAATGTATGGATTCGTGTGTCTTCGTTCTTTTCTTCGGTGCATGTTTATTGCTTACGCGCCATTTTAAGCTACGAAATTGAATTGCTAACGTAAACAGATGCGATAAATAATAGCATTGTAAATTGTTGTTAAATATCACTGGAATTATATAAGACGTCTTTACTTCTACGTGTAGATCTATATATATGTTTACACGATTATAACTGCAATTTTTATCTCGTGCAAATAGATCAGGATCCATGGAAGGAGTTATCGCGCACAAGTAACATTCTTACTGCGATGTCATAGCCATATTGATATAGATAAGCCAATCAGATGTAATTCAAGTTCGAACGTCGCCCTGGCCAAAAAATTTCAAACAGTATGTTTACTGTTCTATATTTGTACTCGAGTAATTATTGAGTTTTTTTCTCTGGAATTTTCTACTGTAACTTTACAATCCGAAACAGCCATGTTGTAATGTTTACTTACATCAGCGCGAACTAGATGAAAATATGTCCGTGAAATGAAACATACATTTATTTCGTATCACCAAAGAATTGAACTTTAGACCATTGTCATCAAATCGAACCTGCCACGTATAAGAGAGGTTGAGCAAGTCTCTTATACATATACTTCACAATAAATCTTTCGAAAAAGAAATGACATATAATTTATAATTGTACGATATATCGATCTGTTTATTAGTTAACGATGGCGCGAGTGCTCGTAGGAGTGAAGAGAGTTATCGATTATGCAGTTAAGGTACATTTTAATAATATGTTTACAGCTATAGAAAGTTTATGTGCGAGTACCATTGACCTGTGTAGATTATTTAATTCGATCATAAAAATTTATGTACATTTCAACGCGTTCGTGAAATTATTAAATAATCGATGCCGTAACAAATGCCGTAGATTGTTAACAATGTTTCACATTAATTAATAATTGTATTGTTTTCCGTTTAATTCTTCCTTGTTTTCAATTACAGATTCGTGTGAAATCGGATAAAACAGGTGTCGTAACAGATGGGGTGAAACATTCGATGAATCCTTTCGACGAAATCGCCATCGAAGAAGCTGTACGAATGAAAGAGAAGAAATTAGTCAAAGAAATAGTTGCAGTTTCGTGTGGACCGTCGCAGTCTCAAGATACAATAAGAACTGCCCTTGCGATGGGTGCCGATAGAGGAATTCACGTTGAAGTATCTGGACCGGAGTATGAAACTTTACAACCCTTTCATATTTCCAAGATTTTAGCAAAACTAGCTCAAGATGAGAAAGCAGATCTAGTTATCGTTGGTAAACAAGCCATAGACGACGATTGCAATCAAACTGCGCAAATGATTGGAGGGATTTTGGACTGGCCAACTGGAACATTCTGCTGTAAAGTATGTTGAATGTACTAAAATGTAAAATAATGTTTAAATAATAATACAATCTTTTTTGCATTAGGTAGAGAATAATAACGGCGAGCTAACAGTGACCCGTGAAGTTGACGGAGGCTTAGAGACCATTAAAATGAAAACACCGGCAGTTTTGAGTGCCGATCTCCGTCTGAATGAACCACGCTACGCTACCTTGCCAAATATTATGAAAGCTAAGAAGAAACCAGTGAAAAAGATGACGCCAAAAGATTTGGGTGTCGATACTACTGCCAAAATTGATATATTATCAGTTGAAGAACCACCAGTTAGGCAAGCTGGTACTATCCTGCCGGATGTTGATAATTTAATTGCGAAACTGAAGGAAGGTGGACATGTCTAATAATGTACTATAGTTAAACGTATTGATAGATTTATCTCATTGTCTTTGTACTCATTACATTTTTATTAAAATGTTACTGTATATAAAACAGTTTTTTTATACATTATGAGATGTTGTATTTTATATTTCAATAAACTTTTATCGCACAAAGTAAAGCAGCAAGTCCCATTATGATACAACTATATTCATAATAAAATATCGTAACATTTTATATATTTATATATGTTTCTTTGGTAAATAACAACACTGTCTTTTCTACATTGTTTTTGTACTTCTATATTTTCACACAGGAATATGTGTGAAGAGATGCTTTTCAATGTTATTAGTTTTTAAGAATTTCTATGCGCATAAATTTTTTATAACAGCGAAGTAAGTTGCAAAATATGCACAACATTATATGTCACGTCCATTCTATATGTAATGGTATTCTCAAAATACGTACAGATCAAAAAATTTTAATGCACAGTCAATTGACAAGTTACTTTAAATATTCTTAATTAGTACCGTGTAATTTGATTTGAAAGCACAGTCTAGCAAACACTTCTTTAAGTCATGAAATTAGTAATATTCTTTCATCACAAGTTGGATATACAGCGTACGTACTGTTTTACGTAATACCTCTTAAACATTAAATACGAAAGCTATGACAAAATATTTCTCTATTACCTATTATATTGAAATATGGAATTCATACAATCTTTTATCAAGATTAAAGTACAAGTTATTCTAGATCCCTTTCGAGAGAAAAGGAAGAATCAAATGCCAATACCCGTATCATTTCCGTGCGAAACTTTGAACAACAATCTTCTCGTTTTCAATTTATCGTTGATTATAAATTATCCCAACCCAAAAAGTTATATCATATAAATAATCATCGTCTGTTTGACAATATTCTGTATAAATTAAAAAGTTCAAAGGAAACTGATTGGGTCACGAAACTTCAAACAATGTTCATATCTTTTTACAATAGTACTTTCCAGTCAAATCTAGCGTTACTAGTATGCGTGATAGGTGGAAACAGTGGCGGATGAATTTGCCAACCATCCAACCCTTCGCGAGCCGTCAGGCACGCTAAATATGGTACTCGTTGTACTAATCTAGTTACTTCGGCAGCTGGTGGTATCCTACCACCTGTTAATTGTCTAGTACAAGCTGCTAATGAAGCTGCGTGAGCTACTATTAATATATTTCCTACAGTACTTTCAATAATTCGTTTAATTAACTCGTAACTTCGTTCATAATACTGTGCTGCATTCTCTTTTAACGGAAGCTCTTTCGCTTTGATCATTGGGTCGTAACTTTTATCTATGTTGAACCCTGCCTTTATCAATTCTTCAGATGACATCCAAACAGGTATACCGTTTGGATACCATGCCAACCATTCTATCAGACCTGGCTCTATTTTCATCGGGATATTTGAATTAAACCCTTTCAAAATATTGGCCAATGTTTGTATACACCTCAACGAAGGCGAAGTAAAAGCTACATCTATTTTAATACTAGAAGATTTCATCGCTTCTCCTACCAAGCTTGCTTGCATTTCACCTACAGTTGTTAAAGGACTATCGTTTTGGAAGTCCTGTATATTTCTTGATGGAATTTCCTTTGGCATGTTCAAGTCCCTTCGTACGTAAGAGCCATTCGATTCGAAACAGTAAGGAATCCATGCCCCAAATGTAAAGTCTACCCTTTCCCCGTGGCGACATATAAAAATTTGCCTCGCCGAAGGTGAAACTGGTTCGGTGGCTTCGAGCTGTATAAAAAGGACAATGTTAGGTGTGAAATCTTGTATAGTATACCTGGTAGAATAAAGTAATGCGATTTACTGGCTCGGTAGTCGTTGGTAATCCATCAGGACAATCTGTAGAATCATTCGCTAACAATACTGGTGGTTTCCGCGTTGAAGGTATTTCATTCTTCTCTAATGTCTCGCTTTTGTTATCGGTGAGTTGTATGGTAGTGTGCAAGGTCCACGAATCCGATTGAGCTGTTCTCTTTGTATGGTTCAAAGGCAGATGACCCGACATACCGGTTAACCAGGATGTTCCTTCGACCCGACCATCCGTAGACAAACTACACGCCCCTTCCGGAATGTATATGTAGTCTCCCACCCTCAATTCTAATTCATCGTATTCTCTGGGCACATACGCATGCGTCACTTGATGTACATGTGCATTTTGTAGCCTCGAGTCTCTAGAATACAATCTAAGTTCCCAATTAGCCAACGAAGTTAGCGTTAGCTTTTCTACCATCGAACGAAGCTGTTGGTACAAGTTGCTGGGAAACTGATAGATCAAAGTCAGATGGAACGACTTCACGCGTGGTTTCGCAGAAATGCCCATGCTTGTCAGCTTATTTACATATCGAAGGGCAATGTTCTCCAGCCACGCTGCATTGAAATCTTTCACAAACAGACCCATAAAGTTGGGAGAGATATAAGTCTCTAGTTCAATGCGATTTGGTAATTCATCTTGATTCACTATGTTCTCGAGGGTGTTCACCAACTCTTCGGTCGATTCGTCCGGGGCCTGTAGGCAAAACTATTATGTTCTTATTGTTCGCGATTAAGTTAAATTGATAATACTGTACCTTGAAGAAAGAGACAAGCGTAATATGTGGCATGTAATTATGCGCTCTATTCCACATTAACTCTTTGCTCTCCGACCAAAATCTTTTGAGTTGCTCAGCCAACGCACCTGTTGGACATACATATAGAACATACTCCCTTTGCGTATCACAATTCAAAGTTGGGTCTGCAACATGAGCCACTATCCAATCGGATGCCAATTGAACACCTCGATGTCCCGTAGCGGCCAACGCCTTCTCCCTGTAATCAAATAATCCTTCTTTATTTTGTATACAACAGATAACGTCTTAGAACAGTGCAATGGATGGTGCGTGCCCTCGCTTCAGTGTCTCGAGAGGATCTATCGTCTTTCTTCTTGTCAACAACAAACCTGTTGTCCTGATACCACAATATCGATTTGGCAGACAATTTCTCTCTATCTCTATGATATCTTCAGAATATCACAGGGTGAGGCAACTTCATTTAAGCCATCGTAACAGTATTTTATATGATAAAGGATGTAAACACTGTACCAGATAATATTGTGTAACGTATGCAATGGATTGTTTTATAGAAGTAAAAAGAAAGCGAACGACTGAAAGATTTAGACTTTAAACATCAAAGTTGAATATTAATGGATTCATTGTAGTAGAACAAGTACGATAGTAGTGATATACTTAAAGTTTGACAGCTGCTTGTTTACAACGCACAGTGGTGAAATTTCATCAACTTCAGACGACACACGACGTAAGACCAACACTGTTTTACGAATGTAATATATGGTACTCACGCTCGATGTTTAGGAAAACCCATCTGCAACAACGTTTGCAATGGGGTCAGGTGTTGTTTTGAAATTTTCGTTGGAGTTGGATTCTTCCGTGGCGGTAACGTCGCCATGACGGTACATTACGTTCGATAGATGCTACCAACATTGCTGGAACGAATGATTTACAGGAGTACGTGAAATTTCAAATGGAAATACGCGTATGTATTCTTCGCAATATCAGACAATATTATTACTAGACTGCGGATTTTATGCATTTATAACAAAAATAGGCACGTACAATTTAAAGCAGTAGACATATTAAAAATATATGTATTCGTTTCAGTTAAAAGAAGAATACAGTTTTTATTTGCGAACATTTTTTATTTTGCATAAAAATTCGCAGACTAATTATTACAGAATACATTCTGTCTGGTATTTCTAACCTATTCAAATAGACGACCGGTTTTGGATTAAATGCTGAAAAAGAAAATATATACTTATAGGTTTTCAGCTTTCGTAAAATTTCAAATATATGTATAGTTGTAGAATAAGAATCAATTATTTTATACTGAATATATTCGAGATATAGCAGGTTTTATTTAAATATACTTTCTTTTATATTTAAATATATCCATCTTATTTCTTTAACGCAATTTTTTGTATTTTTTTAATGTTATACTGATTTTACGCTTACTTCGACGTCCGCCATTTTGAATATTATTATGAATTTATACTTACTTATAGGATTGAAAGCTTACTTTATCCAATCGTGTTTTTAAGTAATACAATTTTTATATGATAACAGATAAATATTTTATCTTTAATCGTATATGATACGTTGCAAATACTTGCTATTTGAGTTCGTTTATCCTTTTACATTTTGTACCATCTGCGTTTTCTTTGGCATTGTCGTAATGATAGAGTTACGGAGAAGTATATGTACTTTTATGGTAAACCCTTTAATAAGAAAAAGGCGATTCGTAAAGTACTTTGTCTGATTAACATTCCATCGTAATTACAGAGTTCTATTGTATAATCAACGTGATTATTGCGCGGTACAACATAATTTTACTGCTTTTCCTTCTAATAGAAAATTAACTTCAGCTGCTGAAGGAGTTTCTACTTTTACGTAGAATAATTCTACAAATTGTTAATAAATGAATAAAACTAACATTTCGGGAAACCTATCTCAATTTATTCCCACTCGTTCTATTCCTAAAATAACAGTATTTATATTGTTTCCGTACCTTATCTTTTATTGAGATATATTTATTTTATCATAAGATATACATATTTCGAAAACACTTGAATAATATTGTTTGTCTAATTAAATTTAAACATTGCCTTAGCATGAGAACCAAGATCCAAGTATAATTTCGAATGCTGCGTAGGATTACACTTATCAGGAGACTGTGGATTTTTATGCAAAATAAAAAAGATTATGCAACTGTATAAAAATTTAACTCTTTCAAAAATAGCTTCAATCATTAGCAAATCTACTGTCTTATAAAAATCACTCGACAAGAAACAGACCTGGATCCTGCTCTGGATTGATTTAAACAGAAAGAATGTGTAATGGTTTCGAATAAATTTAAAAAAAGCTCCATTTACATTGAAAATTACCTTTAATGTAATACTTATAATTTCCGTTCTTTTTTCAGCGCAAAAAAATTTCACTCGAGTACAATCTTTATGTACTTAAAACGAATTAAATCTACCAAAACTATTCAAAATCCATCGTTATAGTAAAAATACTTACTGAGTTCATCAGTTCGATATAAACGTTCATAAAATAGCATATTAACTGAGTGAACAAATTTTGTAAAAAATTATATATGACCGTCTCTCTCACTCTTTCTCTCTCTCATTGCACATTTTTATGACTAGACGCAACCCTGCGATTGTTATTACCAAGTAAAAAAAGATACGTTTGTTATCTTACTTGATAAATAGATAATTTCTGATGATATGGAGATTCTTTCTTGAATTTTTCTCTTAATCGATTACGAAGGCACTTTTCCAAAATACGGTCATCAAATAAATCAACAAATCTAATCATATTGAACATCATACTTTCCTCGATATTCTTTTACACAAGGCACTCGCATTCTTGCATTAACAATTTTTCCTGTTCAAACTGCCTATCACCTTATACCTCGTGAGTACAAAGTGAATCTATAAAGTTTTATAAAATAGTCCATAAAATTTTTTCGGTACTATTTGATCGGTACCGAACACGTAATCGATTGTACAGAATTCGTGCGTGAAAAATAAGTATCGCAGGTATTATTGTAAAAAAAATACAAGTTCCTCGCGTGTTATCTATCACAAGCTAATAATTTATTTCCATGTCGTGTAAAATAGAGATTGTGTCATTAAAAAATACTGTTAAATCAACGGTGGCTGACAATAATGCGTACTTATCACTAATTACGGTTAAATGATTCAACATTGTCCGTTTAGAACGACTGATTAGAACATTGGCAACATATTATATCACCGATATCAATTAGACGGTCCGATCAATTAGCCGATATCATCGATTCCGAAATCATCTTTACACATTATAGTCATGTATACACACAAGATCGCGATCATTAAATGCAAGCGTTCTTGCGAAGAAATCGTTATTCCGAGGAGAATCGTTCTTGTATCGCACAAGACAATTTACAAAAACGATACAACTCAATGTGTAATTCGAAGTGAATCAAAACGGACACTGAATCGCACTCGCGAACAAAAAGGAACCTGTTGCGAATGTTTCGGCCGCGGTTTAAACAGGAGGATAACACCGATTATAGATTATTTGAAAAGCACCATGTAGGATAAAGAGGTCAACGCCGCTTTAAAAAGAAAGAAAGAAAACGATCGATCTTAAACATTAAAGAAGAAAAATGCTTGGATAATTGCTCAGGGGTATGCGAGGATCCAAAATATCTCGAATTTATCGGGATTCTCGAAATAATTTATTCTTTATATATTTATAAATATATTATATATGCAATATAATATAAATATTTCATTATTATACAAAATCCTTTTCATTGAAAGAATGTTGTACATCACGAATTCTTTTCAAGAGTGTCATCATGCCATATTCTCGAAGTTTTCGGGAAACTCGATCCCTTCGGGAATCGCGATATTTCGCGTTCTCGCACTCCCCTAATAATTGCGAACGAATTTTACAATCGAATTTATAGCGACACCCTGACGCGGACCCGAGGACGATGCGAGTTTTCCGACCCGGAATAGAAAAGTCTCGATTTTGAAAATCTAAAAAATATATCGACTCTTTTCGCAAGTGACCCTATCAACAACGAAACGAGCAGTGAACACCTCGGAGGATGAAGGTCCACGAGGACAATGTAAAAAGCTGCTCCGAAGAACGTTTTGCTGAACGAACGTTCGACTAGTATTGCACAGATATCGACTAAGTGCTGGCAACGAGACCCAGCTTCAACGAAAGTGTAGGATAACTGCGTGACAACAAACAACCACGTAACAAATCCACGTAACAGAAAATGTATTTCCGAATACAAACATCTGAACGCATCGTATCCGGGGATGGTAAGCTATCTCCGCGTTTGACATTTTCCGACGAACAATCAACAAATAGCGGAACAAGTTTTGTTAACAATTCGCTTTATCGCGTTTTCGGATTGTTTCTAAGTAGTACAAAATTAATTTGGCCGAGCGAAATCATTCTCGACAACAAACGGAACGATTTCGTTCGAGAAACGGTGAATCTGTAGGAATTGTTGAAAAAACAAATTACGTTGTTCGTCGCGTGAAACGACAGTTGCAGAAAGAAAAATCGGTATCGAAACGTTGCACGACTCGTTACCGTCGCGTCGCGACGCGATTCTGAAGAAATCGAGTCTGCGATCGAGACGAGTTCGACAAAAAGTAACTTTTACCTTTTCGAAATGGTAAGATTGTATAAGTAAGCAAAACACAATAGTTTAAATAGAGTTTGGCACAGAAAAAACTCCGCGCTCCTCTTCGTCTAGAACCATCGACGGGGAAAAAGTAACAATTTTATTATCTTCTGATTTTACAGATCAGTTATAGAAAGAAGCACTCGAAGTCCCCTATAATTCGATGATTGTCGTTAAAACGTATAGTGCACACAGTGATATTGCCCTTCAAAATATATCATACAAAATTTTCCGTAAAATCATAAATATTGCTCGATACTACCTTCTCTTGGGGAACCTCGAGAAGAACGGCATCAAGATTGATCGCGCTCTACGCGCTCGTTTGAGGGGGTGTTCTCCTTTCCAGGATTCTCATTTCTCGTAACCGTAAAAGTAGGACTTTTGAGGGAGACTGAAAAACCCCATCTTTGCATTATCGAGAAATGAGAAAACGGCAATTCTGGAAAGCAGAACATAAGCCCCGAACTTAGAAGAAAACGAGCACAACTGTGTCTCGAAACTTTTCCGATGATCCAAATTGACGTGATCGTTTGCACCCGTCAAGGGCCCAACGTTTGGTCCCAACCGAGAACCGCTCATCTCGATCCCGGACTGTTCGACGCGAGAAGAATTTAGCGAAAACGAACGAAATCGTGTTACAGAGCGTGTTACAGTGAGGCGAACGTTAGATTCCGACGGTGTGTCTCGCGAACGAGCTTCCAGCAGCGAGTACGCGTCCATGATCGCTCGAAAAGATGGTCCATGGGGGGCATGATCGACAGTCTCCGTCGAGGACGATCATCATCGAGACACGGTGTCACTCACGATCTTTGCTCAGGTCCGATGGCAGGTCGCAGGTGGACCCTGCCGTCGTCGTCGGCGATCGTGGCGACGGCGACAGATTCATCCTGGATGAAACCGGCATCGATAGACCCGCGGCACTCATCGCTACGTTCAATGGTATCGTAATGAACGGCTGATTGTTCTGCGTCGAGTTCACCGGGGCCACTGTGCCTGCGAACAATCCCAAAATCCACAGGTCGGATAAAAATCGATCATCCTTTCGACAGCGGCAATGCTACAACTCCTTCTTTACACGCTAGATACGTTCCTGAAAAATCGTGTACAAACACACCGAATCGAATCACAGTGGGAAGCTAACTTTGACATTTTATTTCGACATTGTAGCGAATTTCGGGGAATTTTAGCTACACGATTGTCACTTCTATCGGCGTTGGCAATTCGTGTGCTACTGCTTCTCGCGTTTTGGGCCGTCTCAGACTATTGAGATTTGGCCAAGAACCCGTGAGTGATTTGTTGGTGAACGGAGCGCAGACTTGTAGCTTAAACATTCTGCGGAATTTCTCTCGTGCCGCAGCGATGGAAATTCGTCCCCGGAATAATAAATTATCGGTGTAACATTTTCGGAGGGTTTAGGAATATTTATAACCAGAGTTTCATTCTGTATATATAACGTTCCCGCGCAAGGGGCGCGTTCGATAAACTTTCGAAAGCGTTATCGCGGTTTTCACGAAAATGGAAGCTAGTTGACAGCGGATGGGTCTGGGTGTCAGTGCGCATGATATGATTGCAGAATTGTGGTCAGTCCTATCTTGCATTGTGTTGCCAATCTCGAACGGCGAGAATAGGGAGAGAACATAGGGAGGGAATACCCTAGACGTACGCGCTGTTGAAATGGAACACCGAGCTGTGGAATGCAATTGTTTCATAAAGAGCTCTTTGTTTTCGGATTCACGAGGTGTAGGGAAGGAATATATAAGGTGTATATAAGGAATTGATAAATTAATGATAAAATTAACCAGGATACCGTCGCAGGGTTGAACTTCAATCTTTCTATAGGATTCCGTCTGAGAATATTTTCTCTTCGACTTCAAATAACAAAATATTCGGACGTGTTCTTGAAATTATCGGTTGCTCACCTCCTTCCTGAGAAATCTGCACCGGTTGACCGTTCTGACCGATACCGAGCAGAACTCCTGGACTCGGTGAATAAATGACTGTTTGTGGCATCTGATGGTACATTATACCTGCGAAAAGAAATTACAGAGAGAATAATCAAATACACGTGCACAGTTTTAATAATTCTGTATGGGCTCGATCAATTACAAAACTTTCGTCGACAGTGTCTCGCTGTGAACTGGCTTTAAAAAGAAATTGACTGGACCTTATTTATTTATTTATTTGTTTTTACGTCGCGCATCAACGGGACCTACAGTTTATTATGGTGGGTTTCGAACCACCATCGAGCACCACAGTTTTTCATATCACATGGAATCTCTTCCAATGAGAAGTCTGCATTGGACTGTTCTAAACTACTACCCCGTTAATGTGAAACGGCTTCTCCATGAAATGGTCGAAGAAAAGCCGAAAAGAACTGACGCGCAAAAGAATTGCTAACCAAAAGTATGGCGGGTTAGAAAAGAGGCGAGGTTCGGTGGCGGGTCGAGAGATCGTCGGGTCGATATGAGCGCGTGTCGAGTTATCAAAATTCCGGCGGAGACAGTTCGCCGGCGGGGAACAATGGAAAGGTGAAAAAAAAAAAAAAGAAAAAGAAGCGTACGTCATGACGGCGATCGGTAAGTCGGATGGCATCCACTCCATATATTAGCATCGATATTTATGTGTACACCTGCATCGGAGCGCGGCTTTCGACCGGATCTTACTTCCCAGTTAGGCATCGCGTCGTTGTCTTAGTTTGGTCATCGCGGCCCGTACAACTCCTTATGTACTCCCCTACACGGATAACCTCGTCATCGCTCGCACACTTTTCGCATTTTAAGTGTCCTCTTTCCTTTATCTTCTCCCTCTCTTGCGGCGTTGCGGGTTTCTCGCTCGCGCTCTCCTCGCTCATGCTCGCTACCGTCTCTCGTACGTTTAAGCCGCACACTCTCTGATACCATTCTCTCGTCGTTTTCTACGCTCGCCTCTCTGTCTACCGACCTACCTGACTGATTGGATTGCACACCGGCTTGCCATACGCTCTAACGATTTTCCACGCCGGCTTTTACCGCTTGCTGCCTCGGTTTCGCGACTCCTGTGGCACGCCCACGAGGAAATTCGCTAATTGCCCCCTCCTCATCGTCGCCTCGTCCTTCTAAACACAGTCTCCGGTGACTATCGTCAAGTTTTTCTTCATCCGCCTCCCGTCGCTTTTCGTTTTACCAGACTTCTGCTTCTTCTTCTTCTTCTTCTCGACGCACGGAGACGTTTCGGAGACGAGGATCGATGAGATCGGTCGCGGAGGTGAAACTGTTCCGGCGCGACGGAAGAAAACGGTGTCACGTTCTTGTACCGAGTGTCGCTTCGGGGAAAATTGTCAACACGATCGCGATTTCGGTTTTGTTCGATATCCACTGACACGGTGACGATCTTCGACCATTCTTCTTGTACCCGTATTAATGTAATTATTTCACTACGGAACTTTGTGGAAAATAAAAATTGTCTGCATCGATTTTGTAGGAAACAGAAGCTAAACCGACCGTTATTTGTTTCCTTAATGAAAGCGTATATCGACGTTATCGATCTTTGGAATTTTTCCATCTGCTCCATTTTGCTGTAAATGCATAGAGATCCGCAGTCAAATCGCCGTACCATTATTCGAAATATTGTTTGCATTTTAACCCCTTGTCCTGCGATTTATTTTACGGTTTTATACAACGATTAGAACTTTTTTGTAGTTCGTAATTTTTTAAAAAAGGAAAAAATTTATATCTACTGTATGCTTACATGTTCTCTAAGAATTGTACATTAACAATAGATATTTATTCGACTTTGTTCAGAATCTCCATCACGATATTGTAAGTTAAGGAGTTAAATGCGTTTAAACATAAAGTTTGTAAAATCATAGGGAATGTAAATGTTCTAGGCCGGAAGAAATGTTTAATTTTCCAGTTAAAATAGCTTCGAATGCAAAAGGGTTAATACAAACAGACCGTTTCTACTTAAAATAAATATGAATTCACAGTACAGCGCATTTCCTCGATCGATTGTATCTTCGTTGTACTAATTTCTAGGAAATTGTAGCAGAAAACGAGCGACGCTAATGTCCGGGAATCTTAAGTAGAAGTAACCAGCGATGGACAGACATGTCAGAAATGTATGTAAATATTTTCAGTGTCTGAAAACATTTTTACAGTTGATTTTCGTGATATATTTTGTGGAATCACCAGGAACGGTACATGGGAGTTCGTACGAGCCGCCTGAATACATTATATAAATTCCGCCATTTTGGTACACGCTCGATAGACGCTACGCTTAGCAGGTTTGAAGTAAATGCTAGCTGAATGTTAAGAAATCATATCGACAAGTTCATCTGACCTTCTCTCGCAAATAGAAACTGTTTAAGAATTGTAGAAACACGGAGACGATACATGCAATACAATTAAACGGACGACGAATTAACGAACTCGTCGGCTTTTTTTCTTCCTTTGAAAATATTCTATTTCCGATATGTTTAATGGTTTTTTAATGTTTTTATTTCATCTCAGATGTTATGAGACAACCTTGAATATACAAGTGGTCTTGTTTAATTTACTTACCCGAATGGTTTTTTGGGAGATCCTTCGAAACTGGAGAATCGCCATCGCTGGTGTCCCCGTCGCTTTCATTGGCGCAGACGTCCGATCTCGGTGAAGTACCGTCTTCCTGGAACAGTGAGATAATATGTTATTAAAAACAACAATAAAGCAAAGTAATTTCGGTATTTTAAGGTGCAACAAAGCCCAATTATTTTTGTTCGATGATCTTTTGCCATCTTTCTGGTAGCTTCACAATTCTGCGATCATAAAACTTCTGGTCCTTATCGGCCAAAAACTGATCCAAGTGCGATTTCAGGTGATCATCATTAGTGAAAGCTTATTGCTTCAATAAAAAAATTGGGTTTTATTTCACTTTAAAATACCGAAATTACTTTCTTGCCAACCCAATAACTACCCTCAAATGTGTTAAAAATTCTGAATACTGATATATTTTTTTTTGCGGCGAAGACGTATTGTAAGAACTATGTACAACAATGTGAACTAAAAAAACAATTATAAGAAAAAAAATCATTCAATCAGTTTTGATTTCATAATACGAGAATTACAAGCTTTTTCAAGTATTTCGATCGTGTGAAGAATATTATTTGTTAGAAGGTGTCGCGAGCAATGCGAAAATGAAAGTATTTATGTTGTTATTGAATTAATAGGAAAGTCGAAGCCAAATGCAGCTTCAGCTTGAAATGGATAGACAACGTCCAAATATGGACGCTCAAGAATCGTTGACAAGCATACTCAATCGCGTATAATCCACTTTAGATTATTTCTTCTTCAACTTTCTTCAATTCCCAATATCGAATATGTTCACAGGAATCTGTTAACTCGTTAATATTTTTATTATGATCTTCCTAGTTGTTAAAAAAAAAAAATAAATAGACTTCCGGCATACGAAATATAGTTTTCGAACAATTTTTTTTCCCCGTTAGGCAATTGACGCACAAAGTACAAGAGGATTTCCATACGTGTGATTTGAAAGTGACTTCCATTTACGCGTTTATTCCGAGAACTCCGTAATTATTACAAACCTAACCGTGTACACGCAGGATCGCCGAAGCAAAAACCATGATGAATTCTTACGTTTCCATGAGATCTTTACTCCATTAACTTTCTAAATTGTTTACGATGCGTTTGCGCTCGACGCGCGTGTAACGTATTTCGATATTCAACCGTCTAATCGAATTCATAAGATGCTGTATGAATCAGATCTTAATTTCGTTTGCATATATGTATTTGGCGTTCGGTGGGGATCGTGTCACGTCGATACAAAATTTATGAATCATCGTTGCAAGGCTCCCACATCACTATTGCGTTTACGAGCGAGAAGCCTCGACAATTTTTCGAATATGCAATCGTGGTCACGATAATTGCGATTCTTTTCTCTGTGAGTATTGGAGGGAAAATTCTGTCGTAATTTAAGAAAACATTTGAATCAATTTATAAAAATATATTGATAACTTGAGAGCATATTGGATGAAATATAATAAACAATTATAAATATCAGACCAAGGAGTATTAAAATTCACAACAGGGTTATAAACGACCTTATAGTGTTCCAGGAAGTTTTGCTGACCATAAGTGGCTGACATATGGGCGAATGACAAGCATCATTCGATCGATGCGTCGGGACGCATAAAATATCGTTTATTGTCTCACGAAGTACCTATGTCTCTTTTATTAATAATCAAGATTTACAGAAAGGCCACCTATTAATAACACGATGAATAGTCTAGAGATTTGTACACTCCCGCTCATAAGACTTAGGACACCCTAAATCACCAGATTTGAAACCAATAGAAAAATTATGGTACGAACTGGATGGACAGGTACGAAACTTTTGTCCTACTTCGAAAACGTATTTATGGAATATTTTGGAACGAGAATAGAATAATATAACAAACAAAGAAAGCATGACAAAATTGATCACGCGGAGGCCAAGAATAGTGGAACCGAATAAAAAAACATATGAGTAAAGAAAATATAAATATTTTTTTACTTCTTTGTAAGATTTTCGACGATGTTCATGACGGACCATTATCACCGAGCGAATCATATCGCAACCGCTTCGAAGGGCGAAAGAAGATGCGCTTTTGAAAAATTCTTTCGAAGTTCTAACGAATGAAATACTTGCAGGACCCTGTAAGATCGGATGCTAACGACGTTCTCGTTGCCCATAGAAAATTAGCATATCGCCGAGAAGAAAGGGCAAGAATCAGCGGTTCGTCGAATAAATCGTGACATCGAACCGCGGAACGACCGTCACAAGTAGACTGCGGATTTTGATGCATCTACGAAGAAATTGGCTGGATGAAATATAAAACAGTAGACGATTAGAAAAATATTGTAACATTGTCTTTAATGCGATGAAGTCGTTAAGGGATGAAATCGATTTTTATTTTTCTCCTGCTTCCGGCAATCGATGCAGAACATTTTTATTTTGCATAAAGATCCGCAGTCTAGTCATAAGTGATACACAATAACGTACACCTGTACGGGACCGTAAATTCCAGACCCTTAACGAGTGGTCGTCAGAAAACAAGACAGAGAAGTAGGGGGGTCAGAGAGAGAGAGAGAGAGAGAGAGAGAGAGGGGGAGGGGGGAGGATCGCATCACATGGTGCGTGGCCTGTAAATCGTAGATAACGCCTCGGTAATAATATCGGCGAGCCAATCAAACAGCCAACTAACCAATCAATCAGCAGGGTCTAGCATCCAACTAAGCAAGCAACGAAACAAACCAACGAACCAACCAACTTACCTACCTACCTACCTACCTAGCAAGGAGAGATGCGCGAGCTTGTTCGCGCACCTTATATGGTCATCCGCGCGGCCTGAACTCGTACCGCGCTTCCACGGGAGATTCTCACAAATTTACGCAGGACTCTATGTTTCCCCGGGTGACTTTCTTTCCCCAGCCGGAGCCGCCATCACCGTGGAAGAAACCTTTTTTTCCACGTGCGAAGCCGCGCCGAGAACGCTCTGCCTCTCTGTGCGTTACACATGCATTTCGTACTCCCTCGTTAGGACGCGTACACATGTCGCGAGAGCCGATCGCGTTTGCATCGAGAGAAAGCAAATCGCGTGGTTGTCGTTGTCGGGAACTTGGCGACCGGTAGATTAGGAACCACTCGTCCATCCGCTGATGGATCTACGGGACTACCGGGGACAACGTGTCTCTCCTCCGGCAGCTTCGATCGTTAGCGACCCGATAAAACCTCATGAGAGGATCGTCGGCTCATTTTATCAGAACGGATTCGGCTAGTCTACCGAGATTCGATCGAACCGGCGGATCGAAGTACTGTTAAAGCTATCGGTCGTCGACGGAGGATCGTTGTTCGTGTAGAAAGTCTTGTGAGAAGTGGAGTGATCGTTCAGAACGGGAAAGAAGCTTCAAAAATTCGCGATTTCTTCGTCGTTGCTATGTAGAAAAAAAAATAAACCGACGACTCTGGCCATGCTCGGATTAGAAAGTTCAACATTTGTCAGTGATTTTTCAATCTCTTGTGTTACCAGCACTGCCTTTAGGAGTTTGATCTTTGATGTTCCATGCGAAGCTAGAATACCCTCCTACCCGAGAAACTTTTGAAAACGAAGCTGAACGAGGCGATTCGCGGCTCTCGGGTGGTAGGGGCAAGATACAAGGGAAAGGGTAAGGAGCCTTGAAGCTCGCCGCAAGCTCAACGGTAGCCAAGATGACCGACACGGGTTCATAAAACATTCCCGAAAGCATGGAGGGCTGCGAAAGCGGCCGTTGTCCGGCAACGGCCAGGCGTTGTCGACAATCACTTCCGAGTCGCATTTGTACCCCCCATTACCACGGGTGTGTATAGAAGGCGCGACAAAAAACCGACATTCCTGATTCTTAAGTTGGACTCTATATAAGTATCTGCCATCGCGAACATTGCCTGTATATGGCGACAACCAGGCTTTGACAAAGGTGACCGTATATGGTATTCTGCTTCCACCTTCCATCGCGTTCTATCTCTCTCTATCTGTCTTTCGCTGTTTATCCGTCCTTCTCCCTTTCTCTCACTACCCCCCGCCATCTTTCTCTCTTTCCCTTCCATCGCGCGGAATATCTCCCCACCTGTTTCTGCCCTTCTCTCTCTTTCGCCCTGGCCGGCTTCTTGCCGACGTCGTCTTCGTCGTTGCCGTTTCCTCGTGCCGCGATCTCCGCCGGGGTGATCCCTTAGCGAAACGCATCCTAATCGCTGCCTCGTTACATCGTAAATCGTGGCTTCGAAATCCCCTACCCTGGTGAAACAGGGATCGAAGAGAACCAGAACCAGCTTCTTCCGAGGTGTCTTTTTCGCGAATTTGAATCGTGCGATTTGAATCGTTAGGGGATGCTGTGGCGCATCCCTGATTTTTTCTTATAAAGAATATCCAAAGGGGTTGCGACGGAGAACATTTGATTCTTATGTTATTACCGATCAGAATGTTACAGCTTCGAATAGGTTAAATTGTTAAAGTTAAGAAGATCCGGAGTTTAGGCTGTGCATGAAGGAAAATCGAATTTTGCGAAGTGCGTTGATCGAGAAAGCTGAACCTACCTTGCGGATCACACTGAAGGGATGAACGGCGAAGCGATGAAGGAATATATAACTATATATTCTTATAAAAACTATCGTAACTTTAATTTACAATCTAGCCTCCGTACTCTTACGCTTACTGTACCAAAGAATCTGTCTGTTGCACCGTAAAAAGAATGTTATATTTTCTGTTGAATCTTCAGGCGAATTACAAGCATAGAACCCTAAATCGAGATCTCTAAAGCGAGTTCCTTCGAAAAAGCAGCAGAGGTAATCTCGATTTGTTCGACGTTATTCGTACGCACGATAACGAGTTTTTTTTCTTCTAGACAATGATATTCGTTCGACTGCCAGTTTCGTGGAAAGTCTGGTGAACGCGCGGACGAAAAGCGAGCGCTTCGAGACGAATCGTCGTTAACAAACAAAGGAAACTTCCGGACGATTCTTCCTTGTAATTAACTAGCGAGTTAACGAACTGTTAATACCTTCGTGAAACGAGTCCGGTTTCGTCTGGTCGCTTCCGAACACGAACCAACGTTTCGCGGCTCAGAGCCGTTGCCTAATCGAATTCCTGCGTCTCTGTCGAAAGGTAACACACGCGAGAAGTGCACCACCCTTGGCAGATAACTTTTACAAATGATTTATACACATAGCTGTAGTCTGAAAACGTGCACAAGACTTAGCGTGAAAAATGATACCGGCACAAAACGAAGGAGACATGTAATTCTGCGGTTGTCAGGAAGAATGCCTCCTATTGTCACAGGACATCGGTTAAATCGCTTTATTCTTTTCAGCCATTCGAATTTATTTTCATGACTTTTTCTTCTGGTAAATACGTAAAACTATAAAGCTCGATGAATGCATAAACTGAAAAATTTGTTTAAAATTGTCACATGCGGCGTTTTTCCTGACAACCGCAGAATTATTCGGAAAGACGCTCGATCAGTTTTTACCTTTCATGAAAATGAAGACATTACATTTCTTTCGTTATCCCTAATATTTGATTTCCGTAGAATTAGCGGCGAAGCGTTTGTTCCATTCTGTTTGCGTTTAATTGAAATATTTCCTGCTGCGAATAGGTCTTTGTAATCGATCGCTCGACTCGATTAAATGCTTTCGCAAAGGGTGGTGCACATTTGTGAGAGAGAATAGGGTGAATTTTTCGACGTGAAATACTTTCGCTGCACAACAGGTGGGCTTTATACCTACCTGTCCGCGAACAACTGGCACCCACGGGCACCGAACACTGTCGGCGTTTACGTGCGATCTATATCGGTTAAATGTTAAAAAAAAAACTCGTGTTTAAAGCAACGTACGGAGCACAATCGTCGGAACCGTATCATTAAGAACGATAATATATATACGTACGTATAATATAAATATTATCACAGTATTTTACAGTACACTATTTACACATGTGATACATACTTGGACGCGCCCAGCCGTACATTCGTGATAACCGTTTCAGGATTTGTGATTGTTCTCGTTAATATTTATATTTATGTATATATATATTATTTGTACTTTGTGCGTCGATGGGAGAAGAAACATTGTTACATTTCGTCGCGTGTTTCCGTTTTTTTTTCAGAGATTCGATTATCCTCCCTTTCTGCGTGTTACGCATTACGATCTTTCTTTCTTTCTTCTTCTTTTCTCTCGAAATAACATCTATCTATTTATTTATCTATCTATGTATATATGTATATATACCTCTTCAACTCCTTTTTTTTTGTGCAATATTATGCGGTATAAAAGAAAAAAGAACAACACACACGACACATATATACACACACACGTAAGCATGCATAATGCGAAGAGGGGGGTCGAGTTGTTTCTACTTAAAGGAATCGGATGAGGAAAAATAAGAAGGGGAGGTTTCCGGGAATTAAATTAAAAAAAAAAAAGGTATTTTAAATACTAGCTACTTAATCTACGAAAAGAAAAAAAAAACAAACAAATACTACACATGCCACTTTCAGTACAAACACATTACGGAACAATGTACGATGCACAACAATATATATATATATACTTGTGTATATATATCTATACATATATATCTATATATATATATTCAATGCGCAACAATGCCAAGCGTGCACCGCCGGGTTTACTGGCTCGGACTCGCACCCACGTACTACGATTTCTCGTTTCTTCGTCGACTCGTATGCTTTTTTTGTTTGTTCCAGGGAAAGGCGGAACGAGGCCTCAACCTGAACAGCATGAGTATTAAAAAGGATGTGCCTCGTGTGCGGGAAAAGGATCACTGATAGTGGGGAAGAAAAGGGAAATGCTCGGCGATGCTTCGAATTTTCCGTTGAATTCCGGGCCGGCGAATCCCACGAGCCAGGTACGATCGTTTGTAATGAATAGACAGCGGATCTTTATGCAAAATAAAAATGTTCCGCGTGAATTTACGACGAACTCGACTTGATCTCCTTTCTTAATATGTTTAACAGGTTGCGAATAATGTAACAGCATTATTTCAATTCTTCTAATGGTATTACAATCAAATCCGCTGTCTAGTAATGAAAATACAATCGAGTGGGCCTGGAATCGAGGCGAACCGAACAGCACAACGCCGTTGCGTTGTTTCTCCATTATTTGGAAAACTGCGTATCGTGGACGGAGGGGACCATCAAGCTTTGTATTGGTTGTATTCATTCCTGACTCGCAGATTTGTTCGATAAAATCACCTTTCCGCCTCGATCGATTAGAGAATCGTAATCCCGTGTTAATCCTCTGCTACTTTTTGTCATGGGAGTCTCTTTTTAAACGGTTTTATACATCTACACTTAACAACCGCAGAGGATTGAACACTCGAAATAGCTAATTATTTTATTTCAAGTTATCTTATCTTCAAATCTGCGAATCACTTTATCGACGAACCATTTGTTTACGCGGCAAACAACAATTCCAAACAACGAATACATAATTTCACCATTCTCGAAAGAAATTACTACTCCACCGTGGAACTTTCTTACATTATCTTTAAAATACTGATATAATCGTGAATGAAACGCCTCTGATTCGGTTCGCCTCTGTTCAACAGACTGTTCCTCGGCGTCGATCCATTCATTATCTGAATGTATGTATGTACAAGGTGTTTAAATAAATAAGAAGAGAGATTTCCATCGCCGTAAATTATCATAAATACGATTCGAGTAAACAAGAAAACTGGGAAGGACAACACGGACGATTATAAAATACGCGGCTTCCTCGAGTAATTCATCACATGAGTTACTACCCTAAGCTACGATTACTGCCCCTTCTCTGTCTTGTTTGATCGGTAGAATTCCCGTCTGTGTATCTCCTGACACGTCTTATTTAATGAACCGCGAACTCGAACGAACATGTGTCGCCCGTCACTCCTACAATATCGTAGAAAAAAGTCTTTGGACTTCGATGAACGTATAGATCCAGCCATAATCCTCGAACTTCAACCATTATACTCCCCTCAGAATTGATCGATCGATCGTTCTCGGGCGTTCTTTCTCCGAATTTACCAGAAAACGCACAAGAAACGACGAAGAGATGATGTACAATGTTTGCACTTGCGAGAAGTGGTTTTGTCGAATGATTAATCATTTTTTCGCACTCCACTTCCATTTCCACTTCAATGAAAATAAACATTTGCTAGCGCGGTCGACACTAGGGCCGTTACTTTCCTTCGAAGGTGACGAGAATTGAATTTTCGAAGCTTCGAAATTTGAATCTCCGTGGTAGATTATTAGAGGACTAAAAGAAACGGAGTTTCAAAGCTTCGAACTTCGAAATTTCGCTGCTAAGTTATGTTTGATACGATTACAGACACTCCTACATTTCGAAAAAATGAAAAATACGCCACCACAGCTAAAAGATTGATTAATCAAATTTTGCAGATTGTAAATACTATATGCGAGTAATTAAAAGTGAATAGAAGTCTCATCTTTGATACTATGGTCCGCGATCCAGGCGACGCGGAACCAGGCCCAGAAGGATCCATCGATCGTCTTCTTCTGCCAGTAGATCGGTACCGGTAGATGTAAATCTCGTATACATTAAAGTGCGCGTCGATTGGACTAGATTTATACGTTGTAAACGGAGTGCGCCGTGCGTTTCCTAGCGCGCTCCGATCATTAAAAAACACCTCCGCTCCGTGGTCGGCTATCGAGCGTCGCTCACGATCGTCATCGATTCCCAAGAATCATCGAGCACCGTATCGTCGGCGTCTTCTCGGCCCATCTTCTGAATACGCGTTGTCGCGGTGCACGAGGAATGGATGTCCTCGCGCATTAAGTACCGAAACCTGCTATGTTAAGTACTGTCGATGCCATCCTAATGATGACAGGTGTCCGCGCGCCGTGCCCTTCGCGCATAACAACCGTCGAAAGAAAAGTTAATTGCACCCGGACTCTTTTCAACGAGAAGCTAGCCGCAGCGAAATATATATCGTTTAACGGGCACGATGCGTTACGCGCAACTTGCTGTAAATAATTGCGAGCCCAGTTTAATGGATTAATTGAAAGCGAACCGATACCGGGGAGCCGGGAACGAGAAACATCGGAATTGCGACGTGCTTTTAAGCAAATTGCTCCTGATCTCGCCCAGACGAACCGTTAAATTCAAACTGAACGCGACAACACCTCGATCGCGAGAACACCTCGACGAATTAACTAAACGTTTCAACCCTCCGCGCTCAAAACTGTTCTAACTCGAAAGTTAGACATTTCTTTCGTTTTAGTAATCGATTAGACATCGACACATTTAGCCCTCATCCGTCATCAGTTTTCCCGAAATAAGCTATACCGTTCTGTTGTTTATACATCAATTTTCCCGAAACTTCGCGTCGTTAATTTTTTTTCAATGTCAAACACGTAACCGAGAAACCTAAGATTTAAATGTTAGCTCATCGATTTGAATTAAAAAAACACCGGAAAACCAACTGTTTACCTTGTTATTTCATCGATCTTTTATCACTGTGTCAATTTGATACCGAGGGACAGATTCAGTTCGTGAAACGAGGTACGGATGACGAATCCAAATCTCTATTGCGGTGCAATAACAAATCCTTTTGCCCTGCGTTCGACGCGTATACTCGTCGTTGCTTGGTTTTAATTCCGCACTCTGTGGGGGATTTTTCAAACTAAATTCCGCAACTAAGAGGTTAACAATGTGAACAATATTTTGAATAATGGTGCAGCAATTTTTAGCTGCGCCTCGGAGCGCTAAGGGTTGAAACGAGCGTAGAATCCGCCTACTTTCCATTCGACAGCGAATCGGATGGTCCCTTTGCGAATCAGGTATCGCCCGAACGTTCGGCGAATTTTAATAAACGTCAGCGTGTTACGGGAACACTCGCGGAGGAAGTTAACGCCCAATTTAGTTTTACGAACGCGTCGAATTAAACGTTAATGCCGCGGACAGACCGGCATACTAATCCGGAGAGCTGGCCTAACGTTGTCCGCGACTCTGTAAATTGCCTTCGATCAACGTGCACGAGCGAGCGAGCGAGCGAGCGCGAGCACGGAAATAAAATAACCGTATTTTTATCCGCACCGGATGCGATGCGCCTCATCGAGAATTTCGATATATCCGACGTCCGGAAAAGAAAGTCGGATGTCACCCGCAACTTCCTCTGTCCCGTTCGCTCGGTTATTCAATCGACACGGCACGATTTTACAGACCAGCGTTCCCGATATCGACGCATTCGAGAATTCTAATTCGCGGCTCGAATTCTTCGACGAACAAACCCGCGGAACCAACTATCACCGTTTACTGTCACGACGCGGTGGCGTCTTGGACGGAATCACACGGAATTAGAAGAACCCGAACCTGAAACCGCTAGGTTGTCCCTTACGACCGCTTGGTTCTTTCATAAAATGACAATCGAGCCGACAATACCGCGTTCAACGCATTTCCAACCCTTTCGTTAATAAAACAACTGTGCTCTCTGTTCGCAATTGGGCAGCCAAACTGCTCATTCGATACTGTACGCACACGAAGACGACTGCTAAAGGTCTTCGCGAAAGACTCGTATCCATTCGACGATTCAAGGATGAATAATCAACAACAACGATTAGCAACCTGCGACTACCGACTGTGACGAGACGTCTATACTTCCTATCACCAGATTCAATTGCTGTTTTCTAATTTCCGGAGGAACTGGTAGCAGTTCCAGTTACGGACTCTGTTCAGGATAAGTACGGACATCTACGAACGCGTTCGATCCGACTTCTATAACCGAGGTGTATCAACTTGTTCCAAAAGTTCCTCTCGTTTTTAATCAAGAGCACGATGCGGCTTCTCCATAGTTCCTCGACTAAGCGCGCGACTTGATCGAGCAAATGAAAACACGGAGTACGACGAAACATCGACAGACAAATAATTATTTACACGTGCTCTCGTTGTCTAGCAACGTCGACTACCGCGATACGATTTTCTCAAGGTACACCGGTGTCTCTGATAACCACCGTGGTCTCGCTGAGAAAACGACCTCCGGCCACGGGTGACCTACGCGACAGTCAACGTGTCAACCGTAACTTGTCAAGGGTGTATTCTCCTTTCCAGGATTGCGAGGGTGCGCGGGACGCGTCTTCTCATTTCTCGATAATCCAAAGATGCGGTTTTTCAGTAGTGAAAACGTTTTTTCATGTTTACGAGGCGTAATTTGTAGCTTTACGATAGCTACTCTCCGAGCATCACAAGTTGTCTCCTGGCAGGAGTCCGATTGTGTCATTCTACTGGCACTTCCGGATCTAGCCGAATTATTGGCTAAAGTGCGCGACGTCCGGCCTAACCTTTGGTGCCGTCTCGAGGGACAACTTGCGAGGCACGGAGAGTGCATGCTGCCGAATAATGGAAATTATGCCCCCATAAACGTAGAAGTAGAACTTTTTAGCGGTTTGACTACTGAAAAAGCCCGTGTTCGGATTATCGAAAAATGAGAAGGCAATCACGGGTTTTTCAGTAGTCGAAAGCGACGAAGCTAGATGGAAGATCAATCTAGTTCGCGATCCCCTTCAAAAGTCCTATTTTTACGTTTAACACTAGGTTTACGGAGGTCTAAATATAACTATTTTACATTAATTTATAAACACAACAAGAATGTGTCTATCCAAATTTTTGGCCATTTTTCCGATGGTATAAATAATTTCTCAGGGAAGCATCTTTACAATCTTAATAATTGCAAATGAAGAATATCAGAACCCGTCATTTTGACGGGTCCCGTAAACCTAGTGTTAAGAGGCGTAATTTGCTCATGCTTTCGAATAATGCAAATTACGCCTCGTAAATGAATAAATAAGACTTTCGAGGACGATCGCGGCCTGGATTGATCTTTTATCTAACAATTTTCGCTACTGAAAAACCCCCATCTTTTTACCCTTGCAATCCTAGAAACCTCTAGTCTACACCCTCAAGGGAACGCGTTACGAGAAGAACTTGGAGAATAAGCAATGATTATGGGAACCGGCAGGGTAGCCAACAGGCAGAGGGCTCGGTCCCGTCGGATACGTATAACGGAGGAGCGGAGGATAAGCGAGTGCTCGTTCGAGTGGGGTAGTACTACCGTTGGGGATGTGAGTGCGACATGTGCGGATGGTAGGCGGCGTGATGGGGCGGCAGGGGCGAGGGGCAGGATTGTTGATAGGGACCGCCAGCCAGCATGGGGCCCGGGCTTGAGCACGGGACCAGGTGCGAGCTCGATGAGCCCGCGTGTGCATGCGCGATCAGGTGCGCGTGCTGCGCGTGCGAGGGTGGCGCGTGCTGCGAACCCGGGGGCGGCGGCGGCGGGGGTTGCGGGTGGCCGGGGGGCCCTCCGGTCGGTCCGCCACCAGGATACCCGCCGTGCAGCGAGCCACCGTGCGGCGAGCCATACACCAGTTGCCTTACTTTCTGCTCGTCGTCGGCTATGTTGTAGGTCAGTTCGGTCTCCTCGAACCCGGTCGCCGACATCCTCTGATCACCGGACGAACCCGAGGTCGGTGGGTCCGGACTGTTCAGGCAGGTCTGGATCAATGCTTTCCCGGCCTCACTCGTTATCATCGGCTGCAGCTTCCGTGTCGCGAACGTGTACACGTGGCCCGTCTCGCTGGCCACCAACAGCATCACCTGCGTACCTGTCAGCGTCGACAGCTCGTACGCCTGTAACCACAACGGATCGTCAATTAGACCCTCGAACGGCCGATATCTCGGCCCATTTTCCATTTCTTACAAATGGTTATCTCCGGGTAAATTCGTTTTCTTTTTCTAACATGCGGCGACCGTGCGGCGACCGTGCGGTACCGGAAGCGCGGTCTGAAATACTATGGATTCAATTAGGCGCTGCACATTTGTTTGAACCGTTGTTGCGAAGAGGCGTCGCGATGCAATGTTTAACGCAATTCCGGTACCGCGCGAAAACGAACAACACGAATCCGAGAAAAGGATTTGTGTAGCAGGCCTTCAGCAGCCAGTTCGAGGCATTAGCTACTCGCAGAGGCGCGCGAGAACCCGAAAATGGAAGAACCTCGAAACAATTTCAGGATTCCCAAGAGTTTTCGAAATTATACTCGGATTCTCGTACACCTCCGGATATTTGTATAGCGGTTTGTCCAATGACAAACTTGATGCCCGATTCGAACGCAGACAATGCATGATCTGATACGATAAAGATGGTAAATATAGATAGTAAATATCACGTGTGCGAGAGAGCACTAACAACGCTAATAGTATAAACTCGCACAATGGCAGCGATGATAATACAATTATTAAGTTCAAGTGGATAAGGAGCAAGAGACAAATCGTGTGTATGTAATTATCTAATTGGCGGGTGAAAATATTACCATTTCATTTAATGTCAAATCGCCTTCGAGCGATGCACCTTGCAGTCTGTGCTGTCTCTTATAACTCTGCAATTTGTGTGGGAGTTTGCATTCCACAGAAATCGCAGGATGATGGTAAATTCTCGTCTATGCTAGCGATTCTTTGCAATCAAATGGTCAATATTATGTTTATCTTTCAAATCTGTTCAATGTGTATTCAGTACTTTCTTGATCAACATAATCGTTGAAAAAATAACGTAAGCTCGCATAACGCAAGTAAGTAGTAACGTAAGTAATAACGTAAGTTCTTCTCTCATTTTAAGAAGGAAGCTGTGCTTTGCGCTGTGGCGTTAACTAAAAGTCGAACGTACAGACTAAAAAGAACCGGGAATTGTAAGATATAGAAGAGCCAAACTCGATTTTTAGGGAAGAAAAGAAACTACGAAAAATGTACGCGAGAGGCGGAGAGATTTAATGATGTATAACAAAAGGAACCTTGAAATTTGATATGTACTATGATGAGAGAGAGAGAGAGAGAGAGAGAGAGAGAGAGAGAGAGAGAGAGAGAGAGAGAGTGCAGACAAATTTAGACAAAGTCTAATGATACAAGAAGCTACATGCGAAGTGGATCACATAAATACACAGAAGTCCGGGAGGCAAGCACCTTGTAAACAAGCTTCGTACGAGCTTCCAAAACGAACACGTTTTAGTCCCGAATTAACCATTTTCAGTTTCTTACAATTTCAATATCCAACAACAATTAAATAGAAGAACACAAATTCAACATTTCAGAATACTAAAATGACGAATTAGCCAGAGATGAGACACTTTTCTGTTCGCTCGTTAAAATAGTTTTCTTAAAGAGGAAAATCAGTTTGAAACGCGTGCTTAAAGTTAGATCCTTGAAGAACGAAAGTATTACTTGACAGACCTCTAACCGTTTGACTCGTATCAGAAACACTTGATTTATTCCGTTCTTTATAGAGCACATTTATGCAAATCCTTGCCGCCTGCGCAACCATTAGCACGCCATTTTGATAAATAATTAATTCGAAGTGCGCGACGCGCGTAAAAACTGTGTTTGCATTTTCATTTGCGAGCTTATACCTTCGGTAACGGAACAATTATCGAGATTTGTTTAAACAAATCGCTTAAGCGTTTCTGCATGGGAGAACAGCCATTTTGTATAAAAATGCGCTATGCGGAGACCGAGTTAATCAACTTGTAAGATAGTTATCTGGATTTTTAACTGAAACGAATTAAACAAGTACAGGAAACGAAGGAATCTAAAGATTGTATTTTCTAAATATTTTTCACCTTTTACGATATTATTCTATTTTTGTATAGCAAAATATAATATTTTTTTAACACGGTTCTTCGAATGAAATATTCGTCTTTGCTATATTCACTGTGAAACGTATTGATTGTTCCATAGTCCCGAGTGATTCTCATTTTTCTAACGTCGCGTCGTTGTAAAGCAATTATGTCAGCTTCATGTCAAAACATGGTTAATTTTAGAGGAGCCGTCTTCAGAAAAGGGGAACAATCTATCTTTGGTTTTCTAAATTCGTATGGAAGATGCAATTTGCTTTAGGTTCTTCTACGGATTTAGCCGCGACGGGCTTTGGATCGAATAAACATCTACAATCTGATCGGTTTGTGGCGTAAAACGGGAAACCTACAAACTACGTTTCAAATCAACAACACCGACTATGTTATTTTACCATCCTACCACGTTATACTAACATAATATAAAGAAGCTATAAAAGTAGTGCAAATATAAAAGAAATATACAAATGTAACTGAAGGTTCAGGTTCTTTGTAGCTACTTCTAAAATACAAAATGGAAGTGTATGTGATAATTACCATTTTTTAAAATATCCACTTAAAAGACATTCGCAGACGTGGCGAAAAGATAAAATAACTATTTCAATACTGGAGACAGCCGAGTCTTTAAATATTTAAATGTTAATTTAACAGTTCACTCCTTTAATTTTTGTCATCGATGATGAATAATTCAGTTCTAAAACGAACATTGACGACAATGAAGAGCATTCTAACTCAGACTAGGTATCCTCTTGGCAACTTTATTCGACGATATCGTTGAGACTTAAGGAGATTCCGTATAACAGCATTTCTCGAGACTACAAAAAGTACAGAGCTTTAGATGTATTCTCGACGATTACAAAAGAACAATACCAACCCTAAATGGAGTCTTAACGACTACCTTCGGCAATACGTGAACCTAAATGGCTACTTGTTATCTGTAATCCATCTTAACTGAAAGATTCGAACAGTTCTACGGCCCCACGGATTAAACAGCTACGAGTTAACGAATAATAATCAATATTTATGTTACATGTTTATCGCGATTTCAAGAGTGTAATTTCGTTCTTCTCGGTGTATATTCATCGAAAATACACGGAGAAGTTAGTGGCCTGCGAAAGCGCAGTTGTCACACATAAATTGCGCGCTCGCAGAAAATCATTGGCGCGCAATCCGTAGCCACGCGATGACGATGCCCATCCCTTTCCTTCCATTAGGTTTACGCGCAATACTTTTCTACTACCTTTGAAGCACTCGATTTCTAAAATTTAAACATTTCGATTCTGAAACTATCGGGACTAGCAATTTTATCGTCAGTCTACGATAATAAAAATGAATTGTAACAACTAGACTATACGGATCTTAGTGCATTTGTGATTTACAAAAATTTGCATAAATTTTCGCAGTCTAATGATGACTCATTGTTCGATCGTGATGTCTGACATTTATGATAGGAATAAAGCACTGATAATAATTCCAATAAATTTGCTCATCCGATTGAACAATTCAACATTTTTTTTTCTCGTATTTTCTATGAATGAATCTGCCGTGTTTTGGTTCATTACGACCGTTCTATCAATGCCGCTTTATCCTAGTAATAAATAGAATTTACATTCACTTCCAGTGCTAACAAAGTATAAATAAATAAACTTACACGCGCAATTCAAATGTATCTTTAGAGTACTCATTGGTTAGTGGCCCTCTGGTGGTACTCCTTGGGAAACAAGCTGTTTCTATTCTTCCGGTTCTTTAACTACTTCCTTTTTATTATATCGTCTACGTATTTAAGCGTTGCAAATACACATGGATAAGTTTGATATGCAATATTTGAATTTGGTTACGTTTTTTTTCTGCTTCCGTTCTAATGAACATTTTCATTGAAAATAAACGAGCGAATAAGGAAGATAAGGACGATAAGGAAGAACGGGCGAAAACGCGAAGAATAATGGTTACCGTTCGGTGGTTATGACAGTCACCGAGTTAACATACTAAAAACGAGAAAAATCACTGCCTGAACTGCTACAAACTAGAGAGAAATAGAAAATTATTTTCTTCCTTAATATGTTTAATAGGTTGAGGATAATATAATATTTGAAAATTCTTCCAATTTTTTTACTGTTTTAAATCGCACCTACTCGTTTTTGTCATAACTGCATCAAATCCGCTGTCTAATCATAATACACCCCTCCCAGCTTCGACTTCTAACACTTAATTTACCAGATGTTCAATCGGGGGAGGGTGGGATGAACCTAACACGATATGCGTATGTGGAAACCGGCATTTTGAATCTAGCGAAAGCAGAGCGCACTTACGAAATGATATTTCATGAAGACACTTGGAAGGAGACATCGCAACCTTCGGGACACCGATGGTGTTGAAACTTCGCACACTTATAAATCTCGATCTCCGCATTACAAATATATACCGTTATAACATCAGAAACTCAATAGTTCTCAAAATATTAACGATCAAACTTTCATTATTTCTGTGAAAGTGAAATACAATATTCTCTCTAAGTTACAGTAAGACTTGGGATAGCGATGATGATAGCGTGTCGAGTTTTCACGCGGAAGACCGGTGTTCGGATCATGTCAACGAGCACACTTTTTTTTTAAATTTTATATTTCTGAAACACGTATCTCGATGTTCAACTTCAAACCATCGGTGTCCCGATGTCTCGTTATTAATCGATCACACAATAGTTATATCGAGATTCGATCATCGGTACCGGCGCTCGACGGCACTCTGGATTTTGGTTAGCTATGGAAAATAGGTGAAACAGGTTTGCCCGATACAAACCTTCTTCATAATTCCGGTTTTCCTTTTGGAGAAGGTGGTATACCTCCTTAGTTTATTGTCGATATACTCCATTTTAATCTTGACCCGTCCCTTGGTCTTCTTGCCGTTCGAAGGCGGCGACTTTTTCGGTTGGCCCAAACTGGTGAACGATTCTTCCAAATTGTCGGGTACACAGTCTCCGGACATCGACATGCCTTGTTGTTGCGAAAGCGCTTGCCGTGCGTTGCTGTCATCGTAACAGACGTCCGTTGTGGTTCTCTTGATACCTCTTTGTACAGGTCCCACGCCGGCGTTTGGTCCGCCTGCAGCAGCCGCCGCCGCGGCCATCATGGTGGCGCCACCGCGGCTTATTTGAGAAGTTGTAAGCTGGGAGGTGGACGGTCGGCCGTACATTTCCGACCCAGCGTCGCTGCCTATCATCCCCATGCTGTACCCAAGACTTGCGTACCGACTATCTCTTCCGCCGCTAGGGTTGTCCATTACGGACTCGCACACATTTATTCCCTTTCCCTCGGCCCTTCTTCGCCACGGAATCGCGAAAAGTCGGCGCAATGTTTCCCACGTGATCAACCATCTAGAGGAACACGGGACAACAACGCGCACTGCACGAGCGCTCCCCGCGAACTGAATGCGCGCTGAGTATCGTAACTTGACCTACGTGCTAACGCGGTGCCTCCGTACGTTCCTGCGCAGCTTCTACCCCCACCATCTTCCTAACACGCAGTGAAAAAGTAGTAACACCATTCCCGATCACCTTTCCTGTCGAAAGATTTTCCAAAATTTTAATATGGAAAAATCAATCGACTCACAAACCATGTCGATCCATCAGCGAAACTCTTGACAGAACATTCGTTACGATGAAATTCAATGCGAAAAGTTCACGCGGAGTGTTACAAGAATCAACGAGAGGGCGTCCCCGGCTGCCATATTTAGAAGTAGACGTTACCATATTAGGGAAAGTTTGCCAAATATGGTGAACAGAGGTGGTCCTTCCTTTTCAAATGATCACTCGGCGCGCCGCGACAAAACACCAATCCAACTGACAGTAGCGCTTCCCGCACGCCTCTCCTCCCCCTCTCTCTCACTCTTTTACCGGTATGTCCTTCCTATTTCTACGTGCTTACTAAAACATAAGGCTGATAAGCGGCTCTACGTAGCGTTTGGACTCTCTATTTTCTTGCCACGTACGAGCTTTCGTGCTTTTATCAAACCTTTGTTTACGTTTCGGTTTTACCGCGTCGTGTCGCGTTTCTGTGGGGGTGTCTGCCACGATCGGGAATAATCAGAGTCAACGTGTATGTATATATCGAACTCTTGTTACATACATACAACAGAGTTTCGTTCATGTTCAAATCGGAGCTGTAATATGTTTCTGTTCAGCCCGATCAATGCCCTACAACATTCATTCATATGAATATCTTTTATTGAATTCTACTTGAATTTCTGTGGAAGAAATCTGGAAGCTTTACAGAACTCAATATGGTACTTCCTAGGAATTCTTTTCATATATATATATTAATATTCTTTTCCAGTCCTTAAATGTTTTAGTACTACTTCTTATTTTCATTCGCACTAAACAGTTTAGAAAACCGATCCTACTAATCCTCCCATAGTGTTATCATAATTAGAGAGCTGATCTTTATGCAAAATAAAAATTTTCTGCCTAAACAGCTACAAACTGGAGTGAAATAGAAAATTATTTTCTTTTGTAATATGTATAATAGGTTGAAAATAATATAACAGTACTTTTACATTTTTTCAATTTTTTCACTGTTTTAAATTGCACCTACTCATTTTTGTCATAATATGTTTCTGTTCATCCCGATGAATGCCCTACACTACAACATTCATTCATATAAATATCTTTTATTGAATTCTACTAGAATATATATTTACATTCTCCTCTGCTTCTTATTTTCATTCAAGCTAAAGCTAAACAGTCAGAGTACTAACAATCCGTACACATTCAGTACAATAATTACTTTATGACAACATACTGTTGTACCAAAAAAATAATTAAATAGAAGTTAAATTTTATGTACAGAAAATACATACACCTACATAATAAATTATTTCAACTTGCATCTCAAGCTTTATTCGTGAAAGGAACAATAAAAAAAGCATTCATGTAAAGTTGTATACAAATGCGTTTATTCATTTTAATGTAATCTTACGTTAAACAGAAAACATTTCTATACTATCTATTTTACAACATACACACACACATTATTTCTATAACACATCATCTCTTAAAGTCTATTATGTACATAGAAAAGAGTCAGTTATTCGCCAGACGCTATCGTATGCGCCGCAGATATCAGAGTATCGTGTACCTCACGAGCATACGCAACTTGTGCCCTTACAGTCATTAAAAATTGAGGATATGTTAAACCCGGTCCTTCTTGTGCTCCGATAGTATCGGTACGCGTCGGTATCACAGACACCGGCAAATAACGCAGAGAACTAGAATTCTGTGACAAACACTCTATAGAAGTTTTTAAATGTAATTCTATTTGGTCGCAGATGGAATAAAATTCTTCCATATTCTTATTGAAACGATGATCTGGTTGATCGATTCCTTTGAGAGATCCAACATCTACTAAACTATTTTGATGTAACGTTTGAGCCGCAGTTTTAAGTGCTTTCGCTAACGATTCTCTCAGTGGTCCTATTAAAGATTTCACTTTAGAGATATTGTCGAGTTTCTCTTGTGTCTGTTGCTGCTGCTGTTGTTGTTGCTGTTGTTGCTGAACTTGTTGCGGCTGTGCTTGCTGTGGATTTTGAGGAATCTGGGGATTTACGGACTGGGTCATTTGCCCTACCCCGATGGCTCCTGGTTGTTGTATAGGTGGAATGTTCATTGTAAACCTAGCAATGCAATTACAAGCAACAATAAAGAAAATGTTGTGTATCTTTTATATAAATTTTAAATATCTTCTCCGTACTTTTACTTATACTTGCAATACGATATATGAAGGAAAATGTTATCTACACTTTGTTAAAATAGTTGCAGAAAATACTCAAAACATTTTACCGCATTCGAATATGTTTCTTCGACTGACTTCGACTCACTTCTACTGAAAATAACTGAAAAGCACGAGTCAACTGAGTAACCAGTCGGTGAGATTACAGTAATGCTTTCTAGAAGAAACCAGCAGAGGGCTACGCAGCATACTCAGACCTTAGACTATATACATTTATAGATCCGGCATAGGTAAAAAAATGGTGCAAACTTATTGCATAACTCGTCGCTTATTGAACGATGTCCGAGTACATACCAACATGGCGGCGCCCTTACCTATCAAAACCGCTCAAGTTCAAACACGCATAACTTTTAAACCATTGATCTCCTAAAATTGAAACTTGAATTTCTGGTATTTTCTCGTCAAAATCTACAGGATTACATAAGAAAAAGGCGAAAATTTCTGGTTACATAATGTAAAGTTTAACCATTATTTGCCCTCTTGCGGTTACTATATGAAGTCGTCACATAACTATCGATAACATAGTCTTGTAAACAAAAATCACATTGCGCGAGTGATCTGCATGCATTCTACGTTCTGTCAAATATATTCTCTGCTTCTGTAAAGTGTGCTGTAACTGGCTGTAACCACTCGGAGAAAATGAGAAAGAACCCGCGAAACTCGTTTGAAAAGTAAAAAACAATGCCACCTTTCACCGGAGTACGGTGTAGATGTTTGGACGTAATTGCATTCGGACAACTGATACACATTCGCAAGAAGTATAGTCGTTTCACCACAGTATTTATAAACGCTACGATATTTTGAAAGATGGTGACAATATAAAATTGTACCAGTCTGAGTATACGGATTTGCGCGAAACTTGTAGCTTTCGAAAGATTTTTTAGCTATACTCTTTTAATTATAATGTTCTCTTGGAAAAACGTGATAACAGCTGTTTTCCAATGGCCTGTAAGAAGAATACACACTTCAACTATTTTGTAAGTAACTTGCATGTTGTCTATAGATATATCAAAAGTATAATAATTAATATAAACCAACTTCCAACAAAATGTGGATATCTTTCAGGCAAGAAGCTATAATAATCGATGGCAACAAGTTTGCTAATGACATACAAAAAGAATTGAAAGTGACCGTTGACTCTTGGATAGAAGGCGGCAATAGAAAACCTAGCTTAGTAGCTATACTAGTTGGTAATAATCCAGCAAGCAAGGTATATGTTCAAAGAAAAATGAAAGTTGCAAGTTTCGTTGGTAAGAAAAAATGAATACAAGATGATATCATAATAACTAGACTGTAGATTTTATGCATTTATGACAAAATTGTTTAATCAGATAATTCAAAGAAGAAAGAAATTTTTATTTCACTTCTGTGTCTTGCAATCAATGCAAACATTTATGTTGCATAAAAATCCACAGGCTAGTAATAACGGAGAAGTAAATTACAATCTTTATTTGAATGTTTCAGGGATCAACAGCTCTACCATCTTTTTAGACAAGAATATATCGCAAGAAGAACTTGTTCAAAAAATTCATCAACTAAATGAAAATGAAAATGTAGATGGAATTCTTGTTCAATTGCCATTATCTAATCATATAAATGAACACGCGATATGTCAAGCAATAGCGCCACACAAAGATGTGGACGGGTTTCATATAGAAAATATAGGTACATTATCGTTAAATGGTCGTGGCATCATACCTGCGACTGCTTTAGGTGTAAGAGAATTAATAGTTAGGAGTAAAATAGACACTTTTGGGAAAAATGCAGTAGTTGTCGGAAGATCGAAACATGTTGGTTTACCGATTGCCTTGCTTCTGCACTCGAATGGCAAAGGTACCTTGTTTTATTACATGTTTATTGTATAGAGGATTGTGAGAACCCAAAATACATATTTGGATTCTTGCATACCTCTAGTACTGTAGCATTATTCAGGGCATGGTATATATTTATATCATTTTAGGATGGAAAATGTTAATGATAATTTATTTCGTAGATGAAATAGAAGCCTTAGATATGACTACAACAATATGTCATCGCCATACTCCCAAGACTGAATTGACGAAATTTTCAAAATTAGCAGACTTAGTGGTAGCATCGGCTGGTATTCCTGGCTTCATCACCAAGGACATGATAAAACCAGGAGCCTGTGTGATCGATGTGGGAATAACAAGAATAAAAGTGGGAAACAAGTACAAATTAGTAGGAGACGTGGATTTTGAAAATGTAAAACAGGTAGCTGGATATATTACACCTGTGCCAGGAGGTGTTGGACCAATGACTGTAGCCATGCTGATGAAAAATACGATCAACGTCGCTATGAAAAGGAGTAATTGGAAATCTTGAAATTTCTACATCTTTATATTCGATTTTTCCAAAAATGTAAATGTATTTATTGTAAGTATTACTCGAACGTAAATTAATGTAACAAAATTTTCATTTAAGAAAGATCATTGTATTATAATGTATGAATTATTATCTCAATAAAAATATCAAAATAACTGAGGTTATGTCGTTAGCCCCAATACGGAAGCGTATCAAGTAAATTGTACACGAAATAATTTTATAGTGTTATAATAAAAACAACATGTTACTAAGTTTCATTCGAGTAACCAAGGCGAATCAGAAACCACTACTCTCGATTACTTCCAGACTGTCGTTACGAAACAACCTAAAATTTTCCACGGTCGAGTCAACGAAAATGAGTCGACCGAAAGTTTTAATTACTCGCCCAGATATTCCAGCTGCTGGATTAAATTTATTGCGAGAACAGTAAGTACCTTTTTAAAACATTAAGAATATAATTAATGTACAAGTAAGTATCTAAACATCTAAATATTTTTTTATCGTTTGAACAAACAGCATGCTTTTAAGTTTGACACGTGCGATACTGAACGTCTATTTATATAGATAAATTTTTTCAAATTTTATGTTTCAAATATACATGTAACAATATCAAATAACTTCTGGTAAATAGATGTGACGTTATCTTATGGGAGAAACCAGAACCGATACCAAGATCCACATTGCTGTCAAAAATACAAAATGTTGACGGAGTTTATTGTCTACTGACAGACAAAATAGATGACGAAGTCCTAAATGCTGCTGGACCACAATTGAAAGTAGTCGGCACTATGTCGGTCGGAGTGGATCACTTGGATTTAAATGCTTTAAAAAAGAGGAACATCAAAGTCGGTTACACACCCGGAATCTTAACGGATGCGACAGCTGAATTAACTGTGGCGTTGTTGTTAGCTACGTCTAGACGATTAGTGGAATCGAACAGAGCTATTTATAAGTACGCACTAAAATATACAAGGTGTATCGCCATGGTACATTATACGAATGTTAATCTATTAGGTCAGTTAAACAATTCAAATATCGTTTACAGGGGAGAATGGAAAGCGTGGTCACCCAGTTGGATGTGCGGTCCTGGATTATCTGGATCCACGATTGGAATAGTAGGACTAGGTCGCATAGGTGCTCGAGTGGCTAACATTCTCAAAGCCTTTAATACCGCTGAGATATTATATACAAGTAGAACTACCAAACCAGAAGCATCTGAATTCGGTGGGAAAAAAGTAGAACTCCATGAACTACTTCAAAGAAGTGATTTTGTAATAGTTACAACAGCGTTAACACAAGAAACAAGACAAATGTTTAATCGGAGCATATTCGATCAAATGAAAAGATCTGCTGTGTTCATTAATGTTAGTAGGGGAGAAGTTGTCGATCAGTCTGGTTTGATAGAAGCTTTGAAAGAAGGAATTATTAGAGCAGCTGGGTTGGATGTCATGACTCCAGAACCCATTCCGTTAGACAGTGAATTATTAAAATTAGACAATTGTGGTAAATATAATGCCTGTGCATTTAACCCTTTGCATTTGAACGGTGATTCTGAGGCACCAGTAAAAATTGCCAGAACTAAATTCGTCTGTGTTTTATAAATTGCTAAATGTTCAAGTGTTTTACGAGAAAACAAGTTCAATTTGGAAATAAAATTGCTTCGGGTGTGCTACGGGTTAAAATTCATGATTACTTGCATAAATTTTAATAAACCTCCGTTACAGTGATACTACCTCATATTGGCAGCGCTGCCATGGAAACGCGGGAGGAAATGTCAAGAATTACTGCCAGAAATATTCTAGCAGTTTTGAACGGAACACCGGACCAAATGCCTACACCTCTACAAATATAAGTATAAATAGTACAAAACATGATTAATGTATTAGAACTGTTTGTATAAACCCAGTACATTCGCTAATATTTTGTATTTATATGTACATACTTATCAATCAATTTCTATACCTTTGAACATTTATACAACATTTGTGGAATTTGTTCAATTACACTATTATCGATCAGCATTGTATGTAATCATTTCGTTTCTGAATTATACAATTCTCTTACTGCTTTTATCAATGCTAAACTCTGTTCGTACGTAGTAAAATGTAATGCTGTAGTTGCAGCAGCTTTTATCTGACTCGGCGCTAAGCCCTTAAATAATCCTCTTAGACCTTCTACTTTTATGGTCAGTCTTAAACAATCCAGCAATCCTGTGCAGGAGAAAAAACTTCCAAAACCTTTTCTACCGTACTGAAATCCTTGTATTTGTAATCTTTTTCTGCTTAAATCTAGCGGATATACCGCAGTTTTAGATAGCAGGCCTGCTGCACTGCCGGATATCATAGAATTATAGAAACTTATATTAGCCTCGCTACTATACTTTTTATACATATCACTGAAAAGCCCATAAAATGCAAATTGCAAACCAGAGTGCGGTACAATTTGCAGTAAAGTCGGCAATAATCCATTAAAAAATGCCCGTGGAGATTCGTGTCGAACGATGCAACTGAAAATAAATATTTTTCAGACAGCATAATTACTTCTTCTCCTTATCAAAAGCTCACCTGCAACAATGTATTACTCCCTTATATATCGGATCTTTATTTGATTGCGCCACTAATCTAGTTCTCATAGTATCGAAAGGAAACGATACAACCGTAGCTACGCAACCCGCGCCTGCTCCTGCTACAAATTTCGTTGTAAATTTCCATTCTTCCAGTTGCGGTAAGTTTTTGAAAGCTTTCATAAATATATTAAAGGAGTAAAACTGAAAAATATGGATCATCGTCGCGTATACTGATAGAAGAATATTTCTGTAATTCTTATTTTTTACCTGACCCATCCCATATATGACCGAAAGAATTTGAGCAGGAACATGTCCTTTCCATAACGCGAGAACTCCTTCCTCTTTTATTATCAAAGAAAATGTTTGTGCTATGGAATGATATTTGCTAACATGATGGTCCTTAATGGGCTCAACTTGTAACTACAATATTAAATATCTCTTTTAACAACGGTGTATGCAATATCATAAATAGACAGCGGATTTTACACATTTATGACGAAAGTGAATAGGTGCAATTTAAAATGGTAAAAACATTAGAGGAATTTAAAATACTGTTGTACTATTTTCAGCCTATTAAACATTAACACATTGCTGACCGGTTACTAGTGTACTTGTGTTTTCATGTTCGAACGTTGTTCCACGAAGAAGCTGTGAACAAAGCTTGATAGCAATATAGGTATTTTTAAGAGCATTTTAGGTATTCTTAGTTATCTTAGTTCAAGCTAAAATTGTTAAAATACAAGGCTTTGATCTTGCATTCACAGGAAAAACAGTTTCTCACTGCATAGACTGATTTTGACTCTAAATCGCTGGTCAACAAAGTGTTAAGAAAGAAAATAAATTTCTATTTCGCTCCAGTTTTCTGATTCCAGAATATTTTTATTTTGCATAAAGATCCGCTGTCTAATCACAAGTGTTTGATGTTCGCAGAAACTTTACCTGAAACCTAATTTTTACAACGTCTAAGGGCTGACAACTGAATCTTGTTAAAAAGCCACTACTAGCTCCTGCTATAGCATGATCTGTATTGTGATCGTTTGTTTTCAATGAGACACCCATAATTTTTCTGTTACTTCATTCAGCTACAAACAATCCAAAAATGCCAACTCAATTTATGAAAATGGTTTCATTTACACAGTGAAAAGAACGACAAAACAGCCGGAGAGTTGTAAACCATTGTTTGTTATAAAACTTAGCGCAGAGAACAATTTGAAAGACATCAATTCAGAATACAAAAAATAGATTATATTTCGACTCTTTGCTAGTATCATAACTCCACATTGTAAGTACTTTGTATCCTCACTCGTTTTTGTTTATACGTTTCGGAACATCTCTATCATACATAACCTACATTGACAGTTCTGTAAACAATATTTTTATTCAGCACTGTAGTACAAAGGAATTTCCTCTCTAATTGTAATGAATCTCTTGGATCATTTTGGAAATTTGAGAATAATCGTCGAAATTAGTGGGATATTTTAAATCGCAGTAATCCTTCACCAATGTTTTCAGATCGTATCCCCAACGACTTCTAAGAATAATTTCAATATCTGCTTTAGACGGAATGCATAGATGACCTTCTCTCGTTACTAAATCCAGTTCTTCGATAAATTTTTGCTGTAAACAAATTTGTGTAGCATTCAAATCATTTGTAATATATTGACAGCAGATCTTTATGCAAAATGGAAATTTTCTACCTGGACTGTAACAAACTGGAGGGAAATACAAATTTATTTTCGTTGAAAATAATTCTAATATTTTCACTGTAGCGTCGTACGACACTTACTCATTTTTGTAATAAGTGCATAAAATCCGCTGTCTAAAAGTTAATTTTCGATTCACTTACGTGATTTTTGAATCGATACACATTCCACAATTCAATATACAATTTATGTAACTTTAGAATTACTGTTTCGTGTATATTGGAAATATTTTCGAAAGTATCGTCGAACATGTCCAAGCTCTCAGTCTTAGTATTACAATAATTGATTATTCTTTTGAAGTGCCATTTTTTAAAAAATCTATTTTTACAATCATTTTGTATATACAAACATTTCATATTTGTTGCGATATCTGGATTTTTGATAAATACTTCGTTACACAATTGGAATATATCGTCTTCGAAGCCTTCAATTAAATGAATCAAGTAATCGAAATAAACGAAAAGTAATCCTGTAATATATTGTGAACTTTTATCCTTTATGGCAGTGTCGAATAATGGTGCAATATCTTCGGAATTTGTAACTTTTGCACAATAAATAAGTCTACATATATTGCGTTTTTTAACTTCTCGAATGGAATCGAGTACAGATTTGCGCACTGGTTCTTCCATTTTTATATAACTTGTTTGATCAATAATAGGCGTGTTCGAGTTTCAATAATAAATGATTCTATGAACTACATTTAATTTAATGGGACAGGTAGGTAATACATTAATATTACAAATAGTCGGTTTAAAATTTATTATTGTTAACTAAAAATTTGATACAGCGACGTGCGACAATTTCTGGAGTGCTTTAAACGTTTAGAAAGTATAGAATTAACAAAACCATTTAGTATACATATAACGCCAAGTTTTAGGATCGTGGCGGTTTTGAATTATCTGTCAGATCGATGGAAAGTTCAAGTCAAACTACATTTTTTGTACATGGGTAACCTTACTAGAGGAATAAATTATAAAAAAAAATCTTCTCTGCGTTAAATTGAGACTATTTTAATATAAATAGAGATATTTTAGTAAGACATACATGTAAGAAAAGTGTAGCTTCACAGTCATTACATTCAGTGCGGTCTGCAATTTTACTTGACAGACATTTATACTAACAAAATTACTTTGCAATACGACCAAGAACAAATTGGTCATATATAAAGAATTGGAATGAATACTGATAGTTACTATTACTTCACCTCTTACAGAATCCTTTACTTCCCAGACGCGCCAAATGAAAGATATTTAAAAAGATTCTTACAAATTTTTCAAATGTTATAATCAGAAAATTATTCAAAACAAACTTCTAATATAAAAAAAAATCTTGCATACGTGGGTAATTTTATAAATTTAAATTTGATTTTACAAGATTGTCATGAACAGCTTTTTTCTATATTAAGTATTCATTTTACTTAATATTTTCAAACGGCATTTGACTACCGTTCTACTTGTTCTTAATTTTCTTGCGCGTCTTCGTATGTGTGAAAAAAGTCGAAGTATTAACAAACTATTATTCTATAACTTAAATATGTCAGGATGTTTTGCGTACTTCTTGAAGTTACTCTATTACTAACGATCATAAATAAAAATAACATACAAAGTCAGCCGAGAGCACATAACTAAGACATGGTAATATGTAACCTACATGGAGAACTTTCCTTAATCACAGATTAAATTGAAAAGTGTAAAGAAGTTTGTTAGGTCTCCAAGAAGTTCACTTATTTAGAAATGTGATCAAAAGTTTAAATAAATCAACTAGAGTAGTTTGAACTTCTGCCCATGTCAAATCGTTTGTGTGATCCAGAGAACATGTTTTCTCTTCCTCGGCTACTGTATCCCCAACGATCTAAAAATATACGGAAAAACATTTATTTTGTCGCGTTAACTTAAGGGGGTGGATTCTCGTTTCAAGGATTACATTTCTCGATAATGTGAAGATGGGGGTTTTTAGTAATCAAAGGCGCTAAATAAAAGATAAATCTAGGCCGCAGTCGCCCTCAAATTTCCTATTTTTAAGTTTAAGAGGCGTAATTTGCTTATGCTTCCGAATAATGCAATTTCCTATTTTTACGTTTAAGAGGTATAATTTGTTTATGCTTCTGAATAATGTAAATTACGCCTCTTAAACGTAAAAATAGGAAATTTGGGAGCGACTGCGATCTAGATCGATCTTTTATCTAGCGCTTTTTGACTACTGAAAACCCCGATGTTTACATTATTGAAAAATGAGAATCCTGGAAACGGATATATCCCCTTAACATAAAATATTGAATTGTTCTGCTCGATTGATATGCTTACTTCGGCCACCGTAATTTCCGCTTCTATCTGCAAGTTCGGACAACTTGGGATTTACTACTTGATTTGCTTCCTTAAGTACATTAATTAGGTCTTTAGCCTGCCGACTATTTTGTGGTGTAAAGAAGGCATAACTTGTCCCCGTACAATTCGAACGGCCGGTTCTACCAATTCTGTGGATGTAGTCTTCAGATGACGACGGATAATCGAAGTTGATCACGTACTTTACATCATCGACATCTAAAGAATTGACGTGATTAGAAAGAGTACTACTAGAATATGAAAAATTCTTTTTAAATATAAGGTATTAGTTATATGCTTGTTATGTTAATAATATATGAATTCGTTTAGAAAATTTTCATATTGTTATGTTCTTTTCTACCATTACGTTAATCGCGTTAAGATAGTAAATACATTATTCGATTTAAAAGAAAAAAGAATAATTTAATTTTTTGACAGTTTATCTTTCTTTTCGTATCACATGTATGCAGCTAAGCCTATAATCATACACTAACCATTCATATATACATTTATTTGTACGAAACAGATCTGCAGTTCTAGAAAACACTAACAGACGATGGATTATATATAGTTTATCAATTATTTCTAATAAATCAATTAATACTAATGCCAACAGAAAATTACTACCATATTTCATAAAGGATTGAAATATATTAAATATAACTCTAAAAGAAGCTTTCTCGTAAGCTTTTATCAATGTTCTAATAGTCTTTGGAATTTACTATTCCTAAACGTTTTTTTTTAATTTATATGATATAGTGGAGCATACCTACGTCATATAAACTACAGTTTTAATGAATAAATCGTTTCCAGAGTTGTTAAATGAGATCCTGGTCTTAATTCTTCAATGCGAAAAGGTTTTACGAAGAATATATTTTGAGAATAAAGTTTTTGCATCAACTTCAGAGAAACCAAGTTAAATGCATATGAATGTAAGTTAGCTGCATAGGAATAAATACAAACCCTGTTACCGCTGAACATTGCATTCCATGTGACTGCATACCAGAGAGCCCCAGAGGCGCTATTCTTGAATGCAAGTACACATCGCAATGTTGTGTCCTAAGCATCACCAGCGAGTAGCGATAGTAGCAAAATCAATAGATTGTTGTCTCTGACACCGGCTGAGTATTGGCTATGAAGTGTGACGGTTGTACCAAAATTCAAACCACGGTTAAGCCCGTGATAAGTCTCACACCCAACCAGCGCGATAACGGCACCACCCGCGCACCACTTTTACTACTTGCGTGGTACACAGGCTGAACACAGAGGCACATTAAGTACAGTATTATGTGCAAAACACAATTGCGCATGTACAGTGAGTGAGCCATGTTTTCTTATCGAACGATCGTTTTCATCGCACACTCAACACAATTTGTGCACCATGTGCCTCTGAAACAAAGGACAACCAGACTGATTAACATAAATTATAAGATGCCCACACTTACTCCTAGTTTCCTGTATTCCAATATTTGCTCTCAATTCTTTAACACAAGCGCATGATTTTAAACATCGTTCCGCTTTTTATTCTTTTTTCGTTTTCAATTTATATACAAATAGATTGCATTAGTAAATTTGTTGTAACGCTGGTAAAAATAGTAAAAACTAATGAAAAAAATATTCCTACGAGATATGCTAGTTATAGAAATGTTGTATAAAAATCAAAATTAATTTCCCTTTTCAATCGCGAAATAAATAAAATACTGATAGACCTACTTTAAAAGTTCGAACCCCTCGTATTATGACCTATGTACCTCTTATAGAACACTATATAAACGCGCATGAATATTTCCACAAATAAGAACATACTAAATAAATAAGAACTTAAAAAAATATTGTATATTTATATATATGTACGTGAGTTTAAGTGATACAAATAAATAAAAACATATAAACATATACCAGCTAACTAATGCCGTCTATTTAAAACTGTAAGCTTATGTAAAGTTTGAGAATTTGTATTAGAAACATTTTTCGGTGCAATGTTAATTTTTTTGTATCACTTTGATATACCCTATTCATTCATCATCAAATTCTACAGAGTAATTTTCTATACTCATTTAACAAAAGATGTTTTAAACACTTTGTTTTCGGCAAGTTTGAAAACTATTTTTCAAATGATTTCAGTTTAACATTTATGCTAAAATATTGTGAGGCATCACCTTCATATAACCAGTCTGTGCTACATCGCCACTTTACCCCCTATCCCTTTTTTCTAGACAAGTATAGATTTTCGCAAATGCAGTTTATCTATCTAAGCATCAACGCATTCTTGAAAGTCTCACATCTTTAATTAAACTAAGAAGATTATAATATTTACCCAATCCACGAGCAGCAACGTCCGTTGCTACAAGAATTGAACCTCTGTTGTTCCTAAATTCTAAAAATTAAGCAATACGACCATTAATAGACGAAAAAATATGTAATTCAAAAATATATTTGAAGAATATATATTAAATATATATACCTCTAAGAACGTGGTCTCGTTCTTGTTGTGATTTGTCACCATGCATGCACACTGCAGGCCATCCATAGCGACGAATATTTCTTGTGATATTCTCCACTTTCTTCTTTGTCTCTACAAAAATTATAGTCTTTCCACCATCGTCATTGACATTACCAATTTCCTGAAGGAGCGAGCCCAATCTAGAAATAAAAGCAATTATATTTTAACTTCAATAAATTAAAAAAGACTAAATTTTTACACACAAACGAAAGTCAGTTCTTCTTAGAGGTAAATTATGTGGAATCATACAATATCATCTATTAGTATCATCAGGAAAATTTATCTATGCCAACACATTTTGAAAAACGAGGCTAAAGTGTCGATAACAACTGCGGATCTTTATGCGAAATAAAAATTCTCTGCAAGAAATAGTAACTAAATTGCTGTACCATTATTCCAAATATTGTCTACATTTTTAAATATGTTGTTATCTAATCAATTACTAAACATTCAAGCATTGCACGAGGTATTATATCAATTTTATATTCATACAAAGACAAAATTAATATTGAATGGAACTAAAATCATCTTCAATCTCTGAAATTTTACAATTTTATAAATACACAAAGATCCGCAGTCCAATAATAAAATACACATCGGAACAGTGTTACGTACTTTGTTTCTTTTTCATGTTCCTGGCAGACGTCGACAATTTGAAGAATATTATGATTGGCAGCTAACGTCAACGATCCAATGTTCAACTGTGTATAATTTGTAAGATATTCTTCTGCAAGGTTTCTAACTTCCTTTGGCCAAGTTGCGGACCACATGAGAACTTGTCTGTCTGGTCTGATTTGTTCGATAATTTTTCTGATTTGTGGTTCAAATCCCATGTCCAACATCCTATCAGCTTCATCCAACACTAAATAGGTACATCTGCGTAGATTGGTTGTGCCACGCTCCAAGAAGTCGATCAATCTTCCAGGAGTTGCAATGCAAATTTCAACACCTCGTTCCAAATCTCTTGCTTGACTTCCTTTCGGTGCACCACCAAAGATACAAGTGTTCCTTACGTAAGACAACGAACCAAAATCATTAGCAACACTTTGGATCTGCTGGGCTAATTCTCTGGTCGGGGCTAAGATGAGAGCAATTGGACCATCGCCACGATTCAATGGCTGTTGACTATTAATGTGTACTATAGCAGGCAAAATATATCCTAGAGTTTTTCCAGATCCAGTTTGTGCTATTCCAACCATATTTTGACCAGACATAGCGATTGGCCATCCCTGCGCTTGGATAGCTGTTGGTTCGTTGAATCCTTGTTTCCTAATACCTTGCATCACGTAATCAGGGAAATTTCCTTCTTCGAAATGCTGAATTGGATTAGGGATCTTGTCTCCCTTCAATGTAATTTGATTTTCTTGTCTAAATATGTCCACATCTCGTGGATGACGTCCTTGCACATTCGGATGAGGAACGTAGAAATCCTTCTTGAACGGCTTTAGATTCTCGAAACTCCAATTCGGTTTTCTTAGATTAGTACCAGCGCTGCTCTTCGAGTTTTGGTTGTTGCGATTTCCAAAACGTCCATTGGTGGTGCTGTTTGTTCCTCCGTATCCTCTTCTAGGAACTTTATTACCACCACGGTAGTTCCCATTGTTATAACCGTTCGACATAGCTCCGTACGTCCTACAAAAGAAAAGAGAGAACGTAACATTAAGAAAATTGTTCCATCGGTGAAGTATTCGGGAAATATAAACATGTATAACTGTAGTGAACATTGAGAAACGGCTCCAGACAGACATGTGTGGATTCCGAAGGCATATTCACATTGCTTTCCCTCCCACAAGCATTCATGCTCCATTGATAAACATTATGGAGGCATGCCAAAATGAGAGGTACAGATTATAATGCCTTGATAAACTGATAGAACTACAAACTTATATTTTTGTATGAATGTAAATTGCACAATGTGACAGCCAGTACATAAAACGTAAACAAAGAATTAACGAGGCTTTCTGTTTTTCGTAAGTCGTGTAAATAAAACCTCAATAATTTATTGTGGAAGTAATAAGAACAAAAATGTCTGTGATTTTGCATTGCAAATTTGTTTCACTTCAAATCCGTTTATCAATTCTAGCAAGATTTAATAAAACATTAATTTTAATCTTTTCGGCACGAACGTGGGGCTAGAAGCCGAAATATTTAATATGGCCGCCAGGAGATAGATAGATGTTTTGATTCATTTATCTGGCTTTTTAAGATAACATTCAAGCTATTATACGTTTCTAGTTTTATTTGATAAATTTTCCTTGCATGACATCATCAGACTATTATATAATTCTCATTAAGCCAGTAATATCGCTTGCGAAAAATTCATAGTGCAAAAGTATTGATCGTATACCTCGGCCATTGGATAACATGGCGTAGTTTAACCACGCCTCGCCGAAAAGATTAAAAATTGACTAAATCTTAAGTTTTGTTGGGATGTGTAAAATGTAATATTTATTTTTATACACACCTAGGTCTCAAGGCGCTCAAAGTCCCAATTACTTGCCGTAACCTTTAATAGGCAATCACTTTCAATATAATTTAAATGAGTAACTAAATAGATTTTCACGAATTTAAACAATCTCGTATTATAGATAAATTAATGTAACATTCTTTAAACGACATTGTTAGGCTCTATTGTACATACGATTTGAAATTTATCAAATGCAATCACCACAGAGAAATATTAAAATCAAAAAAGAACGTAAAGGTTATATAACACTAATTTTTTCTATTAATTTCTATAGTGCGGTAGAAGAAGTCTAGTAATGACGCATTGCAGATATTTTTAAAATGGCCGACGAAAGAATAAATTTTTGTAAGAAACGAGGATAGAAACTGTGCGTTAGAGATAAACGTTAAATAAGAAGATCAAGTCGTGACAGTAAATACAGCACGAATTTTTTGCAAAAACTTTTCGAATGTAGATTGTTACTTACATATTTGATGTTAATAATGATCTTTCAGTCCCCGAATAAACCGATGTTTCAACGTAATTTTTCTTCTACTCGATCGAGTCGACAAGCGATGTAGATTTTCTAAAATTAAATATTTTTTTAATTATTCTACACGTTCGAACATAAAAAAAGACAAAAGAAAAATGAATAATTAAACTGCAAGCCGATTACGAGAATATAACCAAATTATTGATTAACGGAAAAACTAAAACGTAGATAACGGACAAACGTCTTACCTTCACCGCTTCCAGAGACAGAAAGAACGATTTAGCATGAAGCCGGATGTGAGGTAAAATTGATCATATCGAAAGTGGGGATGTGCAGATTTCCATTTACGATTTCTGCGCAGGTTCTGCAAGTATGTATTGATTTTGCCTATATAAGCAGCGCATATACGTTGTAATACAAACGACGTTACACAACATTATAAATATTATATATATATTTCATTTACACTGACGTGCGAATTTTATCAAATATAATTTTGCTATGCATTCTAATATTTATTATCTGTTATATATCTTACACTAGATTCGTATATTTGCATAGTACGTAATATACGGTCGAATACATAAGAAACTTCCAAAAATGTGATTGGAAGGATTCCAGCCGTCCGTTGTAGTCGCGCTCTGATTGGTCCGTGCTTTTTGTTAATAATTCTTTAACAAAGCTGCAGAGAACATTTTCCCACAGGAAAACCTTACTTCAAATGATCTCAGACATCATCCTTTTCAAAAAAGTATAACATTTTTGGGTCACACTCTATTACAGTAATCACCGACTAGATATAGAATAGACCTATCATCTTATGGGACTTGGTGTCTCATGTTCTGAAATACCGACTGTTCAAAAAATCAGAGGTTTTGGTATGCCCTCTACGACTTAGAGTGGCGAATTTAGGAATTATTTCGAATTTCAGATATCGAAGGCGTAGTTGCCAAATCACATTCGAGAATATTCGTCGCATGGTTGCCAATTTACTGTTACTGCTCAGCGCGTATTTCTGCTATTTTCCACGTTACAGTCATAATTCTGGAAAAGCAAACGAAAAGAGTCGAGTCAGTCAATACAAGATTAATTCAACCTGAATATTTCATCTGTATTTAAATATAATGCTTCCTGATTCTATAAACATTTTAAAGCTGAATAAATGCTTTTTTGATTTAGATAAATAAACTGTCATTTATTGATAGTAAACAAAATAATAATTGTTGTTGAAAATTGAATGACCTACTTAACGCTATTTTTATCTTGAAATTGATTCATGTAAACTGTTGTCGGTTTCTTTGAACCTTCTGCTATAAAATACAATTTTCACAAGGTCGGAAAAATATTCAGAAGATCAGTTAACAACAAATTTTAATGACAAGTTGTTATGCGAGGTTTCGTTACAAGTTCCGGCGTGTCTGTTATTATAATGTTATTATATGCGTGTGCGTTAATATTAAATATACAATTATTAGTTGTTTATTCAAATATTTTAAAATATTGTGCAAGAATTTATATTAATTATAAACAATAATTAAATGTATAATAAATATGTATAAAATTCTGTCTATTTTTGACCTGACTTATCATTATATCGCAAAAGCATACAGCAAATTATTGTTTCACATGCTTTTATGATGAGTATCACTCTGGGTCGTGTCATACTAACACGTAATTTTGTTTGTATTAATAAAAAATGTGCAATGATAAAGTAAATATAACACTGTATTATTTTTAAGTTTGATCTTTTTTCAATACCCACAAATGAAAAATATGCATTTTCTGTTTAAAAAATATTTGTTTAATGGGAGACTTCATAAATTTTGGGATTAAAACTAAAAAAAAATGTCGACAGCAAGACTCGATCCAGCGACCAACTGATTAATTATCAGACTTCCTCGCAGCGCCCTCAGCCACTGCTCTTGTTTTTCAAACGTTAACGCGAACTCCTTACGACCGGGTACAGATTTTCAAATGCAATTTTCTCGAAAAATCTTGAGAAGCGCGCGCTACTGCTTTGCTAAATTACATTTGGATACGTCATCTTCATATCCTGGAAGTTTCAGGAAAATCCGGTTCCCGACTACCTGGGCCTCTCCTTGTAAGAAAACTGTCAGCACAAACGAGGTATAGGAATCCTATTCCTATATCTCGTTTGTGCTGTCAGCCTATTTTAGAGCGTACACCATCGACGAGACCCTGTTTGTGGCCCTAAACCGTGTTGGTAATACAGGAAATGACAAGAAAAACGGGCCAAGTGGCCCTGGCAAACGTGGTCACCGAAATACATTGGATGATAGGTCTATTCTATATCTAGTCGGTGCAGTAATCACAGGATTATTACAATAATAAAGGAGCATTCACATGTTTTCACGTGTTTTCATATTTCCCGCAATTCGGACATTTTGAATAAATAGTTTGCACTTTGAATACCCGTGACACTAGCGCAGCGACCCAGTTCCCTCTATTTATATAGAGTTGCGCATCTATATGTGATTATTTCGTGGCACACATCCAATCACAGTATCCGTCACAGAGTTCGCGAGAGTCCATCGCTATCTTGTGGATGCAGTTGTTTGTGGAGTGCGTGCGTTTGATGGGTTACCTTTTATGGTGATTCAAGTAACAAGAAAACATTGGTTAAACTTGTGATGCCTCAATAGCAGATTGAAAGAGAACCTATAAAAGAAAAGTAAGCTTTTCATATTTTCTAACCGGTTACATTTTCTTACGATTCTTTAATGTTTTAACGTCTACCTTTACCGTTTGCAAAGCGATAGCACTTTGTAAATATAAAGATGACGGCATCATGGTGAATGAATGAATGACCTGTCTTAAGCCGTGGATAATTACATTTTAGAGGTATTGGGCACACCTTTTAGATGCCTAAAATATTTTTTCAATCTACACGGATACGAATTTTCTACGTTCAATAATAAAAATGGTATTTCTCAAGTTAGAAATTAAAGCGTGGGAGATCTTGTATAGCCGCACCTCAATTGCATTTTATTCTTCCGCTCGAAAAATAATTGATTAAGCTACTTTTTAACATTTCTACTTCACTTTCTACTTAGTTTTTCCCTTCCCTTTGAGTCTTTGTATGTAGCATACAAAAATTTAATAGAATATACCAAATGATTTTAAAGATTTTTTTAGATATTACGGATTTAAAAGAGTTTTCATTTTCCTATCGAAAATAAAAGGTGCTGACGAGTTCACGAGTTGACTCAGTTATTTAATAATAGTCTCACTTTTAATCTTTCTGTATCTATAAATGAAGGTACCATTTTGTCTCAAATTTTATAAATATTCATTTTACTACAATATTTTTTATTACTCTAAAAATCATTTTAAAGTGCAATCAATATACCTTTACCACAAGGATAAAAATAACTTCTGAGAATGTGTCAACAATCCAATGAGTCAACGATTACAGGAATATTACCTCATACCTCGTATTTCCTCATTTCCAAAAATGTTCATACTGAATCATTATGATTTTTAATTATAAAAGAATATCCTTGCATTTTGTAAACATACAGCAATTCGCTTTTATCATTTTTAAAAAACTAATTTTCTTATGTAGCCTTTTATCAATGAAATATTCAAACTTTTCTTCAAGTAAAAATTATAATGTTAATTTGTTTCATTTACGTGTGTTCAGAATGATTTTCAAAAGATTAATTTTCTTATGTAGTTTTTTATTAATAAAATATCTAAATTTTTCTTCAAATAAAAATTATAATGTTAATTTGTTTTATTTACGTGTGTTCAGAATGCTTGGCAGCTTAGGATGGGTCGTAACACTAACGATTGTTGTGTCGTTAGCAAAGGCAAATTACCCACCTCCCGAAAGACTGACAGGAATGAATCCGTGCATTAGTAAGCAAACATGCCACGAATGCATTCAAACGCCACATTGTGCTTGGTGTGCTGCACCAGTAAGTTTCACATTCATCCGTGCAATATTCAAATGAACTATAAAATTTATAAAATGATTTACTTTCTTCTAGAAATTTTCTGAAAAGCGGTGCTTTCTACCAAATATAAATACCAAAATATTTGCAACATGTCCGGCAGAATATACTTGGAACCCGGATAACGTTTTCAGTATGACAAGACATCGTAATTTAACGAAAGGTGGCTATACCGTCGGCGGTGCCAGTAGTTACGAGTACTTGTACTCGAATTCTAGCTCGCATAGCTCTAGCTCTCAATCTACTAAAGAAATCAGTAGTAGCAGTAGCAGCAGCGGCAAGAGGCAAGAAGCTGTGCAAATTTGGCCCCAAGAAGTTAATTTGAAACTTCGAATAAGTATGTTAGAACATTTTCTAATAACCATTTTCTATCATTTTCTAATAACGCTAATATTTCTAGACGAAGCGTATAGAATGAATTTTGACTATTCGCAAGCTGAAGATTATCCTGTCGATCTGTACTATCTTATGGATCTGAGTAAATCTATGGAAGATGATAAAAAGAAATTGTCAGACTTAGGACAACTCTTAGTAGAAAGTATGAGTAAAATTACAAGTAACTTTAGATTAGGCTTCGGCAGTTTTGTTGATAAAGTTGTAATGCCTTACGTTAATACAATGCCAAAGTCGTGAGTTTCTATGTATTAAAATTGTTCTGCTTGTACAATCTTTAACTATGGTTTATACATTGTGTTCTTTGTATTCCAGGTTAATAGAACCGTGCGATGGTTGCGCAGCACCGTATGGCTACAAAAACATTATGACACTGTCGCGAGACACTAGTCATTTTGCAGTAAGTATGGAAGAATCAAATTTCCTTTTCAACAAACACACAGGTTTATTTGTTTTATTTATCTAGAGTCTAGTACGCAACGCATCGGTGTCTGGAAACTTAGATGCACCGGAAGGAGGATTCGATGCGATTATGCAAGCTATTGTTTGCAGAGGACAGATTGGTTGGCGCGAGAAAGCTCGTAGACTTCTGGTATTTTCTACGGATGCTGGTTTTCATTACGCTGGAGATGGAAAGTTAGGTGGAATTATAAAGCCGAACGATGGCGAATGCCACTTAGACATGACTGGACTCTATACACACTCGTCTTTACAAGACTATCCGAGTATCTCTCAAATTAATTTAAAAGTCAAGCAGAACGCCATTAACATTATATGGGCTGTTACCGAGGAGCAAATAAATGTATATAAAAGACTGACTAAACATGTTGAGGGGTCTTTCGCTGGTAAATTGTCGGATGACTCGAGCAACGTTGTAGAATTAATTCGAGAGCAGTACGATGCGATTTCCAGTTCTGTCGAAATGAAAGACACGGCCAGCAGTGCTGTTAAGGTGAAATATTTCTCAAGGTGTTTGGGTACAGGACCACTTATCGAGACATCGAAATGCGATGGACTGAAAGTTGGTACTCAGGTGGAATTTATAGCAGAGATCGAAGTCACCAGTTGTCCAGAGAATAGATCCGAATGGAGACAGAAATTCGACATTTATCCGGTAAGTATGCAAAGACGTATATATTGTATGTTCTTGTAATTAAATCGTTAATTCTTTTTAGGTTGGCATTAACGAAACTCTGACAGTAAATTTGGAAATGTTATGCGATTGCGAATGTGAACGCGAAGGCGCCATGTACGAGCCAAAGTCGCCCGAATGCAACGGTGTAGGAACCTTGAAATGTGGCGTCTGTGAGTGCTACGACGGTTTCTTTGGAAAACGTTGCGAATGCAGTCCTCATCACGAGATGACGGGATTAGATAAACACTTCCAGTCTTGTAGACCTGATAATACATCCTTAGTGGATTGTTCAGGAAGAGGAACCTGTGCTTGTGGTCAATGCGAATGCGAGGAAAGAGAAAATCTTGAAGAAGTAAATACACATTCAAGTTAATCTTTTAACCCTTCGGACTCGAAGCAGTTTGAATTCCGAAATCAAGACATATCTTTCAAGCTAGAAGACTTTTACTCTATGCAATCTTTTTTCACATTATTCACATAAAATTGAGCCTGTTTTCTCATACATTTGAAAACTGTTTCAAATAATAATATGGCTAATAATCTGTTTATCTAATATTATTTAATATTAATTATTTAGTATTATAAGAATAATAATAAGAATAATTTATTTAATGTTAATCTAATATTCCTTTTTCGCAGTTAATATCGGGACACTTCTGTGAATGTGATAACTTTTCATGCGATCGGGATCAGGGTTTCTTGTGCTCGGACCATGGAACTTGCGAATGTGGTCAGTGTGCCTGTAACGCTGGTTGGACTGGTCCATCCTGTAATTGCAGATCCTCTAACGATTCTTGTATCGCACCTGGCACTACAAACGGAATATTGTGTTCAGGCCATGTAAGGTTCTAAATAGTTGTAACTTGTTTTTCTCAAGATAAATCAGACGATTGTCACAACATCCTATTTTTCTTACACAGGGTGACTGTATTTGTGGCGAATGCATTTGTTACGAGGAAGGAAACATGCGATACTCTGGCAGACACTGTAACAAATGTCCAACCTGTCCGAGTCGCTGCGAAGAATTGAAGAACTGTGTTCTGTGTCAAATGTACGGTACCGGAAACTACAGTGACAAAGAAGAATGCGCTAAAAATTGTAAAGAGTTCGTTCCCGAACCAGTGGATACAGTTATAGCGGACGAGAACGAAGACGCGTGCTTTGGAATAGATGAGGATGACTGTAAATACAATTTCGTTTATTACTATAATGAAACAAATTGCTTAGTGGTACGAGCACAAAAAGAAAGGGAATGTCCTCCGCAAGTTTATATGCTAGGCATAGTACTTGGCGTGATAGCAGCAATTGTTTTAATTGGACTTGCTTTATTACTGTTGTGGAAGTTGTTAACAACTATACACGACAGGAGAGAGTTTGCAAGGTTCGAAAGGGAGAGAATGATGGCTAAATGGGATACGGTAAGCCTTTTGAATATTTTTGTAAATCCTAAATCCTGGATTTGATCATTAATTCTTTCTTCGCAGGGAGAAAACCCAATTTACAAACAAGCCACTTCGACGTTCAAGAATCCAACGTACGCTGGAAAATGAGAGGAATGATCTGTATTTAATAGAGCAAGTAAAATCACCACACATTACAGTAAGTTCTGTTTCTTTTTATACAAATTTTAAACTGATTAATATTTAAACGACGAACGAACTTTTATCAGGCAGAGAAGCAAGCTTTAGCAGTAAACTAGGATAATTTTTAACATTGTTACTAGTAAGTATTTAATGGAAACTAATGTAGTTATGATATTTCATGAAATTATTTTGTTAAGTACGATATTATAATACTGCCATATAACTTAGACTGCTATGTATGAATGGGCGTATGTATGCGAGTAAGTGTAATTTATGTGCAAAGAATAATAATTTCTATATACAATGGAATGTTGTAACGAAGAAATGAATATCCGCACGAATCATATACGGTAACATTTTACAGTTTATCTCGCCGTGCATTTTCTATACAAGTGCCTTTTGTCTCGCGACACAAAAGTGGATATATAACATTTTTTATGTCATTTTTTTAGTCTGAAATTTATTAATAATTGTTTTAAACGGGTTCGTTCGGGCTCGTTTGAGCCTCGGCTCGAATTCTTTTTTTTTTAAGTATTGTGTAATAATCAAGATTTCTCATAGATTTAATATATTTCAAGTGAACTATGCGAATAAGGCACATCGAATGTGATATTTCAAGATTGAAAGCATTGTTTACAGATGTACTTCAAGAAACGACGATCGTTCTCTTCTTACGTCTTCCTTGTTCTCACACATGTTTTCAAATTCTATAGCAAATGGTATGAACATATTTGTAGAAAATTGTATAAATGTATAAAATAACAAGAAGCATAGTAATTAAGTATATAAATCTACGATCTTTTTCATTAGCTGTATAAAATATTCTGTAGACGCGACTGCAAAATTTTGTTGACTATATTCTGTCTTCTCTAAAAATAGATACAAAATTAACGCAGCTCTTTGAAAGCGACTTAAATTAACAGTATGTACTCAACAAATTAACACTATACTTATGTTTAGTTTCATTACAATGTATTATATAAATCAGAGACTTAATCACGCCTAGCAAGATCTGATTCACAACTATTTACATGATGCTATATTGTATTTAAATATTTAAAGAACTCATAAAAAGAAGAGATACCAGAATTTTTTCATTGGATCGTAAAGAAAATAATTGAAATTTAAGTCGACGAAGTGATAACAATAAATTAAGCTATCACCTTATCTTACAAGTTAATGGTAAGATAACATGAACACATGTGCAACATTGTATTATCATCTATGACAATACATGTATTTTTACGCGCGCATTTATATGTTGATATTGTAGCCTTGTTTTCACAAATAAACTACTTCTATATGAGTGTTCTTTATAAATTAAACTAACTAGAAAGACTATTCTACACATGAATAACAAATTTAACGAATATTAATGAATACGTTAATATAAACTTTCTTTTTAACGAAACATTACAACGTGGTCTTTATTGAAACGATTAAACCGTGAACCATTTTTATGAAAATGCTGAATACTATTTATTATTGAGTTACAGGATATTTACGTACAAGTCGAATTTGTGCGTATACGGTTTTCATTAATCTAGAAATCTGTTTATTGATGTAGAAGATATAGACGCGATTTGCGCGTAAAATTGGCCGCACGATTAGAACGTAGTACAATGACGTGTCAGAGTTGCAATTTTACGATAAACTGCACGATTTTGCACGGCGAGGAATATTTTAACGTGTACGGTATCCGGTGCAAGCTTGTCACTACCGAGAAATTGTGGTATCCGAGAAATGCATATTATGATAATGATATGATGGTCCGTAGTATCTGCAACTATAGATATATGATATGCTACATAATACGCAGAGAGAAATGATATTGCCGAAATCTAATACAGTGCATCCACAACCATTCTATATAGTCTATATATAATTTACGTTGTAATTATTTACCATTACAATTTGATTTGATATAAATACACTTTTCTTTTTCCAGTCGAAACAATTCATAAAGAGATGCGTGTATACCTTGTTGCAAAGTATCTCACAATATGTTACATAATGTAATCATACGAATGAACAAATTATTAATAGTTGTACATATTCATTGCGTTTATAGTATGAGAAACAAATTGAACGGTTTTTTTTGCGTGGATCAGAAAACCGAGATAATTATCTTAATGATCGGGGAACAGCTTTTACAATTTCGCAATACGATCGTTCATCGAATCAACTGAAAAGAAGATAAGTAACTTGTAAAATTCTCTTAATCTTTCAGCGTTAATATTTTTTTCGAATATATATTTCATAAATCAGAATGATTTTTAATGTTGTAAACGAAACCATACGTATATAGATAAAAGTACATGTGTTTTTGCAAGGGGTAACGAATTGATAAAAAGAGGACGCAACAAAGAATGGTGTTTATAGAAATAAAACGAACGATTTTCGGTTGAGTATTGCGTGCAATCTGCAAACGACCGCTAAGACTTTACGCAAACATTATGACATTTCCAGGAACAGGGCACTCGATCATCTATAACGTTACTGATATGGTAAAAGTGAAAACCTGAAACAGCTGACCTCGCGCGATTTAAAGTAGAATGAAATGATCAAAGAACGACAGTAGAGTGTAGAGAGACTATTATCTACACTCTAGACGGATTTCAGCAGCAACGTTAACAGCTATGTTGTAAGACCATTCGAAAGGCACCAAGAACAAGCTTGCGCATTGCAACAATATTTATTTAAAATATTTAAGTCGTCTGTATGGTGCATTCAATTATATTTACAGAGATTCCTAATATTCGGACACTGTTAAAAAGACGATAACTTTTTTAATATTGGATCATACGATTTGAACTTTTCGGAGAAGTTAGAATAACTGGCAATCAGCTACAAATGTTTATACATAATAAAGACTGCAGTTTTTCACGATTTTCGGCCTCCAACTGTAATAAATCTCATATTTTTTAAATTTTTAACATGGGTACACGTAAAAAAGTTGTAAAAGGTAACTTTTAGTATTTTGTCTGCAATTCCGACAATTTGAAATTTTTTTCAAAAATTTTTGTTACTTTGCATAGCAAACCAATTGTTCTAACTTTTCAAAAAAAAAAAATCAAATCGTATGGTCCAATATTAAAAAAGTTGTCGTCTTTTTATCAGTGTCCGAACATTAGTTGGAGTCACTGTACACATATTTAATTTAGAAAAATGCATTTGACTTTGTCTTATCTAAAACAAACATGCGCTGGTATCTACACGTGTGCTACATATACATTCACATCATATATGATTTCTTCCGACACATACATAATATATCTGTCAAATGTCAAACATCTTGACGCATATTCAAAGCGGGAAAATTTGAATAATTGCATCATTTAAATAATATATCCTTCGTCGAAAATGAGCGGTGTAATTTAAAAAATTGAAATATGGGCTTTTTCTATTTGTGTTTCAAACAAATCCATTCTCATCTTATTTGATCTTTTACTGTCTTCTTTATCCAAGGTGTTTTAAAGCTGTATACACACTACGTATATGTTAAATGTAAATGTATGCCATAAACACGTATCGCGTGCATTAAATTAAATTAAGACAGATTATCAAAATGCAAGGAAACTCGATGCATAGCACTATTTGAATAGAAGTGGTGCTAAAGTAACATCAGGACATGAGAGGTTTAATAATAGCCTAGCAGTGTCACCATAGACCCAAAAGTCTCAAAATATACAGTTTTAATTTTGTTGCATTCCGCGATAGTTGAGAGGACAGGTCACAAACGTTTTATGAAAGTCGTATATCGTATCGTTTCGCAATTAATAACAGCTGATAGAAATAATCGTTTCTACCAAAGAGGCTTAAGTACAATAAAAGATGAAGCTCTCTCGAGTACAATAGTATTCGAAATAAAACGGAAATTCCGAAGAAATGCGCAAAAGATCGCAGCATGAGAACCCGAACAACGAACGAACTTGCTATTTCAGATCGTTCGGGACGCGTCGTGTCGTAGCGGTTCGAATGCCATAATTAGCTGGACAAAATTCATTTTCAGATCAACAAAAACTGACTGTGTAGAACAGCTATGTACATCTATGTACATGTAGTACATCTGTATGTATATGTAGTAAAAACGTTGAAAACGTTAAATCTTATATAATTATTAATGTTCATGAATTAGGCAAACTTCGACTTAACGGCAGACAGTGACCTGGTACGTACTTGTTCGATCACGTCCTCATAATCGATAAAGATATTTTGCAAATTCGTTAGAACGCACTTAAATCTTAAATCTTACATGAATTGGATCAAAATTAACGATAAAAAAACATATCTCAAATACTGCAATACACAACAAGAGGAACAGTTTAAAGATCAAAATTGTTTATGATAATAGATCATGTTTATGATGATAATTAATTGTTTATGAATAGACTGCGAATCTTTTATGCAAAATAAAAATTGTCTGCATCGATTGCAAGAAATAGAAACTGAATTGAATGATATTCTTCCCTTAATGATTTTAATAGAGAAATCATATATTGATATCTTGATTTTTAAAAATTTTCAACAATTTTCAATTTCATCTACTCAATTTTGCTATAAATACGCATAAAGATCGCGTAGTCTATTTATGAGGAATAAATCTGCGAAAATAGTATTCCAAATATCACTATACATTCTTAATAGTAACACTTGCTATTAACATTGTCAATAAAATGTTAAACTGTAATGAAAAGCTGGTGAAAAAATAATTTTGTCCTAGCGGCGAGAGCGATCGAACCACAGAACGCGTGTTGGGAAAAAGGTACTGTTTACGTTCGGACTAGAATTGTTGTAAAGATGCAAAAGTCACGGTAAGTATCGTGTTTGGTACGGTGAAGACGACTAAACTATAAGGATTATACGCAGTTTCACTGTACACGTTGTGCGCTGTAGAACGACGTCTCGTGTCGCGGTTGTCACGTGTGTTGCAGTAGACGAAGGTAGGGTAATATGGAATATCGCTCAGGCGCGTACGTACGTCAGTAGTACGGTGAGAGATACGACGTATACAGTACACCGAGTGGTGTGGTCGAAAAAAAAACTAAACTAGAAGAAGAATTTCCAGTGATACGGAAGAAGGTATATAATCAAGAAATAAACGAGAGCGAACTTGTAAAATATATCGCAAGGGTGTACAGAATTCTGTCCCTGTCCTTTTCCCTTGTTCGACTATATGCATCGTATTCCCTCCTCCTTTCCTTAGTGATTCTCTCCCTCTCCGTTCCGTAGCGTTTTAATCGTTCGTTCTTTGTCAGTGATCGCCACAAGTCTTTTAGTCCCTATCCTTTCGTTTATATTCGTTTTCTCTCCCTCTCACTTTCCGTTCTTTCTTCTTCTCTCTTTTCTATCAACTGATATATCACAGTTCTCTCTATCTCTATTGCTTTTTCCTCGTTCGCTACACTCTGTTATTTCGTTTCGAGAAGCAGAAGAAAACCCCCGCGGTTATACACGTTCGTTCTCAAAAGTTCTTACTGGTTGTCACGCGCTAAAAATACTCCCGCACAGTCTTCCGAGGGTGTACCATGCCAAAGGAGAACGGAAATTAGGACGACAAAAGCAGTCAACATCGACCTGGAACTGTCATGGAACGGTTTTCGAGAGTGGCGTGTTATTTTCGATGGATGAGAAACGCGACACGACACGATACAACCGAGAAGGTTGTACAAGACGATCGTAATATCGTCGAGGTTGAACGGTGCAAGAATGTCGGATGCAATTTCGAAGCATCCAGGCGGCTTTGCAGCATTCTAGAGAGTATCCTTCTTTGGGAGAACTCCGTCAATAGCATCTCCGTCGTCATCGTGTTCAACATTCTGTTTTGGTGAGTTTCTTCCATCCGTCATGTACACACACATATACTGTGCGTGAAATCGATTTTTCTCGCATATTGTTCGAACGATTTTATAAAATTCTTAAACAAGTCGTCTAATCGACCGTTCAGAATTTCCGAACATTTTCGGACAGTACCTGTATCAATAAAAATGTCGCGCATCGAAGATTGTCGCAGCTATCTTCTAACGCTGTACGAGTTATCCGCCTTCTGGGTCAAGGTTTGTCGAAGCGTGTACGTTTCGGCATTTGATATGTCGATTGTAAATATCATTATCTATCAATGCTCGAGAGCCACGATTCCTCGCGTATCTCCGCGAGTACGTTATAATCGGTCATTGATGAGTTTTGTTACGGGTACAACCGATACACGGTTCAACTCGCTCTATTTCTTCGCAATTACATTTATTCATGACACTCTTGTTTGCTTTGTCGCATGAATTGCATCTTCTCTACGGATTTTCCCACCAGATCCATAGCACTGTTTCTAATAGATGGCGGTGCGCGTGCGCGTTGATTACTAAAAAGTATAATCGTTTGACGTGAAAAAGCGGCGTAAATTTTTTTGCAAATCTAAGTGACAAAAAAAACACGTCGTAATCAATACTTTTTATTTTGTGTTTATAGTAACCGTTTTATCGCACATTCGATTGTTTGAATTAATTTGTAATATTTCAAACGAATAGAGAAATTTTTAATGTATTAATTTATAATTGTATGTTCCAGGGGTATTATCGTATTAGAGATACGTGGCTTGGCTGCAGCCAGCAGTGCTGCGCTAGTCATAGTACTCTGCTACAGTACCTTAGAAGCCCACGTACAAAAATGTATATTTTGTAGATCGTGCGCAAAAACAGAACAAATTGAGAAAATTGGAAAAAAGGTGAAATCAGCAATTCATAGTTTGAAGCAGTTGAGAAAGGATCAGCCGGGAGTGGTAAACTCTCATTGTATTATTAATAGACTGCGGATGTTTATGCAATTTGCCATTTTTGTAGACGAATTTTAAGAAACTCGAATTAAATAAATTTTATTTTCCGTGGTAGTAGATTTCTAGTAGGTTTCTTAGATCTCAAATAAATTAAATTTTGTTTTATTTTATATCCTAGCATTTTTTGAAAATTTTCAAAAATCATAATTGCATAAAGATCCGCAGTCTAATTAGACTGTCCAACAGCCAAAAATTATTTCGATTCCCACTATGCGATTCTTATAGAGTTTTTCGCGTTGTGTTTTTCGATGGGATACAGCGCGGCAAACGCCCGTTCCAGTGGTAAGCGCCGCTGGCGGCAACTCATGTCGGGCGATGATATTTTGCTTTCTGGTTCGAATAAAACATCGACGTTGGAAACTTGAAAGGGTGGTTTCTCAAGATAAAAATCTGCTCTATCGCGTGGTATAGTTCGATTTTCCGCTGGTCCCTTGTTTTTTTATATAAATTGAAAAATATCCTCAAAAATGGGTGCAAAAATGGTGTCTCTCCGTCTTTAATCATTGTTTAAACATGTTTAAACAATCATAATGTATTAATATTGGATATCACTGTATTCGGGGAAGTCTACAGAATCTTTTGCTGTAAAGAACAATTCAATATCTTTTATAATAACATCACAATATTTGTTCAAAGTTAAAAAATGTCTTTTTTTAAACTCAAAAACTGTACGTCTAGGAGAAAAATTAAGGACAGCTTCGGAATCAACGCGTAAAACTCTATAAGAATTGCATACTGGGAATAGAAATAAAAAAAAAAGTTGAAATTTGTTGGACCGTTTTGTTAAGCAATTTGTACTGTGCAACAGTATGAAGTTTTTAACGATTATTAAAATTCGTTTCAGTTTTGCACCGCTGTTTGTTCTCTCTCTTTGGGCTTGTGGATTATCGGTCGCACTATAAACGGCGTGCTTCTCGCGTATACAATATGCATGTGCGTTCTACTTGGACCCGCATTATTATTAAAGCTGCCCAACAAGATGTTATCACACAGAGGTGATTAACATAGTGTTAAATATAAAGAGGTCTAGTAATGTTACAAAGTTTTAACGTATCGTTTCTTGTCCTACAGAATGGGATAGCGAAATTGAAGAATTTTTACCAGCAGTGACCGAGGACAATCTTCAAGTGCTTGCGAGAGCTGGAGAATCCGGGGATCAATCTCCAACACCGACAAGTGTGTTGTCCGATGCTCAAAATGGTATCCACTTCACAATTTCATTTTTCACTAAATATTTTAGATGAATACAAATATTTTTGTATTACAGAATTTTTCAATGAAGACGACATTACGGGTCTAAAAATGCCATCCCACGAAGATGGAAGCACCGACGGTGTAGAAGTTTCTGAATTAGAACTTAGTGTCGAAGAAACAGATGTGGATGGTAGTAAATTTCAAAGTGATAATTTCGACAAAGGATCGTCATCCGAGGGAGAACCAGAACTGGAACCTCTATCGAGAAAATCAATTAGTCATAGTGATGAAAGTGGTAGCGAATTCGAAATGATCGATAGTCAGGATGCCGATGACTTAGACATTGCATGAAAATTACAGATATGTGAACTGTGAAGTTATTATTATGCAGAATAGGCTTAAAGCAGCTGATAATTTTACATACATTTTACATACTGGTTCTTATTAGTGTGCCATAAATAAATAAATTTCTGATTTTATACAGAAATAGTTTTATTTTGCTATGTTGCATCAAATTAATAGACTTTACCAGGCTTAAATTCTTGATATTGATAGAAACAGGCACACTAATGCAAATCAGTAATCTATTTTACATTGTAATTGGACGATGACCTACCAAAAATGATTTTGCTTACATTTTAGCTATCCGCTTCGATCTATTGAATAAATATTCAAAAAGTTTCTATTAGCATCATTGGGAAACAGTTTTAGAAAAAGGATGTCAGTTATTTTATTAGATTTATAACTAAAGTAAAAAATTTTAATGTCTAGAAATAGAAATTTTGTTGACTTTGTGCGAATGATAGCTTCTCAATAGTTTACTTACCTTGATGTATACTTATGTTAAAGTATACTTACAAAGTTGTACATATTATACACAAAAAAAAAAGGAATTCTACCACCTTTGATTTTTATTTTCGTTGATACACAGACAGATTAAGTATACTTGTAGTACGTGTACGAAATTTTTGGTGTATATAAAAGTTCGATTATCAATAAGAAATTAAAATGTGAAATCTCTGTGAAATAAGTAACTTTTGTCAATTTAAATATCGCTTTGACCTTCACAGAGGAAGATAATTTTGTATATATGTATCATATATAGAAAATCTTTGTCTGCAAATTGTAATTAAGAAATTAGAAATTATATAGTATTAGTATGCAGGCAGAGAAACGAATATAGATAATATCATAGTAAATATCAGTCTCGTTTTTGATATTGCAAAAGTTACCTATAAAAACAGAATTTGAGATCTATTAAGAAAAAGAATTTCATATATTTCATAAATACTCAGAGATGTAATTTTTGCATTCTAATTAAGTTATACGTGATTTCACTTTTCTAACTCGGTTTAGGTATTGAACGATGCATAAATAACAATTTATTTTATCATTGATTATGCAGATCTCGTAAATTTTTTTTAAAACCAACAAAAATCAATTTTGTAATTATTTATTGATAAGCGAAACTACACGAATCGTAAAAATAGTACTACACAATCGTAAAATTAATTCAACATTTTTTTTGTGAAATTAATTACTATTAAAAATGATACCACTTATGTAAATATAATTTTATTTTGTCATACACATATACGGACTTCACTTTAATTACAAGATAATCAGTCTTACCCAAATTTTGCAAAAATTTTGTTGGCTTTATTCAGAAATTAAAATTTCGATGATTGTATATTTTCAAATTGAATGTAGCCTAATTTGTACCGAAACGTTGGAGCAATAATTTTCTAGTCATAATTAATCATGTGAAATTGTATTGAATATAACATTATGTACGGTACTTTTTATAATATATACAAAATTTTGTATATCTAATCTATTTTCACAGTCCCACTGTTATGTTGAAACTACTGTATTGTAAATGAAAGATGTATATAATTAGTACAATAATATAGAAACAATATTTTTGAAATTTTCTTGCAAAATTTGAGAAAAATTGATCAATATTTTTCGAAAAATGTGACTGAAAATTTCTATTTTATCTTTCTATAATTATCCTACATAAGAGATATCATGTTTATGGTAAAAATCTGTCATACATTGTCTTGAATAAAAACAGACCTCTTTAATTTATTATAAATTTATTCTATTATACATTTTGAGATCCCTCATAAATTTATGTACACGTAATACATAATTTATACAAAAGAAGAAATATGTTGTTAATGTGCTTTGCATTTATATATACATACTATTCATTTCCTGCAAAATTTCAGAATGTACTTTGACAACAAATACGGGCAATGCAGTAATAACAATAAAAGAAAAAAAAATGAGAAAATTGTGAGAACTTGTATTATGCAATACTGGCAAAAGGTGAATTCGATTTGAAACGCAAATCGTGTTTATATACAATGCAATATTTCGTTTGATTTGTTTATCTGTATATTGTAATTTTATTATGTACATACATTACTTGTATTCTCATCATCTACAACTTCCACATTTGCTTTTGTTGTATTGTTCGTGTAAAAAATATTTTCTTCATTTTGATAAATATTCAACATGTCTTTGTCTTCTTCCAAAGTTTTGAGAAATTTCGATGTTTCGTCTGTAACAAAATTTTATCGTATACATGAATTATCAATGTTTATCATTTTATACACGTAAATTGTACCATTTCCTTTGCAAATATTTTCTTCTTTTTCGCAAATATTTAACTCGCTTTTATTTTCTTCTATAGACGAAATGGGTTGAGCATTTTTTCTCTCCGGCAGTACCTGTAAAAACGCTTCTTGCCATGTTTCTCCTTCGCTAACTCTTAACAAGATTTCAAACACTGAAATGATATAAATTATGTTTGTATACTTACAATTACTATACATATGTGAAAAATATATAGTCTAATCGTACCATGGTCAACAGTTAAAACCTTCCTGGCTTTCATTTGTAAAAATTTGTCTAGAGGGAGTCTTCCGTGCCTTACATTAGCCTGATTAGCTACTTTGTGGCACAAACCCTAGAAATGTAAATACGGTATAAGAAGATTTATACATATCAAATAAGCTAGCTTACCTTATGACTATTATGATCAACAAGACCACCTATAACATACACACAATCATGTTCTAGATGATTGATCACATTTTCTGATTCGCTAGTTAAATATATCACTTTCTCTTTCGGATAAATATCCAAATATCCTTCCACATGAAATTTTACCTACAAAATCATATTAGATATTTCCAAGTATTTTAGGCACATCATTTTCTTAACGAATTCAGGAGTATAGCACTTACATCCCAATGTTGATATCCATTATGCTTTTGCATGTGTTTTCTCGATGACCCGTTAAAACTAGTAAGGGAAAATTGCATTGGAGCGAGGGCTCTTCTATTCAACGTATAACATCTTAATATCTGCTTGGTCAATTTTGCAATATCTTTGTCGATCATTAAAGTATCAAAAGACATGTCTATAGTCACTTCAATTTTGCAACTACTATCGGCCATCGTACTCCTTTTCAAAGCTTTCCTAGATGGACCAAGATCTATATTATTTGCACGAGCGTATGCTCGTTTCTCTCTTGCTTTCTGCCGTTCCTTCAATCTATAAAATGTGTTGAAACATTTTCATTAGAAATTGCATAATGTACAATCGATAAACAATATGTAAAATTTCTACTAAATTAACTTAGAAGTGAAAGAATCAAAAAATAAAAACCTTTTCTCACTCTTTCGTTCTAACCATTTCTCTCTTTTTTTTATTTTTTTTAATTGTCGTTTGCTAATATTTCGATGGGACTCCGAAAATTTCTCGTCGGTGTCATGACAATCATTCCGGTCGGAAATATTTCGATTTTCCTCGTCACATTCTGTTTCTCTATTTTTGTTTACATCGTTCTCGTTTTCCATGTTATCGAAAAAATCCGAAAAGAAACGAGAATCTCGTGTTTCTGCTCATAAGTGATGCGGGGTACCTGCGCGGATTCAAACATCGTCACATTTCACAAGAAATAATAAAATGATAAGAAATAGTATCCATACCTACATATCTTATGTATTGTGAAATTAGATATTTATTACCATTGAATTGTTTCAAATTACAGTCAAAGTGAAAAAGTATATATATCAGTATATATATATATATTTAGTTCACTTTGAACAAATAACCTTTTTTCATTACCCAATCATTCATTGAAAATTTTCATTCGCTGAATTATTAGGTAACAAGCAATAGATTCGAGAAACGATAAATTACGGTGAATTTGAATCAAAATAAATGAATTTACGAGAAATTGAAATTGTAAATTTGCTAGTGATACGGTAATAGGGATTTAGGAATGTTGGCAACCAAGTCAATAGTTCCTAGAGGAAAGAGTCATCTGAATGAAAATCTAAATCTAAATCATCTTTTTTTGTAAGTAGAGAAGCAGACGATTTCTCAGCGAGAGTTAGCAACGTGTTGGAATCGGTTTTTTCTGAAGCGGGAGAATGCACGTTGTTGGGGTCGACGGTCGTCTCGTCGGCTATTTGTTTTGCTTTCTAATACTCCAAGCGAAACTGACGAATTCGAGGACTTCTTGGAGGCTCAGTGCTGATAAAGTTGTTAAGACAACAGACTTCGCGAGTACGGTGGAAGATGATCCTATTTTTGATATCTTGGCGAGTAGCATCAGTGTCGGTAATGGACAAACTTGGAGTAGAACCGCTGTTTCTGATAAACACGAGAAAGTACAAGCTTACTGTCAAGACTGCGAAAATGTTCTCTCTGGAAACCATGAACGGTAAGGAACCCCCCCAATGCTCTGGTTAATCTTAGGTAAGAGCAGAGTGGCATGTCTCTTCTTTCTGAATATTCAATCAGTATGTTGCTTAGATTTCTTCTACACGATAGATTACACCGATAGAAATATACTATTTACATTAACACTAAACCTACCACCACTGGTCAAAATGATTGGTTCCAGATTTTTTATTTTACAATTTTCATTTTTATTTTACGATTTCATAAGAAATTATTGTATAGATATCCTTATCACTCATTACAATAGGAGCTGCACAAAATCTAAATAAAATCAATCTAGTTATTTTTATAAGGGAACATGTTCCAGTTACTTTTAAGGCTCTCTAGGTTTAGTGTTAATCCTTAGCACTCGTGCGGTGGCTCGGAGTCGTCACTGAAAACTACTGTACCATTATTCAAAATATTGTTTACATTTTTGAATATCTAGGCATCTAATCAATTACTAAACATTTAAGTATTGTACGAGGTATTATATCAATTTTGTATTCAAAGGAGAACACCCCCTTAAGCAACAATTTGAATATCAGAATAAGAAATACGTCTACGACCCCTTTCAATATATGAATGATTAGAATATTTTACAGTTCTTTTTTAGTGTTATATTGTTCACACATAAGAAGGTACATCATACTTGTAGATGCAAAGAATAGTCACTGTTGCATGTTTAACGGTTGGATTATTGTTTATTTAAAATATACACAAGTATATTTCATAGACAATAATTCTGCATGTATAATAAAAATATGATTTTCTTTTTTGTAATTTATGATAAATATAAAAAGTTATTAAGTTTTTAAGTCTTTAAAAGAAAGAATAAACAAAAATTACCCAAGTATCTTGCATACTTGGGTAAAAGGTACTAGCTTCTAGTAACAAGTGTATCGCGTACTACGCGGAAAACATTTTAATTTAAAAAATATATCAAAATCTGCTTACTTTTGTTTGTTTTATCGAACTATAATTATGTTTGACAATATTTCAGATTTTGTCCGAAATACTTGTTACAAATAATCTGATGTAATTTTCTGTTTCTTCCTGTAGTTAGTATTTGTGTGTGGCTTACTATTCTTTCAGCGTTAAAAAAGCCCTAACTTTGGTCCCCTTGGCAGACGATTCTCGTCATACGTGTTGAAGGATAATCCGAATGCCACCGAGCCTTTCACCCTATCGTCTCAAACATCGGGCGAACAAGTTGTATGCACTTCTGGTCAACAATGTGAGGATGTAATCTTGGACTGTGGAAAACCTGTTAATTTCACTTATTACGACAACTTGCTCGGTGTTGCGAACAGAGATAAACATCCATTGGTTCCGGAACCTAATGTAGCTCTTATGTTCAAGAAGAACGGTGGTAAAACTATGGATGTTGACATTGATCTATTAGAGAAACGATTAATAAAAGCTAAACGAGAGGTACATCTTAGTTATGTATAGATTATCTGTAATGAAAGTGAATTATTTTTATTATAAATTTCATGAAATTTCTTCTAGAAACCAAAATCAGTGCAACTGTATAATCAAATAGGAAATTTCTGGCGCATAAAAGGGGACGCACAAAGATCGATCGAGTGTTTTCGAAGGGCACTCGCTGTGTCACCACATAATGCGGAAGTTTTGTTAAATTTGGCTAGGGTGTTATTGGTACAACAATACTTGGACGACGCAACATATTTAGCGAGACGTTCCTTGGAATTGCAACCTCCAGATCGCAATGCATGGGAACAGTATCTTACGCTTGGTCAAATATTCAAGGTAATCCAAACATTTTCAAAACCTTAGTGGACCTGCTCTTTTATGCATATTGTCTGAATATATAAGAAACTTTGTCTTTTCGAAGGCGTACGGCCATTATCAAGAAGCAGCTATACATCTGCGACATGCCTTGGAATTAAAACCAGATCTATCTGAAGCTGCCAAAGCTCTACGAGAAGTGGAGTCACTTCCGGCTGCGAGCATACATATCTATACATTACTGATAATCATATGTCTGGTAAATAAGATAACGGAACATTATTGTACTATCGCGTTGTAAATATACTTCGTATTCAAATGAATACGTATGTATATGACTAATTATGTTATTGATTTTTACAGGTGCTTGGAGTACTATTAGTGGTTTTAAGCAACGTGGAATGTGACGATGATTCTAGTCTAGTCAACGGGCAACTTCAACGTCCTGTACAACGTCACTTTAGTCGTGACATGGCCATGCGAAGTTTAAGGCTTAACGTTGCTCGTAATAAACGTTGTTGATCATTTATCAAGATAAATAATCTTGCGATAGAATAAAATTTCCAACTGCTGTTATCATTTATCTATCTACAAGGTATTATTTGTAATATGATTTTTAATAATTCTTTAGCGTATTAATAATTATGCAATTTATTATAACTACAAACGAAAATATACAATAGAAAACAACAGCATTTTTTCATTTACTGCAACGAGACGAATTGCGCTATATATGTTACTAACACAAATACGCATGTATCGTGTAGTAATCTTCTTTTTTTTTTATACATTAAAAACGGAATGTAACTTATGGAATTACAAGAGATATTCTTTTTCCATTACTCTAAATATTAACATACATATTATTAACAACGTTACTCTGCATCATTTACAATGTACAATGATACCAGACTATATAAGTAATTCTCTCGCTTATTCTATCTACGCGCGAGAAAATCGAACTTCTTATATCTGTAAATAATTTACAGGTATATACGATTCAGGACATAATATCATCTTTCAATAATTACTCATAATATGTACATGAAACATTGAACTCTTTTTTTCCATTCTTGCGAATAAAGATATGTGTAATAAATTTATTCTCTCTGGATTATATGGAATATAGATTACATCTCTGTGATTTAGTAATAATATTTTTTTCGTAAACTTTTCTATCAACAATTTTCTTTTAAATGTAAACAGCGCTTTACATTTCTTTATCTCTCTTCGAATACGTTCAAGCACATATTTTTACAAGCTTCTCATTCTAAACCTTAATTATTCTGCGTACAGCATTCAATGAAAATTTACATCCGGTTAAATAACTTTCTAAAATATAAAAATACAATAGAAAAATTTGATATTTGATATATAATTTGATGATATAACGAAAATGATATAAAAATTATCTCCTTAGAAATCTATTCGTACAAAATCAGGGTGAAATAAAAAAAAATTTCGAACATCCATACGATTAGGCCTTTCTCTGCATCAGCCTCCTCAATTTTTTGTATTATGTACAACACTGGAAACTAATATAAACTAAGACTGCATACACCATATTTAATTTTATACACCTTTAAGGGTTTTAACAAAGACTGTATCCATGTAATAGGAAATGTCGAATGTATTTCACTTCTATTTTATTCGTAATACTGAACTAATGTTTCAGGAAAGCATTTTATGCTAATAGAATCTTCAATTTTGAACATCACAAATTTCTATTATCATCTCTATATTCTGCGTATTAATTCTCTGTTTTTTTTCCTTTAATTCAGGCTGTCTCATTTTTCAAAGACAAATCTGTACAAGGCACTAAACTTATACGGTACCTACTTATATAAAAAATATGAGTATTACTCTTCTTTTTATAATTTATTTAAATAAGAATTGTAATTATATGTACATTCCTCTGCATTAGTACTGTATGTATTAAAAATATATGTGGCAGGACCAAAAAGCTAAATTATAATGCTGTGATCAATTTTTCATTTCAAATTACCTAAGATCAAATAAATCTTTCTCAACATGTAGATATATTATGAATCTTCAAAATTTCTTTCCAAATCACCGAAACGAGTAGTTGGAGTTTTTCAATGCAATACTTTTCATAATTTTCTATTCGGATAGTTGATTAATCGATGCAGTTTCATTCTGTATAACTGGTTTCACCATTAAGTCACAACAGAAATTCATAAGTATTTATAAGTACTCAACTATAATACAGTAAAGATTATATTCTAAAAATATATATTGTAGCTAATTTACTATGTACACAGAAACATCTTTGTCAATAATTACCCTTAAAAGGTATATGATTGCGTATATGTCAAAGTACATGTGCATATACAAATCAATATACATATGCACTGCCTATGATTCTATAGCACAGCTACACTAAATGTTAATACAAGTTGTAAGAAGTTAGAATTGCACCCAACTGGAATTTCCTACTGTTGACGGTTGTTGTTGTTGTTGTTGGGCTTGAGATTGTTGAGACGCGCTAGCAAACTCTCCCCACTCTGCGTTTGGCTGATTTTGGTTCTGGGCAGGTTTATGAGCAGGGGATGAAGTTGGAGTTTTGGCTGGTGGAGGTGCAATTTTTACGCCGCCTGGTGGCGGAGGCAAACCGATACCTGTGGTAGGTCGTTGTTTTGCCTTGGAGGAAACTTCGCTGCCATCTTTTTTCTGTATCACAATTAAGAATTTGATCTTTCATTTTCTAATTTGAAGCTTAATGTTTATTTACAAATTAATATCTATAGAGATGTGCAAGAACCCAACCCGTCTCGTCCATTCCAACCACTGAGTACTCTCCGTGCCTTTGCAAGTCTCCCGACAGGAATTCGAAAGGAAAGTTCCACTGGCGCTTTCGGTTCTAGCCGAATTATCGGCTAAAGCATATGACGTCTTGAGGAACTTGTTGCGAGGCATGGAAAGTACTCCTTCATCTATAAAATAGTTGAATGATCTTACAGTAATTTTCATGTTGATTTTGATTGTCTCCCCTTCCTTAAATCTCAGATCCAACTCCTGTTTCGGCTCATCCTTTTCCTTTTCTATCTGTTCCTGGTTCTTCAGCCATTTAAAATGATCTTGAAGAGCGACGTTCAGATCAAAACTATCTGATCTATCCAAAAACCCAATACCAAGAAAGGCCGATCGTCCATTATCGTTTTGAACCCTCAGAACAAAGTAACGCGAAGAATCCGTGACCGGTTCCACAGCGATACCTGGATACTTTTCGATCGGACATTTGGCGAACAGTTCACCTGTAATTTTATCTTCCAGTTTTATCGCTACTGCATTCCCTTGAGACACGAGACGCATCCGGCCAGTCCATGTCGGGTCTTGTAGGTTCCAATCGGCTGCTCTATGAATATACAAAAGAATATGTGTTAAACGAACATAACAGTTTCGAATAAATGCATTTTTTCACTTGACAAAATTAGAATTGTACGGTATCATAAAATTTAAAATATCTGTCAAACTTGATCGTCTCGATGGATTAGAATAAAACGATTCTAGCATCGTATGAATCACGCACAATAGATAAAAATCGTGTAGAAGTGTGTTCCAGATGCAACAATATGTTGTTCTGTCAACAATTTCCGGTATAACATTTGCTGACGTATGAATTGTACGAGATGATCGGAACTAAATGTTTTCGAAAAATTAAAATGCCTTGTCAGTACAACAAAAGAGATATTATGCTTTCCACGCGTTTCAGCGTGCGAAGTACTTTGATCGAGATAAAAGATTTTCAAAGGAAATATTGTGAAAAAGAATGAATTCGTACCGATAACCCCTACTCAATGACCTTGGTGGTATACTAAATACAAATACTTCACTCTTCACAAGTAATACACTTTCGTACGTATCCATTGTACTTTCGACAAAATACAGAGAAAGCGCGTACGTTTGAGAGGCTGAACTTGATCAAGTGCTATTTGAAAATTCGTTTATATTTTCTGACGAATCTCCACCGTGATTTGATAACTTTATCTCTAGTCACGCCTCCCATCCCCACACAAAGACCGTTAACCACAGATTATTTCACTAGCGATAATAGATCGCCTTCTCTCTACAATACTCTGAGTTGCAATTTATACAACTAAAAATTGAAAATACATACAGAGAAACAAATTTAACGCAATTTGAAACTTGGTTCTTGCTATCGTTGATTACTAGCTAAAAATGTGATAACAATGTAAATAGTAATTATTACTGCATACTTCGAATGTTACCTGACAGAACGGCTAATGAAAATTAAGCCTAACACGAGAAATTATTTTCAAACACAGCACCGTGTATGAAATACGTGGTAAATATAATCAGCGTTTCAAATATCCGAAATGAAGTAAAAATACGGCTGCAAAAAATACAGTAGTGCTTTTTTACACTATAGATAATTATTTATCTGTAAGATGACACTACACTAACGCGTGAAATACAGCATACGGTTCATACAGCATTGTATTAATTTTTGTTGATTATCACTTTTTTAGCGGTCGTAAGAAACTTTCTGAACGTGAAGTGAATATAACAACTTGAAACTGAATTTCAAGATGTTGTGTTTCTCCTATTGGTAAACTTTTACTTTGTATTTTGACAAACGACCAATAACCATTTTGGCGGCTAGTAAGAGAGCAAGAGCTGTTGTAGGGAAGGAAAAGGAAGGAGAGAGCGTTTCGTTCTAGGCCCGCTAGAGGATTTTTTTAAATTATAATTAATGCTTTAGGCCATTGAAGCCCATAAGCAACTTTACATGGTTATTATCACAGTTTTCGCAATCTTTATTATGCTAAAAGTTGTAACAATATGCCTTATATATTTTCACCTTCCTTATTGCAACTTCTCCTTATAGTTTTATTTCTATTTCTAGTCTATTTCTATCCTATATTTATATTCTCTTATATTAGTTTCTAAAACAAGTTAGCACACTACGTCTTTAAGTCGTCTTTATAACGTCTTTACATCTTACGTCTCAAAAAGACGTCTTTTACACGTCCAAAAAGTCGTCTTTTTGGAGACGTCGTTTTTACGGCTGAAATGAGACATATAAAAGAGCCATTTTCCCGGACTGAGGGATTTTAATTTTTTTAGAGATAACAATAAACTTGTTTGATTCGTACGTGGATACATGAGTTATACTTTTTTCAATCATTGTACGCGCTGTGTGAATAAATAACTATACTTTTAAGGACGAACTCTTCGTTCGTTATACCCCTGCGGCAGGGTAGAGGAGACGTAACTGAGTATTAAATATTCAAACTATAAATTTTTACGTTTCATTTAGCGATAGAACCGGGTCCAATTAGTTTAAATATCATTTCTCTTAGGAGAATTCATTTCCCTTAGGATTTTGCTAGTAATTCCTAGGAGAGAAACTAGTGAGAGAAAATAATTTTAAACAATTTAATGTAAAAGACGTCTTATAGCTACGTCTTTTAGGCAGCTCTTAGACAGACAAAAAGGCGTCTTAAAGTCGCGAAAATGTCGTACGAGAGCCGTCTGTGAGACGCCAATTTTGTAACAGAGACGTGTTAAAGACGAATGAAAGACGACTAAAAGACGGCAAAGCGACTTTACTGCCGCCTGTGAGACGTAGCTACATCTTGCGGCAGGCGATTGAAGGTTGTCTTTAATCCGGCTTTGTGCTATCTGGGAAGGCTGTATATCTCAAATCTCAGTAAGGCTATCTGGCGGACCCTGCCTTATTGTTAGATCACCTTAGACGCTGGGTGGATATCCCAGCCTAGCATCACCGACGAGAGACGTCTAGCCTTATGAGAGTTCGTGTCACTCGAATATATTTCGGCGTTTACTTACGCCCTCTAGGATGTATTCTGGCTGAAATAAGAAACAGAAGGCTATCGACGTGATCTCGTCGGTGCAGAAGGCTACTGAGGATACTCTCGTTGGTGAGAAGCAGTGAGAAGGCAAATCGTCACGGAACCATACTGAGTACAATAAAGTCGAGATTACTGTCCAACAACCGTATTTTTGGTGGACAGTAATCCTGGTGTTGTGATCGTATTTTTGTTACTTCAAAGGAGAGTCCGAATATAGAGAAGGACAGAATGAAATTCAGAGGAGAAGCCGAACATAGAGAAGGACAGAATGAAATTCAAAGGAGAAGCCGAACATAGAGAAGGATAGAATGAAATTCAAAGGAGAAGCCGAACATAGAGAAGGACAGAATGAAACTCAAAGGAGAAGCCGAACATAGAGAAGGACAAAATGAAACTTATTGCGTGGCCGAAGACTCTTTTGGTTTCTTCCTCACTCTGAGTCTAGCTTTCAATGCGATACGACGTCCTCGCAGTCGTCAATTTCCAATAGATAAAAAACGTTTTAGCTCATCGTGTGTGCTATTTTTTAGTTTTCTACTGATTATTATATAGTGATCAGTTTCTTTTTGTATTAGTTTTTACGCTGTACTATTTTTTGAAGTTAATCATCAGTTGTTAGTGCTAGTTTCTATGATAAAAATGTTCACGGGCAAAAGGGTTTTGTTAACTATGCAACAACGTCTGGATGCCCTAAAGGACTTGGAGACACACCATATTACAGACGTCGCTAAGAAGTATGGAGTACATACCAAGACAATTAAACGAATGCGAGAACGCGCTGCGAAAATCTACAATTTCGCAGAAAAAGGGAAAGCGGAGAAACGTCGGAAAAATTTAAGGCAACCGAAGTATGAAGAGTTGGAAGGACGGTTGTATACGTGGTTTGCAGAAATGACAGCCGTAGGAGATCATGTATCGGATGCGCTACTTGTACAGAAAGCATGGGAATTGAATAAACATTTTGGATTCTACTCCAATTTTAGAGCCAGCCATGGATGGCTCTGTACCTTTAAAAAACGTCACCATATTCGACTGTTGAAAATATATCGTAAAGAAGCCAGTGCTGATGAACATGGAGCTAATTTATCCGTTAGTAATTTTAAAAAATACATTGAAGAAGAAAATATTGATACAGAAAATATTTATAATATGGACGAAACCGGGTTATTATGGAAAGTTTTGCCATCAAGAACCTTGGTGGTGGACACTGAGCGGAGTGTCAGTGGATATAAAATGCAGAAAGACAGACTGATGGTAGGATTGTGCGCGAATGCTTCTGGGACAAACAAAATTACGCCTCTTGTAATATATAAATTTGAAAAACCAAGAGCTTTGAAAGATTGTATGAATCAACTTCCAATTATTTTTAAAGCACAAACTAATGCGTGGATAAACCAAGCTATATTTGTAGATTGGTTTGAAAATCATTTTAAAAAAGAAGTACGACAATATCAGTTGGAAAATAAATTGTGTGGAAAAGTGATTTTAATAGTTGATAATTGTTCAAGTCACAAATTTCCGAGTGGCTATGAACATGATGACAATTTCGAAGTAAAATTTTTACCACCTAACAATACATCCTTGATCCAACCAATGGATCAAGGAGTGATTGAAAAGTTAAAGAGACGATTCCGATACCAAGTGTCACAGTATCTCATTGAACACGGATGTGGCCCAGAGGAATTCTTCAAAAAGTATACGCTTAAAGATTGTCTACACGCGATCAGTGCATCTTGGAAGGATTTGACATGCAGTGACATAAGAAATGCATGGAAGCACATTATTCCGAACATGCAAGCAATTGTAAAAACAGAAGAAGATACAATAATATCCGACATGCAACAAGTTTGGTCACATATTTCGAAGCACAACGTAACGGTCGAAGACATTGAAAATTATTTCACTGAATGCAGTTTCGAGGAACTGAGATGGGTAGAAATGTTAGAGGAAACGGCCAAAAAGGGAAGAGATGAAGAAATGGTCGCAGAGGAAGAAGATGAAGAAAGGGTCGCAGAGGAAGGAGATGAAGACAGGGTCGCAGACGAAGGAGATGAAGAAAGGGTCGCAGAGGAAGGAGATGAAGAAAAGGTCGCAGAGGAAGGAGATGAAGAAAGGGTCGCAGAGGAAGGAGATGAAGAAAGGGTCGCAAAGGAAGGAGATGAAGAAAGGGCTGTAGAGGAAAGATATCAAGTAAAAGGGATAAAACTATCACCAAAAAAAAGAAAAGCTTTTAAGAATGCTTTTCAAATGTTCAAGCCTCTCAAAAAATACCTTCCACCTCCGTTACGATGTGTCTTAAAAGGACTACAATTACAAGTTTTAGGTAAGACAATTGAAATAGTTAATGAATAAATAATACGTCATACTATTCTAAGCACATAACACAACTTTTTTTTAGGCTATACAATGTCAAAGAAAAGAAAACTCCATTAACAAATTTTCAAACGACTCACTTTAAATTGTAATCAGAAAAATAATCACAAGAAAGTTGGTAATCAAAGTGTTAGCATCGCATTGATATTTTGAACAATAAAGTAAATAATTCAGTTTTTCTTTCTTTTTCACTCGTCTGTTATCCTCTTCTATGTCCTACATGTCCTTAATTTGTAAAATTCAAGTCTAATTCTTTGAGAACCTATTTTCGAGATGTTAAGTTGCTTATTTAAACATATGCTGTATATAGCATATGTTAAATGTATGATAAATTATAAATTATGCTTCACGTGTACAGTAAATATGGGCCAAATTATATCGTGTTTGGTCTTAGTTTAATCAGAAAAATGCCAGAAATATGGTAGTAAAAGTACCATTAAAAAATAATAAAAAATAGACAATTCTATCATTGCCATTTCATGGTGAGAACTCCCGGGCCTTTGAACTGTGCCGGCGACGGCGACTGTTCGCGTCTCTTTCTTTCCCATACGCTGTCCTTCCTTGCGACCGAAACTTGAATCGTCGATTTAACCACTAAATACAATTGGAATTATATCGTGTTTGGTCTTATATTATTCAGAAAAATGGCAGAAATACGGTAATGAAATTTCATACAAAAATAATGAAAATTAAGAAAGTTGAACGTTTCGATTCATTCGAGTCAATGTGTGGTGTTTACACCGATATACCCGAGCCGAGATCAATCATTGCCGCCTTCCGCGCGGCGCGGCGCAGCGTCGGCCGCCAGTGGAATGAGTGGCACTGGACTTAGAACCCGGTATTTACTGAGGACAGTAATATCGACTTTATGTATCATGATTTATTTCATTCTGCACCGAACGTATTCCAAGTGAAGCAGATATTTCAGACGATGTTTTAGTGTTGGTTTTTAAGGTTTACAATATTAAAAGCAAATCTCAAGGACAAGAAATTCCTAGAAATGTATTGAAGCATAATATTAGGAAAATCAATAATTCCTACTTCAAATGTATGAAATACCACAATATGTAATTTAAAAATAATTTATAAACGAGAATTATTACCTTACACTTTTTCATACATAAATGTTCAAAGAATCGATCTGTGGGAACAGAAATATGTTGAAAAACCGAGTATGATTAAGAGTTGGATCAAGACTTCACTGTAAAAAATTAGATGGCAAGGTGGTCAAGGGAGTGTGTGCGGACTATAGCCGAGGTGAGACGAGGTGCGTCTCAAAGGAAAATAGATGGAAGGAAACAATAGAGGATCGGCAGAGAAAAAGAGGTGAATAGATAACAAGAGTACGATAGAACAGAGTATAATGTAAGAAAGCAGAAAGTAGAAGTACAGATGATCAGTCGATCGAGAAATATAGCGATCACGAGCGTGAGACTATATCGCAAGCGGGTGACAATGAACGTAAAGTTTAAATCGATGGCGAAAGATAAGCGAAGTAAAGAGAAGACAAGAGAGCGCACATGCCGCTCTCTTTTATAGTGTGGTGGGCCATCGGTTTAGGAAGGAATAAGGACTGGGGACTTTGAAAATGAACAGCGAGGGAGACAACGGAATTGGGTAACGGTTTGATATTAGGATAGTAAGGTTGGTATGTTTGATCGTATTTTTGTTACTTCAAAGGAGAGTCCGAACATAGAGAAGGACAATGAAATTCAAAGGAGAAGCCGAACATAGAGAAGGACAGAATGAGTGTCTCTTTCCAATACGCTGTCCTTCCTTGAGACCGAAACTTGAATCGTCGATTTAACCACTAAATACAATTGGAATTATATCGTGTTTGGTCTTATATTATTCAGAAAAATGCCAGAGATACGATAGTGTAATTTCATTAAAAAATAATTAAAATTAAGAAAGTTGAACATTTCGATTCATTCGAGTCAATGTGTGGTGTTTACACCGATATACCCGAGCCGAGATCAATCATCGCCGCCTTCGGCGCGGCGCGGCGTCGGCCGCCAGTGGAGTGAGAAGGCACTGGACATTGAACCTAGTATAAACAAAGGACAGTAATGTCGACTTTACTGTAGTATGTATGAAACCGGTTGGTACGGGAATTCGCGGTAAATAATATTAATGGGAGGGGGGTTGAGAGAGGTTCACCAATGCAGTACCCCAGTATCTTCGTAAAGTTGCCACCCACGTCCGTCTCTGGCGGCAGGCGGTTGGGAGAAAAGGTATTGTAGTGTGGAGTGTGTGAACTCCTCTTGGCCATTGCTCACGTCACCCACGAAACAGAGCCTTCTGCTCACACAGAGCCTTCGCCTTAGTTTTTCTCTTTGAAAGAATCAGAGCCTTCTGCCTGATTCTACTTTGACCCCCGTGGGTCGGCGACTTCTTCTCCGATTCACATCTTTTGCTCCGCAATAATTACTCGACATGCGTAATTTAGTATAAGTTCGTCATTGTAAGAAAGAGAGCCAGGAAGAATATTGAATTCGTTCTGACTCCCTTTCCGGGTTTCTTGTGCAGCAACCTCCATGTGGTGAGACCTGGGCAATCGGTATTATCCACTATTCGTAAGACCTTCCAATATCTTAGAAATAGTGGATAGTATCGAGCTAATAGCTGCACTTTTAATAAATATGTTGATTTTCAATCAATTTTATTCCTATTCCTATTCTCTTCCATAACATTTCTGTGCCCACTTGCTGGTATCGCTGAATAGCACTGGGGCTCTCGTCGGTGATATTAGCACAGTCGAGAGACTGTTCAAGCTGGTCAGCCTTATGCATTATGGGAGTCGTGTCATCCGAACACTGATATATACAATATACTAGTATATATATCAGTGCACCCGAATATTTCGGTGTTCTCTTACGCCCTCTAGGACATATTCTGGCTCCAGTCAGAGAAACAGAAGGCCACCGACGGCATTTCGTCGGTGCAGAAGACCACTGACGAGATTCTCGTCGCGACGCATCGGCGAGAAGGCAAATCATCACGAAACCATATCGATTATTATTAAATGTTATATTCTCCGCCATATTTTAGACGATGTTTTGGCACTATTTTGATACTATTTTCGTCGGTGTTGGAACTTTTAGCGATGTGGTATTTCAGATCACTGTAAGTTTTACGTTATCCCCGCGCCCACTCGTGCCCACTTGCACGTCTCGCTGAATAGCACAGAGTACAGAGGCTGGCAGTCCGTATAGTACCCATCTCGTCGGTGCCAGCGTCAGGGATATCGGAATCGGAATCGGAAGGCGGTTGAGGACGGTATATATAAAAGGGATTGT